>CM032058.1:7515535-8212575 GCA_018831715.1 Matsumurasca onukii | reverse complement strand
GTGACGTGTTTGTGTAAATAGTGTACATTTTTGATATAATGAACAATAGTGTATTATAAGTAGAAGGAATTACATCGATGATGGGACACCCCTGTCCGAAACGATACATCTGTACGAAAAAATCTACAGTAGGATCTACAGGCTCCAAAAGGTAACTTGTAATAACTCAAGGTCCTACAACTGGGAAAATTAAATATTTTAATACAACCTTTCCGTTTACACATTCTACGTCCAAAAATATCGAATACAATTTGTTGCTTAGAAATTTTTTATTTGTTATTTGCACGTATTAATATCTTTCAGCAAGGTTTTTTTAGAATTTTAGATTGAAAAAAGTCGTTGTTTTATAGTTTAATCACTGTAAGACACGTCATCGTTTACTTTCCTTTGATCATAATTATGAAAACTATCCGTAAATATGTACTAATTTTTAACACAAAAAAATCCGTCGTTTGAGTTTGATAAGTTAAATTGAGCTTTCTCTTTTTAATTAAAACTGTTGGCTTTCAATCAGATTGGAACGAAAATACCGTAACTTTTGAGCTCTAATATGTCAACATTAATGACCAATTTATCCAATATCCATCAGAGTTATTACTTAATATGTTTGCTAATTAGCTTAATTGTTTTCTCGCCGGTATTATCCATTCAATCATGAACTTTATACTGTATGAATATTTCATGAATATGAATGTTTTAGTACTTTATGTATTTCTTACTGGTTTAAAATATTTCCTCCAGTTGAATTGAGAACCAATTGTATCAATTATTGTTGGTCCTAAGCAGCTAGATGTACTAAGTTTCTTTTTTAGAATGAGCTCTTAAAATTTGGAATTTGAGTATTAAAATCGTAATATGCTCTGTTATTAGAGAAGTCCAAGCTGTGAAATTTTTGTATTACAAGATATTATTTTCCTCGGAATGTAAAGTTACTACTAGCTAGCAGCTTTCAAATAAACATTTTTCTTCCACTACACTAAAATATCTGAAGATAGTCTCCGAGGTGATTTCCAGTCTGTACATTGTAAGATAGTGGAATTCCAGCATTTTAAAACGTTGGTCTCGATTACTTAATAAACTTCTGTCTAAGTTAAAATTTTGCCAATAACACAACTTCTTAATATTAGCAATATTGAAGTTTGGAATTGGCAATCTCAGGATGTTACCTCTAGGATTTTATATTACCAAGTAAACAAATAAATGTTTGTATTTGGTCTATAAATGGGCTGTGATGGGTTGGTAACAGGTGATCGTGGTGTGAATAGATTTCATTTATTTTTTAAATATTGCTCTCATCCAAAAATAATGTCTTACTCCTCAAGGTTAAAATATTGTTATGGACGTTTTACATCGTTTTTGAGTGGACAAAAAGTACACGACGTTTCGGGACGACCCCGTCTTCAAGTAAAAAGTAACCTTAAACATAACACAAAACATTAGGAATTGAACTGGTTTAAAAGTGAACAGCTCAGTTAAGGATAATACAAAAAGTAAAAACCTGAGGTAATAACCTCAGAAATTGTACCATCGTCAATAACAATATTCAAACAAAGATTTTACTCCTTAAGTTCAGAAAGCCAGATTCCAATACTTCAGTTTAATCCCCTTCAAATTCTTTACATAAAACCATCATTATTTCCAAGATAAGTTTGTGGCTTTGTACTTTGTAAGGCACGATACCTAACCTTTTATCGAACACAATATGTGTCGTGCTAAAAGTTCTAGTGTACTCAAACATTTGGAGTAGATGTTTAGAAAAAGATAATTTCTTATCTCATAAGCAACGTTTGGTATAAAACTATAGTTCTTACTTAGATAAGAAAAATACCTGAATATAGACTAACGCAAAAGATAGTTAAAGAACGTAAAGGCTATCTCTATAGCTAATAGCTCTAAGGCAATTTTTCTTTCTCTGAAGTTAGTTTTAATATCAATCATAGTTCCCAAACTAAACATGTTTCCTAGTTTAAATGTGATTTTAAGGACAAACATATGCCCAGTTTTGTGATTCTTTGAACTGTTTTCAGTTGAAAATAACTGCTTTGAAGAAGTTCGGCCATAAATATTGTAATGGACCTTTAAAAGTTTCAAAGGCTTCGCAGGGGATCACTTAAGTTTCTTTGTCGGGATTATCCTTAGAAAAGAACGTTTAGAAGACGGGTTTTGTGTCTTAGAATCGGTTCAAACAACTAAGTTTGAGACGCAGTAAGTAAGAAATAATGTCGAGTTAACTAACCTGATTTAAATTGGATTCAACTCAAGAAAGGCTTTTTATACTTAATAAGTTGCAGGAAAACAAAATCTGGAGTTTTTTAATGGATAAAAAAAAATCCCGAGCGTTAAAAAGTTTAAGACGCCATTATTAAAACCTCTATTCACTGGGAGACATTATAAGTCTAATGAGTTGAGGAGCCTCAGGTGTTTGAGAAATTATTAATTAACTTTCAAACTGAGAACTGAGGCGAAGGCTGTCAGGCAGTTAATTTCGGTTATGAAACTCTTTCAAAACATAATTTACCCACAACATTTGAATGGATGATATCAAAGTACGTGGACACATTGAAGTTACTTTTATCATTTATCAAGCCACATGTTTTGTTGTTGACGATGGTAGAAGTTCTAGAGTTGAAATATTACTTCGGACGGTTTCCATAGTTTTTTAGTAACAAGAAAACGACTTTTCGGGATCTGGAGGCTGATCCCGCTTTCAGGTGAAAAGTAACCTAAAACATAACACAAACATTAGGAAATGAACTGGGCTAAAAGTCATCAACGTAATAGTGTCTTATGATACCCTTATGAGTGAGGTTTTTATTACAAGTTTGTGATAAGTACTTTTAAAACCGGTGATATTTGATGGAATGTTCTACTCATAAGTTTTCTATTTGGGGGCAATGCGGGCTCAATCTTCATCTAACATTGATAAAAATCAACAGAAGTATTCATACCCCACAAAAGAACCAACGTTTTTTTATATAGACTTTTGCGTTTCTTTTTAAAACCAGTATTGATGATGACGATGAGATCTCCTGTACAACTGTACTTAAAACTACTGATACAACCTAAATTCAGGATCCTCAACTTGTTTATTTTGTACACTAGGCGCTGAGTATATTTTCTGAGTACAGTATATTCAGGGTTTCAAGCATAGGTCTCAGTTTTAACGCGAGTGCTGAATTCGTAGTTAGGTTATATTTAGATAAACTAAAGAAATAGCCTGAAACACTTTAATTGCAGTTCAGTAAATCATCCAACAACTACTCAAATAACTTAGTTAAGTTACGTTGTAAATTTTGTGAAATTGTTGAGTACATATAGGTTTTACAAATGTATTATATACTGTATTGTTGTATTGGAAAAAAAGAAACAATAAATTCATTCATTCATTCATAACTCCAAAACGTTGAAAGAGTCAAGTCTTTCCGAGCTTGACCACGCGCTTAAGTCCTTTTATGTTGCATTTCGTCTAGTTTATTTGAATAATACCAGTACAGCAGTTTTAATTAAGTGTTGTTATTTCCTTTCTTTTGACTTTGCGTTTTAAAATGCAATTAAATCCTAATAACATTTCATCAGCCTTAACCTTTTGCGCTCAATGGCGAACTGAGTCCGACATCGCGGAACGTAAAATAGTCAGTCCGACCCATCGTTTATTGCATATAGGGCAAACGAGGGCTAAGGACTACACTACATAACGGCGCCTAGCAGACACCACGAACACTACCACTCCCTCCCCTGACACCAACTCACGTACGAGTTTGACAGCCCACGACAAACAACCCGGTGGTTTAGTGGTTATAGTTACAGACAGCTGGCCCCTGTTGTTTGGCGTGGGTTGAATCCCACCCGGGTGCGCTCTGGTACGGTGCAATGCTGAGCATGGATCATTCGGTGCGGGGCCACAATGACCCGCTGAGGATCACTGAAGAAATGGCTCATCAAATCCAGTGAGGCGGAGAGTGGCACTTTCTGAGCTTAGGGAGGTGCTAAATCCCCGCGCTTAGAGGAGTGATTCAATGATTGGTAATGCACCGTACCAGAGAGCGGTTTTGCTGAAATTTTGCTTACAGGGGACTAGGGCAAAAATAAGTTAGAGCGCAAAGGGTTAAAAGTGAACTTCTATCTAATTTCAGTTTAGATTTTCAGTCCTATCTTCTGAACTCTTTGCCTACAAATAAAGTTGTCCATGGCAGAGTTCCTAGGCTCTCTAGAGCAGAATTGCATCACTGAACATCTTCAGTGAAGTTACGGAAGGTGCAGAAGTTGCAAACCCAAAGTCAGCCGGAAATAGAGAGAGTTTGTAGCTCCGCGGTGAAAGTTGCTTTCATCTGTTCTCTTCGTTTCCGGTTGCTTTGATACAAACTTTCTCGTACCTCATTTTGATCACTTCATTTCCACAACATTTGTTTCAGGATATATCAAAGAGTGTTAAGTTTGTTTTGGCGTACTTTGTGTGTAACAAACCCCCACTAAAAAACCGTAGACAGGTACGAGGGCTCCCATAAACCTTTTAAATAAACCGTCCCCTCCATGTGGTACCTTTAAAGGAAGATAATTTTAACACAAGTGCAACGACGCAAAGACAATTTTTTATCTTGACTTGTTTTTGGTTTGTTTTAACCATTTAAAGGTTACAAGAAATCAGGCTTAAAAGCCACATTGCACATATAATATATTTGGAATGACAAATATTTCTTGAAAATCCTCTGAGGGAAACATCACAACCCTATAACATAATCCCATAGAGTATTTTGGAGCAGGTTTGTCATTCAAAATGAATTTTATGTGAAATGTGCCATTTAAACCTAATTTCTGTAATCTTTAAGTGGGTATAACAAAAAAACGAGTCGAGATACAAATCTTTCTTTTCGTCGTTGAATTTGTAATAAAATTTTCTTTCTTTTCAGGTGCCACAAGGAGGAGAGAGGTGGTTTGTATTTGAAATATTTGGGGGGCTAACCCCCTACTTTTTGGATGGAGGGTGTTGACGCAAATTACGTCAAAACAACCTTCAGGATCTTAAAAAATATATCCCGAAGGGTTTAAAAATATTTTCTTTTCATAAGTTATGGTGGGGAGGAACACCTAAAGTTCACTTTGTATAGTTTTAACATATACTTTGATGCCCGTTAGGCGTACTATTAATCTAGCAAGTCTTCATTTAAAAGTTAAACTCGATCCATGTTATTGGACGGGAAATATTTTAACAAATTATAGCAGTTACATCAGAACTACAGTATTATACATTAATATTGTTTCTAAGTTGCAATTAGTTCAACCAATACAACAACTGCAAAATGTCTAATAATCATATTAATTAACTAGCCAAAAGTTAATATTGCAGATTAGTAAACAACATCGAAACTTTGGTTTGCATTAAAGGTTTCGAATATCAACAGTTGGTTGGATCCAAAACAAACTTGTTTACTCTAAAGCCAATATTGCAGACTGATTTGTCTAATTGATTTTGATTTCAAATCAGATATATTTCAATGTTTATAAATGTAGCGAATCCTTCTATGTAAAGTTATAGTGTTTAAGGAAATAAGTGGAATTATTATAAGAGTAGAACAATCTACAACGATCTTTAGCTACAATGAAATCGTACGAGAGAGATTTTTTTAGAGAGGTGAGGCTGGTTCTATCTAATCGCATTAGAAATAAATTTACGGCATTTCTTAGACCAGAAACAGGACCGGAAACAGTACTAGCCTCTTAGAAAAAGTAGCTAGTCAAAAATAAGACTAAAACTATTAAACCGACAGAAAGATTTAGGAAAATATATGTTAATATTTAGAACTATTAACAGCATTTAACAGCTATTGCAGTTGCGTCAGTGTGAAAATATTTCAGTCAGCTTCCAACAAATGTTCAATCAGCTGACTTCCCCTGAGTCAATTTCCGCTCTTTCCCGCGACAAAAGTCGACGCTGATGAGGTCGTCACTGTCGGAAAATACTGCTCGTTTGTTTTATTATTGTTTATTTCATAGTATAAACCGATAAAGACGCGGCTACTAACTTAATCGAGGTTAAGAACATGTTTCCCGTTGCTACTTACGGATTTTGTGTCGTTAATTCGTATAATTCTGACAACTTGCCAATATATCGGACGATAAGGTCGTCCATCAAAACACTCATCACACTCACCACACTCATCACACTCACCATCATTCCATTTGACCTTAAAATACCCTGCAAGAGTGGTCGGTGTCTCAAAACAAAAATAAAAAAGTATTATAGATCGGAGCGTTTACAAGTTAAGAAGATAAAGACTGTGAACCACCTGGAATGTCATCAGTTCCAAGTTTCCACACAAGTTTCCAACACTTCCAATATCCTACAAACTCCAGAGTCATCTATATCATAGTCTAACTTATTGTTTCTTCACTTCTTGGTGGAGTATACAAATAAAATATGTGCGTATCATTTGTTCAGTAAGTTTGTTTAATGTATAGTTAAGTTTAAAAGGTTACAGAATACACGTTTAACAACGTTATTATGCACGTCTGCTTAAAGCTCGCTTTTAAAAGGTGAAAAGCTAAATAATAGAAATTAGTTATCAAAGATTAAGGCTACAGGCACGAACCCTTTCTTCTAGATAAAAAGGGTTGACAGTTTCTTTTTAACGAAATGATGTTAAGACTGGAAAGTCCTCTGTACCACTCAATCTCAACCTTTGCCTAGCGTTTCTACATTGTAATTTTACAAATTGTTAGTGGTGACTGCGGGGATTCGAACCCGCACCAGTTGGGCGGTGAGCTCCGGTTCGCGCACGATTCCAACACGCCAAGGGACCACTCAGTTGATTTTTAAATAGTGATGACTAAAGTTCATAAATTACATCTGTTACAGACGTTTGCAAGATATTTTCAACTAATGAGAAACCAATCTAAGTTGAAAAGTTGATGCATAAAGAAAATGAAAGATTCCTAAAATTAGAGTTCCTCAAAAGTTTTGAAATGAGCCAACAATAAATATTTGAAACTTTTAAAAATTTAAGAAAATGTACTTTTTATCTAATAGAGATTAGTCCGGCAAAATCCGGTGCCCCTAAGATCTTTCCCTTTAAGTTACCTAAACATTTGTACGTCCGAGAATTGTTGTTAGAATCTTTAGAAGGTTTGTTCAAACTGGAACCCTTAACTAACAAAATAAACAAATACATAATACATTAACTATTCGTTTCCATAAATTAAATGAAGAGCACTTTGGTTTCAAAAACCGAGACACTTCAGCAAAACCCAAGTTGCACTGTTCTTTTCTGATTTACTTCTTAGACGAATAAGAAACATAGTTTCTGAACTGAAGCTCAGACAATGGCTTACGGAACAAACTAAAGTTTTGTAGCAATTCTACCTTTTGCCTAGTTTCTGAAGAACTTGTTTAAAGTTAGTTCATAAATATTCTAATAGGTTTCATTTTCATGCGTTTTCCTTTTTTGAAAAGGTCACCGAAGTATTTCTTTAAGAGTTGGTATCTAGTTGGGGCACAAGTTATGTCTCTTAAACTCCTAACTACCGAATTTCCTTTGGTAAAAAAGATTAGATATTCATGCCGCTAGCATGGTAATGCTCCAGACCCCGTATTTAGGACTTCAGCCTAGATGTCTTTAGTGAACATGTAAAGAATTATTCAGGAGAAACCAGTAGAGTATTTGAAGGAAAATGTTCTTAGCTTGCTGGAAACCCATAGTTTTACATATTAAAGTTTGCTACAATTATGAAAATTCAAATTTCTTCGAGTTGAAATGAAAATTAATTAGACGATTGATCCGGCGTTATTGGCTTTAGAGTCAACATGTTTGTTTTAGATTCAACCAACTGTTGATATTCGAAACCCTTAGTGCAAACTGAAGTTTTGTTGTTGTTTATTACACTGTAATACCTTTTAGCGTAATTTAACTTGATTATTAGACATTTGGCAAGTGTGGTACACAATGTTACTGGACAATATTTCAAATAACATATCAAACGTTATTCTTCTAAGAAAATCGGCCGGCAAAGTCATTTTTGAGTTTGTAAATACATCAAAACTCGTATTTTGGTGGAATTTTACTACAAAAGAACAGCTGTTTGCAGTTTTGCTGCGACAGTGTGAAAATAGCAACAAATGTTCAATCAGCTGACTTCCCTGAGTCAATTTCCGCACTTTCCGCGACAAAGTCGACGCTGATGAGGTCGTCACTGTCGGAAAATACTGTACGTTTGTTTTATTATTGTGTATTTCATAAAGTAAACCATCAAAGTCGCGATTAAGAACATGTTTTCTGTTGACATTTATAGACTTTGTGTTACTAAAGATTATGTCATGATAGGTAGATAGCGTATAAATTCCGAATGGCTAACAAAATCAACACAGTTGCGGCAGCCCAAGCACATATAGCGTTGCGAAATTCCTTTAAGAGTCTCAAGTAGAGTGACTGACGCACGCGCACAAATTCATTCGCTCTCAAACATATCATGATTTGGTCTTATTTAAGTCATTGTTACTGGAAAAGCTCGAGCATGTGGAGCCGAGGGGGGAGGAGGACGGCGAGAGATGGCAGCACTCGCAGCGCATTCTGTGCGTGGGTTGCCTCAACTATGTTGAATTTTCCTGCCTCATCTATTCGGCACCTATACACTTTCTACCTACAATTACATAATCTTTGTGTTTACTAATTATTATAATAATGGTAACCACCAAATATTATGAATTGAAACTATGTACGATGTTACATAGTTATATGTTACACTTCGATAATTATGAAACAGACAAGGCAATGAGTCAATCCGTTTACAGGTTAAGAAGATAAAGACTGTGAACCACCTGGAATGTCATCAGTTCCAAGTTTCCACACAAGTTTCCAACACTTTATCCTACAAAACCAGAGTCATCTATATCAGTCTAACTTATTGTTTATTCACTTCTTGGCGTAGTATACAAATAAAATATGTGCGTATCATTTGTTCACTAAGTATATTTAATGTGCGGATTGAAAAGGCAGAATGCGTTTAAGACATCCCCTTCCCTACCATAGGCTCTGCGTAAATTGATTTTTCGAGATGCACTGTTATAGTTTGTCAGTCTGATACACCCTGGTGATTGGCCTTGCTTGTAAGGTATTTTTAAAGTTTGTTTCGAGACGATTTGAAGTTAATCTATATCTTCTTATAAACTGTAATAACTTTCTTTTAGGCAAGAACAACAAGATTTACGTATCCTCCTAAATTACCTAAACTTGTCTGCAGTAAGCTGTGTTTAATTTGTTAAAACGTTATGAGTAAGTCGATGTCCTTCACTACTGTATGTTTATGTTTACGTTTACTGTTTACATTATCATTCAAGGATTTTGAACTGTGTGTTGTATTTCGTCAAACTAATAACTTTAACAAACATCTAAAAACATAACGAGACAATAAAAATCAATTGAAAAGAATATAGGCATAAAGAAACATTTGAACAAATGAATATTAAGGTTAATGTTTGTTTTTTTTTATTTACAATATGAAATCAAGATTTCTTTGCGAAGTTGTTTCAGCTATGTGTTGTGAGACACCCTGTATAATATGTGAAAACCACTCACGTTTCAAAACCACTTTACCCACTAACTTCCACACTCTAGCTTCAACCACGAAATTGGATTTCCTTTCTCAATATCTCTACGTGAGAGGTAAAGTGCAATCTCTTCTTGAATCTTTTATAACCTTGATTCTTATATTTACACCTGAAGTCAGAGTTAAACGTACGATTCTATTGACGTGTATTTAGTTTCCTGTCTCCACTTATGGCATTTTTAATGTTGTTACTTAACCTAGGGTTTGTGGGCGTCACAACACGCGGGCAAAACCATTGTGCCTGCACCGGGAATCGAACCCGCGACCTTGCGCTTTGCAAGTCGAAACTCTACCCACTGAGCCACGGACGCAGGCAACCGGTCTTCCGTTGTAAGGTTTACAAAAGAAATGTGATTTAATTTAAAACTAATCTTCTTAATTGCCTCATTAGAAAAGCTTCATTATCATATTGCCTACGTATGATGTTAACGTGAGTATATAATGTTAACATGTTTATATAATATCATGTTTATATTTGTTTAAACATAAATTAATTAAGTCAATTCTAAAACTATATATACAAGTACATCAGTATTATATTACAAGACCGTACACAACGAATCAATATGTAAAAATATATAAAACATAATATGCATTACCACATAGTATAAAATATACCACACACAAAATTGATGTCTTTGTACCTTCATTTAAAAACTCTTGACCTCCATGAAACGAATTTTCATTCAGCATTCTTAAACATTGATAAACTCTATTTCATTTCAATCTTATTTGCCCATTTGTGCATGTTTCTGCTAACATCCATTTTTACCTGAAACAAAAAGATCTGTTAGATATTTTAGCTATTATACACAAATTTTACTAAAATATTGTTTAGCAGTGTTTTATAAGGGGGAATTCAAAGATCCAATGCAAAACATCAGGGTGAGTTCCTTAAGCAAAAACGTGAACACTTTTTCTGTAAACGTAGGTCCAAATGTGCTTTGTTTATCTTCTATCCACTTTTTTCACAAGTTTTATCTTCGCCATCATTGTTTAACTAACTTGATTTAAACTTCATGTTGTTATTTATTATTTTTAAGTTTTGGCTATTGTTTTGCTTTAATTATTTTTTGACCATATCACAATTGAAGGATGAACTGTGAGGGGGAAGAAGGAATCTAAATGAATAACGACTGTCAGCTCTTAACGTCTAGCTACTCAGCAATATCAAAAATATAACCTACACCAGCATACTTTATAAAAACTGCGTTTTTTGCTACAGCGTTTCCTTGCAATTCTTTTATTTCCCCAAAAAAATCCGTACTCCAGTTCTCTGAAAAATCTCAATTTTAAACCCAGTTTGTTTTAAATAAAACACTTTTGGAAGCTTACTTTTTAATAAATACAATTGGAATGGCTCTTGATATAAGGCTTTGTCTTCTACAAGACAAATGGCTCCTTACCAGAGAAACCAATCAGTAGTAAATCAGATAAGACTCAGCACTAAATATCCTCCCCAGACAACAGTCTTGGGTTATTCCCTTTACTTTACACTCGAGGCGGAACGATAAAGTTAAATACATGCTCGTATTTGGAAATGCATTTAATATTTATCTAGTTTTTTGTAAGAAATATAAATTTAACAAATCATTAAAAATTTACGTTTGCATCAATCAGGTGTTCGTTTCTCAAATTACATTTAGTTAGATACAGTCATATCGCTATATCACTATATCACTATTTGAGATGCCGACCACTCTCATGAGGGTATTTTAAGGCAAATATGAGGTGAGGGATGAGTGTTAGCAATGAGTTATGAGGTGAAGTCTTGTTACTAAGGCTACTCTAAGGCCGACTCTTCCTTAGAATGGGTCATTAATTAATAGCCCAATGACCAATGGAAATACAAGGATCAACGGCTTAACGTGACTTCCGAACCACGCAGGTGACGGTCTGATATGTCTAAACGATGGAGTTGATGCGGATATCATCAGATGATCACTGAGACTATATGAGCCGCTTTACGAGTATACCTATATCATCCTCAAAACCTGACCTCCATGAAGCTGGATTACAGGACCACGCCACGAGTCCCACTCATAAATAACGTAAGAAAGGCAGTACATGTAATCTTTATTTTGTTTATATTTCTATCGAAATAGCATTTTGAAATACAGGTTTACATTATCTTTCTACATTCGAATGTGTAATACCACTTTAAACGCTTGTCGTCAGCCAATTAAATGCACGGAACTAGTCTGAATTATGCTTGACATATTTATTACAGTATTAACATTTCCTTAGAAAAATGAGATATTCGTGTCGTCACCAGGATAAGACGAGCACCGATCCTGACCCCTCAGAAAAAGTGTCAAACATTTTTTCAACACTTCATATACATACATATATCCACTTTTTTGACCGATTTTCACGAGTTCAGTAAAAATGTTCCGTTTGTAGATATCTCTGTCGAGTTCGTTAATCAGCAAAATTGGACTACCCTAGCTCCCCTTTGGGCCCCTTTCACAACAAGGGGGTTTGCAGATCTAAAAACATTCGTAAGTTTCTTCCGGCTTTGTTGAAACTTTTAAATAAAAATGTGTTATGTTACTACACAAATACGTACCAAAAATTATGAAAATCCATCAGGGCATTTAAAAATGGTGGCCAAAAAGTGATTTGTGCAATAACAACGGAATGAGCAATACGATTTTATTGAAACTAAAAAAGTGTTTTCCTTTCATAATGTGTAGTATAACCTCTAGTAAAAAGACCCGTAAGTCTGAAGCCGAAGGCCGAAGCGACATGTTAGCGTAGCGAGATTGCAAGAGAAATTTGATTCACTCATACGAGCGGCGCTTAAGCACTTATCTGCGTGTCAGCCTGGTTGAATTGGATATAATTTAAAGCTTTAAAGAGGAAATAACCAGGATTTCCCATCAAAACGCTGAACAAAAAAATTCTTTGTTATTTTTTCTAAAAACTACAATAAAACGTGCTGACAGTACAAACTATTTCCCAGAGCGGGAGTTGAAACAATCAGAGCTGGACTGCGGGATTTGCTGGAATGTTGAAGAGTTAAGTAATTAAAATGTTTTCCCACTTCAGATTCTCTGCAGGCAACACTGCTTCCTCCCACAAAACATGCAGTGCAGCCAACATTAACAACTTGTTTACAGACAGGTACAGTAAAATACTTGTAGGTCAGATATTGAGGATGACAATGTAACTTCTAAAGTTTAGCTTCAAAATGGAGTTTGATTCGGGTTTATTTTCTTTTAGGGTTTGCTTTTACTTATATTATTCTGGCATTTATTCAATTACTCAAATAAGTGATGACAGTATCACACTACTAGTTACTATAGAATTCATAGTGTAAACCATATGCTTATACACACCAATCCAATAAAATCTTATAAAGTGTTTCTTTCCTACCCGTTCAAAAATGTGATTAGAGAAAATGAATAAAGATGGGACCAGGATAGGTATTATTATTTAAGGGTCAGACTCAGTGGTCACCTCAGACCACGAATGAATTCGTCCGCTCAAGGAACAAACGGCACCGCGCATCTATTACCTAACCGCGTGACTAAACAACGGGCCTTCTTTCAACTGTGGCAGCCTAACTGTCTAACCAAGCGCCTGCAAGGGTTTACAAAGGCCTGTTGTTCACCTTTAAAAATTGTTTTTACATTATTAAACCTGGTCTATTAGGAAACTAGATGAGTTTACCGACGTGTTTATAAAGCTGAACCTTCTCATAATTTTTTCCAAAATTTCACAAATAAACTTTAAAATTGTGTACGTTTTAGTGTTTTTCAACTCCGTTTTCTTAAAACACAGCGGATCCGTGGTGGATTGGTATCGCACGCGACTCCGGAGCACATCACTTCGGTGGCACGGGTTCGATCCCCGCAGTCACCGCTTACATTTGTAATGTGACTAATACGGTGACGCTAGCTAAAGGTCGAGGTTGAGTGGTAGAGAGGACTTTGTAGTCCTAACTTCGCCTCGTTAAACAAGACAAACTATACCTTTTTTGTAACCCACTTAAAACCCATAATTTCAAAAATGATACCCTCCGTACGTGTGTCAGAAAACTCCTCTAGTTTCCAATTATATGATTTTTGTTCATGAAAACACTATTTTTAAAGGTGCAAAACGGACCACCGTAACCCGTGCATCGAAGTGTGGCCGCGCAGCTGAGACGGACCCGGTTGATTGTTTCTGGAACACCCTGTATTTCTTCTAGTCAGGGTTAAGATGCTTCCTGGAAGGGTGGGAACAGCTCAGAGTGTATGACAGAGACGTAGAAGTGTCGTCAATATTGTGAACCCTCGGGCAACGCTTCCACCTTGGTGAAGGATATTTATTTCTTCCTTTCTATTTACTGGAAGTTTTCTCTTTTTATGTTAACGATTTATTACTGCGTTAAAGTGGTTATTTTCGTTCCGGCATAATGTTAAGTGTTTAGCAGTGGAGCACCTTGTTAAATGTGATTATAAAATAATGCAATAAGGAATCGTGTGAGAGCTTTTTTAGAACTTAGACATGGCAAAGTAGAAAGGAGTCCTCTATTAACTAGAAATCTAGGAACGTCCCGAGGTGCACACGTAAAGTTTGTATTGAAAATTTAAGAACAAAATTTATTTTCATTTTGAAAACTATTACAGGTTATTTGTGAACATTAAATTCGGTATTAACTAAAAGTGTGCTTCAACTATAATCTAGTTCTTCCAGTTCACACCGCGTCGAAACATCATAATAATTAGCCTGAGATATTTCGGTCTCGCTGTGAAGTACGATCTTCAGTCACTGATGGGTTGATATGGGTAGTCTATAATGGGATAGCAGACACCAAGTAGCTCAGTTTCAGCCAATCAGTAACTGGAGATGGTACTCCAGAGCGAGATCGAAATATCTTAAGCTAGTTATTATGATGTTTTGACGTGGACCTATTATGAACTTTAACCGGAACTATTATGAACTTTAAATATAGTTGTGTGTTACATTGTTTATACTTTAAGCTAGTACTAAGTTTCAAGACCAAAATTTATATTAGTGTAAGTAGGCCTACAATAAAATACGTTTAAATAGGCCCACAATTGAGTACACTTAGGAGGAGATCAAGCCCATGCCATTGAAGTGTTGAACGCCGGCACCTCGCGCTAAGGATTTGTATCTATCTTTTTTGTGTTTCAATCGGTTTACCACTCAATCACTTCAGCAATCTAGTCATTATTGGGTAGTCTTATCGCCCATAAATTATTTTAGGTTAAAGTCACCTGCAGCCATTCTTCCCTTTTTGTTACACATAACCACCCGAACATAAAATCTTTTTCTCCAAAAGAGTACAAAAATTAAGTACCACGAAAGTAGGGGTGTATTGGATGAACTCCCTAATAATATTCTACAATTTGTATTATCACACGTGCTTGTTGTTTGTTTTGGTTTTTTTTTCAGCTCAAGACTATTTATATTGTAAAAATGGTTTTTACCGTGAATAAACAAAAAATAAATAAAAAAAGGCTACCAACTAGCCACGAAACAATAACCCCAACGTTGTTGTTCCACACATACATATCCATGATATTCACATGTACAATATCTGTGGCGAGAGATATTCTCTGTGGGATACGGCATGAAAGCCGGCCTCAGGCAGTGAGACACCGAGGTGATGAAATGTATAAAACTCACTCAATCTCGCCCCCGGCCACACTCAGTCCCCGCTTCCGTGTTGTGATGGAAAACTAATAACTTTGCACCAAACACGAAACCCGTGAACACGTTTTTTATATCTTTAATAAAGGTTGTATAAACAATATTATGGGTTTTCTTGAAATTTAGAAACTTAGAAATATTGAAAGTTAGATTTAAGAAGGTTAGGTCCTAATCCACTCTAAGGAATATTTCCCATCAAATCGGCCCGGATTCGATTCTTGGTGGCAGAAATCAGAAATCAACTCTTTATTGTCACAATACGGTCATATACATAGCTTTGCTATAAAACAGGTGACATTGTCAAAGTTTGGGGTATATATTAACATTTTTTTAAACATGCAAAATATGTAAAATAGTTGATAAATACGGAACAATACTTAAAACATAGTAATGTAAAACAGATTTAAATAATTCCCATTGCAATTCTTACTGAACAGTGACTTTACACAAACAATACGACATAGTAATGGAATACAAGACAGATAACATTAATGTGAATAAATAAATATAATATACGAGAAATCATACAAATAAATAAAATATATATACAAATAAATAACTATATACATTGTTACAGATCGGCATCATTTAAGTACTCATTGACATGATAGTAATTCTTGTCTAACAAAAATTGAATAAGGCTGTTCCTAAACAGATCTGAGTTAATAAGAATTTTATATTTATTTGGCAATTTATCAAACAATTTTCTACCCATGTACGTTTTCAACTATTCTTAATCTACGAGATGTCTGGGATACTGAAAATTGTTTTATGTCTAGTATTATACCCATGATCAATATTTTTATCGGAAAGACTATCAAAGTTTGACTGGACCATAAGCAAAATTTTGAAAATGTATAAATTTGGAACAGTTAGTATTTTTAATTCTTTAAAAATTGGCTTACAAGAGGACCGCCAAGGGGCATTAGTCGTAGTTCTTAAGAATCGTTTCTGAATTACAAATATTTTTTCTGCGTCTGATGCTCCTCCCCAAGACTCTATTCCATACTGTATTATTGAAAAGAAATAAGCATAGTAGATCATTAATCGTGTATTTAAATCAATAACATCCCTTAAAATAAGCATCTGGTAGTTTGACGTGTTTAACCGTTTAGCTAAATGTTCAATACATTTATTCCAAGACAGGTTTAAATCTAAATGAATACCCAAAAATTTGGCACTTTCTAAATTAAAATTTGTTGTCCTTAAAACAGTATTTCCCTATCAAAATTACTTCTAGCCTGGAAAGTGCAAAGTTCACCAGTTGAGTTTTATCTTTATTTAATTTAAGCCCATTACTTTTCAACCATTCTGATAGTTCAACTGAAGATTGATTAACTCTAAATTCTAACTGATCCAAAGAATTGGCTTTAAAATAACAGTTGTGTCATCTGCAAATAAGATTAGTTTTGAATTAATATTATTAGGCAAATCATTTATATAAAGTAAAATAGAAGAGGTCCCAAAATAGACCCTTGAGGAACACCAGTTTTCATGTTCTCCCAATGAGACTTACATTTTATATTAGCTTTACAAATCACCGTTCTTTGATTGCGATTATTTAAATGAGACGTCATCCAACTAATTGAATTACTTGAAAAGTTGAATAATTCTAGCTTACCCAGAAGAATATCATAGTCAACACAATCAAACGCCTTGGATAAGTCACAGAACACCTTGTAGTGGCAGTGATAACCTTTTACGATGGTCATTGCCCGTGGTTCGAAAGTCATGTTAAGTCATTGGTCGTTAGACTACTAATTAAAGACCCAATCTGGGGAACAGTTGGCCCTAGACTTGTATCATCTCAATACACATCACACTCACCATCATCCCATATTTACCTAAAGAAACCCTCTAAGAGTGATCAGTGTCTCAAAGCAAAATTTCAAAATGTATCTATCTATCATTTTAAATTAGCTGTTTTAGTTATCAACACATTTTTCAGTTATCAAAAAAGGTTTACAGTAAAACTATGTTTGACTTTTCTTAAACTGCAACTCTCGTTGACCTTCTCTAGAAAGAGTTAGTGAAACACCTATGTACGTGCCATAATTTGACCGTTATTACATCGTAATTTTATGTACTGTAATGTCTAAGCCATATAAACTTGAAACATATAAAATATAAAAGGTTTATAAAGGTTTAGGAGAAGAACGCTTTTATCCAGGTCACGTACTAAAGTGGTTTGTCCGCTTAGAGTGAGAAGGGTCTCCGGTCAATATGTCAGTGTCCTGGGTCGTATCACACCAAATAAATAAACAGGCCGACACGCAGCTGGCTGGCATGATTCAAGCGAATTTCTTTACAACCTTTTTCGGCCTTCCGTCTCAGCTTTTGTTCCTATATAACCAGGAGTGTCACGAGGCACAATCCGTTTACACGGCAATGAAACCTCCTTCTTTGCTCTATCCGTGGTTCTGAAGTCACGTTAAGCCATTGGTCCATTCCATCGGTCGTTGGACTATCAATTACCGACCCAATCTGTAGAACAGTCGGCCCTAGTTAGTAACAAGGCTACACCTACATCACCCATCAAAACCCTCATCACACTGAAGGAAGAACGTGCTCAATATTGGTAAAGAGTAATAAAAATAATTTCAAACGAAAACCAATATTTAAAAACTTTTATTTGGACGAGGCCTTTCGAAGGCAATGCCTTCATCGTCAGGTCCGTTTAAAAAATTTTAAACGGACCTGACGATGAAGGCATTGCCTTTGAAATCGTCAAATATAAGTTTTAAATATTTTTTACGTTTGAAACCCTCATCACACTCACTATCGTCCCACGTTCACCTTAAAATACCCTCTAAGAGTGTGGTGACTCAGGGGAAAAAGTAAGTCGTCACTTTCTAAGGGCATCATTTTCTAACGAAGATAAACAACCTTCACACGATCAGTTAACACAGTAACAAAACTTCCTTCTTTTCTCTACCCTAAGAACATGATAATAATT
The DNA here is from genome assembly GCA_018831715.1 of Matsumurasca onukii. NCBI lineage: Eukaryota > Metazoa > Arthropoda > Insecta > Hemiptera > Cicadellidae > Matsumurasca > Matsumurasca onukii. The sequence continues at coordinate 8,194,358 of CM032058.1, read as the reverse complement.
ATTGGCTTACAATTGGTTTCCATGTTATATACGTATACAAAATCTGCTCTTTTTCTTGAAACGACCTGCACAGAAGTAGTTCAAAAACAATATTAAAGCTGCAATTTACAAGGTAGACAGACAGACAGACGTTGAGTAGTCAAGCACGTTACGTTGAGCCGCTTTAGACACAAGTGTCGAAGATAGATTGCTGGAATTGGTTACAAGGTAGACAGACAGACAGACGTTGAGTAGTCAAGCACGTTACGTTGAGCCGCTTTAGACACAAGTGTCGAAGATAGATTGCTGGAATTGGTTACAAGGTAGACAGACAGACAGACGTTGAGTAGTCAAGCACGTTACGTTGAGCCGATTTAGACACAGGTGTCGAAGATAGATTGCTGGAATTGGTTACAAGGTAGACAGACAGACAGACGTTGAGTAGTCAAGCACGTTACGTTGAGCCGCTTTAGACAAGTGTCGAAGATAGATTGCTGGAATTGGTTACAAGGTAGACAGACAGACAGACGTTGAGTAGTCAAGCACGTTACGTTGAGCCGCTTTGACACAGTGTCGAAGATAGATTGCTGGAATTGGTTACAAGGTAGACAGACAGACAGACGTTGAGTAGTCAAGCACGTTACGTTGAGCCGATTTAGACACAAGGTGTCGAAGATAGATTGCTGGAATTGGTTACAAGGTAGACAGTAATCGAAGATGATTGCTGGAATTGGTTACAGACAGACGACAGACGTTGAGTAGTCAAGCACGTTACGTTGAGCCACTTTAGACACAAGTGTCGAAGATAGATTGCTGGAATTGGTTACAAGGTAGACAGACAGACAGACGTTGAGTAGTCAAGCACGTTACGTTGAGCCGCTTTAGACACAAGTGTCGAAGATAGATTGCTGGAATTGGTTACAAGGTAGACAGACAGACAGACGTTGAGTAGTCAAGCACGTTACGTTGAGCCGCTTTAGACACAAGTGTCGAAGATAGATTGCTGGAATTGGTTACAAGGTAGACAGACAGACAGACGTTGAGTAGTCAAGCACGTTACGTTGAGCCGCTTTAGACACAAGTGTCGAAGATAGATTGCTGGAATTGGTTACAAGGTAGACAGACAGACAGACGTTGAGTAGTCAAGCACGTTACGTTGAGCCGCTTTAGACACAAGTGTCGAAGATAGATTGCTGGAATTGGTTACAAGGTAGACAGACAGACAGACGTTGAGTAGTCAAGCACGTTACGTTGAGCCGCTTTAGACACAAGTGTCGAAGATAGATTGCTGGAATTGGTTACAAGGTAGACAGACAGACAGACGTTGAGTAGTCAAGCACGTTACGTTGAGCCGCTTTAGACACAAGTGTCGAAGATAGATTGCTGGAATTGGTTACAAGGTAGACAGACAGACAGACGTTGAGTAGTCAAGCACGTTACGTTGAGCCGCTTTAGTCGAAGATAGATTGCTGGACAAGACAGACAGACGTGAGTAGTCGAAGATAGATTGCTGGAATTGGTTACAAGGTAGACAGACAGACAGACGTTGAGTAGTCAAGCACGTTACGTTGAGCCGCTTTAGACACAAGTGTCGAAGATAGATTGCTGGAATTGGTTACAAGGTAGACAGACAGACAGACGTTGAGTAGTCAAGCACGTTACGTTGAGCCGCTTTAGACACAAGTGTCGAAGATAGATTGCTGGAATTGGTTACAAGGTAGAGTAGTCAGACGTTAGTTGACAGACGTTGAGTAGTCAAGCACGACAGACAGACGTTACGTTGTTGAGCCGCTTTAGACACAAGTGTCGAAGATAGATTGCTGGAATTGGTTACAAGGTAGACAGACAGACAGACGTTGAGTAGTCAAGCACGTTACGTTGAGCCGCTTTGACACAAGTGTCGAAGATAGATTGCTGAATTGGTTACAAGGTAGACAGACAGACAGACGTTGAGTAGTCAAGCACGTTACGTTGAGCCGCTTTAGACACAAGTGTCGAAGATAGATTGCTGGAATTGGTTACAAGGTAGACAGACAGACAGACGTTGAGTAGTCAAGCACGTTACGTTGAGCCACTTTAGACACAAGTGTCGAAGATAGATTGCTGGAATTGGTTACAAGGTAGACAGACAGACAGACGTTGAGTAGTCAAGCACGTTACGTTGAGCCGCTTTGAACACAAGTGTCGAAGATAGATTGCTGGAATTGGTTACAAGGTAGACAGACAGACAGACGTTGAGTAGTCAAGCACGTTACGTTGAGCCGCTTTAGACACAAGTGTCGAAGATAGATTGCTGGAATTGGTTACAAGGTAGACAGACAGACAGACGTTGAGTAGTCAAGCACGTTACGTTGAGCCGCTTTAGACACAAGTGTCGAAGATAGATTGCTGGAAGGTTACAAGGTAGACAGACAGACAGACGTTGAGTAGTCAAGCACGTTACGTTGAGCCGCTTTAACACAAGTGTCGAAGATAGATTGCTGGAATTGGTTACAAGGTAGACAGACAGACAGACGTTGAGTAGTCAAGCACGTTACGTTGAGCCGCTTTAGACACAAGTGTCGAAGATAGATTGCTGGAATTGGTTACAAGGTAGACAGACAGACAGACGTTGAGTAGTCAAGCACGTTACGTTGAGCCGCTTTAGACACAAGTGTCGAAGATAGATTGCTGGAATTAGTTACAAGGTAGACAGACAGACAGACGTTGAGTAGTCAAGCACGTTACGTTGAGCCGCTTTAGACACAAGTGTCGAAGATAGATGCTGGAATTGGTTACAAGGTAGACAGACAGACAGACGTTACGTTGAGTAGTCAAGAAGATAGATGCACGTTACGTTGTTGAGCCGCTTTAGACACAAGTGTCGAAGATAGGTGCTGGAAGGGTTACAAGGTAGACAGACAGACAGACGTTGAGTAGTCAAGCACGTTACGTTGAGCCGCTTTAGACACAAGTGTCGAAGATAGATTGCTGGAATTGGTTACAAGGTAGACAGACAGACAGACGTTGAGTAGTCAAGCACGTTACGTTGAGCCGCTTTAGACACAAGTGTCGAAGATAGATTGCTGGAAGGTTACAAGGTAGACAGACAGACAGACGTTGAGTAGTCAAGCACGTTACGTTGAGCCGCTTTAGACACAAGTGTCGAAGATAGATTGCTGGAGGGTTACAAGGTTTGAGTAGTCAAGCACGTTACGTTGAGCCGCTTTAGACACAAGTGTCGAAGATAGATTGCTGGAAGGGTTACAAGGTAGACAGACAGACAGACGTTGAGTAGTCAAGCACGTTACGTTGAGCCACTTTAGACACAAGTGTCGACTGGAAGGGTTACAAGCAGACAGACAGACGTTGAGTAGTCAAGCACGTTACGTTGAGCCGCTTTAGACACAAGTGTCGAAGATAGATTGCTGGAATTGGTTACAAGGTAGACAGACAGACAGACGTTGAGTAGTCAAGCACGTTACGTTGAGCCGCTTTAGACACAAGTGTCGAAGATAGATTGCTGGAAGGGTTACAAGGTAGACAGACAGACAGACAGACGTTGAGTAGTCAAGCACGTTACGTTGAGCCGCTTTAGACACAAGTGTCGAAGATAGATTGCTGGAATTGGACAAGGTAGACAGACAGACAGACGTTGAGTAGTCAAGCACGTTACGTTGAGCCGCTTTAAACAATAAGTCGAAGATCGAAGATTGCTGGAAGGGTTATTGCTGGAAGGGACAGACAGACAGACAGACGTTGAGTAGTCAAGCACGTTACGTTGAGCCGCTTTAACACAAGTGTCGAAGATAGATTGCTGGAAGGATTACTCGCAAAGTTGGATTGACGCAAGATTAGAGCTTTCAGGAGATTACTGTCCTGTGAACCTTTCCGTGTTTTGTTCCTCTCTAAATCAATTTTGTACTTCACCGCTACTTTGCAAATATAAAATACTTGGACAAAACTTCGACAGTTAGTTCTTTCTTAAAGTATAGTGAGGTTTACAATAAAATGTAAGGAGTAACATTTTGCGCTAAAATCCTTTAGCTTTTAATCTCACCAAAATCATAAACCATCTACAGCCACCAAATGGTTGAAGCTGAGATACTTTCTGTCTCAGTGGTCAGTCTAGAGACAGCCTTTGACCAATAGGATAGCAGACGGCAAGTATCTCAGTCTCAGCCAGTCAGTGACTGAATATGGTACTCCACAGCGAGACTGAAAGTGAGACCAAGCTAACTATTATGATGTTTTGACTTGGCGTGTACCAGAATAACTAGATTATAGTACTATCTTACCAATCACTGTATACACCTCGAATGATCCTGTAAATTTAAATACGTATAGAAACACGGTACATAGTTTTAAATGAAATTTACTGATAAGTCTACCCACACATAGAAACAAGGTTAAGTTTATTTATGATAAAAACAGACAGAGAAAGGTTAATTGGGAAGAAATGCCGTAATCCTCATTTATTTCTTAGAAGCAGCTGTGTTTATCAAAAGGCTCAAATTGGCTCTCGGTACTTAATTGAATAACTGCTTTGACTCGAAAAGATTATAAATATTAATTTGCAAAGCTCTGAGAATCTCTCTTAGTTTTCACTTTTCTACTAATTATGTTGCCTGTGATGTTCACTTTCCAAAAGATTCCAGTAAACTAACTCTCGTTTGGTTTGTAAGCAGTTATTTTAATTTTTTTGAATTGTATCCTTTGTGTACGGTTTAATAATTTCCCACAACTAAATAAAATTCCTCAGTTGAATCAAACTGTTACACCATGAAAAGTTCTTTCGTTGTTGTTAAACATTTAGAATAATATTTATAGTGTTTTTATTTGTGTTCGAAAACAAGAGATCGGTGTTGCTGAGTTCTCAATTTATTTTCATCTCTCGTGCTATGTATGATCAATTGATCATGTATATCTATGCCTTTCGGCAGGTTAAATTTCATTCGCCAAAATAAGATTGTTTCAAACAAGTAAAATTAAGGTAAAGTTTAGTCCCCTGAATGCATTGCTACAAGATTCTCTTTTTTATTTGAATTTTGCAAATAGCTCTTTTTTTAAGTGTAGTATAATTTTTAATGAGCACAACTATTCCAAAGTTGAATTCCACAGGATAAGTGAGGATGAATTGGAACAAAGTAAGCAGTTCTTAAAGCACCGTCTGATCAAAACCAAGGAACATAGACTCGAAATGTGAAGATTAGTTTCTTGAATAAAGCTATGGTAAGTAGATTGCTCATAGATACCACATGATTCAGGCAGCAAAATCAACATAGTTCGAAAGCCCAGGCACAGATAGCGCTGCCGTCTCTCACCGTCTTTCTCCCCCTTTGCCTTTTATGCTCGAGTTTTCAGGTTTTCGAGAACGAACAAACTTGCACGTGCGTCAGTCGCTTTACTTGAGACTCTAAACAAATTCCCTTGCAGCGCTATCTGTGCTTGGGCTACCTAACTATGTTCATTTCCCTGCGTCAGCCATTCGCATCTATGCTCAATCTACTTACCGTAACATTATCTTTGGCAAAGCCTTTTAGATGTTGTACATATCTTAACTCTAAAGCTTTCGCGACCGGTGTCATTACTAAGATCTAATGCTTCCGGTTTACACCGTGTCAGGTTGAAATATAGTTACTGTTAAACGTTTCGACCTCGCTGTGGAGAGTCATTCTAGTAGCTGACACTCTCAGCCAGTCAACCAGTTACTGAGGATGACTCTCCTCAGCGAGGTCGAAACGTTTAACAGTAACTATATTTCAACTGTGACGCGGTGTAAACCGGAAACCTTAGGTCTCAGTGTTGTACATAAGTATTTTTCATATTTAAAATTTAGGTTTTATATGCTAATAATAAAGCAATTAACAACAACTGGTGCTAGTAACTGGACTCGTAGCCCCAGGGTTTACACGAGTGAGTCCAAGAGATAAGGTTGATTCAGGGTCCCTGGTGCTTCGTGTGAGTCGGCCTTATCTTTGTTCATATGAAACATGTGAGCCAAATCGTGGTGAAACATTATACTCGTACTGTCTCAAGAATGTCTAGTCTAACCTGTACGATTCAAAACCAGGTTGACACTTAGCAAAGGGATAAAGCACCGCTGGCATGATGGAAGCGAATTATTTGCAATGTTTTATTCTATTTGACTAATAGTAACTGTATAGTTCACTACGCTCATAGCCCTGCTTCGGATTTCGGCCTCAAACTTACGTGGTTCTTACTGCACGTTTTACTACATAAAAGGAAAATGCACTTCAAATTTCATTAAAATCGGACTACTCATTTCGCTGTTATATCGAAACACTTTCTTTCTGATATTATGAAACGTTTAAACTAATTTTATTAATTTTAGTTTATTGGTAAGTAACTAATTTAAAATACACATTCAATTCAACTCTCATTGAACATGTGTGCAGTTTGCTGTTTTTAGATCATCACAACCACTATTTTGGTCATATCTCCCCTTCCCAAAACGGTAGTCCGACTATGCTGACCAACGAACTTGACCAAGATATTTACAAAAGGAAAATTTGTATCAAATTGTATGAAAATTGGAAAAAATGCATCATATACACACATAAATACATATAATGTACATATGGGTTCTTCAAAGAATTTTACAATTTTATGTAAAGTGCTCTAAACGTGTTCTGAGGGTCAGGATCGGTGCTCTTTCATGGTCCCAGGCCTGGGTCTAACCATGCTGACGGCATCTCCTCATCATTAGAACGAACGTAAGTCCATGTTCCTCAAAAGTTGCCTAGACATAATCTATTTCTGATACAATCAGTACAAAAGTCTAGACGTTGTGCAAATAAGGCAAAAGGAAGTCAGCAGCAAAGTTTTAAGAAGAGTTTGAAATATGAAGATTTCATCTACATTCGGGTATCTACAACTGGCCAAAAGCGCTAAAGAAATACTTGAGACAATCTGTTTAAATGACTTTCAAAGTGAAAAAGAAACCCGTTAGAATATTTATAAACTAACTTTACACGAGTTCTTGAGAAACTAGGCAAAAGGTAGATCCAGAAATTGTTACAAAACTTTTGTTTGTTCCGTTGTCCATTGTCTCAGTTTTAGTACAGGTACTCGTTTTTCAAAAGCTCAAGAAAATCGGTGCGATACGAAAGTACAGGTACTCGTTTTTCAAAAGCTCAAGAAAATCGGTGCGATACGAAAGTACAGGTACTCGTTTTTCAAAAGCTCAAGAAAATCGGTGCGATACGAAAGTACTACTCGTTTTTCAAAGCTCAATATACGAAAGTACAGGTACTCGTTTTCAAAAGCTCAAGAAAATCGGTGCGATACGTAGTAAATCTATTTCATAAGCTTTTGGTATCATTTCGTTCCCAACTTTGACCTATCATCTTCAAAAATTCGTGGAAAATTTCTCTGACGTTTACATTGGAGTAAAAGATATCTTAAGAGTCCTCGGTTTTTAACTGAGTTCCATTACAATTACATTTTATTAGAATATTGACAAGTTCACATAATTTTACGCTAATCTTGAGAATCTGCTATTTTCTTTGACCATGAACTATTTAACTACAATAGGTGCTCCTATAAGTTAAAATCGTCTTCAAAATTACTGAGGCAAATACATGAGACAAACTTTAGCTATTATAGGTGAACAACTGTTAATATCTGTTAAATGCAACCTTGACGTTTTGAAATTAATTTATATAAGTGGGTAAAAGATCGTAAAAAAATACTTTTTGTGAGTTACTACATATGTCAAAACCCTCTGGTTAGAGCAAAATGACAGACTGTTATCTCTTTCAAACAAGAAGAAAGGTAAAGCCAAAACTACATATCGATGACAAAATCTCTGTCAAATATCAATCATATTTGTTCAAATGTAAACCAAACATTCACTGATGCAGATTCAGTATTGATTTACCAGATTTATGTAATTGAATGTTGGTCCAGTTAAATGGCAGTTAACGTTTGGATCTGTTGATTTAAACCTGTGACTCTTGCTTATCATTCTCGTTAAATCAATAAGCGATGTGAAAATATCATTGTGTCATTTTACTCTAAAATTAGCTGCTTAAGACACATGATTTGACGGGCTACAGTTACTTTTAAACCCAGGTAAATAAATTATTGTTCTAGTGATGTTTTTCTCCCAGGGAAAAAATAAAATAAATAGATATTTCTCCGTCAGTACTCCACAAAAGCTGGTGAAATGGTCATCAACGCAAACACAATAAAAGTAAGACAGTTTAAAAGAATGCTTGGAAGTAAAATGTAAAAGTTTCCATTATTCGACTTAAGAATCGTTAAGACTGTTTATACAGCTCTTTCAATACCATCTGAGCCCTTCAAACAGAAACTTAAATTGGTTCATTCCCAACTTGGGAAAAGTATAATAAAACTTAAATGTCCTTAAACGTACTTTAGAGACAATGAGACATGAAATCTCGGCTTGGATAGGAGGAACGTAAAGATGCTTCTGGTTGAAAAAAGTACGATCAAAATGGTTCATTGGTCTACTTGGCAGAAACCGTTTTATATCTTCCAAAAATATTTATGATAAAGTCAACATTTAGTTTAACTATAGACGAGGCTTTCAAGATCCAAAGCTATCATCACTCATCAGGTCCTTGATTTAAAAACCATGAGTTAAATAAAACGTCGTTGAGAACGGAGTTAAATTCTGACAATTAGCTGGTAAAGTTTGACTGAGATCTAAATGTTACGCATTAAAATTACTGTATTAACAAACTAAAGTAAAATATATAAAGAAAGAGCTTCGGGAATTCAAGTGAAATAAAATTATTTTACAAATAAATTTATAATTTATTTTAGCCAGAAAAGGGCGTTTGTTAAACATTTCAAGACGATGGGATTCAAAATGTACTTTATTTCTATTGTGAATTTCATGGTTATAAAAAGGTAGCAAACATTGGAATTTTTACAACAAAACATTATTTGTAAAAAGGTAGAAGGGACGGGTAAAAAAGTAACGGTTAAAATACTTAAAGAGACAAAAGCTTCACGAAAGGTGTGTCCGAAACATAATCCAAAAGTCGTTTTAAGGGTCCACCTCAGTGGTCAACTCAGAGAAAGGATAAACAAAAGTGCATTTTTCCATTTTTTACCACGTTTTAAATTTATTATTTATTTTTACTTTTGTTTATTCGATTTATTTATATTTTCCCAAAGAGTACACTTCTCTAAGAGACAACCGCACGTAACAACTGGCTAGGCAACGGGCCTTCTTTCAACTTATGCGGCCTAACAGGATTTACGGCGGCGTATTTTTTATTTTCAACATAATTTTTAAATTAATAAATGTGAAATATTTGGAACCTAGAGGATTTTTCCACACGTGTATAGATCCCGTTTTTTATAGGTTGTTCAATACTTTCACAAATAAACTTAGATATTTTCCAAGTTTTAGTGCTTCTAATTCCATTTTGTATTCTTAAAACTCAAAATTGTCAAAAAAATCTCCGATAGTTTCAAAATATATGGTGTTTATTAATGTAACAATTTTTTGAACGGTGAAAAACGGGCCGCTGTAAATCCTATCATTGAAGCGTTGCCGCGCAGCTGGGGTGGACCCTTAATTGCCGATTTTTGTCGAATCAAATTTCGTTATATTTTACACTGAGCCTAGTATTTTCCCTAAATACAACGCAGTTTCAATGTTAGAATCATGAACGACAAGAGAACACGAAGCGGTGAATGATTAGACTTCAACTGACAAGGGTTTGTGACAGTTTGACGTTAATTGACATTTATACTCTGTCAGCTCACTTACTTCAGCCTGGTGTATTTATGTACAATCAACCTGACCTGACGTGTAACCTACGCAGTCAGGTGGCTGGCCGGTAGCGTATCTCACTTACGCAGGTTCGAGTCCCGTCCCAGCCGCTCACGCTTCTGGTAGCGGAGAGACAAACTTTGACGAAAAACGTTATGTTAAAGAGTGTACAGTACTTGTCGGTCTTTTTTGTCACATAAGAACAACGTAAAAACAAGCATTCTGAGACATTTCACGCTTAAATTTTCCATCAGATCTTTTTGAAATAAATTTTACTTGAAAGTTGACAATGTACTGCAGTGGCTCCACTGACCACTTTTTCGAAATTGTATTAGTTTGCCAGTTAAAAAGGTAAATACAAATACAAATTTTGTTCACATTTTGGATTTATTTCACGGTCTTACAAACAGCAAAATGGGAATTCGACTGAGTGGAGACTAAAAACATTTAATACACTTTAAAACAAAGTTTGTTTCATAAAAGTCCTATGAAACCTGTAGGCGTGAAGTTTCCCAAGAAAATGCATGATTTTACATTGCTCTTATGGGAGGAAATTCAAGGTCACTGCGCAGTTTCAACACAAATATATTTCCGGGCAAACATTACCAAGTGTACAGGGTGTTCAATATGTATCTTCAAATTTCCTTCAGGTAAAGTTAAGGTTTTTAGAAAAAGGTACAGCTGTTGATCTTGTTTAACGTAGTGAAGTTAGGTCAACAAAGCCATCGCTATCCACTGAACCTCGACCTTTACCCAGCGATCGTCACTTAACAAACTATCAGTGGTGACTACGATGGTCGAACCCGTGCCAGTAGAGTGATGAGTTCCTGAGTCCTGCAAGTAACCAACCCACCGCAGGTCAATTTACACGATACAATTTTAAAATCTGTGTTTGATTGAACGAAATCTTGATTTGTCTACCAAAAGCAAATACAAATATCAGTATTTCAGGCACAAGTGTGGAGAGGAAGTCAACACTTTGTGGGAAACTCTAATGTGTGTTTTCCTCTTCAACTCAAATGTTTATTTTAAACTCTAATCACCGCATCAGTAGTCAAAGTGTACTTACTTGTGTTTGTAAATTTCCGGGTCGACTTGATATATATTTGAGTGTCAACTTTGCTATATACTATATCTTTTTTCGAATTTCCTTTAGAAAAATGAGATATTATGCCGTCAGCATGGTAAGACCCAGACTCGGGACCGTGAAACAGGTTTTGAGCATGTTCACAAGACTTTATGTATATGTTTATGTAGCCTATGTATGCATGTTTATATGTATGTATGTGTGTACTCTCTTCAAGCCACATTGTTTGTGTAATTTTCATGAAATTTGGTACAAATGTTCCTTTAGTAAATACTTCCGTAGAGTTCGTTAACCAGCAAACTCAGGCTGTCGGAGCCCCCCCCCTTTTCGGGAGGACTTTTGGCAAAAATAAATGATTTTTCGCTATAACAGAGTTATAAGTAGTCCGATTTCAATAACCGCGGGCGGGATAATGGACCATTAAGTCTAAGGCTGAAGGCCAAAGCAAGGTTGTGAGCGTAGCGATCAGCCTAGTAACGCCCGTAGTCACACTGGAGGTCAAGCTGAGGCCAAAGGCCGAAGCGAGGCTGTGAACGGAATGAATAGGAGTAACAAATTGCAAAGGAAAGTTTTTTACTGTGGGTAGTATCTAGGAGCCACCTTAGGAGGTCCACAAGAAAGTCTTTAAAGCCTTGTCAAAACAAACGACGTAGTTTTTGAAACAAAAATGCCTCAAACCGAAGATAAAAGCCTTAGATTAGTAAATTGAATAACCTACGAGCTGAGCGAGTAGCCTAAACCTGCGAGGCCGAAGGCCGAAATGTGAGCATATGTAAATCGAATTGCCTAAGGGCTTCGAGTTTGCTTTAAGCAGAGCAAATAGCCTCTCTCTGTTTTCAAGCAAAATCAGTCATAGAACTGGAAGCATTCATCGAGCTCAACAGCACAATCCAGACCAACGAGCTCATCTCAAAACCAACAAACAAATCTTCTTTCAAATTCTGTTTAGTCAAGAGACTGAGATTGAAGGTTTTCCCTAAGGCATTTAATGGCCTCTACGGAGTAGCACTGCTGCAAAGCCGAATTTTCATTCTTCAAAACAAGGTCCGCAAGTGTTTGCACGTCAGTAATGTTAGACCTAAGAGGGAGTGATATCCACTCTTACGGACTACCGAACTGGGAGACACAGGACGGTACGAACGTTTACCTTGTCATCGATTAAGCACCAATGCCAAATGCCCGAGTTTATGGCCTGTAAATGGGATTTCGATGCAAAATTTTAGATACTTAACACTATGACGGTTGCATTGTATATGTCGCAATAAAAATATTTATTTATTTATTTAGCGCATGAAGACCGGCATGTTCAACTTTGGGTTTTCCCTAATACTTGGAGCTAATGGCCTCTACTTGCAAAGCCCAAGGCCGAAGTGTTAAAATTTTACGTCAGTAGGGACTATGAATTTACCTTGATCGAAAGCAAAATGCCCTTTGTTTCTAAAGCATGAGCATGATTGTATTTCGCGCATCAACGCTCTAAAACAAGTGGATCTTTAAATAATATTAAATTGCTAATATTTAGTTAAATTATTTACAAACATTTCACAGCTGGGTGGCAGGCTGAGTGTGAACCTTCTGGAGCAAAACATTTTAATTGCTTCTCTCCCCCCTCCAACCCTCCCTCTCACTTACTGGGTGGCCGGGTGTAGGATACAGCGTAATAGGGAAATTCGCTTCACTCATGCCAGCGGCGCTTTAGTGCTTGACTGCGTGTCGGCCTGATTTTTGTTCTATTTTATTTATAGGTTTTAATTGAAGTCCTGTCAGAAAATGTCTTCAGATAAAACAACCTATTTTAAGAAAACATACCATTTTATGTCCTCAAGTAATGTAATAAATTACCCGTCGAAATCTGACGTAAAAGGAGTCTCAAGGAAGTTTAAAGGGGGTTGAATACGTTAAAAGAAAGTCCTTTAGGGTCTCTTACTATCACCCTTTCAAGAAATAATCAAAACACGATTTGAAAAATACGAAGATTAAATCGCAGTAAAGTAAGATTTAGATTTGAACTATTGTTACACTTTTGTTTTGTGTTGGCTCTCACGAAACGTGTTTATGCAGTTTATAAAAAAAAACATCACTGATATTTAAGTCACGTTAAGCCGTTGGTCCTTGTATTTCCATTGGTCATTCGGCTATTAATAATGACTCATTCTAAGGAAGAGTCGGCCTTAATTTGTAACCAGACTACACCTCATAACTCATTACTACCACTCATCACACTCATCCTTCACCACATATTTGCCTTAAAACACCCTTATGAGAGTGGTCAGCATCTTAAATAGTGATATCTCAAATAGTGATATAGTTATTAACAAGCACAATTTAATCATCAATTTTTTTGATGCTGTTTATACTGTGTGTTAATTCAAACCACATCTACCTTGCTTAAAACTAAGCAAGTTAATCATTTCTTACAAAGAAGAGATTTTTGAATAATTCAAACATCGAGTGAAGTCTTCACCGTTAAATCCCTTTGCAACATGTTAGACTAAAAGAAGGAGAAAGTTTGCGAAGAAACTTAAGCGATCCTTTGTAAGTTGCTGGAAGCACTAAAGACCTATTACAATATTTATGGACTAACTTTTCCAAAAGTGAACTCAAGACAACACTGAAAGTTTTTGAAACAGTTATGTAACTATAAACGCGTTGTTTTAAATGTTTATGAGTTCAATTTGACGATTGGAAAGATGAAACTTTTAAGAAGACTTGTATACGGCGTGTTTGAGAGGTTCTGCAATTGTTCAGTGTCTTGTTTACGGTAAATGTAGACATTTCAAATTCGCTATAAACTTACTGTAAATAATTTACTACCTTTCAAGTTGTAATTGTTTCAGCCCAAAGGGTGCTCAAGAAATCATAAAAGCTTTTGATGAGAGCATTGGTTTTATAAAACAGCAAGGTCGTTGAAATTTAAGTACAACCATAAAAACCTCAAACATCAAAATATTATAAATTTTAAAGTTAGTTATCAGTGATTATGGGTTTCTGTGTACTTCTAGTTTGATTTTCTCATGTTCTTAAGAAGAAGAAAATTTCAATTAGGAATTACAAAAGACATGTTAACTTAACTTTTAAGGCTTTCGCGGCCAGTGTCGCATCTATAATCTAGTTCTTCCGGTTCACACCGCGTCAAAACTTCATAATTAGCCTGAAATATTTCGAACTCGCTGTGGAGTTCATCTTGGTGCCCTGCCCCCAATAGGATAGCAGACAGCAAGTAGCTCAGCTTAAGCCAATCAATGACTACAGAGTTAATTATGAAATTTTACGCGGTGTGAACCGGAAGAACTAGATTACAAAATACATGTTGATTCCTTTAATAGCGTCAATTAGAAAACTATCCCTAATTTCGTGAGAATCTCGACAAGTAACAAACTAAACAAAATACATACGTTTATTTTTTTTCGTGAATGGTTTTAATTTACTTTAAAAAATATCAGTCAATACCTAATATGTTAAGAACTCTAGCAATATTAAACCTATCCACTAGCAGAATATAATGAACGAGAGGGATTGAATAGTGTTAATTAAGTCAATGAAAGCTGATGTACTTTAATCAAGAGTACTTTAGATCTCTAACGAGTGTTTTCCCACGTGCGCTTCACGTAGAAGACTAATCGTATTAAATCATATTTGCTTCAATATTGACTTCTTTTTATATCATTATATATGCCGGCGTCATGGCTAAGTCGGTAGAGCGTGAGACTGTGGATACGACGTTCGAGCGTTCGACCCCCGCCTCAGCCGACGGTCGGTAGTTGATTCGTCGCTAAGGTCACCGTACACCCTGCACAGGCCCATGGTGACTGACAAATTAATTTTAAAAGATACTCCCAAACTCGCACTTGGCCTGCGGCTTCGCAACTGTTTTGCCGCTATGATGCAAAATATCGGCTAAGTACAAGGGCAGATTTTCAGACGCCATCCTTTTTGGCCACCAACTTGTCAGAGCCTTAAAAAGGAATGTTTTCAGATTAATCCCGAAAGGTTTCACACCAAGAGGTTCAAAAGAGTATTTAGTTGAGGGGTAGCATGCCAAGAAGTTCCTAAACATTTTCTCGTTCAGTGAGTCACTTGTTTATAGTATTTTAATATAAATATCTATTCAAAATAATAACAATTTACCCAACTTGGGTCTGCTAGGATGTTTTATAATTTAAAAAGGATAACAATATAAATAAGTAGTTATACATTTATATTTGATTGGTGTTTTCTAAAAATATACAGAACATCTTACGTCTATTTTAACTAACTTTTGTTATAAGCTTTTAAATTTAAATCTTTGCAAAAACTTAGTTTATAAATTTGTGTTTTTAACTATTAAGTTCAAGAATTTATTCAAAAACGAAAAATGTCATTACTAAAAAGAAGGTTGACAGTAATGTTGGGTGAAAGGTTAATGGTCTGCCATACTCTCGCCGGTTTTGTAGTTTTTAAAGAAGCTAAGAAAAAGTTGGAAAAACTGTTTCTAGTTTTAACAGAAATACAAACGTTGATTTTAAAATACGCTGAGAAATGCATTAACAACTTTTGTCAGTTAACATTCAACTTTAATCCCGACATCTCATTAGCCAGAGCTTGTGATAATCAAATCTTTACTCATTAAATGCGTTTTAAACACCAACATAATAAATAACCGGCGGACAAAATTAACGCATAGGTTTGATTTTCCTCATATCTTTAACCATCCGTTTTGTCTTGTAAATTTTTCGGTGAAATGTAAGTAAATATTTAATTAAACTAAACAACAACAATGAAATATGCAGTATAGCCAGGGGCGGACTAGCTCCTTCAATAGGGCGCCAACCTTGACTATGTTAAAGACGCATACCGGGGGTCTGGCCGTCTGGGGTATGAAATACGCGTTTTACACCATTTGGGGTTAGCTTTAGCCTTCCTTTATCCTAATAAAAACATATAGCATCATCCAATTTTTAAAATATTCTTGTAGCTTTTCTGCTATTTTTATTATGCACAACTTGCTACTGAAGCCCCAGCAAGTGCTGTCTAACACACTAGCACAATTACCTATAGTAATGAAAATTAAACGGACGACACTATTACTTTAAAATGTCAATTTACTACAGTATACATTTGAACAGAACAGAATCTTTATTTTATTTTGTTTTTTATTTATTTGCTTCAATATTTTAGAAATAATTTACAGTACTCTTTACCTTTGCTAGGCGACATTAGTAGAAGTTTAGCGTTCAAAAAAGATTAAAAAGCTAAAAAATATACGTAGGTTTAACAATAAAGAAACATATAAGTTAAACAAGTTACGAATAGAAAAATAAGTTATAAACTTTTTCATGGCATTGCGACTTGAAGTTGAAGATAAAAATGTGACCTAATGGTTTTGAATTATTAACTACTGTATGCTCAAAAATGTACAAAACGGCGGATTACGACTAAATTAAGCCGATATAAAAAAATTTAACTAGACATTTTCGACTTACTTCTGTAAGTACAATGCGGTTCTGCATAGTGCGCTGCACATGTTTTTGACACCCTGTATAGTCTACAACTTTGCTCAAAACATGTCCACAATTTTGAAACAAATCAGTATACCTTTTATTGCAGATGATCTTAGGAAATCAGTATTTAGAAAGCGCCTGCTAAAGAAGACCGCAACAACCAAACAGTCGTGTCATATACAAAGCGTGTCCATTTTTGCAGGCACCTTGTTTCTTTAATTATTGTATTACGAGTATATTGGAGATATATTATGAAATAAATATAAACTGAATACTCTTTTACAATTTTTATATTTTGCCGACCGGTTTCGGAAATGATTCCATGATCACGGCGGACACAAAACCTGAATTCAAATATAAATATTCACACAACAAAACATATGCATAAACTGGATTCAAAATTACAAATAATATGTGCTAGAATTAAGAAGAAAACCATTTATTGGAGATATATTGTATTGATATTTATTCATCATTTATGTTGACAGAATAAATTAAATCATTTAAAATATAAATTTTAAACTTTAATGTTGTAAATAAATTGTTTTAATTTTTTATATACAATTTGTTAGGGGTTTCTGTGAGTCTTCAAACCCCATTACCCTATCTTGTTCCGTTCAAAATTCAATTTCGGATGAAGATTTTTGTTTCCAAAATCTGACAAACTGTGTTTTTTTAAGACTGCCTCGTTGCGTTTAACACGAATATTTATACCTCGTTATTGTATCTTGTTCCATTAAAATTCACAAAAGACTATAAAAATCTAATCCTTAGGGAAAAAACTTGCAACTGATATTATAGACGGTTATTCATAGATATTTATCGAACGGAACAAGATATGGTAACGGGGGTTGAAGGTTCGTGTTCAGCACGTCGAGACAGTTACAAAATGTATAATTTGTCAAATTGTGTGTTTTTCCAAAAAAGTTAGGGTTTTTGAAATTTTTTGTAAAACACTTTTTAACATGGGACAAATTACACATTTTTGTCACCGTCTTGTCGCGCTGAACACGAATCTACAACTCCCGTTTTTGTATCTTGTCCCATTCAAAAGCAATTCAAGAAAGCTATCCGAAATCTCATGGTTAAGGAAACAACTTGCATCTGACATTATTGACGGGCTTTACTTAACACTAGCGGACCCGTGGCGGTTTGATATCGTGCGCGACTCCGGAGCATCTCACCTGAATAGCACGGGTTCGATCCCCACAGTTACCACTTACAATGAGTACAGTGACGGTAGGTGAAGGTCGAGGTTGAGTGGTAGAAAGGAGTTTGTAGTCCTAACATCGCCTCGTTAAATAAGACAAACTTTTTCTTTACCTTTACTTTTATCTTAACAACACCGACACTAAGCATTTCTGTATAAGTCAATAATTATTCTTTACCAAAAAAAACCCATAACTCAATTAACACACGAATTATCAATTCACCCTGCGTCAATACAGACTGAGTTATGCTGATTAGGTGTGTATTATTGTAGCGAGATGAGGATATAGATGCAACAACAACAACGCAGAGTCTGGCAGCTGTTGTTGTACTCACAACAATATCCTGTATCATGTACCTGGTGATATGTAGTATGTAATGCTGAACAACAACATAGAGCGGCTTGTTCGATGTATTGTGAGGGGATTATTGGTGGTTTGTGTGAGGTTTTAGTTTTTTAGAAAATTATTCATGCCGTCTTCACGGTAAGACCCAGACCAGATAGGACCATGAAATCTGCACCGATCCTGACCCCAGAACACGTTTTGAGCATTTGTTCGAAACTTTATATGCATATGTATATATGTGTGTACTCTCTTACGGGTCGCATTTTTTTATAAAACGTATTAAAGCATGATCCTTTTGTAAATATCTTGGTAAATTTCGTTAGCCAGCAAAATCAGACTTACCGGAGGTACCCTTTGGGAGGGAGGAGGTTGAATCAAAAAAGTGGTTTTAATTAATTAGCCTATCTAAAAGCAGTAAATTTCATTCGATTTTGATGGAATTTGAAATAAATTGTTTTTATCTTATCCGCCAAAATAACAAAGTTTATCAAAATCCATAAAGTCTTCTCAAAATGGCGGCCAAAAAAGTGATTTTTCACTCTAACAGCGGAATGTGTAGTATAAATTGGAAACAAATCTTCCACTCAGATACGTAGTAAAACGAGCAGTAAACGTTCACGTAAGTCTCGTAACACTCGTGATGGGGAAGATTTTGCTGGTTAACAAACTTAATCTAGATATTTACAAAAGAAATATTTGAACAGCAAATATCATGAACATTAGAAATAAAATTTGACCTGCAGAGTAGTGATATAGGTCAAAAGATCACCTCAAAAGTAACTCTTGTCCCACTACAAAAATTTCGCTAAAACTCACGGTAGCGCTTGTGGCTATATTTATTTTTGTAAAATAATCACCTCAATGACTTCAAGTAGCACAAGATTGCAACCGCACGGATATAAAATACTCCGTCTCGAGTACCAGTGAGTATTGAAGATCAGTCCTCATTCAATGTTTACTCTCTGTGCAATAACACTTCCTTCACACCTTGGGGACTTTCCAAACAAATATCCCGGCATTGATTCAGATATCACACTTTTCAAATATCTTCTCCTCAAGTTTGTAGAGTCTTGCCTGCTTCCAATACACAAGATGCAGGTGCTTAGGTGACACTTCAATTACGGAACGTAGCTCATCACTCCGGTGGCGCGGGTTCGATCCCTACAGTCACCATCTACAATTTGGAATATAATTATATGGTGACGCTAGGAAAAGATCGAGGTTGATTGGTAGAGAGGACTTTGTAATCCTGACTCAGCCTAGTTAAACAAGACAAGCATTACATATTCCAGTATTTCTCTGATAAAGTACGAAATTCTTGTCTATATTACAAATTAAATTATATTAATAAGTCATTTATTTATTGTTATTGTGTCTGTATTCATGTATCTTATTTGTTAACTACTATGGTATTTATAGTCTAAGGATTTGTTAAGTATGTGTTACTATTATATAAGTGTGATACATTTATTAGCAGTCTATTTTAAAGTTAAATTGAATTATTATTGTTTTTATTTATTTATTTATTTACAACGTTATTAGGTTACAATGTTACCGTTTTGATATTAATTAAATCACATGTGTATTGATATATAAGAAAAATATTGTTTCGTGCATTTTATTTGGTTTGTTTCATAAAAATAAAAGTTATTTAGTATTTAAACACATGTGTACCACCAACCTAAAGACTAGTATAAATTAATTAAATTATACTACCACCAACCTGTAACAATATTGTACATGATATAGGCCTATGGGCGAAATCAATAAAGGGTTTAAATTTGAATTTCTAAGCTTATGTCACCAAAATGGTCCACCAAAATGTTTTGATTTTATATTTGCTAACGAACAAATTGAGTGAATCATGCAAGCTATCATGGTTTTGTAAAACATAAAGGCCATAATAAGAAAGCAAAAATGTAATTTTGACTTAATAAAAAAAATAGGTAATACATAGTTCTTTTTACTGACCAAGCTGATTGAAGTATTTTAATATCGCGGCAGATTGAAGTGTTTCATAACAAAGCGGTGTGCACCAGCCTTGGTATGAAAGTGCGGTGTTGGAAACAGTTCAAAAGTATGATAATATTTCATGAAATATTGAGTTTCCATCGCTTGGAGATGAAATATAGCAGGTATTGAGTCTTTGACGCCAGATTTCCGGAATATTTACTGTAAGTGTAATAACTCTTCTTTAGACCTCTTAAACTCCTCAATGTTTCATCATTTGTGCCATAAAAGAAAATGGGAATATTTGAATCCTTTTGAGGTTTAGCTTTTAGATTAGCCTTTTTTCTTCTTTTGCTATTGCTCAGTTCCCGTAATCTTGTTTTATCTAATATTCCCTAGAAAAGAAAGCCTTCGGAAGTACCGATGGCTTGCCCCTTTCTCTAAAGATGTGATCGGAAATTACGACTGCTAGATTCTTGCTGTTCCATTGTATCGGGATCTATTTTTGACCTCTTCTATTTCGATATTTCGACAGAAGACATTCCGATTTTTCAACGTGTATGGTTTATATTGTATTTAGCTAAAAAATATTTCATATGTTTACTCTTTCCAAGTAAACGTCTGACATACAGCCGCTTTTGATAGAACCGAGTAGACAAAACTTCATAAAATATACGTTTTATACCAAAAGCTCACACATTACAAAATTAAAACTATATTTTAGTTAGTTTTTGTGAAATTGGGAATAAAATAGTCAATGAAATACGAGGAAAAGTCCAAGATGTCATGAACACTGAACACTGCCTAGGCCTAAAGTAGAAAGTAATCACTTTTGTAGATTTTGCGCAGTGTTTCTTTATTACATAAAAAAGATGTAACATCATAAATATTTTTATATTGAACACAGATTTTTCTAATGAGGTTAATAATCATTATTATATAAACTTACAACGTCATTTACTGTTGGTTTTGTCATGTAAGCATACTTGGAAGTTTGACAAAAACAGATACAAGATTTTTAAATATATTTTATAAACAAAGGTTCATAATAATATTTTTACACGGTTGGAATAATGTCTAAGTACAATTACGTGTACAAAGATATAATAGATAGCAGTAATTTTGATACATTATTTCTAAGATGTTTTGATAAGAGGCTTGCAAAAGTAACAAACAAAATTGGGTGGCGGTAGAGAAGGTTGTCGCATTTCTTTTAGGGTGTTCGTTACTTCACACTAAAACTCTATGGTCTGGTATTCACTTAAGTATTCATGTATGGTTTCAGACCAAACTATTATCAAAACATTCTAAAGCTCAGAAGCTTTTTTACCCCAAAATTTCAGTAAAAACTAGTTGTCATCCAGTTCTATGAATGTTTACCAACTTTGATTGTTTCCCGAAACGTCTACTAACACAAGACACTTGCCGGCTGGGGAAGGGAGGGGCGGAGGTGAAGAATGACGTCAGAGGTTGAAAACTTGTAAATGGGTCTTTTGTTGTAAAACGGTTTGACGATGAAACTTGGCCAACTCATTACAGGATGTTCAATATAGGCTTGGCTTTAGTTCTGATGGATTTCACTCAGCCTGTCATATTCACTCCAGTTTCAATGTAGATGATTATATACTCTACAATACTCATTGATGACAATGTTGTTGTCTGACGATTCAGAATGTATTGTAAGGATAAGAACCCTGTTGATCTAGTTAGTAAATTTGCATAGGAATTATTGCTATTAATTTATCTCGCCAAAGAGACCGAAACGTTGAACAAAACTGTTTGTAGTTCCTGAGTCAAATGGCAAACTTTATACATAAATATGTACTTCTTGGTAATGCTCCTTGGATATCAATTTTACAATGAAATAGGTATTTAGTTACCTCTGTCAATATCCAAAAATTGTGTTGAGGGCTGTTCCATCCCTGGGATGTTTTGATACAAAAACATCATCGTCAGACGAACAGTTTTTTTAGATAGACACTTAACCCTGAAATCGAACTCTAAAATCCACGCAAACGGAATTTGTGGTTCTTCCTTGCATTTGACAGGAACTCTGAAACTGGTGTCCTAGCTGGGTCCTTCCTTTTTAGTATGGAAGTTTTTAGTTATTAAACTTCAGGAGTTATCTTTGTGTTTTCAGTGTATGCATACTATGTCGTTGTACCATACTGTTTACCACGTTGCGTAGACTAGGTCCTAGGTTAAGTGTTTACTATAATGTACTCGTAGTGTAGGGTTAGGTAGGGTAGGTCCTTGACAACGGTTGGAGTTTCCCAACTGCCCGAAACGTTGTTTTTCTCCTGAAATGGCCTGAATACACAATTTTATAAAATTTTACTTCCTGTCGGACCACATAAGATCAACTTATTTGCCAGAGTTTTCTTGTTGACTTAGAAACAATCGTGTTTTTATGTTAGTACGCCCTACACTCTTAACTATATTCTCTATACTGATAAAATATTTCTAATTTAGTTTGTGTTTTTCAAATTGATTCGGTGGTAAAGACCATTATTAGTATAAGACGACTGACAATAGTTACGAACGGTATCTTCAATTATCGAACATCTCATTGAATAGGCGTATATTGTTCTGCATTGTCAGCGGCTTTGCGAAGATTAGTCGATCAGTTAATGGCCCCTTTATTATTTCTGACAGTTAATCGAGCTTTCAACCACCAACTGGACGCTTACACACACTTGTACAGGTGTTTGTTACAACACAACGATGCGACACAAGTGGACCACCTTGCTACACATCTTCACCTCCTGTCTCCTCCTCAGCCCGGACCAAGGACGCAGTCACGTGACCTCCGTCCTCACTGTCCTAGTCTGGAGTTTCGTCTTTCTGTTCAACTGCTACTTCTTCATCTACATCCCCTACCTGCTGGACGACTTCGGCTGTTTCTCCACTCTACTGCACTCCACTTATCAAGTCTACAACGCCAGGTTTGTGCTGCTCCTCTACAACGTCCTCGGTTGCGTCTCTAACCTCTCGTGTCTGCTGGGTCTCGTCAGTCAGAGAAGCAGAGAAGTGATTTCCACAAGCCTTGGTCTCTCGGAGGGGCTCTTGGCTTCAGATACTCCGGAGCCAAGGTCGAGAATGACACTGAATTTTGTCCTGCTGCTGCTCTACGTCCATTTGTCTCCGTTGGTGACCAGGATGGTTTTGCTACTCCACTGTGAAGGGTAAGTTTTTTAAAACACATTTAAACACTAACTGTACACTTTGTGTGCAACTTTTGGTTTTACGTGCTTGGTTTTTAATAAAAAGTATCACAAACGTGTAACAATTATTAACATTGAGTGAACAATAACTTAAGTTGTAATCCTAATTGAAGCAGGAAGAAAATTGATGTCTTTAACCTCATTTCAGGGAGCCGGTGAGGTACATAATTTTCAATGTGATGGTGGAGGCTCCTTTACGCCCGAGTCCAGCGATGGCCACAGTGTTCTACATGGTGCTGGACAACGCAAAAGAAGCCTTGAAGTTAGTGTGTCGGCGGATGGAGGCTATGAGGGCTAGCTTGTGGCCGAAGCCATTCTTGGTTGCCTGTTCTGCCCCTCAAGCAACCAGCAGAGACCCAGTGACTGCCGAGGACATCCACACTCTTAGGAGAGCACATGGTCGCATCGTAGACTTCACTGAACAGGTTCTAGCTAAGTAATTGTAGCTTTATGTAGATTAAAGACTGATAGTTCTTGGTTGCCTGCTGTGTCCCTTGGTCTACCATCAGAGACCCAGTGACTGCCGAGGACGTCCACACTCTTAGGAGAGCACATGGTCGCATCGTAGACTTCACTGAGAATGTTCCAGACTTAGACTTTAGAAGGATAGATCCGACTAATACAAATTTGAGTCTACTATTTCTTTGGTTCCAGGCGATGAGTCACTTCCAGGCCAACATCTTGTGGTACTTCAGTTCCGTGTTCCTCCAGTGTGTCATGTACAACTACTGCGTGGTGTACAACAGCAGTCGGTTCTTCTACTCGAAGGACGTTTTCATGTTTCTCACCTACAACCTTCAGTTGTTTTTCAACAATTTGGCCACGCTCTGGCTCATCTGTGCCGGCCCTTCGATAATCGAGAATCAAGTCAGTATTGTGACTAAAACATACCAACTTATTTTTGACAAGATAAATAATAATAGACCTTTCCAGCTGGCCTGCCGGTCTGTAAAGGTGCGCTGCCTTCTTTCCTTTGTATTTCTTCCTTGGTCGTCCGGCAGTATTGCCTTTGATAACTCCATTTTTCAAGGTTTCTTTGGGACTCCAGTTTGGTTTTCTGACTTGCCGTTTAATGTTGCAGCGAAGAGAGTTATTGCGTTGCATTGCAAGATTGTCTTCTTCCCCTCATCTCTCCAAGGAGCTCAAGTACGAGGTGATTACTCACGGATACAAACATTATAGATGTTATGTTTTTAAGGGAACTTTGTAGGACGAATGAAATTTTGGTAAAAAAGGAACGCAATGTATAATAAAAGCTTGAACTCAGCTTTTGTGGTGATTGCTATGTAAGTCTGACTTACATAAAAGAAGCCTTAGATAACATAGTTTGGGCTATTCGCTACGCTCAAATCACACTTGATGCCTCAGAGTTTGAGACTTCTCTAATCTCCGGTGGCAAAGGCTGAAGCTTGAATGTACGAAGAAATAAAGAAGTTCGCCGTCACCATTAAACGACGGAAGATTTTCCAAAGAGCGTTATCTTACTCAATAAGGGTACATGAACTTCTTTGGACTTTTTAAAGGTTTAGCCCCCATCTTAAAACATAGGTTATTTAAGGGTACGCCATTATTTTGTGTGAGGTAAAAGTTTACTTTGATAGTACGAGCTTTGAAAGTAATGGTTGGTTTACATCCTCGTGAAAGTTGCCGACTAGTATTTAAAACCTCCAACTGTTAACAGTCACTTCAATGTATATACTTGAAGTCATCATGTATGTAAGACTATTTTTATTTAATTTGGAAATATCACCGGCAGATCCTTCGGTTGTGCTTGCTGTTTTAGTATGCAGTAAACATAGTTATAGTTTAAAGAAAAACTTGATGAACGGAATTTTTTATTTGCCATCAAATTTCTCTAGTAATAAATTAGCTTTTAGCTATCTAGAATTTATACATGTCTAAAGTTATAATATAAATTTTACTTTGTAATTCAAGTTTTAAAAAGTTATAGGAGCTTACTCATTAAATAGTAAGGAGACGTAAGAACTGTGTGGTAAAATGTTTTTATGTTGATTTCAGATTAGAATTTTTCAACTACAAAGTCGAAACCACGTCCCCAGATTTCAAGTTTTTGGAATGTTTGAATTGAACAACTCTCTCATATTCACCGTAAGAATAAGACTTGTTCTTTGTCATTGTTAGAATATACATGTGAAATGTGTAATGGAAATACCATTAAATAACAACAAGATGTTTAAATGAGTCTCAGCCAGTCAACCAGCTAATGAGGATGACTCTCCACAGCGAGGTCGAAACGTCTAGCAGTATTTGTATTTTAACTGTGACGCGGTGTAAACCGGAAGCCTTAGATATTAATGATGACACTGGCCGCGAAAGCTTAAGAATTAAGAAGATGTTTAAAGCCGTTTCGTCTGAACTTAGTCATACATCTTCAGTTTAATTTTAAAATTATAGAAAGAATAAAATAATTGTATAAAAAGGATAAAAATTATAAGGGTAGGTATAAACCAGCTATTTGTCCAGGTAGAGTTAGGTCAACTTAATCAGATGACTGTTTTCATAATTCTTTTGAATAGAGGTGTCCAAGATTGTATACTCGTATGAATTTGCCTTGTGGTTTAAATTGTTTGTACGCTTCTAAATTTCAATACACTCTCTCATAATCCTGGACAAATAGTGATTTTCTCTAGCGATTGTTTTTGTCTTCAAATGCAATGCAACAGCGTGTTTCGTTATGGACTACAACTATGTTCGGCTAAGGGAGATTTATCCATGTCTTCGTTTTAGGCTCTTTCATGCGAGTAGAAATCATTCTTTTGGTTTGCCCCACGTACACAGCACCACAACCACAGGGAACTCTCTCTGTTCACTCCGGAGGATCTGGTCTTTGACTAGCCTTAAAAAGTCTTTTATCTTCTTCATACATTGGTTTAATGTCATACATGATCAAAATCTTTCCAATTTTTCAGATGTACTTATAACAAGACTTACTTTCTTCGTGGTTTCTGGATTTCTCCGTTAAAATATAAGTTTACAAGTGCAAACAAGGTGTTCATTTAAAGTCACAATTTACGCAATTATTCACATAATATACTTTTAAAATTAAATTGTAAATTTGTGGTTTTGAAATATGTTTGTGTTTTCAGATGTGCACGTCGATAGTGAGCTACATCGTGATTCTGATACAGTTTGCCTCGGACCCGGAGACATTTGAAGCTGTCACAATGTTCAACAGCACTGTCAGCAGTGTTGACAATGTCAACTCCACTCGTCAGTGAAGAACAGGCTCGTGGCTGAGTCGGTAGAGCACGCTGTAAAGTTTAATACATTTGCTGCGATTTCAATCCAAAATTAGTCATAGTGAACATAGCCTACGTGAGTGTTACCGTCCTCGCGAACTTCCCGTAACGGGGGAATAATTGAAACCAGAAGTCTTTTTAGGGTGTTTAAAACAAATTATTTTGCTAGAAAAAGTTTACTTGAGAGAGCAAAGATCAACTTGGCTGAGGGATGTCACATCCCCGAGACGTATCGATGTGAAAACATCATCGTCAGACGTGCAGTTTTGCGGAAATCCACCTGTTGGCTTTGTCGTTAAAGTTGAAAATGCACACACACATGGAGTTACACATTGCGACGTAACACTGAAATAAATAAACACTGAATAAATAAATCTTCACTTTCAACTTCAACAACGAAGGCAACAGAGGTAACTAAAGCCTTGAACACTAAAAAGTAAGGACCCACCTAGGACACCAGTTTCAGAGTTGCTGTTAAATACAAGGAAGGACCACAAATTCTGTTTGTTTGGTTTTAGGAATTCGATTTGAGGGTTAAAAGTCCATTTCACCCTAGTATGGGAAACGGGCGGAGGAATTGCTTGAAAAACAGATACAAATATAGAATTACTTCTTTTGAGGGGTTTTCAAAAGTTTGCTTGTTACTCGCTTTTAAACTTCTCAATTTTCATTCAAAGCTTAAGTCAAAAACTTTGCATAACTAAAAGAATTACATAAATGTTAGAAGACAATTTTGATTATACATTTTAATGTGTACTTTCCTTGTGGTTCTATTATTTATTTAGAGTCCTAGGAACTTTGTGTAGTCCACTTCTTCTAAAAGGTCCTCCTCAATAAAACGTTAAATAAAAGAAGGAAAACACGGCCAATAAAATATTAATGATTACAATAAAAGAGTAAAACCCTATTTTCGCGACGCTGAAGAAGTGAAGAAGGCCCAGTTACACGAGTACAACAGCAGAACAGCTCGACAAACTGTACTCGTCTGTGAATTGTTAACAGCTCCAGACTTGTGTACTCTTGCTGCTAATGACCACTTCAACTGTGTGACGTCACCAGCGTTTAACGTGACGTCATCATTAGTCAAACTCCTTAAGCAGCGCATTACCCGCCTTTGTAGCACAACCTTAGTAGTCAGAGAGAAAACATACAGATATGAAGAAGTTGTTAGAACTAGTTTAATTATAATGTTTGCATCTTTGGCGACGTATTTTCCTGTCCTTGCAAGATGTGAAGATCTTGAACAACGTTTTTATTAATTTTTTTATGGAAATATAACAGACTTTTGGAGCAGCATTGCAGTAGCTGTTTTAGAAATATCGCGTTCTTATGAAGTGTCCTTTATCATATCGTACACAGAACACGGGTGTCTTAAGGGTTCTCAGGGGTGGTTTCATCTATAGATTCCTACCATTCCTAAGAGAAGTAGATATAAACACCAAAATGAAGTCTTTAGGTTATGCAACTGAGAAAAACAAGTTACAAACTAAATATACTCGTTAACACCTTTAAGAGTGTCTTGTTGGTTGCCGAGCAAAACCCGGTCTTTCGTTTTTTCTGTTTTGGACAATTGGTTACTTGGGCCACCAGCCAAGAAAAGGTGAGCTGGACTCGGCCTTTGGACTTTTGCGTTAGCCAACAGAGTGGTAAAGATATGGAACAAGGTAAGGAAGGAATGGGTCTGCTAGCATCATGCTCGGGCGACTAATTTGGCTTTCGATCAGGATGGGGTTTTTATCCTTATCCACCTTGAACCTTCCACAGAGATCTTCTAGATCCAAACCGGAGGTAACCAACAATGTTCACTCTCTCTTCAGAGTTTCTTTCTGCGCACTGACTCTCAAGAGGGAACCTTCTTTGGCGCACCTTCAGTTAGTCCCTCTTTCGACCCATAGAACGGAAATTTCGCCTACCAGCTTTAGGCCCAGCTTTTCCGTGCCCCAGTAAACAGCACAGGTAAAGAAATACCGGCCAGATTGGGGGTAGCCAAGTTCCTTTTAACACACGCACTTTCAAAGATCCGTGGCGGTTTAGTATCGCGCGCTACTCCGCAGCTCATCACTAGCGAGGGTTCAATCCCCACAGTCACCATTTACATTCTCAAAGTGACTATACGGAGGCGCTAGGTAAAAGTCGAGATTAAGTAGTATGGATAACTTCATAATCCTAACTTCACCTCGTTAAACAAGACAAACTTTACCCATTTTACCTTCTACACACAACAAACTGCTAACCACATGTCACCTGATGTCATCTGTAATTCCCAAAAGTTGCATTAAATCATCCAGAAGACAACTTTGCGGTCTACTGTTGACAGAACTGCTGGCATGTGAGAGAGAGGTAAACACAAGACACACAGACATGCACGAGGGAGTTCTCTTCTGTTTGTCTTTCACTCTACTGGAAAGTTTATTTTCAACTCCAACAGCTGAGTAAAAACTGTACAAACACATCGAGTGGATGGATCAAACTCACCTGCTTTGTAGATTTGGATTACTTTCGTGATTATTAGTAATTTTCCCGAGGAAGCTTTTCTATTGCCAGAGAGAAAGAAACGTCGTGGGAAAAAAGTTGCAGTTTTGAATTTCCCAACATCTCCTGAAGTGGCAAAACCTTATACGTATAACAACGGTTTAATAATGTATAACAATGACTGGGACTCGTGGCGTGTTCCTGTAATCCAGCTTCATGGAGGTCAGGTTTTGAGGATGATATAGGTCTAAAGCGGCTCAGATAGTCTCAGTGATCATCTGATGATACCCGTATCAACTCCTACCATCGTTTAGACATATCAGACCATCACCTGCGTGGTTCGGAAGTCACGTTAAGCCATTGGTCCTTGTATTTCCATCGGTCATTGGGTTATTAATTAATGACCCATTCTAAGGAAGAGTCGGCCTAAATTTGTAACAAGATTACACCTCATAACTCATTACTACCACTCATCACACTCATCCTTCACCACATATTTGCCTTAAAATACCCTCATGAGAGTGGTTGGCATCTCAAATAGTGATTTAGTGATTTAGTGGTCATGTTTGATTTAGTGAATTATAGATTACCACTATCTTGGTGTAGCTGAAAGGATTTAATTTATTTCGTTGGGTGAGGTGTGATAAATTGAAACCTGTCATAAATACAGTTTTTATGGCATAAACCCTCATTTTTGGAAAGATAGCCACACTCCCCAAGGGCACTTCTGGTGGTTCTATCTTTTTCAGCCGCCATCTTGGTCTGGCTGTTTAGATTTTGTTGAGTTTTCATACACACCTGTTAAGTACGGTTTAATGTTGATATCAAGTTAATTTGAAATCAGATCTTAATTACAATTGTTATAGCTTAAAATAATTTTCGAGGAATTTGGTTGATTAACAATGTTAAATTATGTTATTCATGAAGATCAAGTTTTCAATTTATTATATACACTCAAATTAGATAAATCACTATTTGAGATGCCGACCACTCTCATGGGGGTATTGTAAGGCAAATATGCGGTGAAGGATGAGTGTGATGAGTGGTAGTAATGAGTTATGAGGTGTAATCTTGTTACAAACTAAGGCTGACTCTTCCTTAGAATGGGTCATTAATTAATAGCCCAATGGCCAATGGAAATACAGAGACCAACGGCTTAACGTGACAAAAGAAGCAATTGTGCCAAAAAGGTGAAAATCGGACAAGAAAATCTACTTATAGAGTCAATAAAATGTCACCAGGGGTACTTCCGGTGTATTTTTCATCCCGTTACAGATAATTCGCTAGGATTCACGGTAGCGCTTGTACCAATATTTGGAGAACACTCTATTGACACATATCAGGATGAGTGTGTGTATAAATACGCGTTAGTGGTTTAGCTGTACACACCAAGTGATATCAAAAATATAATTGCAAAATTGCAATATAAAATATTGAACGAACACTTGCTTAATACCAAAAGTAAATATAAAGTTTCATTATGATTGCCTGCTATTGTTAAGTCTCTGTATTCAGCGGTTTCAATATACTGTGGCCAGATGAGTCCAGAAACAAGAACTTTGCTTGGTTCATCTCCAACTCCAGAAAACTTTCAATTGAACAACTTGTAAGTGGTAATCTTTACAGAGTCTGAATTGAAACACGAAACTAAATATTACTTTATTGGTTTCTCTAAAGAACAGTTTTAGATTAGTAATTTGAAAATTATGACAGTATGTACGCTCTTCTCTAAATCAAAATTACAATTCATATTTATCAAACTATAAGCGCAACAGTCGCCAATTATTTAGCGAATTTCAAGCTACTTTGTTACATACAAGGTGAGTTTTAAATTACCCTTCCCAAACCGTTACTTTTGAAAAAGGACATATATTGACAAACCCTTTGGGGAATGTTTATAGGATCCTAAAGTTTGTTTTGACGTACTTTGCGTCACTCACTCCCCCTCACACAAAAACCGGAAAGGGGAGGGCCCCAAATGTTTTGAATACAACCACCCCTCCGTGGCACCTCAAAATAAAGGGAATCTCAATCCAAATTTAACGACACAAAGAAAAATATTGTATCCCAATTCGTTTTTTTGTTACACCCATTTAAAGATTACAAGAAATCTATAGTTTCAAAACCGACATACAATTTATTTTGAATGACAGGGTTTTTTTAAATACTGTATGAACATTCAAGTTGAGGCCCTATGTTCCACCTAGGAATCAATGAACATAAGTCAAGTAAGTCAAGTGATTCAAAATCAAATGTGAAATGTGACATTTTAAACGGGATTTCTTGTAATCTTTAAATGATTATTACAGAAAAACGAGTTAGAAACTTTCTTCGCGTTGTTGAATTTGTGTTTTAATCCCCTTTTTGAGGTGCCACCAGAGAGGTTTCTACGAGTATTTAAAATTTAATTGCCTTCCTCCCCGGTTTTCGAGTGGAGGTTTGGTGACAAAAGTACGGCAAAACAAACTTTAGGATCCTATAAAATATTCCTAAAGGGGTGGTTTTAAAATATTTCCTTTCAAAGTTAAGGTGGGAGGTGACATTTAAAACTCACCTTGTATAAGACACACCTACATTTGGAAATGCATAGAGACCTCCAAAACCAACTTAAGAGACAAGCAGAATACGAACAAATATTGAAGTAATATTCGTATCGTCTTGTGAAGTGTATTGCTACAAATTTTAGTTTAACCAAGTCTTTCAAACATATTAAAATGAAGGTATTGGCCAACCAATCACGTTTAATTCCATGCGAATGTCTAAAATCTTACATTCGGTATTTCAAATTATCACACACGAATCTCTCGCAAAATTAATCAGCTCTGTTATTTACTTTGATGGAGTATTACGGAAATTAATTCCACTATTGGTTCAACCTACGGTGAAATGTAGGTTTTATTAACTCAAGTAATTACTTAAACTAATATTAATCCCGTAATCAAATTCATATGATTGATTATTAGTAATGTTGGCGGGTAAATCATCGAGTTATAATGTTTTACTCCAAATGGATTCCAATTTCGAAGCTTGTCGAACATTGAATTGTTTCAGTTTGTTGATAGCTAACATACGTTCACCTAATTTATATGAGCTTGTGTAACTAGATGGTACGATAAAGGAACTCAGCTAAAACTAACGATAATTTGTTAAATAACAAAGTAATAGTGAAAACTAAACAAACATTGTAGGAGTAAGTCATAATTAAATTGTAAACCTAATGCCCTGCAATAAAGAACCGTTGTTATTAGACTTTAGCTCAATACTTTGTCACATGACTCTCTTAAATAATTGGAACTATGTGATTGAAACAATGGTTTAAATGGTGTGGCGTATAAAAAATCCGCTGAAGAACGCAATTTTTTAACAGCTGAGCTTTTATTAAGTATCAATATTGATGTAAAATCTCTAAAATTTTAAAATAATTTCCTTTGGAAAAATGAGATAATCATGTCGTCAGCATGGTAAGACCCAGGCCCGGAACCATGAAATGTGCACCGATCCTGACCCCCAAACACGTTTTGAGCACTTTTAACCAAAAAGTGTTTTATCTACAAATTGTTCGTCCAATCTTGATGAAATTGTAAATAAATATGTATTTTGTTACTAAACATCAATGTACTAAAAATTATGAAACCCCATCAAAGTAGTTTTAAAATGGCGGCCAAAAAGTGATTTTTCGCAATAACAGCGGAATGAGTACTTCGATTTTATGTCAATATTGTTTCATGATTAGTGGTTTACTTTCTTGTAAAAGGCCCGTACGTTTGAGGCTTAAGGCCGAAGCGAGGCTGTGGGAGGAGCGAATTAGAGTAACAAATTGCAAAGGAAATTCGATTCACTCAAGCCAGCGGCGCTTTAGCGCTTAGCTGCGTGTCAGCCTGGTTTCATACATTAAGCAAATCTAAAAACACATTTCCTAGACACTCTTGACAATTCTAAGACATAGCTTTGGAAGTGTATTTTGTGACACAGAGAGAAGGGAACTATGTGGGTGTGTCACGGTGGAATGACGCTCTTAGCTTAGGTAATGGCACAACTTTCTCACCCCATTATCTAGAACAACGAACCATT
The DNA here is from genome assembly GCA_018831715.1 of Matsumurasca onukii. Lineage (NCBI taxonomy): Eukaryota > Metazoa > Arthropoda > Insecta > Hemiptera > Cicadellidae > Matsumurasca > Matsumurasca onukii. The sequence goes on along the minus strand of CM032058.1, from coordinate 8,161,525 downwards.
TCACCTCACCGCCAACTTTTGTGAAACAAAACCACCAATAGTGTCGAGCACGAATAGTATGAAGTTGAGTTCTTGAAAGAGTATTTTATAAAGGGTATATTTAGAGTTAAGAAACTCGTGGAAGTAATAAGTTTGCAACACCTAAAGATTTTAGAATAGTCAGATTATTTTTGATGCTATTACTTTTTAAGAGGTGCTCGGCAACGCATGACTTCATAGAAGTTGTATTGTTAGATTTTAAAACATGTATATGTTTTATGAACCTTGATTTAAACGTGCGTCCATTTTGACCTATGTGAAAATTAGAACAATCATTGCAATAAATTTTAGATTCCCTAGATCTATTAAATTTGTCTTGTTGAGTTTTGGTGTTGGAAATAACTTGTTTTTGCATGGAAGGCGTTGTTTTTGGTTCGACATTTCAAGAGAAGTTGGAATTGCATAACGTTTTTTTATAGATTTTCAAGTGCTTGGCCAAGCAGTGTTTTTCGTTTTTTGTAACTGTTTTAAATATCTCTTCAATGTGCGCGTGTCTATTTATTCTTTTATTTATTTATCTATTTATTTAATCAACTTGACGACCTCTATGAGTGATATAACTACACGTCCTCGTACCTGTAGAAGCGGCCTAGGATGGCCGCGAAACAGCTGTAGTACTCCTAACTACATTAAAGATTGCTCGACAGATCAACAAGGTAATCTAAACCTATATATTTTCAAGTGTTTTGTTGTTAGATGCTCAGATAAATTTTCTATCGTTTAAAGTGGGTTTGAGATTTGGGTCTTATTTCTGACAGCTTCTTTTTTTTATAGTATTATCTATTGTTCTTTTAATCAGCCCATCATTTGTGATCAAGAACAATTGGAATTTATCAGTGTAACAATTACAAACTGAGTTTGTTTCAGTTTATTTTAAATTTATGCTTTTTCTTTGATTGAATTTTCTTGGTATTCTTTTGTGAACTCAAAGGGACCTGTAATGTTGTTAAGATACAAAATTGGTATAATACAGGAACAATAGATAATAATTTTAAAAAATAGCTGTTTAAAAATGAGAACTATACCTCAAACCCAGTTTTGGAGGATTGAAAATTTATCTGCGCACCTTACAACATAACATTTGTAAAAGCTGAGAGAGTCCAGTTATTTCTATCCGGTATTGAATATTTTTTGAATATAAATACTCGTATTATTCAAAACAGCTGATAGATGAATGTCAGCAAATTAATCACAGAGAAGCGGATTGCATGGAGAAAGATAGATTGTTGTAAAGATTACTTATGGAATGAGATTGACACGGGATTAGAGCTTTGAACAAATTACTTGGATCTCTTACTTGTTTCTGTGAATGCTTTGCTGCTGTAGAAAATAAAACTAAACTTCGGTTTTGGAAAATTACTATTTTTATTAGTGTCTGAAGCTGTTCTAGTTTTCGAAAAAATATACAATTTGTATGAACAAAAGTGGCAAACGTAGATGGAAAAAGGACATCAGCGGCAAGAAAGTTTCAAAATCATATATCGAGGATTTAGCTTAAGATTTTACTCAATAGACCAACTAGTGGACTTTAATGTACAACCATAAAAAATAACAAATTTTCCACTTATTTTTAAGTTGTACGAAAATTATAGTATGTTTTTGACGAGATCCTAAAGTGAAGATTTTTGGTACGAGCCAAATCAAGAGGTCAAAGGAGCGACGATCAAAAAACACTTTTTTGGCCGAGAGATGAGCGATACTTTTTTCCGTGATGCAGGTGTAACACCATGAATCTATCTATTAAATTGTGTTAATATACTATAAAGCCGTTTGGGTGACTGACGAGTGAACGAGAGAAATGTTTAGGCACTTTCAGTAGAGCTACCTCCCTCAACCATATATTCGTTTTAAAGGTCTTGGTGTGAAACCGCCAGGAAAAATCTGAAAACTCGACTTTTTGTAACCCCCAGCGCGGTAGCGGTCGTTAATGGCGACGCCCGAAAATGGGGTTGTGTAGTGGTTTACTATTTTGACTCTAGCTGCTGAACTGGTGATTATCTTTGATTTGACGAAAAATCGCGAATGAAGTTTTCTACAACTTTTGTATTGGACATTTTATCATATCTCCAATAGGTAATTTTTTATTTTGCTTTAAAGATAAACTGGTCAAAATGTACTTTTTCGTGTGTTTGGGCCACAAAAAAATAATTTAACAAGTGGGCTACTTATATACCTCCTAGGACCACAAACACCAACTTAAGTTAAAACGGCTAAAACACACTATGTGTCTAAAGCAGCTATTTTAGAGCAAAATGGCAAAATATTTTATTTGTTATAAAGCAAAATATTTACCAAGAAAAGCTAAACTGGTTCGAATGGAATAGACTCGCAGGAAAGTCAAGAAAGATAAGACTTGGAAATGTGCTAATGAACGTTAACGGATTGGCGGGTAAATGAGGCAGTGTGAAAAGACCAACTGATTCTTTCAAAGATTGATTTTCTGTCCAGAGCTTGTTCTCTAAAGATGTTTCATTTGATTTTAACCCGAATCACGAACTTATTATTTTCTACATTTTGAATTAGATATTCACCAAACATGTTATAAATGAACTTCCATAGGAAATTGAGCCATTCAATTCTGTAGCCATATAAAACGAAACGTCGAAGAACAGTATTGGGCGTCCCTAGTTTCCTAGAGAGCGGTAGCCGTTTTTAACTTTAAAAAAGCTATCATGGATTTTCAAGGAAATCATGGCTTTGACATATTCGAAGAAAATTAGAAGTAAGCATTTTAACCACGTCAAAGTCAAGTCAGATTTGTATTATCAAAAACAATTGCATTGACAAATGCCACATACAAGATAGCACTAGTTAAAGAACATTTCTTGTTTGAAGTTTGTTGTCGAAGATGGTTGAATTTCTGAGATTGAAATAAATGTTGTGTTACGTTTTGCCTGAAGACGGGATTAGATTCTATTTCCCGAAACGTCATGTTCTTCTTGTAATTTAAAACTATGGTCAACGTCCGTAATAATATTTCAACCGAAGTAAACGAACAGAATACACAAGGTTATTAAATCACTCTAAAAAAACACATCTTCTAAAAATTTCTTCACACTACGAGTATAATACAGCGCAGCGGATATATTTAGTAGACTCGTGGCGGGTTGGAGTCGTGCGCGACTCCGGAGCTGATCACTCCGCTGGTGTGGGTTCGATCCCCGCAGTCACCACTTACATTTGTAATGTGACTTTACGGTGACGCTAGGTAAAGGTCGAAGTTGAGTGGTAGAGAGTACTTTGTAGTCCTAACTTCGCCTCGTTAAACAAGACAAACTTTACCTTTTTACCACTTACATTTTAATGTGACTTTACGGTGACGCTAGGTAAAGGTCGAGGTTGAGTGGTAGAGAGGACTTTGTAGTCCTAACTTCGTCTCGTTAAACGAGCCAAGCTTTACCTGTTTTTATACTTTCTCAAATAAAAACTGTTTCAATCCATCTAATTCCTAGTATACTTGTAAGTGTTTTTGACAGTTTGCTTGAATGACGTGATGCTTGAAACTGGTTTCCTGTACTTCAATCAGCTGTTTAGCTCTCAATAACACTTGCCAGTGTTGGTTTCTATCAAAGTTTGTTCACAGGTTCATTAGTGCTTGTGTAATGTTGTGTCCAAGTTCCCCATCAGCTCCAAGCTAAAGCCTCCATTACACTGTACAGCTTGACACCATTACATAGTTTCCTTCAATGTCTCACTTTCTTACTGGATTCTTGCTCCTTACTGTGTATAGCTTACACAAACTAAAACCATCTAAAACCATCGTACAAACTACAAACTCAAACCATCACTGTGATAATCACGGATACAAACCAAACTAAAACCATCGTAATAACCATCATTAGCGAATTTACTTTGAAAAAGAGATAGTCATGTCATCAGTGGGGTAAGACCGTAGACTAACGGACTCTAGAGTTTGTTTGTCTGTGGTTAGACCCAGACCCGGGACCATGAAATGAACACCGATCCTGACCCCCAGAACACGTTTTGAGAATTGTTTAAACACTTCATATACATATGTGTGTACTCTTTAAAGGTCAGAAAATTTGTACAAATGTTCTTTTGGTAAATATAGCGATCAGGTTCATCAGCCAGAAAAATCGGACAACCGCAAGTCCCCTTTTGGAAATGGGAGGGAGTTTTCGTAAAGAAAGGGGGGTTTAATGCTTTATACAGTAAATTTCATTCGATTATGATGAAATTTGAATTAAAATTGTATTTTTACGGTATCTATCAATGTACTAAAAATTATGAAAATCCATTGAGTCGTTTCAAAACGGCGGCCAAAAAAGTTATTTTCGCTAAAGCAGTGATAATAATATGTAATCGCTTTAAAATATGAAAATTTTTCAGTAAAAGAACGCGTAAGTCTGAAGCTGAAGGCCAAAGTGAGGCTGTGAGCGTAGCGAATTAGAGCAAGACATTGCAAAGAAAATTCGACTCACTCACGCTAGTGGCGCTGTAGCAGATAGCTGCGTGTCGGCCTGGTTTTTATGTTTGAACGAATGTTCAAAAGTCTCAATCTGTGGACACTTCTTTGTCTCTACTTTCTTGAAACATGCGGTTTTCAAAACCAGATGCGATCCATAAGAGGTGTAGACATACACTCTTATGAAACTAGAGGCAGGGAACCTACCGGATTAGGCGACACAGAACGGTAGTTTATGAGCGTTTGCCTTCTCATGCAAGATTGTCAAATTTGTTGAAATAAGCTCCAACACCACAGGCGTTCAAATCTCGTCAAGAGCAGTTTTGATCGCGAACACTTTCTACAGTTCAGACGAGTTCTTGGCACACCAATGGGAGACCTAGTGAGAAATGGCTACCGGCCTACGGATACTTCAGTGGGAGAATTCGAATGAATGAACCAGCATGGCTGTAAATAGTGTATGTATGAATAAGTTTCCGATGTAAGTATGAATGACAAAATTTTGACAGTAAGTATGCGTGACCGTAATATTAACTTGGAAAGCATGTAGAATATTAGCTTTAGAATAGCTTTTAGAATATAGCTTCTGTAGTACATTATTTATTAATATTTGAATAAACTCTGTAAGAATAAGAACGCGGTAACTTCTCACAAGCTTGGTGTGCGTAATGCATCAGAAGCCTGGAGAGAAGTTAGCACAAAGTGTACAAAGACAGCTTGTTAACAATTCAAAGACAGACAAGCAATGTTTGCCGAGCTTTTGAACTTTAGCTAACTGTGAAAACTTTACTCTCTATCTAGCTCATTGTGCTGTATACATTAACGTTAGCGTTCTCGAGTAAACGTTACTGAAAAACAGTTTTCTTTCGTGCTGACTGATGTATTCTATGAGTAAGTAACTGAAAATGCAGCCAGTTTATTTGTGGTATTTTCACGTTTGACAATTTATTTGTCACATTATATTGATTAGTAAACAACAAGGTACAGTTTGTCTTGTTAACGAGGCGAAGTTAGGACTATAAAGTCCTCTCTACCACTCAACCTCGACCTTTACCTAGCGTCACCGTATAGTCACACTACAAATTGTAAGTGGTGACTGCGGGGATCGAACTTGCACCACAGCGTGATGAGCTCCGGAGTCGCGCGCGATATTAATCCGCCACAGATCCGCTGAGTCCGACAAATAAAAATTTTATCTTTATGAAAATATACATGGTTTATTCGACATGAGCATTTTAATACACATGTACCTTAATATCATTTCTAAGTTTCACGCCCGAGGCACCTAGAAACTAGTTTTAAGTTGTGTCAACACTTAAATTAAATTAAATTTAAGTTAAATTCAACTAATTAAATTGACTTTAAAACTACAAAATACCATACATAATATTTGCGGGTCACCGTAAACAACTTTTAAGTTGACCACCATGATGAAAAATCACAATTAAATGTCAAATGTTCTAGTTCATATTTTAAATCGTAAGAAAAGTCAAATGAGGCCCCCTACTTAAATATTCTTGTAAATTTATTCAGTCAAAAGTGGTGATCCATTTAAAATACACCCTGTATATTTAAATGTGGTAACCTTTAAAAGCTTGTATTCCGTAACATGTATATAAACTATACAATAACTCACGGTTAAAGAGAGTTTTCTTAACAGGCTCAATAGTAGAAGTAGTGTTACTAAAGTTAAAAGGAATATTTTTAATAGAAATGTAAAATGAAAGAGATAAATTCCTCATCAAATCCTTCTTCTGATGAGTGAAAGAGCAAACAGCCAATTTAAGACGCCATTTCAGTTGATTATCGCCTCTTCAAAGAGAGAAAGAAAGAAAAACACTGCAAGTCCTGAACGACCGACACTTCAAACAGAATTAGTCGCTGTTAAAAGGAGATTAACATAAGAAAGAAGTGACTTTAGTTTTCCAGTTATTTTATATTCACCTTTCAAAAGAATCCTTTGGCTGTAAATAAATAAATATTAGAAACCTCTTCCGACATTTACTGGTTTAAAATTTACAGACTTAATTTAATTTTGAAATATTATTGCAGGCATTTTCCCATCATAAGTGAACAAAAAAAACACGACGTTTCGAATTATGCAATTTGACTCCATTTTCAGGTTAAAGCAACTTAAAACACAAAACATTAGGAACGAGCCAGCATTAAATAATCAGTGACATTATGTAAAACCTCCCCTGGTTTACACTTATGTGCACCTTTTAGTTACCTTGCCTCTATATCCTTGAAACATGTCTCTTTTTAGATCCAAGTACAACCCCGTAAGAGGTAGAGACATACACTCTTACGTAACGAGAGGCAGGGATGATTACCGAACTGGGAGACACAGGACGGTAACTCATGAACGTTTGCCTTCGCAGGCAGAAGTTCTTTTGGTCAACACACTTTCAAATTCGATTAAAGGTGCCACTATGCCAAAGGCATTTAAATCTCGTCTCAAAACAATACTAGCTCAGGAAGCATTTTACAGCACAGACGAGTTCATGGCACATAACTGGGAGACCTCTTAAAACTGACAGACAGATTATTGGGCTGGAGTGGGAATAATTTGAACGAATGAAATGAATGAATGAATACCTCTGTATGTCTGAAAGATACTTCGATGTGAATTATGGAAAATTTTATATAACCTAAATTACTGCCGATTGCGATACAATGTATATTGTTTATGTAATAAAGATGTATTTATTATTTATGGGAAAAATTACAAAAACCAACTGATCTGCCAAAGAGACCCTTTTTCGTGTCTTGACTCCACTAGAATATTTTCTCCCCAGAAACAAACAAAATTCTAAGGACAGTTCTATGTACTCGTAATAAACACGATGATAATTCAATAACAAATAGCCACACTTATATATCAACGGCTGCCTACATTTTCATTTAATCAGACGAGATTGATAGTTACTTCAAATAATTACTTAATTCAATCAGACGAACGGTTCGTTTTAAACAGAATCAATTTCAACGATGGGTTATTAAAGGATATCAAATAACGGGATTCGATTCAGATTGGAAACTATTTGAACAAACAGGTTCAATCGCGTTTGAACTAATAACTGATATTTCGAAACTATACATAGTAACAGTATTGACAGAAAAAATCATGTTTAAAATGAATTTATTCCATGTACCAACACGGTCTTTGCAGTTTGATGAGCAAGTAATTTGGTCAACTTCTTTTCAGTTAATTTTTGTTCGTGGTGTGAGTTTTTGTTTGTTAATGGGATAATCTACTAGCTTGGGAGAGCATCGTTGCAGAGGTTTGCGAGAAATAAAATTAATACGTTATTAATGCTATTTTGACAAAAACAACACTTAAATGAAAGATAATCATATTATCTAGGTTTACCTGTTTTCATTTTTCAATGTGTGTATTTTAGTTTTTATGCAATTAGTGGTTGAAGTTAGAAAAATAGAAGGTTTTAAGACCTCACTAAAGAAGCTACGAATAAGTTTATCAAACATCTAAAACCGGCAAAACGCAGATGAACTCTTTTTTATTCCATACAAATTAACGTATCAGAATTTAACCTTCACATAAGAGCGCTATCTACTTTCTATACAAATCCTTGTATTCGCTAGGTTTGGAAGTTAGGTCACATCAGTTGAAAGAAGGCCCGTTGTTTAGCCAGTTGTTACGTACGCGGTGTCTTGTGTTCTTTGGGCGGACGAATTCAGCCTTTCTCTGCGGTGACTACTGAGGCGGACCCTTAATAAAAGCTGGAACTCTGAAGTGCTGAGAGAAACTAGTTGAAATATGTATATAATTGAAAAAAGTAACTAACCCACTTTTTTTACTTTTGAGACGGATACATCCAGCAGTTCTTCATAATTTAATTTGTAGAACACACCACAATGTTTGTTGGGATGGAAATAACAGACCAAACCATTAGTTTAGGGTGGAAATTTATTTTTTTTTATTAGTCTGTTGACCAGTTTAAATTGATTGTATCACGTTTTAACTTCTGAGGGTTTCGCTATTTAAATAGATGAAATCAAAGTTATCCTGTATTTAAAGTAACTATATTATACTACACCCATTTTTAAGAACCCAATACAGTAATATTCAGTAGCGATTCAATTACTTTACTTAGCTTTTTACTTTGATTTGAGACATCGACAACTACTAGAGGCTATTTTATGGAGAATATGGGATGAAGGGTGAGTTTGATGAGTGTTTTGATGGATGATGAGGGGTGTCTTGTTACAAACTAGGGGCGACTGTTCCCGAGATTAGGTCATAAATTAATACCCCAATGACCAATGAAATCCACCAAAGCACGTAGCAATTCAGACTCTGTAAAGATTACCACTTACAAGTTGTTCAATTGAAAGTTTTCTGGAGTTGGAGATGAACCAAGCAAAGTTCTTGTTTCTGGACTCATCTGGCCACAGTATATTGAAACCGCTGAATACAGAGACTTAACAATAGCAGGCAATCATAATGAAACTTTATATTTACTTTTGGTATTAGGCAAGTGTTCGTTCAATATTTTATATTGCAATTTTGCAGTTATATTTCTAGACGATGGGAATTCGTCGGTATGAACAGCTTCAATGTCTTAGACTTCACAAACTAAACGCATTCATTATTTATTTATATATACTTCATAAAATATATTAACATTTTTTAATATTTGTTTGTTAAAGTACAATTACTTTAAAACTGTTAGCTCATTGGTTTGTACGTTGAACAGTTTCTTTTACTTAATTTAGTAATATAATAGCAGTTTATTCGTTTCGCATTGCCTGCTAATGTGGATTTTCACGACGCCTTCAGAATCTTAGCGGCAACGTAAAGACTGTACTGCATCGCTTGTCACCGTTCATATTTTTCAGGCGTTACATTTAACCGATTTTAATCATTATTGAACCTAGTTTAAAGTTTGACCTATTAACTTTATTTTGATTGTTTTTTTATTTAAGTGTTTAAGATATATAAATTATATTTACTTTTGCTACAGTGCTTAAATATTAATTTATTTCAGTCATAAAAATTTAGTAACTAGATTAATTATGTAGTTTTAACTATGTTTTATTATTTGTATTATTTTTAAGTTATTTTTTAGACAAGGAATTAAATTATAATAGTTAATTGTTATTAGTGTATATACATATAATTACTAATTATTAAGATTAGCTTTTTCAAACACTTACTAGTGGTTTACTTTGTTTTATTTTAAATGTTTGTTTTTATATTTTGTTATTTGTTTTTCTTTTTATATTTTCAGCTTTGTCAACAAACAAGTTTTTGTCAAAGTTGTCAACAAAGCAATTGAAAAATTATTAAAAATTATTATTTTCTGAATTTTAAAAATTAAAAAGCGAAATTGGATACAAAATACAATATATTTACTTTAAACTTATCTTCATTAATATTCTAAAGTAATGAAGGCAATTTAAATTTATTTTGTTTCTTTTTTTTATTTTCAGCTTTGTCAATGCACAAATTAAATTAGTTCAGTATTAAAAATTATTATTATCTACATTCTACATATTTGAAAGAATGTTTACTTTAATCGTCCTTCATTAATATTCTAAAGTAATTCTTTCAGTTACTGAAGGGACCGACACAAAGTTTTTGACTTAAGCTTTGAATGTAAATTGAGAAGTTTAAAAGCGAGTAACAAGCAAACTTTTCAAAACCCCTCAAAAGAAGTAATTCTATTTGTATCTGTTTTCTCAAGCAATTCCTCGGCTCGTTCCTCTTTAGACAGTAGTGAATAAAGTGTACACGGTAATGTTTCGACAACTTTTAGCGCTTTACCGCAAATAGTGTTCAAGTGTTGTTACTATTCTTGAAAGGTTTTTTCAAGAGATTCAAACATAATTGTGGTTGCGGCGACAAGCTTGATAGGAATAAAATGCATTCAAACAATATTTGGTAGAAATATTCAGTCATTATGAACGGTTTTGAAGTTATCTTTGTAAAAATAACTCTATTAGATCAAAGAACCCGCCTCCTATATTTGATAGAAAATTAATAGAAAATATTGTTAATAAAACCAAAAAGAAATTAATGAGAAATCTAAAACAACACTTAAGAAATCAAACCCAATAAAAACCAATTTTGGGCTAGCTTCACATCCAATACACAATTATCAAAAACAATTCAACATACATTCAAGAAAACTCTGCACTTATACCATTTTTCAAAGCTAAAAATAAACTAAAACATATTCTTTACAACCCTAAAGATAAAATTAAAAATGAAAACCAATCCGGAATTCATGAAATAAATACTGAGATACTGTGATGAAAAATATTGGACAGACACGAAGAGGTAAAAGGTAAAGTTTGTCTTGTTTAACAAGGCGAGGTTAGGACTACAAAATCCTCTCTACCACTCAACCTCGACCTTGACCTAGCGTTACAAATGTGACTACAGTTAGATTCAAGAAGCACTTCTCACACATTAAGTTTGATAGGGAAGAAAAGTCTGCAGTTGCTTAGCACTTGTCTAAATACTGGCCACTATCCAAAGAAAATTCAAAAATATTAAAACCTATTTTACCTTCTAAAAATAGACTGGAAAAGGTCTCACAAAACTTAAAACTTCCGTATGATGTTTTTTGGGTATTTTAAAATTATTTCTTTAGTTATCTTTATTGTTTAATGATGACTCAATACTGCAGTTGGCTATCTTTTATATGGTTCTTGGTTTAAAGTGTTTTGTTGACGATGGTAAAATTTCTGAGGTTTCAATATTGTTGCGTTTTTATAGTTTTTTTAGTGAGCAAGAAGAACCCAACGTTTTGTGATCTTGAATCTGATCTTGTCTTCAGGTGAAAATAATTAAGGGGATTACTGACATGTCCTATTTTTGAAAGATCATGTTATTCTTATTCTTGGTGGACAAACTCAACTTTTCATGAGTTGTCCACTGGGGCACACCCTTAACCATCAAGTCAAATTACTAAAACTACAAAAATGTAACTGTTTTACCCTCCTTTCGGTTCTCATGGGATCAACCTACTTGTTAGAGTTTTTTTACTCAACCTAGAAATAATTTTATTCTTAAATGAAGAAATGAACATGTGTCCTTTGGTAGCTGGGTCGGTAGCACTCAATACAAGTGATGCCTTCTCAACGAAATTAATACATAATAACTAGATCAACAGGGTTCTTATCCTTACAATGTATTCTGAATCATCAAGCAACAACATTGTCATCAATGAGTATTGTAGAGTATGTAATCATCTACATTGAAACTGGAGTGAATATGACAGGCTGAGTGAAATCCATCAGAACTAAAGCCAAGCCTATATTGAACATCCTGTAATGAGTTGGCCAAGTTTCATCGTCAAACCGTTTTACAACAAAAGACCCATTTACAAGTTTTCAACCTCTGACGTCATTCTTCACCTCCGCCCCTCCCTTCACCCCATCCGGCAAGTGTCTTGTGTTAGTAGACGTTTCGGGAAACAATCAAAATTACTAAATGTAACCCTCGAGAATTTGTAACCCGTGCAAATTCGGGAGGCGCCCGGGTTCAATTCCCTGCGTCGCAGAAACAACTTTTTACACTAGCCACTCCTCGTGGTTTGGAAGTCACTTTAACCCCTTTGTCCATTTCCATTAGTTGTACTTGGCTATTTATTACCTAATCACCCAATTTAAACAAAATTCAGTCCTTAAGTTTTTAAAAAGACTACAATTCACCATCCATCAAAAATCACATTCACTATTCATCTCGTATGAATTCGCCTTCAGAACGGCCAGTGTCTTAAGAATCAACTATGGCTACTGGCGCCTCTAAATTTGAGGCAGAAAAATAAACATAGTTCAGCAGCCCAAGCACAGATAGCGCTGCGAGTGCTGCCGTCCCTCCCCGTCTTACCCTACCGAACAACTTTCATAATTCGAACAACTTTAGTCAGACCTGACCAAAAGAAACCGCGACCTTGTGGTTACGGGGGACATTAACATCGACGTCTTAGATGTGCACTCAGAAAAAGAAAAATCTAATCTAAAATCCAAACCTCAAAAGGATTCAAATATTCTCACTTGCTTTTACGTCACAAATGATGAAACATTGAGGAGTTTAAGAGGTCTAAAGAAGAGTTATTACACTTACAGTAAATATTCCGGGGAAATCTGGCGTCAAAGACTCAATACCTGCTATATTTCATCTCCAAGCGATGGAAACTCAATATTTCATGAAATATTATCATACTTTTGAACTGCTTCCAACACCGCACTTTCATACCAAATCGTTGTGCACAATGCATTGCTTACTACTTAATTGAACGGAGTTTTTAAATCAGACTTTTGTTCAAACTGAGTAGTCTTCAATCATTCATAGGTGACGTAGAAATTAGCTCCTCTGATTCAATGAAGTTTTTAGGTGTCATTATTGACAAACATCTTAAGTTTCATGAACACATTGATCATGTGGCAAAAAACTGTCATCAGGAATATTCGTACTTAGACGTCTTTCAAATTTTCTACAACCTCCCACCTTATTAGGAATATATTACGGCCTCATTTTTCCTTTTTTAAATTACGCTGTTCCAATTTGGGGAAGTGAATCCACTAGGACAAAATTGTTATTTATACTCCAAAAAAAGCTATTCGTACCATTTTCAATTTAAAACCTCATATTCTGTAAATCCACTTTCCTAGAAAATAGAATATTAACATTCCCATGCATTTACATCCTTGAATCCTTGTCATTCCTTATGAAAAACCGTAAGTATTTTTCCCGAAAATCCGTCTAACTCCTATGACCTAAGAACCCGATCGAATTTACCAATACCCCATCATAAGACAGCTTTTTTCGAGAGGTCTTTGACGAGTCAAATAGTAAATTTATACAACACTCTCCCAGCTTCTTTAAAACAAATTCAAAATTTTCAAAAGTTCAGATCTGAGTTTAAAAAATATTGATGGTAAATGGTTTTTACTGTGTGGAGGAATTTAAAGATTATTTTAAAAATGATGTTACACTAGTTAACAATTTTAAGCTTTAACTATTTATTGAAATGACGAGAGCTCATGTATTTTAAATCTGTATTTATGGCATAATAAAGATGATTCGATTTAATTCAATTTGTTTATCATCCCATTTTTTTAATTTAAAAAATAATTGATTAATCATGTTTTGAAACCCTGTTTTTAAGTCGTACGGCCATTAAGTAACAAAAGTCTTCAGTCACTATACAGTTTCGGACATCAGTTCATTACAAGTAAAAATTATTTAAAACAAAAGCACATATCAGCACTCCCTGTGTTTTCCATATTAAAAGATGTTTTTACATTCCAATTTGTTTAAGTTATACTCCCAAATACAGTTTATGTGGTGAATATTTTCCAAGATAAAATTAGGTAAAAACAATCTCCGGCTCTAAGTTGACCCTTTTTTCAATGTTTAAATCAAGAAAAAACAAAGCTTTAGAAACAATACTAAAATGTGTAAATAATTGTATCATTAAGATATATATAAGTCATTTGACACAGTATTTAAATTCTGTTTGTAATATTTCCAGCTTGTTGATTTAAAGTCACTATTTGACAGTCACATATTTCGGATAAACATTCAGATTTTAGTACTTATTTAAAGGCAGAAATAGTTGGGCCGGATGGTGTAGTGGTGAGCATAACCGCCCGGCAAGCGGGACACCGGGTTCAAATCCGTTCGGTCCAAATATTTTGTCTTCAAATTTATTTAGTAATAAATTAGCTATTTAGCGTTTATACAAATTAAGATCTATAATTGTATCATAAATATACAGTAGTTATCTCAAGTGAAAATTAGATTTCTTTGTTTTCAGCGCATAGCTTAAATTGATAGATTTTTTTCCTTCATTGTTTACCCATTGTAAAAATTTATTTCATGAAGCTCAAAGCCATGATTAATGCTTATGTTAATATTGGTTTGGATTTATAAAATTAGATGAAGGTTAAAAATTTAATATATGAAAAGAGTTGGTAGAGAGTTGGAGCAGAATTTAAATTTGTATGTAATAAAACCAAAGAGTTCTATTTTTCAACAACAACCTTCTGAACAGATAAATTCTAAACAATAAGTCTAAATGTGAATCTATGAATTAATATGAATTTCCCATTTAAGACTTTTATTCATAATATTCTACATAAATATTTCAATAGTAACTTGGTAAACTCTTATTCTAAAATTCTATAAGAAATAGTAACAGGATTACAGGAGTGACAGCAAGTCAAAATAATCTCAACATTATTTGAGAAACAATTTTTAAAACCTTTTACGCACCTCCAATTATTGGTTTAGGTTTCTTTTTCAGACGCTTAAAGACAAATAGCCCAAGCTTGGAAAGATCAAAGGACTTGTTATTGAGGAAGAAAAGATCTCTTTGGTCACGGCTCTAAACTAAAATCCGCTTTACTTCGTTCATTGCTTTCTAATGATTTTAAAATTACGAGGGTTATCCAGAAAGTAAGTTACGCCACCGCCAGTTGAAGCTACGCTGGCCATTTTGATATGTGGTTGTTCCCCAGTTCAGTCTGCATCTAGCCGATCAACTCTCAGGTCTGTGTCGTACTTTTTTACGTTACAGTGTCGCTTGAAAATGTCTTTGTCAATTGAAAATCCCGAAGCTGTGCGCGCAGGCAGGTTTTTGGCTGCAAAACTGTAAACTGATTGAAATCTATCGGCAGCTTTGTGAAGTGTACGGGGACAATACCATCACTGAAGGTGGAGTGCGTCAATGGAGCATTCGCTTTAAAAATGGTGAACAAATGTGTACAATTTAAAAGAGGAGTGGAAGACCCAGCTTGGCGAATGCGAACTTGCGGAAAAAATTTAATGAAATCACAAATCAGCGAATGGGTGCAGCGTTAACGTTTTGGACCATTACCACAAATATGGCGATTAACTACTTAATCGGATTGTTACTGGTGATGAAACATGGGTGAAACATGTTAACTGTGAGACTAAATTGCAGTCAATGCAGTAGGACACACAAATTTCCCAGAAACAAAAAAAAAAATGCATGCAAATGATGTCGATAAGGAAGATTATGGTGACCGCATCGAGTGGGAGTTGTTTCCTCATCCACCGCACAGTCCGGATCTTGCACCAGTTTACTCACCACTTGTTCCCAACGATGAAGAAGTGGCTGGCAACGACAGCGCTTTGACGATGATGAACGGCTGCAGGAAGAAGCAACAAAATGGTTGAAGGAACAAGCGGCAGAATTTTATGACGAAGAAATTTTAAAGCTCGTCCATCGGAATGATAATTGCCAAAATTTTTATGGGGATTATGTAGAAAAGTAGTATTTTAGTGTGGCTTTCAAATGTATATAGTAAAATCTTTTCCTATTCTTCGTAGAATTTTATTCCAAAACGTAATTTACTTTCTGGATAGCCCTCGTATTATATTGAGTTTATTACTACCTGGTGCCCTAAAATTGAACAGCATCTGCTGCAGTGGGTTGATAGCGAATTTTCATAGGTATTAGAGCTATTCATTTTCATTACCAAAGAGAAGGACACGTCGTAAAACAAAACAGTTTGCAGTTTTGAGTTCCTTAACACCTCCTGAGTTGACTGACAACATTTTAATTATGTATATTTATATACGGTATGTATGGATTTTAATTAATAATTTGTATAAACACTAAATAGCTAATTTATTATTAAAGAAATTTGAAGGAAAATGAGTGGACAGAACCGGGACTTGAACCCGGTCTTTCACTTGTTGGGTGATTATGCTGACCACTACACTATATATATATATATATATATATATATATATAAATATTTAACTTTATAGTCACATTTTTGTTTGATATTCATGGAAATTTGGTACACATTTTTCTTTTGTAAATCTCTAGGTCAAAATCGTTAACCAGCAAAATCAATATCATCAAAAATCGGAAATGGCCTTCGGGGAGTGGGGGAGGGGCGTTTCCCCCCAAAAAATAGGATTTTAGGCTTTAGATAATAATTTTTGATCCGATTTCTAATCAACTTTGTATAATTATTCTTTACACTATTTTGACAAGTGTATCAAAAATCAACCACATCGGTTTATCCATATCAGGGAAATTTCAGCACCTATGTTAGTTTGGCCGATAAACATAATTAATCTACTGATTATAAAGCATGTATTTTTAAGATCGTCATACAAAGAAATTCACAATAAGGTTAACGCTTACGAAAAAACTAATTTAATCCAAATCAATCCTCCCGTTTGCACAAAATTACTATTCGAAACCCCATTAATCAGAACAGCAATAAATCCAAGTATATCTATCGTATATCAATTCCTAATGCAACTTCATACGTTGTACCTGATAATGTCAAATCTATCTCCCAGCGTTTGCTGTAAAGCAAGATAAAATAACCACAATAAAAGTAATAGTAAAGCTAAGATTAGTTTGAAACTTGGGATTAGTTCACAAAGCAATCAAAGTTTCAGAAATCTCGGTTCATCATTGTCTAAAACAAGCCCACCTTTATCTCGCTGGAATTGTTTTCCCAGCCACTTCTTGCGGCGAACATTTATAGTGAGCAACTTTCCTCTCGCAACTTCTTGTTTGCAATATTGTTATTGAAAATGATAACTTTCTGTATTTCATTACGTTTTCTAACTGCGGTGAATGATTTCTTTTGTTAAGTTTTTATTACCACTATTTTACCGCTTTTTAAAACTCTCCTGGAAAACTCACATCAACCATCTATTTAAAAAACTTGCCTCAGGCACTAATGTTAATACTAAATTTCTTAGGATATTCACTGACAACAATTTTTCATGGGACAGCCACATGTTCCAATCTTGAGGAAATAAGTTCTAAACAAATTTGCCTGAACCTCCAAGATCAAGAATATAACAAATGGTGTGCTTTATACCAAAAAGGAAGAGGAGCGGAGCTTTTTGGTGAAAGCCCAACAAAAAATAAAAAGATCAGTAACCTAGAAGGACTCACAGATTCAGAATTTAAAGATTACTTAAAAATGGTAGGAGAAGTAGCCCCGCTTAGAGGAGTCCATGGAAAGTCCAAGGATGGTTTCCAGTGTAGGCGTTGTTCTACCACCGAGAATTTCATCATTGAAACACTGCCACACGTCCTTGGACAGTGCTCTATTGGGGCTCTTCTTCGCAACCAAAGACATCACCGAATAAGGACCCTCATCGCTGATGAATTTAGAAAGACGAAAGATGTAGAGGTCTATGAAGAGGTGACTGCACTTACCGACAGGGATTCTGTGCAAAGGAGTGATACAACTATTGTGGACAGGAAGAAGAATATTGGACTAATTTTGGACCGACAATTCTATTTCCAAATAATAAAGATCAACCCAAAATTGTCCATGAAGAAAAGCAAGCTATCTACAATTCCACTCTCAATTATTATTCTTCTAAATATAAAATTCAAAAAGTTACTGGATTATTTATTTGATCAAGAGGAACAATATCAATTTTTGTGACTTCTAGAAGAGTCAAAATTTTAAACAAGAATCATCAAATTTTATACCAATCATTTGTATCAAAAGTTTGATTGCAATTTTACATAACCCGTCACTGTCGGTGAGGGACAATAGATAAGACGACAACAGAAAATTGTCTTTAAAATAGTAAATTCATAAAAACCCATATTTTAAGGCCGATAATGGAATAAAATAAAAAAATAAAACATTGTACAATGAACAACAAAAACCTTTTGTAGTGCACAAAAAAATAAATACATATTTTCGCTATGTTTTAATTTTACCCCCTTAACAGAGACTGACTGATAAGCAAGTGTCGATTAAAGTTCTATTGTACCTTGAAATAAAATAACTTTAACTTCTTACAGATTCGTTTTTTGGCAATACCAAATATCCCAAAATAGATTTGTTCCAAATTCCATGAACAATCTGTCAATAAATTCACAAACCCATAAAAAGCCAAGAAATCAAGATGAAATTAAGATCTTGCTTACACTCAATCAACAAAATTCAACAATGAACTAAAAAATCAAATTAAAACAACAATGGTTAGCCTGAAAACAGTTCTATTATTCCAAAGACGTTCGACGTAAACTAAGATACAGTTTGACACTTTTACTCTGAAATTGATTGAAATAGTTTGACAGTTCCACTAATTACTTGGGTAAACAAGGATAAATCTATTGAACTTGCAACCAATTTGTCAAAACTTATCAATTTACTTGTAATTAGTTATGCTTGTGGATTAATCTCGCGTTATTACCGACTACAAACTTGTAATGATTACCACGTGTTCTACTCCTCGCAAGTACTTACTTTAGTTACTTATACTTGAATTCTTGCTTACAAGTGAACGACCATCACTTACTTGTTTAGTCAAATTGTATTCTCAGTGGCATATAACCCACGATAATAAAGTGAACGCAAAGATACAAAGGGATAGGGAAGTGTTTCGAATTTTAGTGATCAAATCCATCACTATCACTATTTCACTATTTGAGATGCCGACCACTCTCATGAGGGTATTTTAAGGCAAATATGTGGTGAAGGATGAGTGTGCTGAGTGATAGTAATGAGTTATGAGGTGTAGTCTTGTTACAAACTAAGGCCGACTCTACCTTAGAATGGGTCATTAATTAATAGCCCAATAACCAATGGAAATACACGGAGAAACGCTTAACGCGATCTCCTCAACCACGCAGGTGATGGTCTGATATGTCTAGGCGATGGTGGGAGTTGATGCGGGTATCATCAGATGATCACTGAGACTATCTGAGCCGCTTTAGACCTATATCATCCTCAAAACCTGACCTCCATGAAGCTGGATTACCAGGACCACGCCACGAGTCCCATCAAGCGCGGTTGCCCTATTCGAGCATGTAACTATGATTTCTGTTGGTATTTTTGATACTTTCATTTGAGACACAGCTATAACATTTGCTGATAAAAACCTAGAAACCTTAAAGATGAAAACAAACCTCCAATTCAATAGAACAAAACTATAATGTTCTGCCAACGACTTAGTTCTCAATGCAAACAAAACAATTCAGTTGACCATTAATACCAAACTCCTGGATACAACCATATCACTACCTGGACTGCAAAACACCTAGGTATCATCCATAATCAACTCAACACTTTCATGAAAGCCTCATGTGGACCAGCTCTGCAAAAAGCTGAGTTAAGGAGCATTCATCATCCGTAGGATCAAACAAATAATCAAGTATGCGACCTGGACACAGCCGAAATCGCTTACGTTGCTTTGTTTGAGTCCCACCTCAGTATGGCATTGCAGTCTGGAGAGAAGCAAACATGGGTAATTTAGACAGAGTGGTTGTGAAACAAAAAGAGCCATAGGATGCCTAGGTGACCTCAACCATTAAGATAGCTGCCAAGAAACCTTCAAAAAACACAAAATTCTCACTGTAGTTTCTCACTTTATCAGAGAAGTGATTCTGTACGCCATTTTAACAAAACAAGTAAGACATAGAGACCTCCACCAGTATAACACAAGACTTGCCACCAACTTTTCACTTCAGCAACATCACCTAAGACTATTTGAGCAAAAACCAATGTACCCTGTATATTAACCACCTTCCTGATTATTCAAGACAACACAACCCAAACACTTCAAACGAAATCTCACAGAATGGCTACAAGAAAGACCGTTCTACTCAGAAAAAAATTCCTAGACAACCTACTATGAAATATATATATATCTGTAATAATCTGTACGGTACTCATTTTGACTCATTACTGTTCTCTAAGAATATGTTAATAAAGAAATTGTCTAAATTTATGAGACACCAATCACTCCTAGAGGGTATTTTAAGGTGGATACGGGATGAACGGTGAATGTGATGAGTGTTTTGACGGATAATAAGGTGTAGTATTCCATATTTTCCTATCTATATTTTTTACTACATCTATTACTAAACCAGTAACAAACAGCATCATTTGTTCTCTTACTAGAGCAAAATCCAAACTTTAAGTTAGTGATGATTTTGTTTTCAAAATAATCATAGATTGGGTTCTACATAAGTAGTTGAAATAACTTTGAAATGGTGTGGTACAACTGATATGGGTCTGTAACTTGCATAACTATCATTCATGATTTTCAGAACGGAACGACTTTGATTTGTTTGAGTACTTTTAGATTTAGCTATACACCCTTTTCTATTATCCTTTATAAACTTTAGTCAATATAGACAAGGCTCGTTTAAGAACAATTGAATTTTCTTTTTAAAATAATGAAACTATGATTAAGTTTAAATAGTTATTATGAACTTAGTATTAATAAGATTTATAGAGACGATTGTTAAAACATTGTTAAAAGTGTCTGCTGTAATAAAGTATTCTTATTCTATTGTTACAAATTAGGGCCGACCGTTCCTCACATTAGGTCATAAATTATAAGCCCAACGACTAATGGAATAGACCAACGGCTTAGCTTGGCTTCCGAACCAAGGGGAGTGGCCATCATGAAAAAGTTGTTACAGCAGCGCTGGGAGTTTAACCCGAGCTGACGTTCAACAACAAAGACTGCACGTCCGACAATGATGTTTCATATAGAAACATCTCAGGGATGGGAACAATCCTCAACACAATTGTAGGATATTGACTTAGATAATTAAAACCTATTTCATGATCAAATGATATCCAAAGGAAAATCAATGAATTTTTATTACTTGCTAGTTTTATTAGTATTAAAACTAAAAATATACCACAGTAAACAATTCAAACACCCGATAATGAGAATTAGCGCAAAGGAAAATAATAATCACAAAACCAGGAGTAATCATGTAGTATCAATACAATAGACAGAGAAGAAAACACAAAGACATCTAAAGTTAAGCCACATTTTTCTTCACATAATTATACAACAAAAGGCTAAAAAACATTTGGTTAACATTTTGTAAATGACAATTTGTCTAACTACTCTTCACAGCTTACGCAGTTTGAAGTTGACATCTCTGGCAAAATTCACCACAGACAAAATCATAGTTTTCAGACTGCAAAAATTTGGGGCATTGCTGAACTGCCTATTGCAGATTAATAAGGATACTAAAAAGTTCCTTTTGATATTCCTCCAAAGAGTGCATCAGCTGACCTTGAACTTTTCCTTAAAGATAAGAGATATCTCCTTTAAACTTATTTGGATCGGTTTTATTAGTTCTACAAAATTTTGTACAATTGTAGGTGCTTTATGAATCTTGTATCATACAAGCCTTCTTGATGATTAGCTCTCTGGCAAATGTAGACCGAAATGGTGTGTTTCTAGAACAAATGTACCACTTCTCTTACAATTTCCAAAGAGTTTCCTAAAATTGGAATAGACATTGTGTCTGATAAGGCAAGATTTAGTTAGTGACTGGCAGAGTGCACATCAAATCAATCCCTTGGGTTTCTTTCCTTGGTACATGCTTGTTCATAGCTGCTCATTTAAGGGTGCACAACAATCTGTGTTCAAGCCAAGATTTCCACATTGTTGCAGTAAAGATTCAGAAAACACTTCTCTCATCATGCTTTAAACAATGATGAAGCCCAAAATAAATTTCAAAACATGTTTCCTGATTCCTCTATAATGTATCACAGGCAATTTGGAATCTGTGTTGAGAAAACCTCTAATATCTCGTCAACCAATATTAAAAACAGTCAGAGACAGTTCTTCTTTCGCTTTAATCACATAATGCGAGCGCAAAAAGCCCTTGCGGCTGATATGCTTTGGTACAAGTCCACCCCTTTTATTGAATGAATGTCAATTACTTTACTTTGAATGTTAGCCGGTTAGGACTTGCATAGCATTTTTTAGTTCATGAGTAGTTCTTTTTAGATTGCCAAGGGTTCTAAATCAAAGTAAAGCCCTAAACTTTTTTTACTCATTTTTGTACAGGCATTTTTTAGGAAAAGGTGGCACTTTTGTAATGAAGAAGCACTTTTACCCCTTAAAAGAAGTTTTTGTTGCCTTCCAAACAGAATGAGTTTAATCTGTCATAAGGCGATCTTATTTTCTTCCTTTCCTTTAAACCGCTGTTTATCTAATTAAGATAATATGTCATCATGTGCTAACATCACTTTTATAAAGCCGTCTGCTTTTATATTTAAATCTCTTTGTTTTTAAATCAGCAGCTATGTATTTTAAGTTTTACAATTGCGTTCTTCCACTTCTGAAAAGGTATACAGACAAGATTGCCGAGACTTTGGTGTCTCCCTTTACCAATCCAGCTTGCATCATTGCAGAGAAACAAAGCATGTTTTACAACAAGCTCCACTTCATTCAAGCATGTATGTACATTGACATTTAAGTGTTACTAAATCGAAAGTTTCCTGGTAGAACATCTGATTTTGATCAGTCTCTGAAGGAGCCTCCTTAACATTTTGAAGACTTCTTTTAATAGGAGATTTCAGAGATTTGTCATTCACACTGGTGTACAAACACAAATAATCTTTATTTACATTTATGTTATCAAAAAGGAATATAAAAGAGGAGCAGGCTCACCCGGATTAAAATAGAAACACATAAGAGAACACAAACTGTTCAATTTTTAGCCCTAAAGTGCCTGATGCTCTCTTTTTTATTCCTGTTTGATAGTATATACTGGATTATTGCGCCCCATTAGGTATTCTAAGATCAATCATGCTTATACCGTGCATAAGCACATACATAGTAGCATACAGTAAAATTCAGCAATAAACATTGTAAGAATTACACTAGTAAGAAGCGTCTTCTATTGCCGACTCTTCTAGGATCAGACAGTCTTCAATTCATTTGAGGCATAGCACCTAATTTGTAAAGCTTGCTCAGCTCATGTTTTTTCCAAAAGACTTCAAGGTGAATGGGTAAGGGTGATGCTGTTTGATAGGTATTATGAGTGGGGTATCCCTGCTGTAGTTGCCCTGTATTGATGGTGGTGGTTGCAGACTTGACAGTGTAGAGAATTGTTTCCAGGATATAGAGTGAAACCACTGTCAGTATCATGAGCTTCTGAATGTTTAAAGAAGCATCAACAAATCCTTATCTTGTTTGTTCCAAAGCTGTTTGAGCATCTAGAAAAACAAAACATTTAATTAATCATAATTTATTTAACAAGATCCTACAATATATTACACTACATTAGAAAAGTAAACTTGCCTTTCAAAACTGTTCTTATGACTTCTTAGTTTCGAGAGTAGTAATTTTCCTTTCATGAATCGTTCAATCTTTTCGATCTTCAGAACCTGAAAATAATATTGAAGTTAGATAAATACATACTACATATTGTTCATTCAAATTTACTATCCCAAAGTGAACTTACCTTATTTAGGAGTTGTTATTTCAACTTCTTCATTTTGAGAGTGAATTCTACCATTTGACAAATCAGTAAATGTTTAAAAATCTTGATAACGTCAACTTTTTGCATTCTCATGAATAAAAGATACACACATCTTCATTGTCTTTGCTTCGGAACGGTAACCTCACAAAAGATAGTCTTGCATTGTCATTTGGCTTTCATTTTCAAAACAATGGCTTTTCTAAACAACCGTGATGACTATAACAGAATAGGTATAAAAAATGTTACATTTTAGATAAATATATAAGTTATAAAAATAAAGACTAAAGTGCATTTCTACTATAAAATACTTCAGTTATGAGCTATGAACTAATTTTATTATTTACTTAATAGTTAATTTATTAAGCAACTATTGTAAATCAAATATTCAGTTCTAGGTAAATGTTCAAGCCAACTTCGCAGCAACACTACTTTCTAGAGGTATTTTTAAACACAGAAGCTAAATCTAGATTTTGAGTGACACAGAAAACGTAATTTGAAAAAGCGATAAAAATACATGTGGCTGCGTCAGGAATCAAACGTGTGACCCTCTGAAAAATATTTAAAGTTCAATTATTAAGAAAGGACAATTCTAGGTAATAAATCAACACTCCAAACCGTGTCAAAAGTCAAAATATTTAATATAATACAAATATAATACTTCTTAGTTACAACTTACAACCAATAAGCTTCTTAAGCTATTATAAGTACATTATTTACCTTAGAATTATTGCTTTATAGGAATGTTAGGAGCTCAATTTACAAGTGAAAACTATGCAAGAGAATTGGTACTTTGATCGAAGAGGCTCTTTGAACTTTTTTTGTAGAGTCAGCTTTGTAGGAGGGGGGTAAACTAGAATTATAATCAACGTGTTTCCAAAAGTGTGAAATCATTTATGGAAACAAAATAAGTTTTGAAAATAAAGGCACCAGCTTTAACTATCAATTGGCTCAAAATTTGATAAAATATCTCTAATTTACCCCTGTTTAAGGCAAAAGAAATGATAACCAGGCCCTAAAATCAAAGCTTTTAAGAAACCGAGTTTGAAATGTGATTACAAAACTTTCCACTGTTAGTGAATAAAAAGAAAACATTGTTTTGGGATCTGCAATCTTATCTGATCTTCAGGTGAAAAATAACCTAAAACATAACAAAAAACCTAAAAAATGAGCCAGCTTACAATAATCTCATTCGCTAGCAAAGGAAAAAGTCGGCAATAATATTTCAAACTCGGAAATTCTCCAACTGTCAACAACAAAGTCTGTGTTTCAAAACTAGCATCTAAGAAATCTTAACATATTTGAAATAGGGTATACTTAAAAAGAATTAGTCAAACTACTGAAATACCTTTTGCAGAATGTCTAAAATAATTCACTATTACATCTATTTTTCCAAGTGCACTTCCACGGTGTCAGCCCGATTGTATTAAGCTTGTATCTCTTCCTGACAAATGCAGAATAAAGGTAAAAGTTCACTTTTAAGGCTAAAATAATTTAAGAATTTTAGACGATAAAGCTGTTATGGTCATTTACAAAAATATTATAATCCATAAAATAGTTCACCACCTTTTACGCAGTTGTCCTTGCAATCGCTTCCTTGTCGCTTAATTAATTCTCGAGGACGCCTGGCTTAATTCGTTCCGAGCATGTCAATGAAACTAAGTTACGGTTTCAGAAATCAGGATCTATTTGAAACTAGACCTTCCTTGTTTGTAGCCTAAAGATACATTCAAAGTTTTACTTACAATTGTAGAACGCCTCACTGAGTACTTTCCACTGATTTTACGCTGTGACAAAGAATACATTTGGGTACGCTAGAATCATCTTCAGGACCTTCACTTATAATTCCCCGATAATTCTCGCTACTAAAATAATTTAAGACAAGGTAACAAAAAATTCTACAGCAGTTTTCTACAAGAGGAAAGCATTAAATTCGTCAGCACTAGAACATGCAACATGACTATTCCCTTCGTTTCAAACATTTATATCTTTTAAAAGAGTTTGGCGGAGGGTTTAGTCCCAAGGTGGCCAAACGAGAGAGTCTACTGTACTTGTGTTCGCTGATGGCAATGTTTTGGGAGGTACATTGGGCATAGATGCCACATGGCTGAGGCAGGAAAATACATCGTTGCGGCAGCCCAAGCACAGTTAGCGATGCCATCTCTTGCCATCTTTATCCCCCCTCGGCTTGACATGCTAAGTTTGTCCGATGTCGATGACTTAAATGTGACCAAATTGTAAGATTTTCGAGAACAAACAAACTTGCAAGTGCGTCTGTGGTTCTTTTAAGGCTCTTTGAATAAATCCCTCGCAGCGTTATCTGTGCTTGGGCTGCCGAACAGTTTACTATCCTTCCTTAGACATGTGGCATCTAAGCGCAATCTACTTCCATAATATAATCTTTGCTGATAGTTACACTTTGGTAAATGACCACTTTACACGTTTGTCGCATGTGGCTACAGTTGCCTCTCGCCTACGTGAGGGTCGCTGCGTGCGCAAGGCGGCGTAGGCGGCTCCAGGCTGCAAGGCGGGATGGGCTGCGGCGAGTTACGGTTCCGGAAGCGACTTTGCAGCCGCTGCCACCATTTGTGCACCGGCCTGTAACCACCAGACTGTTAACAATGAGGTAGGAGCAATCGGTAAAGCGAAGAATAGCCAATAAAAATTCCAATGGCTTAATAGTGCCCAGTACCTGTCGACCATTTGGTTTTTGTCCCATAAGAATAACATAAAACACCTTGAGGTGTTTCTTAAGACACCTAACGCTTATAATTTTCATCGGATCTTTTTGTAATAAGTTTTGTTTGAAAGATAACAATGTACAACAGTGACTCCTCAGACCATTTTTTGGAAACTCTATTAATTTTTAGACTTTGGTTACAATCTTACAAATGATAAAATGAAAATTCTACTTAGCAAAGCCACTAAAACATTTAATATACTTTAAAACAAAGGTTTTTTTTCATAAAAATCCAATGAAAACTGTACCTGTGAGGAGTCTCAAGAAAATGTATGGGACATCTAAGATGCATTAGACACAAAACACAAAGAAATCAAAAAGTCGGCCATAGCAGAACATAGTTATTGCACGAAACATGCAGTTGAATTTGACAAAGCCAAAGTATTGACAACAATTTCACATTATTACCCAAGAGTAATCCTGTGAAACAATTAAAATAATTAAAAGTGACAACTTCAGCAAAGAAGACAACATTAAAACTTCCAGGAGTTGACAACCAGTCCTGAAGAAATCTTTTTGATAATGTTACAGTCAATGAGAACATCGACAATTGGAAAACCTCCAAAGCACCAAAGTGCGTACAAGTAAAATCATTATAAAGTTTTTATGTAAATTTCAATTACAGTATATATATTTGAAAGTAAAAGTGTGAATTTCTGTATTAGTTTATTTAATAGAAATTTATATCAATATATTATTATTAACACTGTAGTCTGTAGTACACTGCTTTTTAGTAATTGAACAAGTTTAAAACTGATGTGTTACCGTAAAGTTATTTGCTATAATTATGTGCCAAAAATATGTTCAGTCATAATTATGTATGTTTGTGTACATCTGGAAAAAAAACTCCTTGTGCACCTGATGATGTTTTAAGATTAAAGCACCTGTTGCAGGGTTAATTGCCACCATTGTTTTTCTTTGAGATTAGAAGTCATATAATAAGTAATAACGTCTAGTCTTAAATTTTTTAGAACAAAACTATTATTGACCCAAATGATAAATTTTCTTGAAGCTCATTCAAAAAGATAAACTACAGTTTGTTTTAATTTCCTGGTTTTTGTTAAAAAGTCATTATAAACACTCGTATCTTACCATTGCAAGCTCCCAAGCCCAAACAAACTGATTCCTCCAAAGCCGAACGTGATTTTCCCCAAGTTTCTTACCTCAAGTTCATTGCCCTCATTTTTCCTTGTCTGTTCAACATTGTTATTGTTGCATACAAGTCGTAGAAGCATGTTAAGTAACGACCTAATTAACAAAAAACTTATGTAATATGAGATTAGCTCTGGTTTTCTAAAATATCTGTGACACCATAATCTATTGAATAAATATGAGTTTTTTACCAACTTCCAACAAAGAAGGAGGTTAACGCAATTTTAGTAAATTTTGCTTTAACAATATTAGAAACTCAAATCAGTTAACACTATGAAACCAAAGCTCGAGTCCTGCTCGGGCCGTCTATTCAAGTAGTTACTATGGTTGCTACTAGAGCGCTAGTGCAAGCTTGACCAGTTTACTGAGACGACAGCTTCTACGGTGTGAGAATGGTCGTGTGGTTTAAAGCGTCAGCTGTAAGTCACGGTGTAAGTAAAATAACCAAAAAAGGCAAGAAACTGTCATTTTAAACAAATTGGGCCAGGCTTCAAGGTGTTAATGCAATTTCAGGGAATTTCATGATACATGTCAGTGTTGTAATATTCTTTGTAGAATCTTTTTGCAAACAGGAGGCCTAAGTTAATTTTAAAACTCGGTTTTGAATAATGTAGAGAAGTACAAGTTAACCAGGCTGAACTAACGAGCAAATGGTTTTAATAACTCCTACTTAAATAACGTGCCTTATACGAAACGTGCTTAGCAAAATTAACTTTTCACCGCATTTTATTAGCCAGTACGGTCAGTTGAATAGTTATAGATTCATGCTTGAAGCTCAATTCTGACCGGTTACCAGATTATCCGAGCAGCCTGCGAATGCGACAGCAAGACATTCGGTGGGATCATGCTTAAGAGTAAACTAGAGGATTACGTTTGTTATTCGTACGATTGTTTCAGTCGGTTCTGCAGGTGTTGGTAGGCGGTGAGGAAGGCGACGGTACGTTTCGGCCCCTCTACTTCCTCCACAGGTGCTGACTTCTCGAACAACGACGGTTCGATCACCGTGTCGTTGTCTGGGTGCACGAAGAAAGCGACGCTGTGACGGCTTCGGTTCCGCAACTTGGACTCGTCCGGGATCACCACTCTGTGTTTCTGAAAAATAAAATACTTATTAGGACTAAATAATACAAACACATTCAAAAATACCAAAAAAATTTCAAACTGGAGTTTGACAACAAACCTGTAATATACCTGTCTTCAGACTACGTTACTTGCACTAGAGGTTAACTAATTCTGAGTTATAGAACAACATTGTAACTTGGCTTCATGGAGGGAATAAAATCGTTTATTCATACAATACTGAAAAAAATAAATAAATTAGTGAACAAAGTTGTTAAGAAGTAGTAGGTCTATTGTAGTTTTGCTATATTCAAAATCAGTAAAATGCAAAGTTGAGCATAAAAACTGAATTTGAGCAACTTTCAAACCACCCCATCTTGGCGAGGTTTACAAAAAATGTAAAGAAAAACGTTTAGCATAATATTTTATAAACTATCCATTGACACCAATATCATAAAAATCAATTGAAAATCAACAATGTTACAGTGGAAACCGTGGCAAAAAAACAATACTAAAAAAATAAATAAATTAGGAACAAAGTTGTTAATAAGGTCGTGGAAAGTTGCCTGAATTTGAGCAACTTTCAAACCACCCCATCTTGGACAGAGTTCCTAAACCTCAGTTATTTATCGATCAATTTTTATGACTTTGATATCAATAGATAAGTACAGTAGACAACGGACCTTTCGATGGTCTGGACCACCCTCGTAAAAAAATTAAAATTTAAATACACATTGTTGAACGTTAAATGTGTTTTATTTCGCGGAGACCTTTAGTGTGAGTATTGCCTAAGAATGAGTGGTTTTAAGTGTGTGGCTCAGCCAAACACGCCAGTAACCCATCTAGACCACAAATTACGCCATCTTGAGTCTATTTTTATCGCATCCTAATGCACCAGGATATGCTTATCGATATTCCCCATCGTGATTTTGAAAAATCCGACCACCCTTCCGCTACATTAGTCCGTTTTATCGGTGGTCTACATACAATTTTCTGCGAAACGTTATTCCTGACATTTTTTGTAAACCTCACTGTTTATTCGCTAAATAAGGTGTAACACCAAAAAATCCCTGAAAATACCACCATTTTAAAATGATAAGTTTAATCACGCTGGTAATTTTTTTCCATAGATGGTCTTACACGCAAATTTACATTGATGGTCTCACTTATACACAAATTTATATCATTGACATCAGACAAACTGAAAGCATGTTGAACCGAGGGGTGGAAAGATGGCGAGAGATGACAGCGCTATCTATGCTTGAGCTGCCGCAGCTATGTTGTTTTCCTGCCTCAGCCTCGCGGCATCTATGCACAATCTACCTACCATAAGATTGTCTTTGCTTAACCCAGTGGCTGGATACTCACAATGGCTCTGTACTTGGAGGAGGTCCAGGTCTCCAGCAGATCCCCGAGGTTGACTAAGATTGCTCCCGGCAGATGCCCGACCCGGCACCACTTCCCTCCCGACCACACCTGTCACAAACACAGCACTCGTTGTCACAAATAGGACACTCACTGTCACAAACACAGCACTCGCTAGTTCTTGGCTGAGGGTTTCTTTACATTTTAAAATTTTAATCATGTGTTTCTCATTTAAATTTTAAAAAATTGAGTGTGGGGCTGTTTTTAAATTAAGCTTCATTCAAAAATACCAAACACCATTGGTAGATCCTTTATAATTATTATATGCATACTAAAGAGCATCCTTTCAATTATTCTTTCACAGATTTATTATAAAATTGGGGTCACTTACCAAGCCAAGACACACGGTTTTCTATACTATTGCTTGACATTCCGTCGTCAGTGTCCATAATGAAAGACGGACTCAATTCATTCTTAAACCAGCTTCAGTTCTCAAAACGCTGGATTACATACAATTTTTTCAAGTTAAATACAAGATTAAAAGTTTTAAAACCAAAAAGATTTGACTAAAGAAGAGTTTTAAAAACCCTGTTGTGAAAATTGGATGCCAAAATTACTTCTTTTAAGTCAATAAGGCTGTTATTTAACTAGCAGGAATATTACACATAGAGATCATTGTTTTAACATTTAGAGATCATACAAATGAGGAAAAAATGTCAAGCGTATTGTCTGTTTCATAATGAGTCAAGCTTTCCAACATCATATAACGCAATGAAAGTTGATTTTGGGAAAGCCCTTTAAAACCTAAAAAGGAGCACACCGTTTTAAAACTTCAACCACCCAGACGCTTAGATATAACTGGTTTCTTGGCATCCTGAAAATAAAAGCGAAAGGCTTTGGACTTGGTGATGACCTGAAGCTGTTTTAGAGCAAATTTATCTAATACCGTAAAATATTTTTATCTCACCATTTTTGAATGTATTATATTTTTCAACATAATAATACAATGTATTCTAAGGCAAGTAAAGAGGTGCTCACGAGCACTTTAACAAGACAGGAATTTTAACAGGGCTTTTTTAATTTTGCAATTCAGGTTTTAAGTAGGTTAACATACTTAAGTAAGAAAGGTGTTTCACTGGAAGCATAGAACCATTAATACTGCAGCATACAAAAGCAAACATGTAAAACTTCCTTGCAAAATAAAATATTCATAATGACAATCTCAGTTCTATGGTCTATTATCTAAAAAATCTTAACTCTTAAGCTTTCGCGACCTGAGTCATCACTAAGATCTAAGGCTTCCAATTTACACCGCGTCACAGTTGAAATAATGCTGCCAAACATTTCGACCTCGCTGTGATGAGTCTTCCTCAGTTGCTAGTTGACTGGCTGAGACTGGATTGGGCGTCCGTGGCGTCTTCTTATATACCCAAGCGGTGAGGGGTGGGGCCTGTCATCTGATTGGCCGAAATGGGCAGAGCTTGTTGCTTGTTGTTGAACTGGATTGGCTGGCTTCAATAGAATTTCTGAAGAACTGGCTGCCAACTTTTTGATAATTTTATGCTGTCTTCTTTGTTAAAACTGTCTTCATGCTTGATTATTTCTATGGTTTCTCTAATTCTCCTAAAAGAAAATATTACAGAAGACACTGCAAGAAAATGGTTATACAAGACATCAAATCAACAAGCCACTACACCGACAAATTGCGAGAACGAGCTCAGCCGACAACCAAAGTGAAAACCAACGACAACTACAAGATAATGATCCACAGAAACGAGCCTACATTCCATACGTCAAGGAGACTACAGACCGGGTTGGTAAAATTCTGAACAAACACAACATCCAAACTATATTCAAGCCGGCCAACAAACTCAAGAACTTTTACGACCCAAGAAAGACAACATTTATCGTTGTACACCTGGAGTTTATGAGATACCTTGTAGTTGCAGATCAGTCTATATTGGTGAAACGAAGCGGCTAACCTCCACATGACTTCAAGAGCATTTACGGCACACGAAACAAGAAGAAGTAGATAAGTCGACAATAGCAGAACACACCAACAAGACAAAACATGGAATTAATTTTGACAAAACCAAAGTATTGGTGAAAATTTCACACTATTATCCAAGGAAAATTAGAGAAACCATAGAAATAATCAAGCATGAAGACAACTTTAACAAAGAAGACAGCGTAAAATTATCAAAAAGTTGGCACCCAGTTCTTCAGAAGTCCTATTAAAGCCAGCTAATCCAGTTCTACAACGAGCAACAAGCTCCGCCCACTTCGACCTATCAGGTGACAGGACCCCCCACTGCTTGGGTATATAAGAAGACACCACGGTCAGCCAATCCAGCCTCAGCCAGTCAACTAGCTACTGAGGATGACTCTCCACAGCGAGGTCGAAACATTTAGCAGCATCTAATAAATAATTTATTGTTTAACGTAAAAACAAGCTATGGAGTTTCTATGCAGCAGCCTCCTTCCAGTGAAAAGATTCCATATTATGTATATAAACCAGTTTAAAACATCGCTTTATCCGGCCGCATCGGCTTTATGGAGCCACATAAACGGAAGTATTTATGTCAGAATTTTTCTTATGTTCCTATCCAGACTTCTACAAAACTTCTTGATTTATCTACTTACCCACTTGATTTTATCCGTTTCCAACCATCTGGTAAGGCAGGATTGAAAGGCAAAACATTGAAATATGTATAAAAATAATAGTAACATTTCACATTGCATGAGATATAAGATAAAAATTACGTCAATTAAATTGAAACTTAGGGTCCATGGTTCATGATCCATGACTTAAAACTTACTTTTAAATGTAGGAAACAACGCTAGGCCAGGATACTGTATCAAAAAGGAATAGAAAGGAGGCTTACCTAATAGGATTGAAAGGCTTACCTAGATAGAATATAGACATATAAGAGAGCACAAACTGTCACATTTTTAACACTACTAGGTTAAAGAGGCTGACAAAAGCCCTGGCAAGGCTGAAAATTTGACAGTTTGTCTTCTCTTGTGTGTTTCTACTTTATTCAGGTGAGCCTGCTCTTCTTTCTATTCCTTTTTGACAGCACATTAGTGTTAGATGTAGAAGATATTCAAATTTTAAAAGGTAGTTTAGCGGAACCATGGCGGATTGGTATCGCTGCACGACTTTAGAGCTTATCACTCCGGTGGCGCGGGTTCAATCACCGCAGTCACCACTTACAATTTGTAATGCGACTAATAAGGTGACGATAGGTAAAGGTCGAGGTTGAGTGGTAGAGAGGACTTTGTAGTCCTAACTCGGCCTCGTTAAACAAGACAAACTTTACCTTTTTTAGTTAACTATTAACTGTCCGTATAAATTTCATGACTTATATGGATCTTAATTTGTATAAACGCTAGCGTTTACTGAAGAAAATTACTCAAATTACTGAAGAAATTTGAAGACAAAAATGTTTGGACCGAACCGGGACTTGAACCCGGGTCTCCCGCTTGATAAACATTCAGATTTAAGTACTTCTCTAAATTTGAAGGCAGAAATAGTTGGGCCGGATGGTGTAGTGGTTTAGCATAACCGCCCGGCAAGCCGGAGACCCAGGTTCAAGTCGTGGTTCAGTCCAAACATTTTTGTCTTCAAATCTCTTCAGTAATAAATTAGCTTTTTAGCGTTTATACAAATTAAGATCTATATAAGTCATTTGACATAGTATTTAAATTCTGTTTGTAATATTTCCAGCTTGTTGATTTAAAGCATTTATTTGACAGTCACATGTTTCGATAAACATTCAGATTTAAGTACTTCTCTAAATTTGAAGGCAGAAATAGTTGGGCCGGATAGTGTAGTGGTTTAGCACAACCGCCCGGCAAGCGGGAGACTCGGGTTCAAGTCCCGGTTTGGTCCAAACATTTTTGTCCTCAAATTTCTTCAGTTATAAATTTGATGACTTTTTCATGACTTCTCTGTGATATAACTTATGATAAGATTATAACAATTGATGTGAGTTCTCAATTGATTCTGCAATAAAAAAGTATTTATTTCTTTACCTCCAAGCCGCCTTCAGTGTCCTGCGAGAGCAGCGTGAACGTGCCGTAGTCCGTGTGCTCACCACACCTCATCGCGCAGGGCAGCGCCACTTCTCCGAGCGGAGGATAGTACAGCATACGGAACGTGCTGGCATTGTCCTCCTTCATCATCCCCTTGTGGAACGACATGAACACGTCAGGGTTCAGATCTGTGGACAGTCATGGCGTCAGTGACAGTGCTGACCAATCGCAGTAATAAAAAGTTGTGGGGAATACTTTTTGTAAAATAAAACTGAAGGCAGAGTAAGATTAAGATTATGTTATGGTAGGTAGATTGCACATAGATGTTGAATGGCTAAGACAGGAAACTCACATAGTTGAGGCACCCCAAGCACAGAATGCGCGAGAAGTCTTTTAAGAGTCTCAAGTAGGGCCACTGATACATGCGCAAGTTTGTTCGTTCTCAAAAATCGCATGATTTGGTCATATTTAAGTCATCGACATCGGACAAACTCGAGCATGTGGAGCCGAAGTGGGAGAACGATGGTGAGAGATGGCCTCGCTAGCTATGCTTGGGGTTAACAATACTTAATCCTTTACACTCTTATGAAGCACAATGGTTTTTTTCACATGTATTGTAATTCAGCTTAGACACATTTTTTAAAGAGCAATAAAAGTTAAACAGATGACATTGTTTTAAGTCTTTAAAATCCTGTTCATTTTTATCGAGTGGGACAAATAGGTTAATAAACTGGTGTTAAAACGATAAATATTACTCATCAACTTCAATAACAACAACCAAATAAAAAGTCTAGTTATTTAATATTTTGTTAAAATTTAAATACATTTTCTTTCTGTGGAAACTGTTAGCTGAATTCAACTAAAAATTGACTTTCAAACACACAACAAACCGATTAAATGGTATAGTCGACCATTTGTTTACACAACATGTACATTTCTAAGTAGGCCTAGTTAGTAGTTAAAACATATTAATGAAAAACAATGCAAAACAATTATTGAGTACAAAAACTGTAACAACATTTAAGTTATACATACTGTACGAGTAAAATAAAACAGTACCCTAACCCTATTTGACAGAAAGTCATGTGTTAGCAGTTTCATGAAGACGCTCAAAACCATGCTTCATCGCTTACATATTAATGAAAACCAACACATTTGAGTAAACTTGAAGCTCCCAGCCAAACAGAACCATGACTGTAAAATTGTTGAAAAATCAACAAGTTGCAATTAATATAGTGTTGAAAAATGTCCATAGGCAAAGTATTCTAGATTTTAGTTATCATACATTAGCGGTCTAAATCAGTCAGTTTCTTCTTATTTTCATAAAATATATGTATTTTAATCTCCCTTTTAATATAATAACTTACCACTAATTATAACTTCCATATAAAAACCATGAATTCTCACAGTAAATAAAATTGATTTTGAAAGAGGTCAATTTTTTTAAAAGGTGTTTCAAATATATTTATATCTTAACATTGGGTGAGTGATAAAAGATTTTAAAAAATTTTTTTGTAAAAAAAAGCTATGGACATATTTTTACGTATTATTAGAGAAAAGATTGGCCGATAAAAGTTACAGCATTAAAGCCTTATTAAATAAAATATATTTTATTTGCCTTTTACAAGTACAAGTTTTAAGTTTAGATTTAATTAATGTACAAATTTTTATAAGGTGAACACCTCAAAGTATCTTAGACAGATTATAAAAAAGCTATTAGACATAGAAAGTTCAAATAAACTTGATCTCCATTAAATACCACGACAGGTTTTCAGGCAAATACTTTCAAGCTTGGTATACAGGTATACAGAGTAAACTAAAAACAGTAAATGCAAATCTAATCTAATCTCCTAGGATCTCGGATTTTAGCATGTAAACGTGAATTGTGCTATTCGCCTTGGAAAGCTTTTATCTTTTACTTTCCTATAAAAAGATTTAAGAAATGTTGAGCCGTATCAAAATATGGCTCATGCCCCTTGGGTACGGTGCTTATGATCTAACTTCAATTATATCTATGATTGTTAATAATCATATTGATATAATCTGGAAAAGAATGGCTTCTGGGATATTCTTATTGCGAAAACCATCTTCTCACTGCAGTGCAGATATTTTGAGAATGGTTTATTTTGTTTGGTCTCATACATTCCCACATATTATATGGTATAATTTTTTGGGGAACTGCGGGGACACAAAAATGTCTAGACTGTCGAATCTTAAAAAATTGGCTGTAAGAATAATTGCAAAACTAAAACATAGAGAATCCTGTTGAAATGCTTTCAAATCAACCGGAATACTGACAATTACGTCACTTTTGGTTTTAGAAACTTTATTATTCTGTTTTCCAACATTTCAATTGGTAGAGTCAAGTCACTCTTATAATACCCGTAGTGCATACATTATAAATTTTGATAGCCACCGTTTGGAAATGTTCAATAGCTTGCCGATAAATTCTGGTAAAAAAATGTTTAACAAATTACCAGAAAACATCAGACAAATTCAAAATTTTAAAACTTTTAAGTGTGAGCTTCATTAAGCTTCATTCCCAATAAGAACTTTGTATTGTCAAATTCATTTTATACAATGGGAGAATTCATGGAAAATGGTAATTAAATTTTAGTTTACATACTTATATTTTTACCATATAAGTCTGTATATTTTTTAAACCATTATCTTTGGTCTTACCCAGTGCGACAGCGATCAACTGCAACATGATGGCCCAATCTACGAAACTCTTCCGCGACTCCTCCGACCGTCTCCTCGAAGTTGGGCATTTCCTTCGTAGGAATCTTCCTGGAGAAACTCTGAATGTTATAGGAGTGTCTCAGCTCTCTTCTTCTCTCTTTGTTGAAACTGAAACCGAAAACGTGCAGTTTCATGTTTGTGGTTGGATTGTGTTAAAGTGGAAGGGAGGACTTTAAAGTCCTAACTACCCCACCTAACCTAACTTTGACAATGTCACCTGTTTTATAGCAAAGCTATGTATATGAACGTATTGTGACAATAAAGAGTTGATTGATTGATTGATTGAATACCAACGTTTATCATTTTGTTCATGGACCTTTCGGGTGTCTATCAGACATACAATTGAGTTATTTAACTTGGAATTAACATTTACAAGCCATTATTGGTCAAAAATCTTCTAGATTGTATTTATACACACTGGGAATATTGTCCAACATTGCAATTATCATAGTGTAAATAGTGTAGTCTACATTAATTTACGAAGAGTTTGATATAAGGTGTTATGAGGTTTGTCTTGAAACAAGCCAAGAAGATATAATTCAAGGATTCATCCTAGACAGGTTGAGAATAAAGTGATCTAAACTACGAGTAAAACATGAAGTTTGTTTACATTAAAAACCAAAACAAGGTTTAAAACTTTTGTGGATTAGGTAGTTTTGGATTGACGTAGACCCACTCCCTGCGGTTATCTTGGGCAACAACGTGTTTTCACGGCAGAGATAAAAAAACCATAGTGTATGATTTAGAAGTTACATTAAAATATGTAAAATAAAGACAAAATTGGTGTTATCAGTTTAGAAGGTAAAGTTTGTCTTGTTGAACGAGGCGAAGTTAGGACTACGAAGTCCTCTCTACCACTCAACATGGACCATTACCTACTGTCAGAAAATCTTTGTAACAAAATTATTTTAAAAACTTGTGCTTTAGGGAGAATTGCCACGTGGTTAATTTGCTTTATTTATGTAACAACTAATTTTCAACACTTCATTCATACCTTTCCATTCCAGCAGGAACATAGCCCTGGTTATCTTCAGGTGGATTTATCCGGTACTCGTTTTTTACCTCGTCCGGCAAAGAGCAGAACTTCTCCATGGTTTTGTGAACCGATTGGAGCTAAAACAATAAAATATTAAAATGCCTGAAAATGTAAAAGACATTTGGGAATCTTTCATATTGCTTTTCAAGCAAATATTTAATAGAAAAACACTCTGGCACTCTGTGCATGGAAAAAAATCCCTCTGCACTGAAAGGGGTTAAATGTAAACACTATTTCGCTTAGCCTAGGTAAAATGGGGATATTTACGTACCTTTGAGTCAGGGCATAAATATTACGGATAGACTTTGATGCTTGGTAACCTTACGTGAAGGTAGGCCTATCAACACTAGGACATCAGTCGCCACCTCGCTGCGCACACTTACACACAACCTGCTATGCTAGTGCACTTGTACCACCCACTGTTACCCGACCCTGACACATGGTATATATAAACTGTAAATAGTGTAGTGTTAAGTGAAGTGAACATTCTAGTGTAGTGACTTAGTGCTCCGACGATGGCCTTTTGAGCCCGAAATGCCCATCAGCACGTAAGACTCTTCTTCCTCAGGATCTTCAGGCACTCTAAACAAGGTAATTTATAATAATTTCTGTCTATTTGACAGTGCCGTAGAATTTATTCGGCCGGCTAGCAGGTTGCCTTGGTTTCGACCAAACTACCGGCAGGGTTGGGGACCTCGGGTTAGTCAAACGACACAACGTTGGTATTTTCCAACAACTTCGTATGTTAAAAACTTTCACCAAACAAGGATCGCTTACAGGTTCCCTTAATAAAAACTCCTGGCTTTCGTGTCAAATTAAATGATCTAAGTACGCAAGCCGGTCAGATCCTGAAAGGCGGCCACAGGTTCTAACAACCTGGTTACTTAAGATGATTTAATTAGTCTATTAAAACCAGGTAAATACAAAATCCCTACAATTTATATCGATTAAGGTAATAACTACCAACTTATCCTGGGTAGTTACAATAGCTTATAACGAGGTATAAAGAATATCTAAAGATCGGCGGTTACAGTGTGACTAGAGCAACTGTCGTAGTCGGGAGCAGTGGCAAAAGTGTCCCTCGTGAGGTTCTCGTACAGAGAGCTGCCCTGTGGCCTCTGGCGGCGGTGAGAAGAACTAGCCCACTAGTTTTTTCTTTCCGTCAGATGATTGGGCAAAACAAAATCAAAACAACACAGCGGCGTTTGTTCATCACTACTGCCCATATCTACAGTGATATTTTGTGTTTATTATGTCTTGTAATGGGTATTTGTCACATTACATCGTGTCAACAGAGTAGGCGAGGGACAGGATGAAAAATAGAATACATTGTGATAGTAATGGCTTAAGGTAGGGCCCATCTAGCCAAGTGTGTTTCGTGTGAGGGCTAGGGCTCGCCTCATCTGGTACCCAGATAAAGAATTACCAAGCCCTACCACCAAAATGTCAATCCTGAAGTGTGGGGAAGTCAAGGTAGTGATGCAGTGTCTATATAGAACCTGTTGGTGTAGTAGGAGGGCAGTTTATTATAGGCTAGCCTAGTACACTTATCAAGTTCTAGGCCAACATAGGCCTACCTTCACGCAAGGTTGCCAAGCATCAAAGTCTATCAGTAATAACTTATGCCCTGCCCTACTCAAAGGTACGTAAATGTCCCATTTTACCTGGGCCAAGCAAAATAGTGTCCATGGAAAAATAGGCTCGTTAAACCTTAACACTTTTCACAGTTTGCAAAATAAGTTTTTTACTTACTCTCTCGTCCAGAATACCGTGGTTGACCAGAAATACCAACCCTTTGGTCGACAAAGATCTGTTCAGTTGATCTGTGATTTTCCTCAG
Organism: Matsumurasca onukii; assembly: GCA_018831715.1. NCBI lineage: Eukaryota > Metazoa > Arthropoda > Insecta > Hemiptera > Cicadellidae > Matsumurasca > Matsumurasca onukii. The sequence goes on along the minus strand of CM032058.1, from coordinate 8,121,842 downwards.
CCATGGTTTTATTGGTTTGGTCACTGGTCCTGGAACATATTAGTAAAATAGACAAGTGGACTCTATACTTTGTTTATGAGTGAGATAAACATTGAGAGTAAATTTTGTAAGTAATTAAATTGTAAAAAGAAAAGCAAGGTAAAAAATAGTTTACTTTAATCTACAGTTAAAATATGTGAAAGAATAAAAACCAACTCAATGTAATAATAAAATCCAAGCAACAATTAAACATGTGTTTTCAAGATTTGTAAGGAATATTAAAATTAAGGAAAAACAAAGACTATTAAAATTATGTAAACAAAGACAGTTAAAATAAGAACACAGAGATATACTCTAAATATAAATGTAGTGTACTGAAATTGTTTATAAAAATGTTTATTATTTTGTGTACAAATACAGTGTACTGAAATTGTGTATAAAAATGTTTATTCTTTTGTGTATATATAATTATGTATTCGTTTTAGAACAACTTAAAAACCTTCTAAGAATTTTATATTTTTTCTGTACATATATGTATTACTTGAAGAAACCCTGAAAACCTTATAAGAGTTATATACAGTTAATGAATATTTAGACTTTAAATTTTACTGTATATTTATGCATATTGAGCTACCTTGTTCATTTTATTTATTTTAATTTATTACATGCTTTTAAATAAACACACATTACATTTTCTTTGCAAGTGTTTACATCTGTAGTGAGTGTTTTATGGGAAAAAGTTATACTAAATTGTGTGACACAGAATTAAAAAAAATAATGTTTAAGATCAAAATAATGTTAAATTCTAATTATTTTGACATCAGAATTTAAGACATTATACTCAATACTATAATACTCGTATGTAATAACTTACTATGATAAGAATATTCCTAGGCTTACGCAAGAGTCCTATAGAGGGTGTGTAAAAATTAAGAAATCCTTCGAGCGCAAATAAAACAAGTATAGTCAACTAAAAAGGATAAATCGTTAAACTCGAACGGATTTGATTGAGAATCCCAGAAATAAGAAGACTGAGAAAAACACTTAAATAAACCAAGAAAATTACATCAGTTGTTGTAATACTGGTCAAATGATTACAATTCTAAAGCCTCGGATCATGAAACCAAACCGGTCTGGTTCCTAGCTAGTAGTTACACATGGCTACTAATAAAGTATCACTGTTGTGCTTTTAAAAACCCAGATAATGATATGTATTCTATCTTAAAATACATATTTGATACAATTCTGCCTAGAGAAATTATCATTCCAACAGTGAACAGAGCTGTGAACTTGACACTTATCATGACAGCTTTCTGATAGCGTTAAAGTGTATTTACATCCTGTCCATTTGAATTAATTCATTTCGATCCAGCCATATTTTTATAAGTTGACATCATTTATATTTTCTGCTTAATTTGTTTATTGTACTTACAGTAGGAATGGAGTTATTATACATAATAATTTACATTGTAAATGTTAATTCACCTTTAAAACCATGGGTAGTAGAAATGTCTTCATTTAAAAAAAAACCTTAAGGTGAATATCTGAGAATAAATAAAGGTTGATACAAAGTTTCAATACTCCTGCAATAATAGCGAAAACCTGTACAATTTTGAGATGGAAACAAAGTACAAAATTTACGATTGTACAAAAAACAGCTAAAAAGAGTTTTATCTTGAAAAAGGGTTTTCAACTATATGAGCTTTTGGCACCAACTATATTTGTAAAATAAATTAACAAATCTGAAAATTACGTGATTATCCAGAAATTAAAAACTCTTATGTTTCTTTATGGCAACAAAACTCGGCCTAAACTAAGTCAAGGGGTGTAACAAAAAAGTGAACATGTGATCACATAGAGAGGTTTTCACTTGCTGTAAATCGCAAATTGACCCTTATATTCATAAAATTCAAATCATATTGGATCCCAAATTTTTTGAAACCCAATGCTTCAACCACAGCTATAGAGAAGTTAACGTATATTTTTCACTGCATGAACTCAGCTGTCTGTGTAGGTATAAGCCAGATTAATTGAACGAAGTTTCTGTCCACGCCAGTAGTAAAGTGCCAGACCTTGTTGGCCTGCTAACGGATGTCTCAAATTGATTGATGCTTTCCTTTTTAACTACTCGTCTGTGACCACTTATCCTGTTCGTCGTCACCGACAACAGGATTATTTTAGCTGTTTTTATATATTCGAAACTTTAAAGTACTTTTCAGCATTTAATTTGCTGAATGTTCAAACTTTTCCTACTTAAGAGGAGGTCGGGAGGTCCAACTCTGAGTTTGCTTAGAACATGGCGTTATAAGCAAGTTAATTTACTTAAATGTGGACATTTTCTCTCTGAAAGCAAATCTATTGGTGCTGCTGTATATAAACACAAAAACTTTTACTTTAGTCATCAAATAAATTTTGTATTTTGGAATTTAAAACTCAATTTTTTATGAAATCAAAATTCCGTATCGGTAATAAAATCATATTTTAAAACCAAACAATTTTTCCGTTTTTATAAGCAACAGAATTAATGACTCTATGCTTCCAAGGGAGAACTTTCTGTCGTTTTAGTTAGTTAGCCTACCTAAAACATTGTTTGCAAATTTTCCCATGTTAAATTTTCTATCCCATTTAAACACCGCTTGGGCTCTTATGTTGTAATAAATTTTAAAACTTCATAAAGTCAAAGTCAGTTCAAAGTTTGAAAGATCTTGTCAGCCAAATTAAAGCAATATTGGCTCTATGAAGTGTTTAAATTTATTATAAATTGCTTTGTTTATGTATGCTATCACTTTTGCAACAAAGATACTACTGTGTGGTGTTTACAATGTAAAGGTGTGTATCGTGACAAGGTTGACTGATTCAAGTGACCTTGACGATGCCAAGGTGACTTTCCGAGCAGTTACCTGCTTGAGGTAGTCTTGATAATAGTAGGCAATATAGTCCGTTCCTCGGTTAATTAGCAGGGTATAATTGTAGACAATATAGTCCGCTCCTCGCTTAACTGGCAGGAGCTCGCAGCTCAGCAATGATAAATTTTAAGCTGTTTCGTTAACAATGGGTTGTAAATCTAATTTTTCTCATTTTCATCTGGCTTTCTGGGTATTATTACAAATACCATGAGTCACATTTTGTCTTAATTATTGTTTTGTTTCTTAGAAATTTTGGCTATTTCACACGATTTATTTATTTATAAACGGTATACACCTTTTAAAAAAAATTACAAGCTTGAAAACAAATTACAGTATTTATATTATTGGTATAAAGGTCGATTTCGTCCAATCCACCCCGAATATTGTGGTACTTTATTTTTTGTACATCTTGTTCTTTTTCTTGAGTTTAATGTTCGAGGTGGTTATGGGTAATAACAAGGGACTAAATTACACAAACGATTGTCTTACTCTTTATTTTGGTTAAGAGACGTACTGGTTATTTTGGTTGACTTAAAGGAATTAATATTTATAAAGGATTACATTTTTATATACATACTTTTCTCATATCTCCCCGATAGTTAATCAAAACCTGGGGGGCCTTATAGATGTTGCATGGATAAGGGCCTAGCCAAAACTGTCATTGAAAACTGAGGTAGTTAAACAAAACTCATGATTAAAAGGACCAAATTCTCAAGAAGGTTCAAATTCATTTGTGAAATTTAACAAAACACGGGGAAGAAAATTTAGTGGTATAACCTTGAAAGTTTTAGTGACTCATTCATTAGAGAAGGTTAATTGGAGTGATTAACCTTGGTAGTAGATTAGTCACCTTAGCCTATATAATTTGTCCAGTTCTCCTCCTACTGCTACGGACACCTGATGATGGTGGACACATTCTGGTAAAAATTAAACCAACTTCTAAATACAAACATGTGATTGAAGGCTTGCGTACGAGGGGGCCTACAGGTACACTGGCACCTGCTAATGAGAGGGAAAACACCTGATAAGCTGATTAACAAGAAAAAGTCAGCTGTCTGCAAGTAGAAAACTAAATGTTATATTGATTACGTTACACTGGTGAAGCTTTAATGTGTTTAGAGTGTAAGAAGTAGGCCTCAGTGGTCACCTTAGAGAAAGCCTGAATTTGTCCGTCCAAGGAACACACAACACCGTCCACGTTACAACTGGCTAAACAACGGGCCTTCTTTCAACTGATGCGGCCTAACTGTCAACCATATGCTTGCAAGGGTTAATGGAGGCCCGTTGTTCACCTTTCAAAATAATTTTTACATTAACAAACATGATATATTTGAAAACTAGAGGGGTTTTCCGACACATTTATAGAGCCCGATATCTCATAAGTTGCACAAGTTCTCATTTGTACCTCAACAGTTCAACTAGTAAACTTTGAAATCGTTAATGTTTTAGTGCTCTTCAATTCCGTTGTGTACACTTGAAACGCATAATTAACAAAAACACTCTTAAATTCTTTAAAACTATTTAAGTTGAACCAAATTATCAAGGTCTAGTCTTGTAAAAGAGTGTGTCACAAACTAAAAAGTATTTAATCTTAACAAATCATTTAAGCACTTACGTAAAATAAATCAGACTATTCTGTGGAATTCATAACATTTTTGAAACTGTTTAGCTCAAAAGTCATAACAGAAAAAGATAGTATCAGAAACTCATATTTCTTTATGGATAACAACACGTCCACAAGTCAAACTCCTCGTAATACGAACCCCCTGCATGCATAATACCTCCTGCTACGTCAATGACTGGATAGACTGGATGCACTGCTGGATAGATTGAGTCAACAACTATTTGCAATAAATTCAAACTAGGCAAGATGTCAAGGCCTATAATGTTGCGGCAAAGTAAGTTCGGAGACGGAATGCCTTTGCTTGTATCTCAAAGCTCCGAATGGTTAGCCCTGACTTACAGGTGCTTACTGCTTCAAAAGTTATAAAATATAAATGCCAACAAAGAGCCTAAAATTAATTGTTTGTGTGGTTAAATTATATCAGGTAAAGGAGTTACTGGCTCTGGTGGGTCATTACTATAACTAAAAAGATACGGCTTAGGATCCAAATCTTAAATGATTATATGATTAGCCATACATTGTGCCTTGTATGCTAAAGCCCTAGGTGACAAGTAAAAAATCTTGAACTGCCGCCAAAGTTTTAAGATTTTAGTCCTTAAATTTAAAACAATTGACAACAAATCTAAAATTTCAAAAGCCACGGCCACAATCTCATTGTATTACATGATTAACGGCCATAAACCTATAGGTTTTGAAAGCTAGGGGCTAAAAACTCAGCATACATAAAGCATCAAAAACTGAAATCCTGAGTTTCAAATTTTGTCATGTAATATTGATTGATAGTAGTCGTTATTCAATTAAGCCAGACCCTTGTACATTTTACCTGTTTTCACTTTTTGTAATCTGGGTGCAAGTGTTGTCTCATCACCCTACAAAATTAGCTTACATTGAGGATCACTATATCACTATCTTCTTACCCAAGATATAGCTGAGCTCTCATTGCTAAACATTACTGAATAACTTATTAAACTTTTGAACAAAACCAAAATACAAACATGAAATGGTATCTTACCCATGTAAGCTAGATCAATTATAGGTATTTCATTCCTGGACAGCAAAGTGTCCTCTGATGGTTCATCAACTTTTTCCATTTGTGTACAACGAAAACCATTCACACAGTTGAAGCTATTATTTAGTCAACAATTAAGCTATATCGACTAGGCCCCAACACTTCGCCACAAACACAATCAAATTACGACAATCTCACAATCTAGGCACACCTCACTGTGTTGATAACAATATCATTAATCAAACGACACAACCACTGACCCAGTGAGCTGACAACTGAGTCTGACAAGTGACAGCTCAACTATCAGTCTAACAAAAAAATCAAATTATGAGTCAGATCCAGTGTTGCCACAAAACTTTAAAATTTTACCTTAAAACTCAAAAACTACCCTAATTGTCAAAAAAACTCCCTACACTTCACATACTTGCTAATTTCTAGTTTTGAAACATGGAGTAATCTACACAATATGTAGCTTGCGTCGAACGCGCGTCAGGAAAACTTAAATCCCAAGCTTTGTGGTAGTTGATCAATGCAGTCACGCAGTGCCTTTTTAGTTTAAGTCAAGAAGTTAGTTTAGTTTTTAGCCAAGAAAGTAATTAACAAACACTTTGTTATTGTATTCATTAGCGTCAGCATACTAGGAAAATAAGAGGTCTTGATTGTTTTGGTTTGCTATATAAGGGTGAGGGAAAGTACCATGAATACCCACTGCAAAGAACCCTTGGCACTTTTGAGCTAGGCTGGTCCTAAGTAGTCAGTGAGCGTCCAACACGTACAGAACAATACAATACAATAATATCTTTATTTACAAATTCGTTGGAGAAATTGTAATGGCGTCAAAATACAAAAGAATTGTATATTAAAAGGCTTGATGTTTACACACATTCATACAGTCTACACTGCCTTATGTTCAAAAAATTCTTCTAGAGAGTAGAAGGGATGTTCCTCCAGCCACTTTCTCAGGGTTGATCTGAACTGTCGGTTCTGAACTGAACAGTTACAGAGTTCGTTGTGGTCTAGTGGGCCAACACGACCAAAGAGGAGCCCCCCTTTGCTACGTCATTGCCAGGCTTTTCTTTCTACAAAAATACTCTTACAGTTTCTTTATTCAAATTCAAGATAGTTTTCCTCAATTTTGTAGGATATGTAAGCTACAGTGTATGTAATTATAGTGTGAGTATATAATTTTTATAATGCAGTAGATCCCCTTGAGTCACAGACGAAGAATACAAGTTAGTATCAACTATCAAGTAAGTAAGGTAAATTCGATGTATATATTTCTTGTTTCCCAAAAATTCGGAGAGAAGGGGTCCTTGGCTATTTTTTTGTGATAGACGTACGGCTATTTCAAAATCTGCTTGTCATAAATAGCCATATTGTGAATTTCATACCTCAAATGTTACTATATCAACCACCACTAAAACTCTTAATTTTGACTACCAGTTCCTGCATGAGTTGCATATTATACGTATACTTGTGCGGCTACAAGTGTTTTTGTATAGGCATGTAAACATTTTGACGATCACGGCGAGTCCTTCGCCGGAAAGTCCTTCCAGTGGGAAAGCAACAAGTATGCAAGTAAGTATTTTCGTTTTCTATTGTACTGTGGTAAGATTAGTAACAGCTGTGAAGGGTAATTACAAAGAACTGTCATTTTCTTGGCTTGATTGTTTTGTTCTTTTCTGGCGTAGTGGTGGAAAGTCATGGGTTGTCAAATTTTGATTATTAATAAATCAAAAGTAAGTAATATTAATTCGTTTAGATTGGCAAGTCTTAGATTACAAGTGTTATACTGTAGTATAATTTATTCAATAATATAGTCAGTTTTGCTGGCAACATTTGTCAAGCTACTGCATCTTAAGAATAAGTAGGTAGAACGTATTTCCCCATAGGCTAACAAGTTCCCTTACCAGGCCTGACTTTTACAGTACTACTAACGTATTTCAATTAATATTTTATGAATAAGAGTAGGTTGTAGGATAGTCTTGATGCTTTTCACTCAGAGAAAAGTACACTCGTTCGCTTACTCAAGGGTAGTAAGTAAACAAATGACTCCGCATTGGATAGTAGGCTACCGCCAAAGTCCTCCTTTAAATAAAACAAAAAAATCGTTTTTTGATGCTATAAGGTCATAAACAAATATACAAAATCCCTTACAAGTTTTTTTAACATGGTTTGGTTTTCTATTTCAGGTTGGTAAAATGTCTTCATCATATTTATAGTTACCCCGTTTCATGCATCAAGATCTGCTGGATACAGTTTACCACTTCACTCAGTCTTCCACTTTGTTGACATAGCTTTACTCGATCCACCTCAGACATGGCTTCCTCGTCCGATCCCGAACACTCGATTGCCGGCATATCTCTCCCTCAATGGATGAAGAATAAAATTAATGACCGGTGAGTAGGAAATGTTTTGTTTTGGGTCTATCTAGCTTGTACTAATTCTACATGCTGTTAGTTAACTTGTTTAATCCTGCATCAGGCTTGTTTTTACTAAGATATATATTAGCACTGGCCTATGACCATATGCGCTTGCCGTCCCGTGAGGCATGTTTGGTGTACTCTGCCGTAACATGTTTCTGTATCAAATCAGCGACACTTTTTTATTTTTTACTCTCGCACCAAAATTAGCAGACAGAGTTATGATGGTTATAGGCTCCAATAATGCGCTGAGGCTAAATCATCCAAGTAATAAGAAATAGCTCTCTTCCTAACCACAAAAAGAGTAGCCTGCCACAGCCCAACCCTGCATTAAAGTATGTATACAGTACATTGATATCTCACTCTCAATCCGCCCTATATCGATTGGAAGCTGGATTAGCGGAAATGCCGGATTATTGAAGGTTCACTAAAAAGGATCAATTAGCCAGAAATAATCTTTCTTACGTTGAAGGATGATTTAATTTCATTCTTTTTCTTCCTTACGTGCATGAATGTTCCATCTGTTGATGTTCAATCCCTTGGATAGATTAGTTAGCTTATCACCACTTTCTAATCTTTTTAAAATCACATACTTTTTATTACCAAAGTAACATGATTACGTTTTTGCAATCTCGCGGCCCGTACTGAACGGAAGCACAGATTAGTATTAGGCCGCTTTCAGACGTTACGACTTTTCGCCATGCGCCGGATATGGCACGAGTGAGTTTGATTACATACAATAGCCTCATATGGAGCTGTTCAGACGAAGCCGCCCGACGCTGCTATTGTAATCAAACTCACTCGCGACGGGCCGTAGGTCTATGCAGCGCACGCCGAAAGTCGTAACGTCAGAAAGCGGCCCTGCACTTGTTTCTGGCTCTCTGCAGCAGTGAACTGAAGAAATCGATACAGACATTCGTCACGCGCTTCACAGACAAGTGGAGACTGGAAAATAGGTGGCTAGTTGACACGGTTACAGCGCCGGATTACTGGACGTGTCGGAGTGGCGAACGGCCTGATTATAGAGACTGTACTGTACTAAAGTCCTGCTAATCTGAAAATCCACCTAATCCAAACACTTTTAGGGGTAAAAGTTTATAACATTTTTGAGTTGGTAAAGTAAATAAAACTAGTTTTCCAAGTTATATCATACTATTATTATAATAACGAATCCAAAATTCAGCTTGCCATGTTTATTGACAGTAGAGACAAGAAGAGAATGTAAAAATCATACTAACCAGCCATCTCTCCATTCCCAAACACTCTTCCACTTTTTTCAAAAACCACTTTGTTTACATTCAGTTAAGCTCTTCAACAGCCTTTCTCAAAAGCTCAAACACAATCAGGGCAGCAGGAGGTTCAGGTCCCGTCTGAAGTGTCTATTGGTTCAGGGTGCCTACTCCAGTGTCCGTGAGTTTACTGGCGAGTCTCCTATAGTAAGCTTTTAGCAACAGTAAGTAAGCATTTTTGTATGAGCAACAACATGCTACTGTACAGTTCAGTTCGTCAATAGACTTCCAAATTCGATCAAAAGTGCTTCAGAGCCAAAGGCTGTCAAAGCTCGTCTAAAACCAGTTTTGGTTGCAGAAACATTTTACAGTTCAAACAAGTTTTTGGCACACAAATTGGGATATAGGAGAACCAGACTAACAGGGGTAGGACTGGAAAAATTCGAGTAAATGGGAATAGTACGAATGTAAGTTATGTATGTTTGAAAGGGATCTAGATGTGGATAAATGCAAAATTTTATATCAAATAGTTGATGATTGAGATACATGCTTGTAAACATGTCAATTCAATAAAATATTTATTTATTTACTAGTTCGGATTAGCAGGACACTAGTGTACCATGTGTACACAGCAATAAAGACTATTGTGAGGCCGTATCAAAAAGACCGGATGGACCTGGTCGGATTTGAGCTATAAAGGGGGAGGGTCGGAAAGCCGCTGACTTTCAATGCACAATAAACCAGTGTGTTTTTGCTGTGGATCGGTTTTCAGAAAACAGTGAATTTGATTACTTTGCGACAATTGTTTTGGACTTTTGTCATAATTTTGGTATAGCGTGACTCATTCCTAGACTAGCCATTTGGTTGTCTAAAGTACAATACGATCTCACTAGTCCGGCCCTATATCGGGATTGGAAGCGGCGGATTAGCTGAGGTTCACTAAAAAAGACTCAATTTGCCAGGAATAATCTGTCTTACATTAAAGGACAATTCACTACTCTTAAGAATGATTCAATTTCATTCTTATTCTTCCTAATGTCTGTGAGTTTTTGATTTGTCGATGTTAACTTATCACTACTTTCTAATCTTTTTAAAATAACTTTTTACAACACTTATCATTAATGTCAAAGTTATGTAAAATGGTGTATTACCGTAGAAATAAATAAATAAAAGTAACATGTTTACGTTTTTGCAATATCTCATGACCTGTACTGAACGGAAGCACCGATTAGCAATAAACAACACACTTTGGTCACACGCTTTACAGACAAGTAGAGACTTGAAAACAAGTGGCTAAATGACGCGGTCACAGCGCCGGATTACTGGACGTGTCGGAGTGGCGAATGGCCGGATTATAGAGACTGTACTGTACAGTCAAAAGTCTACGTACACAAGTCTGTACACTACATAAATGACCTAAAAGGGGCAATCCTTAAAGAAAAAAGAGCAGTCAAAAAAGAAACTGTGGCTAAAGTGGTAGACAATTTTGGGAAAAAACTTTTGTAGTGTATCTTTAAAAAATGCCATGTTACAGAAGCTATTTTTTTAATTTTGTTGTAAGTAATTTCTTAAAAGCGCTCCAGAACTGTATTAATAGTTATTTTGAAAAACTAGTGGTGTTATTTATGTGGTGACACTCCAATATACTGGTTCAAGGTGGTTAAAGAAGTATCTGGTATACCGTGTTCCTACACTGAATTTTGTTTTGATTTATTGTGGTAGAGATGACTCTAACAGTCCACAATTTTGCATAAATAAAGAAATTTTAAATTTATAAAGTTTGTCATTTCCAACTACTCATTAGGAAAATTTATCAAAACTATAAAATACGATAAAGCAGTTCTTGTCAGGCAGGTTAAGCTAAAATTGTCCTTAAAAAAGTAGTCTCAAAATGCTTTTTGTGCTCAGTTGTTTTTAATTTTTCCAAAGGGGTAGAAATTATCTGAAACATAGAGAATCTGATTTAGATCCCTCTACACATAAGCCAGTGACAAGCGGTTGTTATGTCACCAAATTCACTCATGAAAGGCTTCTTTTTTGTCAAGGCTACATTTGTTTAACCTGATTATGGTAAACCACTTTCTTCCATCGTTCTTTGAAAGTTTCAATAGACGACCTGCAGGGATCAAGTCTATCAAACCCATAAACTTGTTTAAAACAGATAAAAAAAGTCTAACAAAACATGCATATTACACATTTGATGATTTTATGTACCAAACATAGAAATAGTTGGTTGATATTATTTTAGAACAATATTATAAAGATTAAGACGACACCTTGGGTTATAAGATGTGTTACCAGTGGCTTACCACACTTTATTCAAACCCAATTTTATGTCTACACAATTATTTATTGTACTTGTAAAGCACAGGGAACAACAAAGTAAGATGTGTTATCGTTTAATTCGGGCACTTGAAAGGTGATTGACTACAGTAAAATATCCGACAGTAGGGTGCAGTTTTGTAGGTCACATTGACAGCGGATGTGGGGGTCAGGTGACGATTCTTGTTGACGTGATGTAACTGCCACTAATCAGAGTGATTAGCGACAAGTGTTTACGTTTGCCGAACACTCCAGATAGCGGTCATCAACACAACACTCGTCATATTCAGTATATCCTAGGTAGCGAACAGTGCAGGGTTAATACGCAACATGGAATTGAACTGGTGAGTTTTTGCGTAAATTAGGAGTTGGTTAAAAGTATTCAAACGTCGGGAGAGCTCTCAATCAGGTGGTTAACCGGTACTTCAGTCGAGTGGTTTCATCATTGTTTGAAAATCGACGAGAGTGGTGATAATGTAAAAAGTTCTCGCCAGACGCTTGTTGACCTGAATTTCATGTTAGGTTTGAGATATTTAATATCAGATTAGCGTTCATTAGTTGTTTAAAAAAGAAATAAACTGTGGTGGAGTCTTGTTAATCCGTCATAAACAGGCTGGCCGAGGCTGGATGACAAGTAAAAAGTAAATCAGTTCAAACAATACTAAATAATAAAAATAATGTAAAAATCTAAACATAATAGGACATTTATACAGTCTAAATAAATGCTTCACAAAATAAATTCCTTCTCTTAATTTGTGAGTTCGTGTTTATATTTGTACCTTTGGTTTTCTTGGTGGGAATTCTTTAACAGATATAACATTATGTCAAATTAATTAAAGGTAGATAAATTTGACTATTCTAATTAATTTATCATATAAAAGGCAGCAAAATATGTTCATAAAATAGCCAAATCTGCTATTTTTACCTAAAAATCTAGAGGTATTGTATTTATAAACATTTGAAATAAAACTTACCACATTAAAAGCCATATAATATTTGAATAAGTCTCGTTATGCTAGCTACAAACTGCTATCCTGTTAATTTGACTTATCATGTTCTGACTAAATGACAGCCAAATTATGTAAGGAACAAGTGTAAACGTATGAATAACTTGTTACTAATTAAAGTGAGTTTGTTGGCTCTTCACCAAGCTGGTTGTAAAATGTAAGTTAAAATATTCTGAAATCTTCCGACAGCAGACAAACTAACACAACTTGTTTGCTGTTTATTTTTACATCCGTTAGATGTTTACAATGGTTGTGTAAGAGACTGTGTAGTTGTCTAAATATAAACTCAAGTTACAGTTCAACTTGTAAACAAGTATTTTAATACTGCAGCCATCGTTTAGGTTTCCACTCTGTTTATATTAGACTCAACGTTGTTTAATTGGTACTTAAATGACTTTTTGTTTATTTTGTATTTCAAAATCCTAATTTTAATTGCCGTTTGACACATTATGTGTTGGGAAGCTCAAAACTACCTTGTTTGGTTTTAACCACATTTTGTTCTTTATGGCAATAGAAATGAATAGTTCAATTTTCTATGGAAATTCGCACACAATTGAGCTGTTACATGAACAAATTGAAGAGCTAAAATGTTTTTTATAATAAGAAGTTTCATGAAGAATTAAGAGACATTAAGTTCAAGGCCACTATAAAGTTCTACCTAACTGAATTATTCCGGTTATTGGCAAATTTACGATATCTCTGTGAAATGTTTATCTCAGCAGTGCTTGAGTATTGGCAGTTCGAAGCCGTTTAGTAACAATAGATTTCTGCGAGTGATATTCGAATTACAGTAAAATCTTTTACTTAGTAGTGTTACTTATTTGTTTCGAATTTGATCTTGGTTGATAAATTATTCTAACATCTGCTTGGAAACCTCTGAATAGGTAATATGTCAGAAATTTTGTCTTGAATTAACAAAGTGACTTGTTTTGCTTTTACTGAAAGATTCCAATTGGCTAGTATTCGTGGTGTTCTATATAGCTAGTAATATACGAAGGCGCCAAGTTCTATTGTTGCTACAAAGTCTCAACTAGATTATTTAATGATGCCAGGTTTTAAAACCCATTCTAATCTATACAGCCAGATAGTGCTATCTGTAATTTTCAACGTAGACGTTAATTACGTTTAGACACAATCACTTGCATCATGTTTCATTTTAAGTATTCATTACAATTCTATTATTAGCTTTTTACAATTTAAAGTCACTATTGACAGTCACATGTTTCGGATAAACGTTCAGACTTAAGTACTTCTAAATTTGAGGGGTTAAAAAGCTGGGCTGGATGGTGTGTTAGCATAATCACACCCTGCAAGTGAGAGACCCAGGTTCGAGTCCTGGTTCGTTCCACACTTTTTGTTTTCAAATTTCTTTCGTAATAAATTACATGCAATTGAATAGTAATAACAGATTTGTTGAACATTAGCTGAATTTAAAACCTGTAAAATTTGAGTAGAAATAGGTTTTATTAAATAGACTATTCCAAAACAATTAAAAAATATTCGTACAACTATAATAAATGTCCTTTACTTAGAAGCCAGTAGCGTAGCCAGGATTTTGAAATGAGGCGGGGATCTAGCTGTTTAATATTTTGCAGAATAATTTTCTAAAGTTTATTTGTAAGCTTAAATTACAATAATTAAATAATAAAATTTATTTTCTGACCTTTTCTTTGGCAATATAAGCTTCTGTTATGTAAGCTTTGCAGAAACTGGCTATCTGAGCTGATAACAGATAGAACAATCAAATCCAATACTTTCTTGTGTTATCATCATGTGATTTTGCGAATTATGCAATATATGCAATCAAGAACAAACAAACAGTTTCTGAATCAAGTTGAAAACCGAGGGTGTTTTTCTTAATGAAATCTCAGAAGTAGAGTTGTGTCCATAATCTTTTCATACATGTTTTCTAAAATAAAAGTTGTATGTTTTCAAAGAAAATTCATTCGGAAAAACTCAGGCGATCTTTTAGTTCCTCATGAAAGCTACAGTTCTTAGAAACTACATAAAATGTATACGTAGACAATTTAGTGTTTTGTTCGTAAAACTATGAAAACTTTATGTTTTGTTCCCTCGGTCAGCATTCAGTACCGAGTACAAAAGTCAGTGCGGTGTGACGGAAAGTTTGTAGAGTGATTGCAGAAGTCAGAGTCAAGAGTTCAATTATAAACCAGTTTCCAAGGCTACGGCCGAGCAGACATGCGGCTACCACCTGGCTACTTACCGCTCGTAACCACTCCACCGTTACTCCTGCTTTTTACGGTTACATTGTCTCAACGGCTACTTATTGAATTCTTTGTTGTTGACAACGGTACAATTTCTGAGGTTGAAATATTATTACAAAAATTTTCCACTATTTTTAAGTGAACAAAAAAATTTTGACATTTCGGAATCTGCAGTCTGATTCTTTCTTCAGATGAAAAGTAACCTAAAACATTAGGAAATGAGTTAGTTCAAAAGTATTCAATGCAAGCTGACCACCAAAAGTGTACTTATCAAAGGTATAGAAAGGCTGGGAAAATGTCACTACTTGAGATTTGAGATGCCGACCACTCTCATGAGGGTATTTTAAGGCAAACATGTGGTGAAGGATGAGTGTGATGAGTGGTAGTAATGAGTTATGAGGTGTAGTCTTGTTACAAACTAAGGCCGACTCTTCCTTAGAATGGGTCATTAATTAATAGCCCAATGACCAATGGAAATACAAGGACCAACGGCTTAGCGTGACTTTCGAACCACGCAGGTGATGGTCTGATATGTCTAAACGATGGTGGGAGTTGATGCAGTATCATCAGATGATCACTGAGACTATCTAAGCCGCTTTAGACCTATATCATCCTCGAAACCTGACATCCATGAAGCTGGATTACAGGACCACGCCACGAGTCCCAGTCAAAAAGATAGTCCCTGTCTACCTGATAGTTGTAAAAGGGAATATTATTCTGTACTTTTAACTGAGAACAGAGAGTTCACTGATGACAACAGAGGAAAAGAGTTTAAACCGCTCACTACTAGTCGGCTATTTTGTTTTCCCTTAGAAAACAGTGTAAAAATAGCAATTTCTTGCAAAACTTTACATCTCTAATTTGTACAGCTCTTCAATAATTTGTCCAACCAGTGTTTTGAAATCGGCAAACAAACCGACAGTTGTTACGGAATAGATATACAAGTGTAGTTGAGAAAATTATCTTGCAACAATTATCAAAGGGTTACATGTAGCTGATAAACTTTAATAGCCGTTGTGATAACCTGGTGCTAGAAAAGTAAAATTGTTTGTTTGCTTAAATGCTGGAGGCTGTCTTTTGCAAAACAATCACTTTATCTTAAAATTATCGAGAGAATTCAAATTTTAAAGGCTTTTTCTGGACTCAATTTTACTTTAAAACGTCTTCCTTCAATGTTTATTTACATAATTATTTACATGATCCTTGTCCGCCCACTGGAAGTGTTAAAAGTGGAATTTTTTTCCAAATGATCACAACAGTAACATATTGATCATTTGCCAATTTCAAAAACATTTTCTCAATATTTCTGAAGATAATAAATATATTCAGACTTTTGCCTGACTCTGTAGAGCTATAATGTACAGACAACAAACTGTGATCTGCCAGCTAAGTTTGAACTAATTTTAATAATGCTTCTTTTATTTAGTGAATTCTCAATGAAAAGCAGATAATGTCAATAAATTAGACATGTTTAAAAAAATGAAAGCTAGCTCTTATAAATTTAACATTGTGAAAAGTTTAAACATATCTAATTTAACTTATCAATGCTTAACTTTTAGTTGGACAGAGTCTTTGTTTTATTGTTATACACAAAAAAATTCCTTTGTTACAAACTTGCATGTTTACCAATTTACAAACTTAATATTGTGAAATTAGTACTTCGAACCAACACTAACAACCCTGGAACCAAGAAAAGTGTCCAAAATGTGAGCGGTTCGAGGAAACATTTAACCCTGAGTGTGAATCTTAAGAGCCTAGGAGAAGAATCTTTGGGGGATGTTCTGGATCATGCATTGGATTGCAAATCCTAAGGCTTGTTAAAGACATAGGTATCCCCTAGCATATTATACTCGGAGAGCACAATAAACCACTCAAGGTTGACGTGCGGGGTCTAATCTAAAAGGGCCCGGGATCGGCAGTGCCGTGTGAACTGCATGGTTCGAGCAGTGATCTGTGACCTTGTGTGATTATGTCACGGGTGACCTCTCAACCTGCTCTGATTGCCTCTCATCTCGTGTCGTACCAGTTACCCACTCTGCCACCAGTTCTGTCCGGTTGTGACAATTCACTCAGTTCTACCAACCGCCGTCGCTCGGGGAATTCCCCACAGGAAGCGATCGACTGACTGCCGGATTGTCTTCAACACAATGGGAAGATTCGTTGAATTATTTATGACTTAATTTGTAACCCAGAATTGCTTTCATTGCATTATTGGATGTAATATGATTACACTGCGAGATTTAAACGTTTTTGATTTGCTGATAATTTTAGGTATTGTACTTAATTGAGTACATTTTTTGGATTTTAAACTTGTGTGGTTTATTATAAATAAATAATATTTTATTGCCGTAAACAAGAAATTGCATTGACAATTAACATTATATAAGGCTAAATAAAAATAATTAAACACTCTGAATTTTGTCTCAACTGCTAATCTTGAATTTGTCTTCAAAGAAATCTTCGAAATTGTAGTGTACACTTGCTTATAGTTTAAAATATAACTTTTGGGTGAACCACAAAATAGTTGTTTAATGTATACAAGACGTTTAACTTCTCTATTGTATTCATTTTCAGTTAAAATATGAAAAAAAGAATAGAAGTAAAATAATTACTGAATGCAAATAAAAAAAAAAATTGTATTAACAAATTATAATTTTAAAATTGTAAATAAACATTTTTACATTAATTATTCTATGAGGCCATATGGTGGCGAATTAAAGACTTTAAAGTTCTTCCTTCCACTTTACCACATTGAGTGAATGTTAAGATTGTTACACTTAAGAAGTTTGAGCTTTCCAATAATAAGATAAACTTAGAAGTTTTTCAGAAACGTCAGGATTTCAGCAAATTTCAATTAGCTGGAAATTCACTTCTGCTGGCACTGAAAAGACCAACTACGAGTATATTAATTTATTTCTATTAAAATATAAACAAATGTATTCTGCTATTTTCAGTTCTCAACCCTTGTCAAAACTATTTAACAGTAATTATTTTGAGCCTCAAACGACAAATGGTTTCACATAGAAGTGAGACAGTATAAACTTCCTATCGTTAAAATAGCTGATGATGAATAGTATATATAACGACGATGAATAAAGTTAAATAAACAATTTAACTATGGAATTATCAAGGAACACACTTCTTAGGAAAAATGAGGTAAAACTCTAGAAGTCATATCACATACTAGCTTTAGTTTTCCTAGAAAAGTGACTGATGAGTTACAAATAACCTTCTCCTGTTTTCTCCTCCAAATACTTTTGTACAGAAATTACATATTTGTCACCTCTTTTCTTCTACTGTATGTTCCTTATTCACCATTACTTTGAATCTTTATCAACATTCTCATCGGATTAAAAGGCAGAAGTATTTTCACCCTCTTATGAAATAAAACTTAACTACTAAATTGGACGTGAAGCCATAATGAATAATTATCATTGCTAATTTCTTTTTGAAAAATCACCTTGAACACCTAATTTTGTCAACCTTTAGGGACATTACCCTTGACCAAAGTGAATTTGAGGTCAGAATGGTTTTTATTTTGTTTATTTGTTTTCCTTGTTTTGTCTCCACCTTTAGACTATTCCCGACCTTGTGTTCGGTGGGAGTTGAGTTGATTTCACGGCTGACTCACGGACAACCAGAATTAGGTTTAGTGAACACGGATTTTGAACTTGGTCAAAAGTCAATTCCGAATGATCTAGCTCAAGGATGTTGCGACCTGAATTCTTAAGTCGTTGACTTCGTTTTATCAACACGTCTGCTTACTGTGTTACGTCAAAGTATTTCATCAGTAATTAATTCACTTAAGAAACTAAAATTATGTCATTGGTAAATTTTAATTAATCAAAAATTTCTTTTCTAACAAAAATTTTTGTATAATGGTTTTTTTCAACAAATTTTTTACTTGGTACAACTTTTGAAATTTTGGTACAAATGCAGTTAGTTTTACAAAGCATGTAAAAAAAAATACGATTAAGAAAGAATTAATGTATATGTTATAAACAAGAGACGCTATTCTTCACAAATTATTGTAAGTATATTTAATCACAACCTTTTTGAATCTTGAACCGTGTAATAACAAATAAGTTTAACGAACCAGCTCCATTTTTTGCTTGAAAACTTTGACGATTTCCAAAAAAAATAGCATTCTAAAAGCATTAAAATAATCCAATCTTTTTATTACCAGAAAAAAACAATCACTCAATTGTGAAAATTTTATACTTTTTAGCGATAACCAACGCTATTTTCGTAACATTTTTTCACAAGTAAACACGTTATCTGCTTACTTTCGCATAAACATCCGAACGAGTTAACGTCACAGTGGGAAATGGGTGTGTGAAAACGTCAACAACGTCTGGGTCAGGCTGAGGTCACGAGATGACGTTACAGACAAACCTCATAAATACAAGAGCTGCCGTGAAAACAGTTAGTTTATCTTGATAGTTTCATGCTTGTGAGTTACAATGTTGCTTGACAGTGAAAGTTATGTAAGTGAAGTTTTACGATACGTACATGAAGCTTTGGTTTACGAACTCCTTCAGTTGAGGTATTGTTATATGCTGTATAGTTTTATTATGTATTAAAAATGTTTACTACTTTATTAACGGACTTACGCTCTTTGAATGAAAAAGTGTTTAATTTGTACACAATATTTTTACGTCCGTAATAATGGTTTAACCTCAGAATTGTACCATTGTCAACACTAAACTACTAACAGAGAAAATGGTTAAATTGAAACTTGTGAACTAAAGCAATATTAGTGAATAAATTTTGATACGTATTGAAAGAATGTTTTGTGATATTTGTTCACTTTTCAAGGATACTTGGTATATTAATACAAGAATTGAAAAAGCTGAGAAGCACCCTTTAAACATTTATTTAAACCACTACCGGTTTCAGGAATTATCCCATCTTCCTGGTGGTATAAAGAAAGAATGTGAATTTTTTGAAAACTTTGATATTGTGAACTTTTAACCATACCTCTACTAAGCTTCACATTGAGGTCCTACTTTATTAGTAGAAGGTACAGTATAGTGGGACTTTCCTGCAACGTTCCTACAAAATAAAAACAAACGGATGAAAATAGTTTAAACTCCCGCTAAGCTGAATCCATTCTGTCCGTAGGTACGACCTAGACCAAAGTACGTTCTCGCCGCCGACCGAAGACGACAGTTTCTTCTACATCCGATACCCGAAGACGGAGCCTCCCAAGCAACTGCACAGTCATGACTCTCAGAGCAGCGGCTCGACTTATCGCACTCTCTCCGACGTGTTGGAGAACCACACGCTGCCTTGCCAGGACTTCATCCCGGCCGCAAAGACCAGTGAGTATGAGAGGGAAGTGGGGGCTTTGGGAGGAGGTTTTTGTGAGGGCCCCCATCGTGTGACCCCTCATTTTAAACGTGTGAAGAAGGGGAAACTAATGGTACCGTTGAAACAAATTTTGAACGCTTTGTTACCTAAATTCATCCAGGCCGCCAAGACCAGTGAGTATGAGGAAAAATCGGTTTGGGGTAAGCCCTGAGGTATTTATGAGGACCCCCATCGTATGAGCCCTCATTTTAAATTAATGAAGAAGACAAAACCAATGATACCATGAAAATAAATTTTGTACGCTTTGTTTGCAAATGGTGATGGGTTTCTGAAGTAACAAAAAACTGAAGGGTTTGCTGTTTATAGATCTAAAACAATGATTTAAGAATCCAAATCATATTGATAGCAACTTGTTTTAAACCTCTTAATGTTCTAATCAAAATATTTGTTTGATATTTTTGATACTTTACTTCTGTACTTTGAATTGAGGCATTGACAACTCTTAGAGGGAATTTTAAGGTGAATACGGGATGATGGTGAGTGTTTTGATTGATGATGAGATGTAGTCTTGTTACAAACTAAGGCCGACTGTTCCCCAGATTGGTTATTAATTAATAGCTCAACCACTAATGGAATGGACCAACAGCTCAACATAACTTAGTTTTCTGTGAACACTTTTAGGTATTATATTAATTTTATGGTATCATTAGTTTTTATTTCTTATGGCTTTAAAATAAGGGTCTCAAAATAAGGGTTCCATAACAAATTTGGGGCTTAAGAATGTGGAAAACCTTTATAGTCTTGCACATTTTTAAAACTAACTTTTAGTAGTTAACAAACTGGAGGTGTTTCCATAACACAATTGATTTATCCGAGTGTTTACAAATTTTTGTTGTGGGAAAAGTCAGGCCAAAACTGTTGTCAGTAGACAATAATAGTAATACAGATGTAGAGAGACAGCGGCAAACACTACTTTTCCTCCTTTCCCGAATATCCCGACTGCACAAAGAGTACGGAGAAATCAGAGTGATGAAACCAGCGAGCGAGTGATGTGATCCAGTGACGACCTTGAGACCGAGGCCAGGCTCTCTCTTCCTAGTTGCCCAGTGCTCACTCCTCAGTCTGTCTCCAGCCGCGCTACTGAGAACCTACTGACGAGTTATGGGAGTGCATTACTTTATACATATACTCACGATTAACGCTTTCTCCGAACCGTTCACTATACGACCGTAATCATTTTAATTGCCGAAATCATGGACGCTTGCAGAATGTTCGTCATATTCTTGTGCAGGAATAAGGCTTGTAAGTTTTGTTTTGAATTACTTTTTGGTGTTTGAATGATTTTTATTTTTAAAATATACAAAATTATGTTTAAACTTTGCTGTTGGCAAAGTTATGAACATCTTAAAAAACTCTATGTGCATTAATTTATTTGTAATTTTTTGCATAAAAGTCTTTACTTAAAATATGTTGTTAAAACCTAATTTGGTCAAAATAGATTATTTTAAATCCTTGCTAAAACAATATTCAAATGCCAGAAAACAAATGACAAAAATATATTAATGACAGTCTGAAGTTCCAGTTAAATTGTTGATTATAGATTCAGTAAAGTATGTATAAAAAATACCAGAGAGATAATATGATTGTCCTAAAATATAACATAAAAATACGAGTATTCATTATTTAACTTCTGATAATTTATTAATGACATTTCCTAAAATGGTGCCATGATTTATTTTTCAAAATTTTACTGTAGTGTAGAACTAGCCAGGATTTAAAATTGAAAGTTGTCTTGGGCTTTTATTTTGTGTGTGCATTTTTGAAATATTCCCAGACAAGATTTTATTTAATGAACTTTTCTTTTCAAGTACGCAAAGCCAGGATAAAACTTAAGAGGTAGCATCTATAAGGGGTAACCTGGAGGCACCATACTAGTGCAAAAAATAAATGCAAAGATGGGACAATTTAGGCTCATTTTATCTAGTTGAAAGACAATCATTATTAGTGAATTTCCATAGGAAACATCTATTCATTTCTATCGCCATAGATAAGGAAACCGCAGATCAAAATTTTGAAGGCCCCAGACCCCTCTGTTAGCCAGGGGTGTTCCCCTCAGATGGTATGTTGGAAAATGCCAGGGCCGATTTGCTCCTGATAGACATTCACCCTTCTCCCTCTTGTTCGGCCACTGTAAACCGAACCCTCGGCGGAACTCAAAAATGGCCAGACCATACAAGGACAATACGTTTGGGCTCCGAAAATGACATAGTTAAGCTTAAGCCTATGTTAAGTGAATTTTTACGGTCAAAATAACATCCAAATACCATTTAACTAAACCTCTAATTCGGCAAAACCGCTCAAATGCATATACACTTACCAAAAGTTGTAGATTTAGTTTATAACTGGGCCACAGGTGACCGGCCGGACCATCAGATGACCAAACCTAGCAAGGCTGAACAAGAGGGAGTCTACTGTAAATTAGAGGGTCATTTAAAAGAAAAAGGGGCTATAACTCCCTTACCTAACATCTCCGGATTTAAAATCTTGCCGAAAGTGCAGTGAACGCAAGCTGAGCACAGTGTGTCATGTTTCAGCACCCCGAGAACTGGGCATGAAGCGAGGAGTGGTGGACCCACCACTGGGAGTCGCAAAATCCACGGGCACTGACGACGGATTCCACGGCATCGGCGCAGCGTGCGGCCAGTCCGTCGTTGCAGTCGCACACCAGATGATCTCCAGTGGTGAGTTGTCAATACTGTTTTCCTCATTAGTCATAAAACAAAGTAAATTGGACCATTTCCTTCAAATTAGAAAAATGTGTCCCATTTTCATGGAACCAACAAGACTCTGCAGAAAGATCATGTCCAATGTTGGCTATTTATGAATGCAGGAATGTGCTTGCAACCTCGAAAACTCTCCCACCAATTTACCCGTAGGCGAAATATTCAGCCACAATCCTTAGGCTATTAAAGCCAACTGTAACCAAAGGACCTTACTGTTTATCCCAGACTTTTTAGAGATCACTACAACCTGCATGTTGTTGCACCCCTGCTGTCGACCATGACCCGATGCTCACATGATGTGTGTTACAGGGAAGCTGTTAGCTCGTGGACGCAAGCCTCCGTCCAGCCTGGAGGCAGAAGATGAACCGGCTGTGCCTCCTCCGTCTCACATGTTAGCTAGAAGACGAGGCTCCAAGTCTCTACCCTCCAGTCCACAGACGTCTCCCAAACTGCTCAGAAAGAACCCGTTCTTCACCAATGGCCTGCTAGGTATGTTCTTCTTCCCTGAAGTAATTCATTTCATTATGTACATATATGTTTGCTCCAAAATTTCCTCATGCATTTATTTCTTGAGACAACTTTCAAAATACTGCCCAACTCAGGTAGTGATGACGGCGTATTATGGAGTTGTCTACCCACACCTTACCTACGGTTTGGCCTTTTGGGGAGGTTTCTCAAATGCAAATGTTTCTAGGCTTTTCATTTTGCAAAAGCAAGCAATCCGAACAATCGCAAAACTTCAATGGGGAGAGTCGTGCAAGCCAGCTTTCAAAAAACTAAAATTGTTGACACTACCTTGCCTCTATATCCTTGAAACATGTCTCTTTTTTAGATCCAAGTGCGACCCCGTAAGAGGTAGAGACATACACTCTTACGTAACGAGAGGCAGGGATGATTACCGAACTGGGAGACACAGGGCGGTAACTCATGATCGTTTGCCTTCACAGGCAGGAGTTCTATTAGTCAACAGACTTCCAAATTGATTAAAGGTGCCACTATGCCAAAGGCATTTAAATCTCGTCTCAAAACAATACTAGCTCAGGAAGCTTTTTACAGCACAGACGAGTTCATGGCACATAACTGGGAGACCTCTTAAAACTGACAGACAGATTATTGGGCTGGAGTGGGAATAATTCGAATGAATGAAATGAATGAATGAATACCTCTGTATGTCTGAAAGATACTTCGATGTGAATGAATGGAAAATTTTAGATAACCTTAAACACTGACGATTGCGATACAATGTATATTGTTTATGCAATAAAAGATTTATTTATTTATTTTATCATAAATCCATGACACAGTCTCTCTGACCCCCCGTAAGTCTTCGACAATTGGATAGGTAATTCAGGAACTGCTCAAAGTTCTTTATCTACTAGAAGAATTCCCAGAATTTTTAAGCTTGTAAGAGAGGTTCTTCATATTTTTGAATGTTTTTAAAACAATTAAGCTAGTTAATTGCAACAATTAAATTGGAACAAGACTCATGTCTAATGAATTAAATAACTAAGCTATTGAATTCAAAGAATTTAACATCCACGGTAATCATGTCTTTTATAGAGTCAATGAAAGTTATACATATCATTGTATATCATAGTCGATCATATATTTTACTTCTGCTGTACACCTCACAGAACTTCTTCCCTCAAGTTCAGTATGTTTTTATTTATTTGTTTTACCTTTTACCCAGATTTTTCATTTTCATTGGTGCTTCTTTCTGGTTTTTTCCTTATTATCTTTTTTAGAGTATCTGTTTAAATCACTAAAACTGTCACTATCATACAGCTATTGTAATCAGTTAGCCTCCCAAAATATTACAAACAAAATTTAAAAATTAGTTTTTGTGATAAGCAATTTCCAAATTATTTTGTAAAACCTTAAATTGATTTTTCTTTCATGCTGACCAGGACATAATATTGACGAAGAGGGTAAGTGTATCAAAGTTCAATGGCATGAATTCAGCTCTGGCTAGACCTTTGCACGTCCAAGGTTTTTGGCACAAGTTGGAAGCTCAAAATTCTAATTTACTTGGCATTACTCAGTAGTCATTATCGTAATTATTATAGTTGTAAATCAATAATGTTCCTGTAATTTTAAGCTTTTAATATCTGCACAATTAATTATATTGACTAGTAAAACAGTAGTTAACTGATTGAAGTATATGAGTTGTAGGAATGTGTAAATTCCTGAAGGCTAATTATATTAATTTTGCTTTTCACAGTGCATGAAAAAACTGATTTGTAATGACACAATCTAGAATTTCATAATGTGGGTGGTTTCCAATTATTATTTCAAC
Source organism: Matsumurasca onukii (assembly GCA_018831715.1). Lineage (NCBI taxonomy): Eukaryota > Metazoa > Arthropoda > Insecta > Hemiptera > Cicadellidae > Matsumurasca > Matsumurasca onukii. The sequence goes on along the minus strand of CM032058.1, from coordinate 8,096,726 downwards.
AGACAACAATTTCCTTTGTAATTTATTACTCAAAAAATATGACAGCCACAATTTATTATATAAAACTTCGGTACAGACTGTGTCAATAAACTATTTACAGTGCCAAACGTTGCGCTCATTTTGCATTCAAGCATTCTCATTTTAAAATTGGGTTTCCACCGCCATCTTGGTCTGGTTTGAACAGATTTTGTTTAAATTCGGAACACACGTTTGGTGTGGTGCCATAAGTATTTTTAAAAACGGTAAAGTTTGTCTTGTTTGAAGAGGCAAAGTTAGGACAACAAAGTCATCTCTACCACTCAACCTCGACCTTTACCTGACATTACCTTATAGTCACTTGACAAATGTTGGTGATGGCTGCGGGGATTGAACCCGAGCCAGCGGAAAGATAAGCTTTGGTGTCGCGCACGATTCCAACCCGCCACGGATCCACTTAATTATCTAGGATTTGCTATTATTCACAGTACTTGTGGCTGTTTTTTCAATACGTTAATGTCGAATGTTGTACAGGTTCGTCGGACAACGTGACGGCGGCGCAGGGCAAGCAGGCGCGGCAGAGTTGGCTACTGTCGTACGTGAGGGACGCGAAGAGCTTGCGCGGCTCCATGTCAGACCTGAAGATCAGCGAGGAGACACACAGCAGTCAGGAGTCGATGAATGTGTCGTCCGCAGCGAGCAGCAAGCCCAAGCCCAAGGTTGCGAGGCCCAAGCCGTCCCAGCTGCGCGAGATGAACTTCTGGTCCCCCACGTCCATGTGAACACGCACGCGCCAGACAGAGTTCACAACCTGGTTATCGGTGGATATGTGTTTTTGAATATTTTGAGGTTTTTTTTGTGATGAATATGTTCCTTACCAGCCGTTTCTTGCCAGTTCCATCGCTTAGTTAGTGAAGCTTCGCCTAAGTCATCTGATTTCAGTTGAGTTAATTTTAAATGGGTTTCCCACAAGACAGCAGATTTTATGTCTCTTAAAAAGTCAAGTAATATTGGGAGAAAGTTTAGTTATTCAGGAAAAATTTACTTTGATAGACTCCCTCTTGTCCGACCACCTCGGGCCAGATCCTTAGCCAAACTAAAAGTGGCAGACTATCCGAAAATACAGGGCGGAAATTTATGTAGAAAAAAGTATGGCAAAACTTGCAATCTAAGAATCGGGTGGATATATTATGACCAATATCATTGTTTGTAAATTAGAAAAAACCTATGAAGAGAAGTAAAATTGTACAGGAAAAATCATATCGAATTTATCATTCTGGATTAATGACTTATCTTTGTTTCAAAATGTAACCGAAAACCATTGATAAACTATGTATAATTATCTACCGTTTGTAACGCTATTAAAGCCTGAAGTGGCTTTTAGAATTAATTGATTCTTACAACTCTCCCTATAGATAAAATGAAAAAATTTAGTTAACAACAGAAAAATAAAGATACATTGAGGCAAAAAGCTTCACTAATTTACAAAGTTATGGAATGGAAATATTTTCCTTTTTCCAAAAGTGTCATCACACAGAATGACGGTGTTTCCTATGTTTTAATTGCCATTTATTTAACTTATGTTGTTCATTACACAAAACATCTCAATATTTTGAAACATGTATGCACTAGAGTATTTTAGCCTTAAAATTTTATTTCCCAAGAATATTAACACCGTACAGTACAGTCCAGCTAATCTGAAATCCTGCCTAATTCGAACAGAATCTGTTACAAAAGAGAGTTTGGCTACCCTGATAGAATCATAGTTACTCCCGCGGTACGTCATGGTGAGCAATAGCGGGAGTTCAATATTCGCTAAATTTTCCTTTTAAAGACAATATCAAGAAATATTTTACCATGATACTTTACTCCCTAGTCCAAACAATTTACTAATCTAAACAGGGGCCAGTCCAAATAAGTTTGGATTAGTGGGACTCGACTGTATTCATATGTATTCCTTTTCGTAACAATACCTTTGTATTTTATTTAGCAAAGTAACCAGAAACCAAAAATTGTAAAACATATTTTAACATTTTTGGTTGTATTTAATTAAAATAGTTGCCCTTTTGAAGAATCAAGTATATTACTATCCCTATAATTAGGGTTGTGAACCACGTCTATAAGTTTAGCAATAATTAAGTAATTTATCACTTCAGCTTCCCTACTTGATATTATTTATCACTTGGGAGGAAATTTGTATTTTCGTTTTGTCTTTCTTCAACTCATTTTCCATTTCAAATGATGCTGTCAATTGATCTTTCCATGCCATTTCATCGTCATTATTGTTTTTAACTTTTAGGATGGGATCTTCAAGATCATTTAGCGTAATATCAACTGTGATTGAATTGATTGTTTGAACGTGATTTTCAGTCCTTGAAAAAGACTGGCAATCTAGACATTTTACCTACTTCTTTGTTGTTTTGAGTTTCATGTTTTGTTTTATTACTATGATTTAACCACTAAGTGACTTTCCCATGTCGGGTAGTTTTTAGGAATGTTCGATTTTGTTTCGAGTGTGCAATTTATGTTTTTATGAGAAATTCAAGGGAGAGTTTGGCAGGTTGAAGTATTTTAGTACAAAGTTAAGATGTATGAACATACTTACTACAAGTTTAAACTAGTTTTAATATGAAACATATTTTGTATACGAGAAATTTTGAAGTTTTATTTGTTTTTAATGGTTTTTCATGTTGCTAATAATGAATTCTAAAATTGTGAAATACTCTACTTTCCATCTAGTGTTACAAATTTACTAGTGTTTACAGTTTTATAAGCAATGTTTAGTTTTCAGCAATAAGTTAGCGTAACATGTTCTTGATGCAAGTTTATGTTTCGAAATATGTTGGGTGTGAAGCAACAAATGCAGTTTTTGAACTGGAATACATTGAAACTCACGATAATGTGTTTGTTAACTTTACTGAATTTTGCGGCAACATCCTGGCTGACTGAGTGAAATTTCTGTCTATACTCACTTTGTTTTTCATTAATGTATTTTATATTAAAACTCTTCAAAAGCCAAACTGCATTTGTGTTTGCTACCTGTATCAAACCTATCTGGCGGCAACAACCAGGACAAGGGCACAAGTAGTGCAAAATGTGGTCACATGCGGTATGCAAGCGGTCTACAACCACGGAATGTCTAGCACTTGACATGACTTTCAAAAGAGTTTTCTCTAGAACCTGAAGAAGAACCTATTCAGAGAACCTTTCAGGGCAGTTTCTAATCCATTAATTGTTTCAGAAAAACTTAATTATCATTTTATTGATGTAGTGAATAACCTGGTCATTCCAAAAATTTCAAACAACAAAACAGAGCCTTCTACTTATATTAACTCGTTTTCAAAATTTCAGTCAGCCCCAGTGAGTGAAAACAAACTAGTTAAAATTATAACTTCTTTTGAAAACAAATATTCAGTGGGATGTGATGAAATTCCAATGCCCATAATCAAAAAATCAAAATTCTACTTGTTAAAACAGCTTTTACACGTCATAAATTCTTCTTTTATTACAGGTGTTTTTCCGGATAAATTGAACATTTCAAGAATCAAATCAGTTTTTAAAAAGGGGGAGAAAACCAATCCAACAAACTACCGTCCAATCTCTATTATCACATCCTTTTCAAAAATTTTTGAACGTGCAATGTCTATCAGACTAATTAAATTTCTTGACGAAAATAATCTATTTTGATGATCAACAACATGGGTTTAGAAGTAGCAGATCAGTTATTACAGCGGGTGTTGAATTCATAGATACTATTGTAAGAGCCATTGATAAAGGTGAGAACGCTCTTGGTGTTTTCATGGACTTGACTAAGGCCTTCGATAGTGTTTGCCACGATAAACTGATTATCACTTTACAGAATCTTGGTATACATGGGAGACACCTTGACTGGTTCAGGTTGTACTTAGTAGGTCGGAGTCAGTATGTTGAGATATCTCATCTTAATAAAAACAATCAAATAGTTGAAACAAAATCAAGTATGATGGTGACAAATTATGGGGTGCCTAAGGCTCAATCTTAGGGCGGTTCTGTTCTTGTGCTATTTAAAGGCTGCCTTCCTCTTTATCTGAATTGCACAGCAAGTTGATTCTCTATGCAGATGATTCCAATCTCATAGTAAGAGGAAATACATAAGTGGAAATTGAGTGAGTAGTTAATCAGGAACTGTCCATAGTGAAAAATTTTTGATAGCAGAAATTTATTGTTAAACTTAGATAAAACCAATTTTATTTCATTTCACACACAGCAAAATAGAAAAAAAATAAGTCAAACTTTACAGATTGATAATAGCGAGTTGCAAAAAGTAGAACATACAAAATTTTTAGGATTAATAGTAGATCAGTCTTTGACCTGGAATCGTCATGTAGAAAGTCTGGTTAACAAAATTTCGTCAGGGCTATATATTTTACGAAATATGGCCAAATTCTGCTCAATTGTCATAGTCAAGATGGTATATTACGCCCACATACACTCACACATATTGTACGGTATTGTACTGTATGGAGCTACAAGCAATCAAAACTTACACAAATTACTAGTTTTGCAAAAAAAAGCATTGAAAATTATGCTACATCTAAACTTTATTGATTCTGTGGCCTGTGCAACAGGACTTTGCCAAGTTGGGAATACTAACTGTCTATGGACTATATGTGTTGGAAACAGTTTTAGCAGTAAAATCAGCTGAAGCCAGTTTGCCAAAGCTAGGCACTAATCATTATTACAACACTAGAAACAAAGATACAATAGCAATTCTGAGTCATTCACGTAAATTTTTCTGGAAATCTCCTAAAAGAGCAGGAATACAATTTTATGAGAAGAAACCTCAGAACATAAAAGATATAACTAATATAAACGTTTTCAAACAAAAACTAAAAACCTATATTTAATAAAGAAGGCTCTGTACAAATTTGAAGAATTTTAGAATTTAAAGAGAATAATAGTTTTAGAATAGAGTTTAATAAATAATACTTTATAATAAATAATTTGTATACAGTAAATTGAAAGTCATTTTGTATTTTATAGCATAAACAAATTAATTTTAATGCCATTCAATAATTGTATATGCATCTATGTATTGTACAATTTGTTAATAAGGATTATTTTAATTGAATTGAACAGTGTTTGCTTTAAACTAGTGATAAGTCAGAGCTTTAACTTGATACCAAACCTCTCGCAAACAGTAATTATTTTCTAAAAACCCCCAACAATAATTTTGGGAGGGTCTAAATTGTGTTTGGTATTAAAGTAAAAGTCTCTCTCTTAGTAGAACATAATGCCCCAAACAAGAACTTCCAATGGAAATGGAGGCCAGAGCCCTTCATGGGCTCTAACACCGACCATTATGCTCTAGCACTTTCCATTATGGAAAGTCAATTATTCAATGTGCCAAGGATTTTAAACTCACTGTAAGCTCATTTCTTTTTTTAAGAAAAGTTGTATCTTGACATTGCTGTGTTCAAACATATTAGTTTTTACCTATTTTGAGATTTTTAATTGAGATTGGTGTTTTATGGCAATACAGGGTTTAGCTGACCCTCCACCAGCTCTTTCCGGCTGGATGTCACCTTGAAATTAAATATTTGTTTATTTATTTATTTTCGGTTTATATTTTGTTCTTTCATATTGATTTATTGTTTATAGTTAATATGCAATATTTCATGTCGATATGAAATACATATATATAATTAACGATATATATTTATTTTCCTTTGTCTGAGTCCAAAACTACTCCAAACTGTCTTCACGTAGCCAAAAGCGACACGCAGCCTACAAAGTGCAAGAGTGCAGCAGACAGCTAGAAGCGGGGTAAACATCGTGCAGTGTAGAAGTGTACTAATTTCCTTTATTATGACCTGCAAACTTGGAGCTGAAGGATTATTGACTCATATTAAGCATTAAATACATTAGTTCGCTTCTTAGTTTCCATAAATTTAGTAGCAGTAGACCAGTTTTCTTTCTTAAAGACTTAATTCGCGCTGTTCTTCACTCATAAATAATGTGTTAGCCCCACTTTGACATATAGCTATTAGCCTAGTCCCGTCTGCAACAAGTGTTGTAGGTATTTTTTGGCCGTTTGCGATGTCTACTCCCTTTACTCCCGGATCGGCGTCTCAGCCCACTACAGAAGTAGAATTAACTCTATCATGCAGGTATGTACTTGGCTGCCTGCTTAGACTTAATTGTCTTGTCCTAGTTTCAGGATAGGTTTTCCATTATTGTCAATCATACAATATATTGAGCTTTTTCCGGCTGTTAGAAGTTAAAGAGTTAGTCAATAGAGTCTATAGGCTATAGTACATTTATTTAAGCTTACTAAACCAATACTCCCGCCACTGTAACCTATACAGTGAAAAACCCCTTTCTGAATTTTAAAAGCTTAAATTTTGGGTATTTTAAGTATGACTTGGCTCTAGACTACCGAATAAAATGTTGAGAAACTGAATTATAATTGAATTGGTTCTAGCCATCTCACTGGGAAAGACGTGTTATCCAAATCGGACCCAATGTGCGTGACTTACATAAGACCATTTGGAGAGAACCGATGGGTGGAATACCACCGAACTGAAGTCATTGCAAACTCGCACGACCCCAACTTTGCTGCCAAAGTACATTTAGCCTACCGATTTGAAGAACAACAACCCCTCAGGTTTGAAATCTACGATGTCGACTCTGATAGTCCCAACCTGGAGGAACATGACTTTCTCGGAGCTGTCTCTTGCAATCTTGGACAAATCATTGGCAGTGGGAAGGTAAGTTTTTGAATACTGTTGAGGGTCGGCAGACGTAGGTAGTCATGCTGGGTTTTTTCTTAAACGAGCAACGTTAGTGCAGAATCCATTCAACTCGGCTTTTATTAAGACTAAAAGCATTACATTTGATGTCTCATTTGAAAGTTAATTTCATTGTCTAGTGACATTGCTTATCACTATTACAAAATAACGCAAATTCATACAACTTAGTCAAACTGAAAATGTCTTAACTTCAGAATCTTTTACTTGCTATGGAGAGTTTTGAAATAAATCAAACAAAGCCACTAAACAATGAAACTCTCCCAAATGTGATATTAGGCTTGATTAAAGCTTTGTTAACTGCTGAGTTATATGTATTTTACTTTCACTATTCTTTACATTGTTCTTATGGGAGACCATCAAAATATATGGTCACCCTTTTCTGCCAACTCTTAAATGTCTTTGTAATATTACTGTTATTTATGATTTAAGGTAAACTTATTAAATTTATATTAGAAATCAAGATAAATCCTGCAAAAGAACAACACTCTGTGATTGACCTAATTGTTTTGATAGGGTAACATAATTATGTCCTATTCTAAAGCAACATTGTCTATGACTGAAATGATCATACTAATTATACCTTTTGTATATTTTTAGGTCAAACTGCCACTTACACAAAAGCATGGGAGAGGTGAACATGGATTGAATTTAGGATATTTGTACGTCACCGCTGAAGAATTAGCAGCTCTCAAAGATGAAGTTATTTTCAAGTTTAGTGGACATAAGTTGGACAAAAAGGATTTCTTTGGAAAGTCCGACCCGTTTTTAGAGATCTACAAGTCAATGGAATCTGGAGAATACAGCCTAGCACACAAGACGGAGGTAAGTTCAAAGTCCTTTAAATATAAACTTACTAGCAGTTAGTTGTGGGATTGAATGAAACTTCAGTATGTAAAAGCTTAAGTTAAGCTTACAGATATATTTAAAATTCACCTTCATATTTTGTTGTTTCTAATTGAGGGTAGTCATAGCCCAGTGACAGTATGGTGTGTCCTTCACACTAAATCGGCCTGAGCTCAATTACGGCGCTGCAGTAACTACTTTTTCACGATGGCCACTCCCCGTGGTTTGGCAGTCTTGTTGGTCCATTCTATTGGTTGTTGGGCTATTAATTAACGATCCAATCTAGGGAACAGTCGTCCATTGTTTAACAAGACTTCACCTCATTGTCCATCAAAACATTCATCACACTCACCATTCTTCGCATATTCACCCTAAAATACCCTCCAGGAATAGAATAAGAATAAGAATGATTTATTTCCTTTTTTTACATGAAATACAAAACAAAAACTTGTCAGGCTGCCAAATAATATTAAATTAACATAAAACAAAATATATTATTATTGCCTAAATCTTAGAAGGAAATTTAGGGCCTCCAAGGAAAATACCTGATAGGAGGTTCCTTAAACTTATGAAAATTCCAAAATCAGCAGCGTTCGGACTTTTATACATAAATGAAAAGGTTGGTTATATGCCCTTACACTGATTCTAAAATAATTAAAGATAGTCCTATATTTAGTTATATATACAACACATCCACACAACATTCAACCCGTTACAAACAAAACTAAGGTTTGGAACTCCCAAACCGCGTACAACACTGAACCATCAGGCGTCTCTGGCATAAAAAAAAATGGTTGTTGTCTCAAATCAAACTATTAAAATAAGTATTAAATGGACATTATTTTGATGTTCCTAATGGTTGTCTAAAATTGACAATAAATAGAAGTAACCTCTCTTTGTTTTTATGTAGTCAATAATCTCTGAACTAATTAATTCCAAGCAAACCTTCTCTGGATTTAAACAGGTTTTGCTTACTTTGTTAAATTAATAAGTAAATTTTTACCAGAAAGAGTTAATACAATAGACTCCTTCTCGTTCAACCTCTCTTCGTTCAGCCGGCTCCCTGAGGCCTAAACATAGGCCAGATCTACAATTTTTTAGGGAAGTGTATATTCATTCGAGCAGTTTCTTTTGAAATTAGCAAAATCCCAAAGTTTTGTTGAATGGTATATGCTTTTGACCATATTAATTCACTTAACATAATCCTACAGCTAAACTACATCAGTTTTGAAGCTCTAAAGGGCTCCCAAATGTCAATACTCAATAGTACTAATTGTAGATTAGGTTTAAATGTAAGTACGCAGTTTATTACTAGCCTAGCCTTGTTATGCGGCTTGCTAAACTCAAACTTGTCACACTTGTTTTTAATTTGTTTATATTTATAATTTTTAGACTTCACAATTTAACTATTGTGAGATATTTTAATTATTGTAGATAGACAAAATAGATAAATCTTCTAGCGTACAAGGTATTGAAATTGGAATATATCTGTCAGGTGATCAAGTACACGCTGAACCCACACTGGAAGATGTTCTCGATACCGGTGCGGACGCTGTGCAACGGAGACTACGACCGGAACCTCAAGTTCGTCTGCTGGGACTGGAACAATAGTGGCAGGCACAGTCTGATCGGCGAGTTCTACGTGACCTCAAGACACTGGCCGAGGCTGTCGACCAACCGAGTCGCTTCAAGCTCATCCACCCCGAGTTGCAGGTGACGTGGATTTCTGGACACTTATTACAAAAAGATAGTATGTTTCATGATGTTGGGGAGGATGTTCCAACTATAAATTTGAAAGATTATTTTGGTTACTAAAAAAAACAGTTAAATGTTTTTCAAAAGCTAATTTTAGAGAATCATGTCATGATATTTTTAATGGGCTTGAAATTGAATTGCTGACTTTGCCTTGCCTCTTTATTTATGGTTATAGTTTTGTTGTATTGTATGCAAAATCACAATTTAAATCAAAACAGAAATATTCATCCATATGAAACATAAGGTAGGGACAACTTGCAAGTTGCTCATCAGAGAACAACCCCTTTTGAAAAATTGCCATTGCAAGTAGGTGTCAGATTATGCAATAAACTCCCTTTAAATATAAACAGTTTAGAAAATTCTCCACAATTAAAAAACGTCTTAAGCCCAACCTTTTGATTAGAGCTTTTTATTCTGTTGATAAGTTGGTTGAACGTGTGCAATTATCATTTCCCCAATCATAAATCTCCCACCCCTCCTGTAAATATGGTCTGATGGATGAGTGTGAATGTTTGACGTGATAGTGTACTGATTGTTAGTGTGTGTGTGTGTGCCATTTATTGATAAGTTTGTGATAGTGTATTTTATATTTTTGTATATACTTATATTTATATGTAACTTTGTTGTTGTCATTGTCTTCTTTTTGTTTTGCTATGCAATTTTATTCTATTGTTAAGCTATGGTTTCCTAGGAAAGCGTTGACCGCTACATTACGGCCGTTATGTGATGGTGGACGTACAGAGACGGTGGACGTAACACAATATTTAAACAGATGTAGACAAAAAATACTTTTGACATGTTGCTTATTTTGGTTGTCAAAGTTTATTTACGTATAAATAAATAAATGGTTTATTGCAAAAAACATGTGACATTCTATGCAATCGTCAGTATGTAGTAATGGACATTACATTGAGAAGGGGCGGTCTGATCCTGATGCGCGTCAGCCCTTGGGACTTATTGAGCTCCCCTTGTGGTGGTGTAGAGAGATGCTACTCAAAGAGATTTGAGAGCTCTAAGAACTCCGAGTCCCTCTTCTGCTAACTTACCACCCTTAGTTATCTCGCCAAAAGTAGCCGTTCTTGCTTGCTCCAGACCATGACAGTCGAAGAGAATGTGTTCAGCAGTTTAATCATGCAGGCCACACTTCCTGCATACTGGGACCCCGTCGAAGACTCCACACCTCTGTAAGTGCAACCTAAGGCTGCAGTGACCATTGATGAGTCCAATTGTCAGCCGCAGTTTGTCCCTTTTGAGATGGAGCAAATCTGATGCTATGGTGCTGGAGGGTTGAGAGAGAACCAACTTACTCATGCGATGGGCCTGAACAAGCTGCCATGTCCTCTCATGCTCCGTTCTTACCCACGCTCCGATGAGTTGATGGACTGCACTACTGGGAACCCCACAGAAAAGTTGGGGTCCCACTAGCTTTGTGATTGCTGCATTATTAGCTAATGCGTCTGCACCTTCATTACCTTCAATACCCGAGTGTCCTGGTGCCCAACACAAGGTGACCATGTTGAGCGTACCCAATCGAGAAAGTGTATTATAGCAGTCCCAAACTAACCTGGACCTGAATTCACATGAATTTAGAGCATTAAGGGCCGCTTGACTATCCAAAAAAATGTTAATAGACTTGTTTCTATAGCCAAGTCTAAGTAATGGACAAGCTAGACTTTTGTTTACAAACCAAAATGTCTCACCTGGCGAGAAAAACCTTAACTAGTTTTCACCGCTACTTTACATCCACCATTTTCTAGGAAACCATTCTCATATGACTGCATTGAAAACAAAACTCACATCATATTACGTCCGTAATGTAGCGTTCACCGCTTTCTAGGAAACCATAGCTTTAAGCACATGAACTGTTAAACATATTTTGAGATTAAGTGTATTGTTGTTAATCAGGTGAAAAAGCGAGAAAAGTACTCTCACTCTGGAGAGATTGTGCTGGAATCTTTCGAACTGAAGCCGATCTATTCATTCATGGATTACATCAAAGGAGGGACTCAGCTTCACTGTTCCATTGCTATTGATTTCACAGGTCTGTAACATTTTGATTGTCAATATTTGTTAGATAAGTCATTGTGATTTTTCTAAGGTGGTTATTTGTTTGTTTTCTTTTATTTTACTTACGCTAGGTAAATATGTGTCTGTTCGGCAGTGTGCTTATTTATTCACGAAAACAGGAGATTGCGTTTTTTCTTTCTATTTTTCTGTACAAGGTAGAAAAGAATTAAACTGGTGTTTTATGCAATTCTTATGGAACTCTGTTACGCCATCAACTTTCAACCATGCCGATCACTATTGAAGGTGATCTCTCCTCATCCTGAACTAGTGTAAGTTTCTATTGACAAAGGGTGCATCTGCTAAGGGAATCAAATTCGCAACAACCTAAGCACATCAACTTAGTATTATCTACCGAGTCTAGTACGAGGAAACTACTACAGCATCAGGCTCGATACATACTCAATTTTAGCTTCATAAACAGGTTGTCTAAAGCATACAGGAATTCAGAAGAACTGGGAATTTATCATACATTTGGTATACAAAAAAAGTCTGGAATTATGCGGAAATTTTGTCCCTAAACTGGAAAATGTTAAGGAGGGAGGTCACGTAGGTCTTGATTTCGCTGCCCACGCTATTGAAAGTCTATAGATAGCTGTGAACAGTAACAAAGTTGTTGTTTCATCGCAAATGATAACAATTTGTCTAGGATGCTAACAGGAGTCTAGATCTCATCGCAAACCGTAATTTGAGACAATCATGATTTCGTCTTGGACTCTTACGGGAGTGTAGAGATAGCTGCTGAAATGGGCTGGAGTAACTATGAATCTCTTACGTTAGTATTTCAACAGTTTTCTAAATTGAAATGGGTATTAAAACCTAAATATTTATGTGGCGCCCCTAAAGTAACCTTTTGAACAACACTTCATTTGTTAGTATTATTTTTAGCAACACTGATGTTTTTCTGATGAAATTGCCCCATATGTCTATGTAGGTTATTGCATTTCGACCGAGAATTTGCATTGTTATGACAGTTTGGTCAAGGAGGTCATGCCACGCAAACTTACAACAGAAAAACGCGTTTAAAATATTGGTGAAAGTCGTAAGACTAATAAAAGCAGCAATAATATTACGCTAAGTTCTGAACAAGTAGACGACAAGCTTTTTTAACCGCTTTTGTGGTCGTAAAAACTTGTACTAACATAGTTTAAAATGTAAATGAAATAAATATTACTCTCCTTTGTTACTCTCAATAAAGCGTATTTTGGGACACCCAGTAGTACACCAAAACCGAAAAATTGGCAAAAGTTACAATAAAAATTCTGGAATTGTACACAAATTTGGTTTTTCTTGATCACTGACCGCCCTGATTAAATCACTATTTGAGATGCTGACCACTCTCATGAGGGTATTTTAAGGCAAATATGTGGTGAAGAATGGGTGTGATGAGTGGTAGTAATGAGTTATGAGGTGTAGTCTTGTTACAAATTAAGGCGGACTCTTCCTTAGAATGGGTCATTAATTAATAGCCCAATGACCAATGGAAATACTAGGACCAACGGGTGAACGTGACTTCCGAACCACGCAGGTGATGGTCTGATATGTCTAAACGATGGTGGGAGTTGATGCGGGTATGATCAGATGATCACTGAGACAATCTGAGCCGCTGTAGACTTATATAATCCTCAAAACCTGACCTACATGAAGCTGGATTACAGGACCACGCCAAGAGTCCCAGTCTGAAAAAGGATTAAGAAAGTATTCATGTCAGTTGATAAATATTTTTCCGCTCCAGGATCCAACGGGAACCCGTCGCAGCCAGACTCGCTGCACTACATCGGGCCGACGCCAAACTGTTACGAGCAAGCGATCACAGCCGTCGGCTCCATCATCCAAGACTACGACAGTGACAAGATGTTCCCCGTACTCGGCTCCGGTGCTCGGCTCCCGCCCGACGGCAGAGTCAGTCACGAGTTCTTCGTCAACATGGACCCCAGCAGCCCTTACTGCACAGGAGTTCAAGGTACACAGTTCCACCTGTACAGTTAGCAAATTGGAGTAACAAATTATCTGCTTCTGTTGCTGTTCACAGATGATATTCATTCATAACCTTAATTATAATTACTACGATTAATATGTCTAAATCCTACACATCAAAATAAAACAATAACTCGAATGATTAATAGATATAAAATTATTATTATAGTTACAGTGTGTCGATGGACACAGCCATTGATAAGCCCGTTAAGAATAATGTATGACTCATCACCTGGTGTCACATGAAAAATAGCAAGAAAGTAGGAAGAGCATGATTAGATATGTTTTATCAAAAACACTGCCCGTCACTCAGCATCAATTGTTATGACCAGATTTGATTACTAGTCACGGAATAGTCAAAATTATTATCACTATTATTTTTAATATTAATTGTTTTAGATTACATATTGGTATTATTCATCATTTTCCATTTACATTAAATTTTGTCATAGCCTATGTAACAAGTATTATTTGTTAAAAATTATTTTAATAATTTTGTTTTCTGTGTCTAATTTTTCTTTATGCTTTTTCTGTCCAACTTTTAAATGAATAACCCTCTCTCTGTGCAAATAAAGAGAACCAAGAACATATAACACGCCTTGATTCGTTGTGTAGACAAATGCTGTGACACAAAGAAGAGAAATCAAGAAGAAACCAAAGAAGAATTAACAAATTCAGGTCTCATAATACAATTCCATTTACGCCATTCCAAAAACCGAAATTGAGGTACCCCAAGTCTGGGTTCCAAACAAAAGAACATGTACTACGTTCAATAACGCCATTGTAAGAATTTTCAGATTTAAAAAACAATGCCTACATTATGTCCTTGACAACAGATCGCAAATCACATGCATTGTCGATTTAAGGAGAATAAATGCTAAACAAAATATTGAAATATTCATTCAAATTCTTTATTCTGTAGATTGACAATTTACAATAATTGTATTACAGATGTCACTTAACCTATAATTTTACATATTTTGTTTGACGTTGTGGCTTACAGCTAAATAAAACGGTTGAACTAAAAACAAAATGTAACACAAATTTCTTTCTGCCTAAAGTTCTTCTTTTTTTTATAAATAATATATTATTGTACGTTATTAAAAATGTTTACTCTTGTGACAAAAACTCATCAACAGAGTAACACGCTCTTTCTAAAAGATATTCTTTAATTAAAATTTTGAATTTGTTTGGCCTATTTTCAAATCTAATATTTCTTGGTAATTCATTGAATAATTTTGGTCCTAGGTTTTGGGGTAGCGCAGCAGTAAGTTGTAGTCTATGCGGAGTCTGCCTGTGCTGTTCTCGGCTCTTGTATCATATTCATGAACTTCATTTCCAGTTTGGATAGAGTCATATTTAAATTTGTAATACATAAGGAGTTCATAAATGTACAATGAAGAAAGAGTCAAAATTTGGAATGATCGGAAATATGGTTTACATGAGGTTCGTCTAAATACCCCTGCCATAATTCTAACTGCTCTCTTTTGCAGGCGAAATATTCGTAAAAACTCAGTAATACCTAACACGTTTCAAAACAATGTATACGAAAATCCCTCTTCAATGACCCTGGGATCAGGGTGTTCTGGGATCAGACAAAAGGGGTTTAAATGTCACTGTTATGCAGTTGAGGTGGGAGCTAGAGGACTTCCAGCCCAATCATTATATGGTTTGTTTAAAGAACTTGGCCTTAGCAGAAGGCAAACGAACCTATTCTTACAAAGAATTTCCAAGGCAGCCCTTGAAGCATCTTATAGGTTGTGGTTGAGAAGATCCGAGCAGTGGATGCCCGGTGAGGGGAGAGTTGCGGCCACACAAAGCGCTTTAACCCTCCAAGCCAGGTCTCAAGTCCTGGGCCGGGCAAAATAAGTAATTCTGATCAGGAATTAACATCTTGGTGGGCCTCTTAGGTGTGAGACCACTTTATGCTCTGCTAAATTAAAAAACTGTGTGCAGGTGTGCTCGAGGCGTATCGCAACTGTATCCGCCAGGTGCAGCTTCACGGACCGACAAACTTCGCCCCCGTGATCAACCACGTGGCCAGGTTTGCAGCCAGCTACCGAGACGGATCCAGCTACTTCATACTGCTCATCCTCACCGACGGCGTCATCACTGATATGCCTCAGACTGTTCAGGTACAACTCAGAATCTTAGTGTTGATTTATAACCAAAGATAAATTTAAAAAATCATATAGTCATCGGCCAAAATGCCTGAGCTAAGAAAAGAAGTAAAAAAGAGTTAAGTTGAACGATTGTAATCTGAATGTCAACAGGCAGTAGTGGCCGCTTCAGTGCTACCGATGTCGATCATCATTGTGGGCGTCGGGCAGGCAGACTTCACCGCGATGGAGACGCTGGACGCCGACACCGTAGCGCTAAGTCACGGCGGCGTCAAGGCAGCGCGCGACATCGTGCAGTTTGTCCCATTCAACAAGTTCGTGTCCGGCGGCGACCCGCGCACTGCTAGACTGCGGCTGGCTAGAGAGGTGCTGGCCGAGATTCCCACACAGTTCATCGGCTACATGAAAGCCAACAACATCACCCCCAAGCCTCCCCTCGCCAACACCACCCTCCTCCCCCCCGATCCCGAGATGCTCGATATTCAAACCTAACTCTCCTCGTTGTTCGCTTGTTGTTTGTTGACCACTTTGAATTTTATACTGTGTTATTTTCTCGACTCGATGTTTGTTGGTCAATGGTTCCTTCAGGTCCGACACATGTTTGCTGTTTTCTGTGTTCGTTGCCGTGTATTTTGCGACTCTGTGTGTGAATTGTATGTGTGTTAAATTTTGTTGCTTCATGTCTTCAAACCATATTTTGTAAACTTTATTCAATAAAGATTTTGGATTAAGTAGACTCCCTCCCGTCGGCCAAAAGGTCCGGCTGGCCTAAACGTAGGTGACATCTACAATTATTTGATCATTTGAGCGTTTTTTTTTATTAGTCCTGAATCCTAAGGTTTTGCTGAATGAAATTTTACTTTTGACCATATTAATTTGCTTAAAGTAGTTCTAAAGCTAAACTATGTTGGTTTTGGTTTTTTAAAGGGCTTTCAAACTTCTTTTCCTCATATTTTTGGCATTTTTTAGTTTGACCAAGATCTAGTTTCGAGGTAGCCAAACGAGAGGGAGTCTACAAGCTCGTATTTGAACTCAAAGAAATTTATCCTCTAAAAGTAATTTAAGAAAACTTTACATTTCCAAACTATTGCTAAGTCCAAGTGTGTATTTTATCTGCTTCGTTTCAAACACAAAACAAATTAATTGTTTGCTACTTGTTAGTGTTTAAAAGTTGTTTTTACTGCTCTTTAAGCAGAAGATATGTCTAGCATTTCGATATTTAACTATTTATTAATTTACTATTTATTAACCCACAAATTATAATCAAAGATTTATTAAATATTAGCATTTTAAATAGCAGATTTTATTAAAAAACTTTACATTCATTGTGATTTTTACTTGAAATATTTCAGTTATAATATTCCCTTAGACTATTTCAATTTTATTACATTTAAATAACATTCAGACAATCACTAAAAATACAAATTTATGAGTAGAGTTCTACAAGGGTAAAGTTTTGTCTTTTCTCAGATAATTACTAAAATAGTTTTATAAAATACTAATAAGTTACTATACATTGGTTTGTACTTGACTGATAACTGAACAGGGTAACTCACATCACAACAAATAAGTTAAAATCATGTTTAAAATAGTTTTTCTCTAAAAATTAAAAAGTATTCAGCCGTATAATTTAAATCAGAACTATAATGTATTCGCTGCAAATTTATTTTATGCCTTACAATTTGAGGTTAATTACTTCTTTTACCGCTACCAAATCATTCCTTTCTTGCAAAATAATTATTTAAAACCAAAAAAATGTTTTAAAATATAAAAACAAATTTCTATTGTAAAATCAAAACATTTATTTGTGAACAACTTTAAATAATTAGTTTTAACTTTTATTTTGTTAAGTAACAACTACTAATAATGTATTAGATTTTATGTTTTTCGTAACCCTTACCAACTTTGATTTAAAATAGCATCTGCTTTTAATTTGGTTGTTTTAACTTACTAATGACTTTTTACTAACTCAGTTCACATTATATAGGTAATTATATACGTATAAATCCAAATAAGTACGAGTAATAGCCTTGCAGAAATGTTCATTACTCTTAAAGAATCCTAAAGAACCAAACAAATCTTTGATTTTGATTGGCTGAAACCTTATGATCAGCTCATTTGATTGGTTATTTTAAAGTTTAAAAAATTATTTTGAGAATGAGCAACAAGAAACAAATCTGCTAATGGGTATTGATTACTGTTTCAAAATGTTCGAACCTTGTTTAATTTTAATCTTCTGATAAGAACTGTGATAAATATTAGGTTATCTTATAGTTTAGAATAGTTTATATTTAGCCTTAGGTTGTTAATATTATTAGCTTGTTCTATTTTATTGCAATGAATTTTAACATTGCCACTTTTAAAAGTATCTTAGATTCTTGTGTAAAGAAAGTATGTAAACATTTAGTGACATTTTTCATTTATTCCACGTTTTTAAAAAAACTGCTGACTATATTTCTCTTTGACGTTAAAAGGCCTTTTGTAATTTTTAAACTTACAGTTAATGCATATAAATGAAAAATAATTAAACTCTAAGCATTTGTGAGGGTTTCTTTGGATTTGAAACTTTGTTTATGATGGTGATTTGCTGGATAATTTTTAAATGAAGAAAAGTATTCTTAATACAAGTAATTGGTTAAACAAAAGTATTTACAACACAAATAGAAGCGTTTTAATTTTTAAAGTAAGACATAATTGTACTCTAAAGCTTAGCACGGTATTTTTGTTAAATGTTATGATGAGTTGTTAAAAATCAACTTTCATTGGTAGAGAGGTCAGACAAAAGCCGTAATAAAGGTTATTTTAAAAATGTGCAATAAAGTCAAACGTAAATATTATTAATTTTACAAAACAATATCAGTCAATTAATGTCTTGTGCTTTCTTGAATCAAACATCACCTCAGATAATCAAAAGAATCTACTATAACATTATGTTTAGGTTTACCGAATAGAACCTCTCCCAGTCAAAATATAAGAGGAGGAAACAATTTCAGGAAACCGGTTTTACAAAATTTGTTTTAAAGAACCTGTTTTCTGTATTCCAATGATTATTTCTACTTTCTAATGATGTTATACTTTCTAAGTTCAATTCCCCTTAAGCTAGGGTTTCCTAGATCACGCCGGACGGACATTATTTTCGGACCACGTGAATGTGTCCGGCTTCATAATTTGTGGCAGGCAAATATTGTCCGTTCTAACCAGGTATGTCCGGCGTAAGTGTGGTTTCCTACACATGATTTGTCTGATAGTCCGTTTGTGTCCAACAAACTTATTTCCCGGATTTTTGAACGCGGCAATATAAGTTTTATGCGTATTAATTTAGTATGGATGTCGTAGCACTCGCGTTATTGTTGGAGTAGGAAGCAAATGAGAGTTTGTTGATAGCACAGTTCACCAGAGAATGCGAACACAAAACAGAAGGACAGAGGGTGCTTATAAGATTACGATTTGTATACATTTTACAGCGAATGAAACCAAGTTCGGTGAATACTTTAGGGTTAGTAGAAAACTCTTTCGAAAAATCCTAGTCTAAATAAGTGACGATTTTACCAAGAACCCATACAACAGAGTCTCTAGGCCAATCTCAGCTATAGAAAAGCTATTTTTAATTTTAAGGTAAAACATTGTTTTTAACCGTTTGGTCTTTGTAACCTCTGTTGTTTGAATAAAAAACCACTGGGTACTGACGAATCGTCAGAGTGACGAACCGAATCGATTAACTTCTCGTCTTGGTCCACACTAAACACTTTTGACTACATAATTATCTAGAATCACTAGCACTTGTTTACTGAGGCAGTGCGAATGTCCGGCGTGAAATGACAAAATGTCCGCGGGGTTGGATATTGGTCGGACACGCCAAGACCTCACACGGACAGACTGCAGAGTGCTGCAGAGCAAGTGGCGGAAACAGTGTGTCCGCGACTCTGTCCTGTCCGTACCTAGGAAACCGCGCATAACGATACATGGCTCAGACTCCAGCTTGATTACGTCATGTCCGATGTCCGCTCACGCTGTCCGTCCGGCGTGATCTAGGAAACCCAGGCTTTAGCGTTTATTATTATGGAGCCCTAAAGAACTCACAGGGAAGAAAATAACCAAATATCGAGCTTTATGGATGTATTTTTAATCTTGTAGTAGTTTTGGTTAAATGCTATTTTGGACCAAGAAATTTTGACTTTGAGAAGTTTTATTGTAGTGTATATTTATTTAGGTTAGTTTAGCTATAGTTTTTGTATTTTAGTGCAAGTAGTTTCGGTTCATATTGATAAGAAATTGATACACATTTTACTCTTCAACTACATTTACCAATATTGTTAAGTCTTCCCGCTTTTTATCAGTGTGTTATCTTAGTTTTCTAAACTAGTGTTTTTAGACTGAAACCAAAGATGATGGTAGGAAGATGGTGCTTAAATGCCACATGGCTGAGGCAGCAAAATCAACATAGTTGTGGTAGCCTAAGCACAGAAAGCACTGCCGTCTCTTGCCGTCTTTCTCCCCCCTCGGCTCCACATGCTCGAGTTTGTCCGATGTTAATGACTTAAATGTTACAAAATCATGCAATTGAGAACGAACAAACTTGCGTGTGTGTTAGTGGCTCTACTTGAGACTCTTGAACGAATTCCCTCAAAGCACATTCTGTTTATGGCTGCCTCAGCCATTCGGCGTCCATACGCTATCTACCTACCATAACATAATCTTTGCTGGAACACATTAGTTGTTAGGTTTTACTTTGACTATTTCAACTCTTGAGACTTTCAAGGCTGTGTTCACACTTTTTCCTCTTATCGTGCCTGTTCGTACTAAACAGAGTGAATAGAAAATATTTGAATATACAGGCTATTGAAACCAAACCTCATGTTGATATTTGTTTGTAGTTTTTTTATGGTATTCTTTGGCAATTTTCTGTACAAATCTATTTTTTTTAAACCAGCTGCCAGAAGAGTTAAAATTCTAGGTTACCGATTGCACTGAACAAACTTAACCTTTTGTAACATCTATAGTCAAGGGTATCAAATGCCAAAAGTGTTGGTCCAAATTATATTTTTATATACTGTCCATATGTTGATTGAACTTAAATAGCCATTCAGTTAGTGCCGGAACAACTTTAGCCTTTTAAGACACAAAACTTATCAAGAAAGCAATTTCGTATCTCAGAATGTAACTTTGATCTTGAAATCAGAAGGATTATGCTGTGAAAATATGACAAACTCCACTTAAACTTGTGTTTAATGCATGTATAGATATCACTTTACCTAATAATATTCATCAGTATTGGTAAATATTAATTGCCGAGTAGACTTTCCGGATTTAAAAAAAGAAACAATGACATAAGAATTTTTAGATTATTTTAGTTAAAACAGTTGTTTTTAATGATGCTCAAAATTGCTACCTGAAGAAAACTGTAACTTGGGTCAAATTTTCGCCGATACTTCAAAAATGTGTTTACTTTTTGACAAAAACAAATACACTAAAACAATGTCTTAATCTAGTTTCAAATATATGCTATCAAAAAGAAATAGAGAACAGGCTCACCTGAATAAAATAGAAACTCATAAGACAGTTTGTGTTCTCCTATGTGTTTCTACTTTATCCAGGTGAGCCTGCTCTCCTTCTATTCCTTTTTGATAGCATATTCTGGCCTGGTGATCTATTTCCTAAATCTAACCTAGTTTCAAATATAATTACTTCTGCCTTCCCCACGACTTCACCACAATTACGCCTAAGCTAAGAAACATATCAAGGTGCTATATTTACCGTAACTATTGTTAGTTTGTTTGATTTAGGAAATATATTTTTAGACTACGCACCATGAGTTCTGTTGGTTGACAAAAATAATGTGTAGTTTTACAGAAAGGTTTTAGAAGCTTGTTCAGTTTCAAAACTTGAATTGCAGCTCCACCAAAAGTTCTAAAGATAAAATAATGTTTATAGTCCAATCCTACAGTATTTAAAATATTACTGTTTTCAACCAACTGGGTTTGCGGAATGTTGTGTAGTCTTTTGTTGTTTCCGATGTGCTAGTTGAAGAATATTGTGAATAGATTTAATGTAGTTTGGATTATACAATTTAAAATTGTTTTACCTGTATACAGTGTA
This sequence comes from Matsumurasca onukii, assembly GCA_018831715.1. Taxonomy (NCBI): domain Eukaryota; kingdom Metazoa; phylum Arthropoda; class Insecta; order Hemiptera; family Cicadellidae; genus Matsumurasca; species Matsumurasca onukii. The sequence goes on along the minus strand of CM032058.1, from coordinate 8,075,104 downwards.
GAAGAAAATTCCATTATTTTAGTGTCAAATGACTGTGTAAGAAATGACTGATTTGCAAACTTCCTGATAGCTCTTAGGCTTTCGTGGCTAGGGTCACAACTATAATCTAGTTCTCCTGGATAACACTATGTCAAAACATCATAATAATTATGAAATATTTTGGTCTTGCTGTGGAGTACCATCTTCAGTCACTGATTGGCTGAAACTGAGATACTTGCTGACTGCTATTCTATCGGGGATAGGGCTGCCCCAATGGACCCCAGTCCACCCCCCGCTCCAATCCACGGTTGGCAGCCATGGGACCAATAGGATAGCAGACAGCAAGTATCTCAACTTCGACCAATCAGTGACTGAAGATGGTACTCCACCATCTTCGAGACCAAAATATTTCAAACTAATTACAATGTTTTGACACAGTGTGAACTAGAAGAAGTAGATTAAAGTTGCTCCTTATAGCTATTCGATAGGTTGCAAAAATCCAAATTCTTATTGCACCAAAAGTTGTGCTATTCCTGGCCCTCTTCAACTGGTGACGACTGTTATGTTTTAGATATTTAAAACTTCTCTTCGGAACTTACTCCTTGAATCTCACATTTAGTACCTCTTGTTTCAAGAGTCAGGAGTGGGGGGCCATGTTGGATGTACACTCCCGTAAAAACAATGTAAATATCAGCAAAAGCAGAATTTATGTAACACAGCCATTTATTATGATAGCTATGATACCCAATGTGTAGATAACTATATAATCGGTTATCGTAGAATTGAAGTATTCAAGAAATTACCCTCACAGGGCGGAGTATTTTTGTTTAATAAACTGCTAAATCAAATTCAAAATCTTCAGGACCAAAATTATGTTTAAACAAACTAAATCTCCAACATAATTATTTATAGTGGAGTAATTTGTAGATCATCTGTTTACCTTTTGAAAAGTCTGGGTTTTTATTATGTTTCATACAAGGTATCAAGCGTGATTCTATCTTAATAAAGGGCTGAGTTTTTTTATTCAAGGTTTACGTTGTTAAGGGAGTAAATCTAACATAACCGCCCATTCCAACAAAACCTTAACTACTGCCGACCACATTGTAATACCTTTGAAGAGAACCCTTAGCTTTGTTACTTAGGATGATATTGAAATTGATCCATATAATAACTTATCTTGTGTTACTAATTTTAAGTTACTACAGTTTTAGTTTAGTCACGTAACATGTTTTGAAGTGTCTGGTATAACAAATTGTGTTGAAATTAATCAAGAGAAAGGCTATTTTTCTACTGGGCCATAAAAAGTGTGTTCAGTAACATAGTCCAAACCTTGGTAGTCTAAAAATCTTGTCACTCTGAACCAGAAGTTGACTAGCACATCCCAAGTCTTAGTCACTCCCTCTGTCTTGTGTTCGAGAGTTACTTTTTACAGTTACTTTTGCCGATGCAAGTTGAACTTACGTTGGTCGTTCACCAGCAGGTTTGAAAATGACTTTAGCCTGGTGGCATTTTCAGTTTTTGTTTGTTTTCCACTTAGTCAAAATTTAAAGGTTCTTATCCAAACAGTTTAGTTTAGCGGGATGCTACTGTAGGAGAAAATTGAATTAGTTTAAGCGTAGCTTTTAAGAGTCCGCCTCCATTGTGCAGCAACGCTTCATTGCAAATGTTTTCGGCGGCCCATTTTCACCTTTTAAAATAATTTTTGCATTTATAAAAACAATGTATTTAAAAACGTGAAAAAAAATTTTTCCGATTCTAAATTGAGCATTTTTTTAAAATTATGTGTCTTAAGTGTATAAAAGGGAGTTGAAAAGTACTACAACTTTGACAGTTTATTTGTGAAACTATTGAACAACTTATTAGAAATCAAACTCCTCTGGTTTCCAAATATATCATGTTTATTAATGTAAAAATTATTTTGAAATCTAAAAGACAGGCCACCTTAAACGCTTGCTTGGTTTGACTGCTAGGCAACATTAGTTAAAAGAAGGCACGTTGTTTAGCCAGTTGTTGCGGTGTCTTGTGTTCCTTGGACGGACCAATTCAGACTATCTCTGAGGTGACCACTGAGGCGGACCCTTAATCAGATAGATCTGGAAGAAACTCACAGCGGCCCAGTAAAAATAAAGCCTTGAACTTTATCGTGGTTAACATGATTAATGAAAAAAGATTATAGTGTTGTTTTATTTTTATACTCTATTCCAGTGAGTTTGCATGGTAGTTGGTATGAGTGTTGTTCCCCTCTACTTATTGTGCTTGTTTAGATGTTTTCCCTCGCTTAACCCTTGATCTTGTCCTTCATTCTCAAGTCCTCTCTAGCCAGCCTCATTGCAGCAGTTCGAGGGTTTGCATCTTGGACTCGTTTTATTCGTATTGTATTTTTAATTACACTTTTTAATGTAGTTTTACCGTTTAGTTTTATAACTTTGACTTTAGAATTTGCACTAACTCACATGAATCACTGTGTTTTTGGAAATAATCCTGTATTTTTTCTTGCATGTGATTTTCAGATGGGTAACTATTTCACTCTTTAGTAAAAAGAAAGAAACGGATTTTTCCTGCCACTTCCGGAGAAAAATTACTCCTAACGTTTCGGTTAGTTAAAAACTCACCTGTCTTCAGAGGACTACACTAATCTAAGAACTACATTTAATTAATATCTTAACTTTAGATCTAACGTAAGACTCAGAAGTTGAACTATTATTGCGGACATTTTCCATCGTTAGTGAACAAAAAGGATCACGACGTTTCGGGATCTGCAATCTGATCCCTAAGACTATTCCAACCAATATTTAAAAAATACTGAAAACTACTAACCGAAACGTTAGGAGTTTTTTCTCCGGAAGTGGCAGGAAAAGTCCATTTTTTTTTTTTACTAAATTGCTCTCCGCCACTATTATGAACTTTATTTCACTCTATTGTCCTTTTTTAAGAAATGCACACGTTTTGTATGTTTTAATTTTCTCGGCTCTAAGCCTGGAAACAGTAGAGGTTTATATGAAATCTTTAGTTTGTTACATAAACATAAAATGTATTTAAAGATGATGTGCCAAGTAGATTTGAATTAGAAGTAGAGAGTAAAACAGAAAGATCTGAAAAGGGGGCCATGCTTAAATACTGATCATCAAAGCGTTATATTTTGCATTAAATCGTACTGTATTTACAAGTCTACAAAGTATATTATAATAAAGATAATATAATACATAATTTAACTGAACTTAGTTTAGTAAAAAATACATACTATACCTTGAAATGTTGATCTTTATAAACTTGTTACGTCTATTTTTGTTGTAATTATACATACTTTAGAACTATTATACACTTGAAGTATTGTATAAAATACCGCACTTGAAAATTACTTAAATTGTTCACTATGAGATTTTCTCTCCCACAAACACAACTTTGCAAACAAGAATATCTGTGTGGAATTTCTTATAAAGTGATCACAGGTACCAGAAATTTCCAAAATTATAGATTGGTATAGGAACGAGGAGTACTTGTTTGCTGGGTTTCAAACTTTCAAATTTCAATGTCATTAAGAAAAACTTGCCTTGTGTAAAACAACGATTACAATGCCAGATTGAACAACCAATAAATAGTTTGCTAAAGTCCTTATTAGTATTTTGTGAAAGAAGTTGATGGTGTTATGTAAAACAATGTGGTTTAATTTATATTGATAAAGAAATCTATAAAATAAGTTATAAATAAACTTCTAATCTTTTACCAGTTTAGAACGACAATCAATAGACTTTTCCAAGTTATGAATATATATCCAAGCTGAGGATTTAGTTATTGAAATAATTTCTCAATCACCTTGTACTTTCTTGTTTCAAAAATTCTCACCAAAGTTTACAAATTGTTGAAATAAAATTTATAGTCTATAGTTGTGAAAATAATTGTAAAATGTATTTATCACAAATAAATTTACCTCTAGTAATCTTTCCAAACAAATATTCAAAGTTTAAACATCGTTAGTTGGTACCATATAAAGTATTATTCTTACGTTTTTAGAATAGATTTACTTGGTCGTTTGATTCTGAATTTAGTTTGCTCATTTGGACACTTTTGATTTAAAAGTCACAGCCTAATTTTATCCCTTGGTAAATACGGCAATAAAATCCTGCAGTTTACCAGAATCTGTAGACTCTAAGACCTTCCTGGGTTTTCCTTAATGTGAATTAGCGGATCGGTGGCAGTTTGGTATCGTGCGCTAATCCAAAGCTCATCACCACTTTCAATTTGTAAAGTGACCATAAAGTGGCACTAGGCAAAGTGGAGGTTGAGTGGAGAGAGGACTTTCTAGTCCTAACTTCGCCTCGTTAAACAAGACTAACTTGTTTTAAAACCTTTTTTAGATCAAAAGTGGCCTGGCCAGCAACTAGCACTGTTTCACCGTGCACCACTGCACATGTTTTCGTAGAACGTAGCTTCCTTGTCTCTTTCATTATGTTGTACGTAATTGTGTCTCCCTCTGTCTTTTCCCATAACTCCCTCTCTCGTCTATCCGTGTCTCCCCTCTCTGGTCTCCCAGTGTCGCCCTCTCTCTCTCATCTCCTCGTGTCTCCCTTTCTCCCTCTCTGGTCTCCCAGTGTCGCCCTCTCTCAACTCACCATGTCTCCCTCTCTGGTCTCCCCAGTGTCTCCCTCTCTCGACTCACCATGTCTCCTCTCTCATCTCCCATTGTCTCCCCTCTCCCTCTGGTCTCCCAGTGTCGCCCTCTCTCGACTCACCATGTCTCCTCTCTGGTCTCCCAGTGTCTCCCTCTCTCGACTCACCATGTCTCCCTCTCGTCTCCCCGTGTCTCGCATGTGTGTTTCACTCAGGTTATCGTACCTTCAATTCAAAGCTCAATCTCTTTAGCTTAACGTCGCAGCACAAAATGCTGCCTTTCTCGCTGTTAATGTTTTTAAACTAGCTTTAATTGTATTTGTAACGTTCTATTCAGAGAAAAGAAGTAAATGTGTCTTTTTATATTATATTTGTGTATAATTTTTATATACTTACAATTTGTCTCGTGCGTGTACCATGACCAAATAAAATGTGTAATGTTGGGACTGAGTTTTTCTCTCCTGTTTATACGGATGAAGTGGTAACTTATGCAATTTCAATTAGATGCACAACTGGTGTTTAGTTTTGCACAAATTTGATAGGTATCTATCGGCTTGGTGTTGGGTGGTGTGCAAAGTGTAAAAACGAAAGGAATGCACATACATTTATACTACTCTTTGTTTGAAGTTTATTTTTGACGATGGTACAGTTTCCAAGATTGAAATATTATTACGGATGTTCTCAATCATTTTCAGCAAAGAAAAAGTACACAATGTTTTGATTCCAGTATCAGATTTCAGGTTCTGAAAAATTATGTACTTTTTGTTCACTCAAAAACTATTGAAAACGTCTGTAACATTTCAACCTCATCTATAATCATTATATCTATCGAGCTATACATCTTATATCTATCGAGCAGTCCCAAAACCATCCCAATACATTGACTGTCAGTCAATCTACATCCAAGTCAACAGTACTGTGGTGATAGCTGCATGTGATCAGAGCAAGTGAGATGCTCATGGTCTAAACTAACTCGTGGAAGGTAACCAATTAGAAATACCCTTAAGTATTGTATTCTTGTAATAATTCAAACAGGTTTTGCTCGCAGCTTCAGTTCCCACACTTCCGAAAACATGAAGACTAACAAAAGAAAAGGACTAATATGTGCCAAAGAAATGAAAAGTGAATTTAAAACAGGTAAAACACAATTAATATCTTAGTCCAAACATTTGCTTAGTTTGAAGATAACTAATTAATTTGATTTATTTTCAGCAAAGAAGAGGATTCTTTCAATCAGTTAAAAGAAAGAAGATTCCTCGCCAAAAGTGAGAATGTCATCAATTTTGCCGTAGAGCAATAATCATCTGCAAGACGAAAATGACAAGCTTGAACTTGGGAATGAAGGTTTCAAGATTTATGTTTATAGCTCTGGTTTTGTAACGGGGCAACATAACAAAAGAGTTGTTTCGTCAATATGTCTAGAATTGTCTTCTGTTTAAAATGGTGTACAATATGACCCACCTTTGCATTTAAAAATCTCGAGTTTTGGCCCCGTGAGTTCCAGTATTGACACACTCTTTACACTGAGAATCCTAAAAATATTTTTCCTGAAATCTCCGTGTACGGTTTTCAGAGAGAAAAGTTTTTTCATCTGTTCTAGCTCTAGTAGTACTCCTGTAATCCGCTTAGGACACTTTATAGTGGCCACCCGGTATATAGGTTATTTGTGTAATAACTATCAGTTTATATAGTGATGAATTTTGAACGAAGTTGGAATATAATCTTTGGCGTTAGCTTTGAGCGCGGCAAAAGTAAACACAAATAAAACAAAAGTTGACTTATAACAAACCAAACCTAACCTATAGTCCTGTATTATTGTACACAAATTTATACGTACTCTTCTAAGTTCTAGTGAGAGATAATTTATATTAGAATTAATTTAAAAGAGACGGTGAGTTCATTGACTTTAATATTAGTTTAGATATATTTAAATTTATTAGTGAGTATATCACACATAAGAAGAAAATAGACACATCGCAAAATTATGTGTTGATCTAAATAATCAATCATTAGGTTACGTTTTTGATCCCTTGAGCTATTAGTTGAACGATCAAGCAACCCTACATGACATTGGAGAACTGAAAATAATCATTTCTGCAAGTTGGAAACTGGTCTTTTCAAGAAAAATCCTGGGTGACAAACCTCTATACTTGCCAGGGAAAATTAATGGTGGTTTATTCCTCACCAGTCCCATGTGTATTTTCAAATTTTAGTGAAATATTTAGCCCACGGTTATAATGGTGACGCAACCAAATCTTAGTCATTGACTTTAACTTCAAGTATCAATAATTGTCCATTAACCTTGTACTAGCGCTTTTAGCAGCAAAGCAGTGGTAATAATTTACTCAAGGCTGCAGCTGCACAGAACCCAACATTTGAAGAGATAACCCAAGTATACACATCTTTGGTTGGCTTAATCCAAAGACTAGTAAATTAGCTGCTATCTAAAAGTCCTTACAACAATTAGTGTTATGAGCACCATGTTTATGGTAAACTACAAAAACCCCCAAACTCCTCAGACTTGATGGGGGCTCTTCATCACTCCCTTGTGTCCAAGCCCCCCCAGAATATTCAGCCTAAAGCCACTTAAGAATACTTTGCTCTAGTGCCATAGCACAGTGAGAAATACTAGCAGTTTCCTAAACTTTGTTATTGGTGCTTTCAGGAAATATTAATGGCTTCCAGTTGTGAAGAAAATCCACCCAAAAGAGTCAAGAAAATGTCTCAACCAGAGGAAATACGACACACTATATTACATACCAGCGTTCCTCTGATATTGAAAAATATCCTTAGCTGGAAAGTTTTGGATTGGAAATTCGAAGATTGGGTGGAACATTTGGGAAATCCAACTGTGGATCTAAGGCTTGGAACCAAACAGTGTACTAAGGTAAAAGGTACTGAGCAAAATTGGTAGTAGTAGGGAGTTTTTATACCGTAATGTTGTTCCTCTAAATTTAGAACACATTAAAATCCTACTTAACCTAACACAGTTGGCACTTTTAGTTGGGGTGGCGGAGCCGGAGTGCAGTATGTACCAATGATTTAAACCCTGGCTAATGAATGCACAGTATTGTGTCTATAGCTTATATGGATTGAAAAATCCATTTATTTCAACTAGAAATAATTAATCTATCTACCCTCCCCACACTTACACTTATTTCAATGTAATTTTTAGGTTCCTCAATGGGAAACAAACTGTGAGACTGTTTCGTTAACGCTTAAGGAAGTGTTAGACGATTCTAAACATGATACAAGTGACACTTGGGTTTATTTTGACTACAAGCACATTAAAAATAATTTCCGTGATAAACAAAACTTATTTCAGGTAAGTAAAACTTAAAGTTAATAAAGTACTTTGATGAAATTAAAGTGAAGTGCCCCGATGAGGGGCTCACTACGCCGAAAACCATAAGCACCAAGAATTTTCTACAAAACAGCCAGAGTACAAAACAAGGTTCATATTTCTAATATTTTGTTTTGTTTCCGCTATACCAATTTCTTTACCTTCTAATTTAATTTTTGAACCTTTCTTTGATTATTTATTTTTCAGTCTTTGTCGTGGGGTGAGTTTGGATTTCCAGAACTAAGTGGAAAAGACTCGACAATATGGATCGGAACCCAAGGGGCTTATACCCCTTGTCATATGGACTCTTACGGGTGTAACATTGTAGCAAGTTTTTGGCAGGTAACATTATTGAATCTTAGTACCTTTTGCTGTTTAAATCATTTCGTAGCGGTTGTGCTAAATCATCAATGAAAGTCTAGTTACATCACAAAACAAAAATGTATACAGTCACATTGGTTGTTGAGCTATAAATTACCCAATCTGGGAACAATCGGGCCTAGTTTGCAACAAGACTACATCTCATCACCTATCAAAACACTCATCACACTCCACATCATTCCATATTCATCTTAAAATACCCTCTAAGAGTGGTCAGTGTCTCTAAGCAAAATAGTATCACTATTTACACTTGTTCACGGGTCGTGGGTCTTGGCGGGTCAAACATCGGCAGGGCCCAGGTGAACTGGGGGGGGGGGAGGTCAAAGAGGCAAGTTTCATTTGAAGAAGGTCCTACAACTGGGAATTTAAAACATTTTTAGAATCTTAGTTTTCTAGTCAGTCACCTAATTTGACACATTAAATCCTAAAAAGGAGAAGACATCAAGTATACAAGTAAATAAGGGATACAAGTAGTTGGTTTAGTAGGCTAGGTTGTGTGCGAGTATTTGTTGGTTAGTGTCTTGTGTAGTTTTTTGAGTTGTAGTTATTATTATTAGAAAGTTATTTTTTTACATCTTAGCTTAAGATAAAAATCTTATTTTGATATTCTTATCTTACATACTGACAGCATAAAAGGTCTTACATACTAACCTAACCTATCCTATTTAAGTGAGTTGAAAATTTAAAGGTTTAAAGTGGGTTCCGGGTCGGTTCTAGTAGTAATAGCGATAGTTTTGAAATAATAGTCAATTTAATATATTCCTAGTTCATTTAAACATCAATGGAAGGATTAATCTAATTCCCTTGAAATTATTGCAGGAAGCTCTGGGTTCTGTTTCCACCGAACAAAGCATCGGTTTTGAAGCCGACACGTGTTCCTTACGAAGAATCCAGTGTTTACAGTGATATAAACTTTTCTTGTGGTCTGAACTTGAATAAAGGTAAACGTCTGAGGAAAGAAAATAATTAATAATCTGTATTTTATTTTTAAATTATGGAAAGGTTAAAATTAAAGCAACGGGTTACGTCGTCACTCCTGCTGATTTAGCCTAAGCTCAAAAAGCTTATTTTGATGAGCCATTTACTAAACCGAATGATCCAATGCTCAAAGCATTGCAACTGGTGGGAGAGCGCACCGGTTATTCGAACCTTGCCATTTAACAGACAGGGGCCAACCATAACTAAACCACTGGCTATGCTGTTGGCGTGTAAGGGGGGGGGAGGAGTGGTAGTGGTCCGTGTTTGTCTGCTAGGTGTTGTTGCGGTGTTGGTAACAGCTTCGCTAGCCTGCCCTATATGTAAGCGATGGGTTAGACTATTTTTCACTCGATGTTCAGTTAGCATATTGAGCAAAAGGTTAATAATCTGTATTTTACTGGAAAGGTTTTAAAAGGGGTCGTCGTCTAGGCTTATTGTTTTACTAAACCAATAAGTAACAACTAAAATTAAAACTTAAAATTTACATGTGTTGTGTTGCATCGGTTTGCAAAATTGTTTCAAGAAACAACTTAAATCATTTCTGATTAAAATTATATTACTAAAGAAATTTGAAGACAAAAATGTTTGGACCAAACCGGGACTTGAACCCGGGTCTCCCGCTTGTCGGGCGGTTATGCTAAACCACTACACCATCCGGCCCAACTATTTCTGCCTTCAAATTTAGAGAAGTACTTAAATCTGAATGTTTATCAGAAACATTAAAGTTATACGAGGGTCATCCAGAAAGTAAAGAACGTTTTGGCATGGTCAAATAAAAAATAAAGGTATCAACACAAAACTTTATTTACAAATGCATAGACCCTTCTCTCTACATTTCTACATAGCAGTCACCATGGATTTCAAGACACTGATTTTAACGTGGGACCAGTTTTTCCATACCCATGTTCTACTCATTTGCCGCCAAAACATGAGCCAGGATTTCTTAGCTTCTTTGAGTTCCTTGAGCAAACTGTCTTTTACCCAAAAAATCCTTAAGCTTCGGGAATAAGTGATAATTACTTGGCACCAAGACAGGGCTGTAGTCGTTTCTTTTCTTGGCATAAAATATAAGACATGGATTAAGCCCTTTCGATCCCAAAAAAACAGTTGCCATGACTTTTCGAGTGTTTGAATTTCACACTTTACATTTAGCGGGGTTTTCAATTGTGGATGCCATTATTAATCACTGTGGACACGAGGCAATGTCGAACTTACACTCAAACTGAAGAGGAAGAGTGTAGCTAGCAGCTGCACCAGCTAGCTTGTAGTGGTGAGGGGTGTGCGTGATGCGCAATCGTTCTCTACTTTCTGGATGACCCTTGTAAATGGATTGTGCCCCAAAATTTTAATATGAAACTATCTGTTGTTTTGAAAGAATAGTAAGACTTTAGACTATTCAACTTGACTTCAGTGCATGAGTACTTTAAATTATTACACGGAAACAAACGTGATTTTCATGTTTTAACAGTTAACATGATCATCACAGTGAATATGTTAACTTTGTTACCTCACTGTTACTCACAAAAACTTTGTAAATGGAGCCCTACAAACGCTTCACCAAAACTATACACGTTTTGAAGACTGAGCATGATTTGATGGTTTGCGTGTTTTCTGTTTATTTTTGTGTTTTATAACTTTTTAATATCCGTGGCTATAAGCATGGTTGTTTTGTATTAGTTTGTTATGTTGTCATACAAATTCTCTATCAGTGTTCGTTAGTCAATTATTATACTCATAAATTATGTTATAGTTAAAAGTATGTTTATCTTGATTTATAATTATCATCATCTTTTTATTTTTTATCACAACAAACAATGTCAGTCTTTAAAAATTTTAAATTAGACAAAATAAAAATAAAAGCCAATACTTTCAAGCATTTAACTTGCAAGGCCTTTCGGCTTTCACTAGCAAGGTTAGCATCGTCGGGCAACACAAATTATGGTGTTAGACGGTGAAAGACCTGGTTAATTGGAAATTATTGCCAATTTAAATTTATTCCAATACTTGGCTCAATTTCTCTAATGTCAGTCTTGTATTTGCATGTTATTGCTATTATTAATATAATTTCATGTACCTATATTATTCACATATTATAATCCTCTAGTGCACACAAGTCATTGTAAAATAATTTATGTACGATTACATTGCTCACTATTGTAACACTCTATTGTAATTGGCGTATGCTGTTTGTAAATAAATAAATAACCAATACAATGTCAAACCCAGCATAGACTAGGACTTGGGCTTCACTGTATTCCACCGACTGACTGTGTTCCGTGTTCGAGTCACAGATCTGGGCGAGGCTCGGGTCGTGGTGTTGGAGCCCGGAGACGTGTTGGTGGTGCCGAAACATTGGTGGCACTTTGTGGAAAACCTCTCCACCGCCATCAGTATCAACATGTGGATACCACAGGTCAGACAACAGTAAGGGTCCGCCTCAGTGGTCAGAGAAATGTTGAATTTGTCCGCCCAAGGAACACACAACACCGGGCATGTAACAACTGGCTAAACAACAGGCTTTCTTTCAACTGATACTGAGTAACTGTCAAACCAAGCGCCTGCAAAGGTTCATGGCGGCTCGTTTTCACCTTTAAAATAATTTTTACATTAATAAACATGGTATTTTTGGAAACTAGTGGAGTTTTCTGACACATTTTCTCATAAGCCGAGCCCGATTTCTCATAAGTTGTTCAATAGTGAACAAATAAACTTTGAAATTTTCAAAGTTTTAGTGTAACTCCATTTTCTACACTTTAAAGTTAAACCCTTGCATTGAAGTATCGCAAGGAGCACCTCCTAATAATGAACTACAAGGTGGTTCTAAAGTCCTCGGACTCTATTTAAACCGCTTTGAAATGAAGTAGTTATAAATAATGAACTTTAACTGAATACATTAGTTGAGCAGATTAACCACAAATTGTTTGCTCGATAGCATTTGATTACTGTTATTCTTAAAGCATGTCAAGAATAGGTTTCACACCAAAACGGAACATTTCCTCAGCTTATTTACTATTAAAAATAATATAAAATTGTTTTAAAATAAATATTGTCTCTTCTGTAGGAATCTGATCACACCAGTCGCTTGGATGAATCCTTAGTGAGGTTTTTTATAGCTTCGACTTTGGAAATGACAAAAGCTGAAGAAGGGACTCATCTGTTGAACCCTAACGAGGTGAGTGGTTACAAAGATAATGCTATGATAAGGAGATTGCGCTTAGAAGCCGAATGGCTCAAGCAGGAAAATCAACATAGTTGCGGCAGCCCGAGCACAGATAACGCTGCGAGGGAATTCTTTTAAGAGTCTCAAGTAGAGCCATTTAGGCACGTGCAATTTTGTTTGTTATAGAAAATCGCATGATTTGGTCACATTAAAGTCATCAACATCAAGCTAGTTGAGCCGAGGGGAAGAAAGGCAGCAAGAGATGGTGGCGCTATTTGTGCTTGGGCTGCCAAATTATATAGATTTTGCTGCCTCAACCATGTGGCATCTATGTGCAATCTACTTACCATAACATTATCTTTGGTGATATCTAATAAGAATACATGACCTCAACCACACAAGGAGGGCTTTTAGGTGAGTGACAATTGAATAAAATGTTCTAAACTAAATTTTCTTCAATTTCAGATGGATTTGTTGGATGAGAAAGTTGATGTGCGGCAGATTTCCTGGTGTTTGGATCAAGTTTTGAAACGGGAATTGAAACCCGAAGAAGCGGCTCAATGCAGCCAAGCTACCGATACTTCGGAATGTATAACAGAAGTTTCTGTGATGTCCGTTGACCAGCTAGAACAGCTGTTGTTAAAGAAATGTGGCTGTCTCAAGGAGTCTGAAGAAACAAACAGAGTTTTGCCTCAAGCAGCGTTGTCTATCGATCATGTCATCAGTGCCTTTTGTCACCCTGATGTTATTTCTAAAGTATGCGAGGTATTAATTTCAATGAGAAAAAGCTAACTGTACAATTATTGTTTTATTTGTAAATATACTTTATTTTATAAAAATTGTAGATTTGTTTTTTGGTGAATTTAATAGTCCCTACATCATGTAAGATCTTGAGGCATTTGAGTGATTATTACAAACTTGAAGAGTGTGAAATTTGTTTATTACAGTGTTTGTACTGTTGAACGTTCAAAAATGTATTGTATGAACACGGCACATTGGTATGCTATTCATTGTATTTTGTTTGTGACTATGACAATAGTAAAACCTTTCTGTGGGAAGTTTCAGATTGATTTTTATTCTCTGTACCAATAAATTAAAAGTTCATAGTAATTTTCTATGTTATCATTTTTGAAGCACATTAATTAAAACCTTTGGGACCTTCATAATTCCAGATGTTGAAGATTCCTGATTACCGGAGGTTAACTTCCAATCAGCAGGGGGCCCAAGGTGGGTCTTACCCTGACCAACTAATATTCTAATTGGAGAGCATATCTGCTCGCTACCTAAGATCTTCCCAACTAAAATTACACTACTTAAACTAATATCACAGCCGTTTTCATGAGTCCAACCAGTAATTAGCGTTGTCCTCACCTCAATGAACTCTGATATTAGCTTAGAACCTACTATATTTAATAATTACACAATTACTCGAATTTGCACACGGCACTTGCAGCGACCTTAGGTTATTAATTAGTTATTTAAATCATTACCACGTCCCAGCGTAAAGTCCCCCCTCTGAAAAGCTAAAATTAAAACACAACATAAATTCCTACAGTAAATGTACAAGTACTTAGCTGAATTGAAGAGCTCGCCACGTAGGTTGCTGGAAAGTCAAGGGGTACAGCGAGACTGCTCCTAGTAGTGGAGGGGGCAGAAGGCGATGCACGATTCGGTTCGTGGTTGGTTACTTTACAATATTGTATGAATGTGCTTATATGCCCATATATGGTTGTAGGTATAAAATAAACTTAATCTATATAAATTAAATAAGACTTTTGTCTGTACGTTGCATAGAATCTATCAGTTTTTGGTTATTTGGTGTTTGTATACTTCGCATAGACTGAAACTGGCATCAAAAAATTCCTGTCTGTGTGTAACTTTTTTAAGGCATCTTAGACCGCTTATAACTCAACTTAGAAGCTATGGCGGTGAAACTTCGTTTGAGGGTTAAGCCCATCTCGCAGTGTGTCTTTATCTGTATTTTATACCCATACACCAACCACAAAATAAATGGTGAGGGACCAAAGTGGGCACTGAACATGTTTTTAAGGCATCTTAGACCGCTTATAACTCAGAATCGGCTGAAGCTATGGCGGTGAAACTTTACTTAAGGGTTAAGCCCATTACGCAGTGTGTCTTTAGCTATATTTTATACCCATACAACATTCACAAAATAAATGTTGAGGGACCAAAGTGGGTACTGAACATGTTTTTAGGGCATATTAGACCGCTTAAAAATACTTTAAAGTCAAGATACTATTATATTTTATCCGTGGCGAAGCACGGGTACACAGCTAGTAAACAACAACGTCTGGTTTTGTTGGTGGACTAGGACTATCTGCTGAGGAAAGGACGAAGGCTGGTTTAAGCCTGTCCATGGACACCGTGTTTTCTTCGCCTGCTTAGATATTGTTATAGTTATGTCATCTCTGGACCTTGTGTTATTAATGGTCCAGTGTATGGTGGTTGTTTAGTTTAGTTATATTTTGCAAATGATTAAAGCAACATGTCAACTAAAATGCACTTTCAATATTACTATTTAATACAGACGTATTAACTGGCGACGAGGATAAAGTACGAATGGACATCGATATAAGTAAGTTAAAACTTAAAAGAGCAACACTTAAGTCTTTACTTACAAAAACCAAGTCAAGGCTAAGTGAAGAATGCTCACCAGACTACCTACAGGTATGCCAGAAAAATGTGGAAGAATACAAGGCACGCTACGATGAAGTTCAAGATGAGATAGATGGCTTGACTATAGATGAAGAAGAGAGACTTGCTCAAGATGAATACAGGTTTGAAATTTATGAAGTAATAACCGGTATAAAAGTATCAATTTCAGAATACCTAAAGAAATCATCTCGGAATACTTATTGTTCAAATATTTCCGACCATGTTTCACATTCAATTTCAAATACTAATTTACAGAGTACAACTTCCAATTTGAATTTTGTTCCTTATCAAGACGACGAATCTTTTTCAAATTTTGTGAAACGTCTGGAAACATTTATGAAGTTGAAAGGTACTGATGATAACACACTACAAGTGTACATACTATTACATGCTCTCACACCTCAAATGCACGAGAGGTTGTATGATATGTGTGCTCCAGATGAACCGACCTCAAAGCCCTACGATACTCTAGTAAATCTGCTGAAAGACTACTATGAACCCAAGCCAAGTATTTGGGCACTACAAAACAAGTTTGTTAATCGCATGCAGGAGCCTAACGAATCCATTATGGAATTTTCTACGGAACTCAAGAAATTATCACAACACTGTGAGTTCAAGTGTGAACACTGCACCCATACAATTTCCAATTCATTTCTTACATTACAATTTTTAAGAGGCTTGCAGGATTCAGAAATACGGGTAATGCTTTTACAAGAGAAAACTCATCTACATTCAAGAATTTCATTGATAGAGCTATCACCCTTGAATATGCAAAATCTGATAATAAAAAAATGTGTGCTGTTTACTCCACCCAAAATTCAAGTTTGCATCAAGTAAAACAGGATAAACCAGCATTATTTTCTCAAGATAAGACTTTCAAACAACATGTTGAAGACAAAAGTACTACTAAGTATAGACCAACAAATGGTAAGAAGGTGGACTTCTTTGCCAAGTTAGCAGGGAAATGTTACAGATGTGGGAATGAAAATCACAAAGCTAATGAGTGCAAATTTCAAAACGAATTTTGTTCCAAATGCAAGAAAATTGGTCATATTGCCAAAGTTTGCATGTCCCAGAAGATGTTTCCGAGTAGCAAACAATCGTATCAGGTCAACAATCACGATAACGAAGAACGTGAATTTGAAGTAAATATTATTCAGTCGGAAAAATCTGACAAGTTTATGGTTAATGTTAGAATTGAAAACCAACCAATTTACATGGAAGTGGACACAGGAGCAGCTTTATCTTCAATTTCATTCTCTGAATACAAAAAACTACAACTGGATAACAGAATATTTAACACTAATGTTCAAATGAAAACATACACGGAGAAACAATAAAACCAAGAGGCGTGTTTTGTGACTTGTAAATATAACGAGCAAGTATTTGTTGGTAAGATTTTCATAATTAATCAAGATGTTGACCCAATATTTGGCCGAGATTGATTCGAGAAGTTAATCTCGACTGGGCAGAAATTAAATCTTTGAAGTCCGAAGATTGTTTAAAATTGGAAGAAATTTTAAAAAGAATTATGATACTGTGTTCACTAGCAAAATCGGTGTTATTACAAATGAAAAAGGTCATTTTCAACTTAAAGATGACATTAAACCAATTTACTACAAGCCCGCCTGTGCCTTACTCAAAAGCAAAAGATTGAAGCAGAACTAAATCGGCTCGAGCAAGAGGGAATCATCACAAAGGTTGAACACTCGGAATGGGGTACACCAATCGTACCTATCGAAAAACCTAATGGTGATATCAGGATCTCAGACTACAAAGTAACACTGAATAAATGTATTCATAACTTCAACTATCCAATTCCAAGAATTGATGATATTTTGCACAAATGAATGGCGGTAAGTTTTTCTGTACGCTTGATCTTAGTAAGGCTTACCTTCATTACCAAATGGAAGCGCCATGTTACAGTGTTTAAGTACTCATATGGGCCTTTACAAAGTGAACAGGTTGATGTTTGGTGTGAAGGTGGCACCTGGATTATGGCAGAAATACATGGACAAACTCTTTCAAGGCTTCCCTGGAGTACAATGTTTTTTCGACGACATTGTCATACAAGGCTCAACCTACAATGAACTACTACAAAGGCTGAATCAAGTATTACAAGTAATAAAATCACAGAACCTGACATTGAACCGAGACAAATGCAAATTCGTTCAAAAAAGTATAAATTATCTTGGTCACAAAATCGATGAACACGGCCTGCATAAGATCCAAGACAAGGTTTTAGCCATCAAAAATGCTAGAAGGCCTGAAAACGTACCAGAACTCAGAGTTTTTTTAGGTTTGGCAAATTATTACAATAAGTTCATTTCAAATTTAGCAACTTTGTTGAATCCCCTCACACAATTGCTTCATAAAGGAAAACAGTTTACTTGGAACTGGGAATGTGAAAAAAGTTTTGTAAAAGTAAAAGAAGAAATTGCAAATGATAACGTACTAGCCCATTACAACCCAGAACTATCTATTGTCCTAGCGACAGATGCATCTCCTGTAGGTTTAGGAGCGGTCATTTCACATAAATATTCAGATGGTTCAGAGAGACCAATTGCTTTTGCCTCAAGGTCTTTAACTAAAAGTGAAAGGAACTATAGTCAGATTGACAAAGAGGCAACCGGTATTTTCTGGGGAGTCAAGAAATTTTTCCAATACCTGTATGGAAGAAAATTTACCCTTTTGACAGACAGTAAACCGTTAACATCAATTTTCAACCCCACAAGAATCTTCCTGCGCTTTCAGCTACCGCATGTTACACTATGGACTTTTCTTGTCTGGTTTTGACTACACTATAGAGTACAAGAGGACACAAGATCATGGAAATGCTGATTTTCTTTCTAGATTTCTTATGAAAAGGCAGATTTTAATAGTACAGATGAAGCATACAAATTTCAATCAAACCAACTCAACTGTTTCAACAGTATTGATGTACATGTCATTCAACAAGAAACTAAAAAGGATGAACATTTGAAACTGATTCTAGAAGCCCTAGAAAACGACACATCTTTACAACACCTAGGATTTGATAGTACAGAAATAACGTTACAAGATGGTTGTTTATTCAAAGGTACTCGTATCATGATTCCGCAAAGTTTACAACATAATATTTTAAATGAACTTCACATAGGACATTTAGGCATGATGAAAATGAAATCACTGGCCGGATGTTTTGTTATTGGAAGAATATGGATAAGGACATAGAAAATATGATTCGAAGTGCAAATATTGTTGTGAAAAACAAAATAATCCCCCCAAAGTGCAATGTCATCCATGGGAACCCGCTACTGGAGCATGGCAAAGAATACATATAGACTTCTTTGGACCTGAGAATGGTCTAAGCTATTTCATAATTGTTGACAGTTACAGTAAATGGGTTGAGGTTATTCCTACTAAGTCAACAACAACTGAGTTTTGCATACGAGAACTACGACGACTATTCACTACGTTTGGTATTCCTATGGTGCTGGTTTCAGACAATGGAACACAATTCACGTCACATCATTTCAAGAACTTTTTGCTCAACAACAATGTTGTTCAGAAACTGACTGCTGTGTACCACCCATCATCCAACGGACAGGCAGAAAGATACGTTCAAACAATAAAAAAAACTTCACTGTATGAGCAATGAACCAGGAGACGTTTATTTAAAAATTGCAAGACTACTAATGCAATTGAGAAAAGTTCCTAACCAAGAAGGAATGAGTTCGTACATGATGATGTTGGGAAGGGATGCTAGAACCAGACTTGACACTATAATGAAACCCAAAATATCCATGGTTGTGGAATGTAACAATTACAAACCGTCAAGATCATTCAAGGAGGGCGACAGAGTCCAGGTTAGAAACTTCACCCGAGAGTGCAAATGGATGTTTGGAGTAGTTGAGAGAAAAGAAGGATCTGTCCACTACTGGGTAAAATTAGACGACGGACGAATATGGCGAAGACACGTCGATCAGATGCGACCAACCAGTTTTGAGGGGGAAGACTGATATATATTACAAATTATATAATTACTTGTTGGACAACCTTTAGATCATATGTTATAATATCAACTGTTATTAATGTTTACATCTATTGTTGTGGTTGTTTAGTTTAGTTATATTTTGCAAATGATTAAAGCAACATGTCAACTAAAATGTACTTTCAATATTACTATTTAATACAGACGATACCTGTCCATGGACACCCGTGTTTTCTTCCCGCCTGTTGATATTGTTATGGGTTTGTCATCTCTGGTTATCACCTTGTATGGTCCAGTGTATGGTGGTTGTAGAGACCTTCGAATCGGGCCCTGCTAGAGAAAAACATGGGAACAATCTTTCAATTCTTTGAAAACAATTGTGACCCTGTTTTGATGTGTCTTGAAGCAGCTACTGGTCTTATCTTTGAGATAGGGTTATGCAATCTTGATGTGAAACTATTGAAGTCAACAGCCACAGCCCTCTCTTGGTGTTAACATTTCAACAGCAATCGTAAGATTTGCTGTAAACAAGATCCGCAGGAGATGCGTTTATATCTTCTTTGTAGGACGAGTGTATTCCCTGTAAAACTAGGGGAAGAGCTTCCATCCAGTTTTTGTTGTGAGCCCTGATCGCGGCTTTCAGTTGCCTGTGAAATCGTTCAATCATTCCGTTAGCTTGTGGGTACCTACAAATTAGTGACCCCGACGTGATCTGATTTTATAAATACAGTTGTCTCTAACTAATAAACAGATATTAGTGTTCACCACATGGTCTTTTCTATATATAAGACTAGTTTTATGATTGACTGGAGTTATTTTGTAAAAAAGTGTAAACTTAAAACTGCTCGACAATAAAGGCATTTTTATTTTATTATTTATTTATTTATATATACGGTGGTTTTACCACATACCTTACGGATTGTATTTTGAAAAGTACACGAAACCATATAGATTTTAACATGACACACCTACTGTGGGATTGCCTTATGGAAGTGAAAAATAAATGGCAATGAAAAAGGCCAAATTAGTCTCCCAAGACACCATTAGCTACTTTGAGTCATAGTATCTTTTACCCCCTCTATTAGCTAGTTTGAGGGAGACTTTGAAGTCACTCTGTAGTAAGTCATTCCAAAAACCCTTTGAAAAGTTTGGGAAAAGTCAAATTATTGGATGTCATGTCAACAGCCATTACTTTGTGAAATATTTTCATCGGAGATTTCTAAACTACCTTCAATTTCACACTGGATCTTCATGCTACAGGAAAAAAAGTTCTCTCAGCAGCATTTCGACTCTGTTCTTGTAACCCATAAAAGAGCTCTCAGAGTGATAGCAGACCTGGATTGGAATGAGAGCGTTCGAGCACATTTCAAAGCATGGAAGATCCTGACAGTTATAAACATTTACATTCTTGAGGTTGTCTCCTTAGCTAACACCAATGCTTAGAAACGAGGATGCTGTTCACCAGCACAGCACACGTTTTGCTCGCAATTTTAACCTTCCATCTCATCACAGCAAGCGTTTTGAAATTAAACCAACCAAGAGCCAAAATGTTCAATCTGCTGTAGGAGTTGAAAAAAACCGACCCCCAAGGAATTGAAGGGAAAACTCCACTAGTAGCTACTGCAGAGACCTTTTTATAGTTTGAAGACTGGGCAAAATTGCAGTAAAAAAGTAAGAAAACTAACATGTTTTGTTGTACATGGAATTGTTGGCACTTAAAGTCTGAAGATTAAAGAAATTTGAAGATAAAACGTGTGGACTGAACCGGGTCTCTCACTTGCCGGGTGATAATGCTAACAGCTACACCATCCGGCCCACCTACAATTTATGCCTTCAAATTTAGAGAAGTACTTAAATCTGAATGTTTATCTGAAACATGTGAGATATTCTCTCTGTTTCTCTATTTTAAAAAAAGAACATGGAAAAAACACAAATAAGAAAAAGCAAGTTAGAAAAATATCAATTTATTGTTTGGCCTATATGGAAGAGCGCTTTGAGATGGAAGAGTGGCGGATGGGAGGATCGAAGGTCTCGATGTGAGGGGGAGGCTTGGAAGCTCCAAAGCAGCTGCAGGAACAGACAGAAATCGTGTCGTAGTCGTCTTCTATAGCACCGCGTTCGCGTGGCCGGCGAGCAACTTGCCGTTGAACCCTAACACTTCCCCGTCCAGGGTCATCACATTGTGCGACGCTGACTGCATCTCGTTGTCCTCGCGGCGCACGTCCTCCGCATTCCTGCAAGCGAAACGAACAGGAGATGAATGAAGATAGGAGGTTTTAAACATTTAAAATACCTTAACAACTCACCAAATAATTCATAAAAGCACAAAATCTAACACCTAACATGTACTTTTGTTGAAAAAGAATCTACTATTGCTCTTTTCACAATATGTGAACCCATTGAAAGAATTTGTGTGAGCGAGAAAGATATAGTGGCGGAAAAATTTAGCTTCCTTCACACAGCACTCTTATTAGGCCCCTTTCTTACCCCCACCATTAGAGAGGTAGCAAACTCATGAGCCGAAAACTTAGTAGAATAGCAATCGCTCAAAGTTATGATTGAGCTCCCTGACCAAGATGATGGAAGAAAAACAAATTCCCACTTCCCCTCGTTGTCCGGAAATAATTTGTGGAGTGTGGGGATTTATAAATCTATCTAGATATTTGTTATAGGGGCAAGTTTATTGTTGATTGCTCACACTTACATGGTCATGAACCTGAGCACCAGCAGGTTGATGCTGGCAGCCACGATGGCAAGTCCGAACAGGATGAACACCAAACTGAGAGCCACGTAGCCTGGCTTGTTGATCAGCGCTTGGTCATTCTAGAAACAGGTTACAATAATATTTTCAATTTTAAACTTGAGCGGTTAATCATAATAATAAAGATTTTTGGATGGAAACACGCTTCAAAACAAATTTGTTTTGTGTTTTATACAATAAAACATTGTGGTTTCCAACTTATTAGGTTACAATAATGTTTAAACATTTTCACTCTTTAATTATTCGTTGAACTTCTTAGTTCCATAAAAAATAGTCAACCTTACCCTCCAGCGCTAGAGCTTGATGTGGGCTGTGGCTTCAGTCAAGACTCATCTCTGTTGTTGGCCACTTTTTCCAATGTTCAATGCCCATAGGTATCAGTTCTTCCTCCACATCTTGTCTTTGGCCTCCCTCTTCTTCTTTTGCTGTTGATGGTCCCATTAAACAGTTTTTGGTAATCTGATCTTCTCCCATGCGCACTATATGTCCAAGCCATCATATCTCTAAGGTTTTGACATGCCTGCGATATCTTCTGCATCAACATTTTTAAATTTCCCTGTTGGTACAGGCTCTGATTTAATTGATACCTTAAAATGTTTTCACACTAAAATCTCACCTGCAATGCGACATAGTCTCCGAAGCCAATTGTAGTAAGCGTGACAAAGCAGTAGTAGAAGCTGTCGAAGTAGCTCCAGCCCTCGTAGCGGGAGAAGACGGCGGCGCCGGTGGTGATGATGACAGAGGATAACATGCCGGTGGCCATCATCAGGTTGATCTCCGTCGCCTCGGTCTGCTTGCAGCGCATGTAGATCTTCGCCCGTCGGATCACCACAGACGCCACCTTGTTCAGACGCTCACCTGAGTGAAACAACATTATCATCCTCTGCACTGTTGACCTTGAAGAGAACCGACTTGATTGCCACTGAATACTCAAACATTATGGGCGTTTAGAGTGCAACACTATTCAAAAATATCCCGAAGGTCCTGAGGTTATTGACAAGGTACTTGCCACTGAAGTAATTCTGTTGACTGGCCGCCCTTACACATTCAGGCAAAAGGTTAAACATCCTGAAGGCACAAGTTGGAAAGGACTTGAAAGTTTGACTCAGCTTGACTCGAGGAGTGTTTATATAGTCTCGGTGTCTCGTGTCATCATGAACCTTATTGGATCTGGGGTCCAGAAGGTGGAAATTGTCTTCAGGCAGGAGCAGATATAGTGGCTGTAAAATTTGGGAATTCAACAGAAAACAGTGGCTCACAGTGTTTTCAAGCGGCACTAATGATGGTTTAATTATTTATTTCCAACAGAATACACCAGTTTTACAATTGAAATTGTTTTTATGAATTGCACGTTTCTGGGGAATGAATAATCAGAAATCGGACTTGTGTGTGGATACATCTGACTCAAAGAGTGCACCATGTGACCACATTTCGTTCACACTTAACACACAGTGCTTACCATATCTGGTTAAGTGGTCATTCAAGCATATAAAAAAAGACTATGTGAAAAGTTATGAAAAACGTTAATTGGATGTGGATTGAGGACAAGTTTTACAGCTTTTATGCTACTGTTAGTGGTGCTGTTAATAGAAATGTCTTTTTAAGGACTACTCATACCATATATAGACACACCTAAACAAAGATATGATGAATTTTGGTACTATCATCACAAAACATGTTTTCAAGTAGCTCAAAGAGTCTAAAACCACCCTCACTTATTTTGGTCCAGGATGAAAGTTTTGCTCAAATGGTTAGGTGCAAAGAAGTGTAGGTATTGACCATATTATTTAACACAACTACTGTATTTTGTTTTTTTTTTTAAACATGTATACCGGTACCTCATACTCTGGCGTTGACTCCAAATAAATTGACTGTTCCACTTGATTTTAATGATGCAAAATACGTTTCTCTTGTCCTGTTTAAATAGTTTTAAATAAAGATATTTTGACTTTTGCTCACCGATACTCTGAAACATGACGAGTCCAAGGGGGATTCCAACCATTGCGTAGACCATGCAGAATGCCTTTCCTCCTATCGTAACTGGAGTGGAGTGTCCGTAACCTGCGAAACGTAAAGATCATGATTACTTTTAATGCTTAGAAGTTAACTATTCCTTTGTCTTTTCCTCGACAAAACGATTTAATAAGATTCACGTACTACTTGTGTTATATATGATATGTCGATTTATCGTCAAAGAAACAACTTGTTATAAAATATATTTTTAACATATTATTGGTGTTAATTTGTGTAAACACTAAATAGCTAATTTATTACTAAAGAAATTTGAAGACAAAATTTGTGGACTGTACTGGGACTTAATCTCTCATCTCCGGGTGATTATGCTGACCACTACACCATTATTCACATAAATAAATATATTTTATTGCGTGAACATTTACAATAAATGCATAGCCATCGTCAGATTAATCGCTAAAATTTTCCACTCATTCTTACATTGAAAACACATTCAAACATACAGATTTGTTACATTCACTCTCTCCTATTCATCCGAATCATACCACTCTAGACCCTAGTTAATGCAGTGTCTCCCAATTAAATGCCAAGAACTAGTCTGTGCTATAGAATGCTTGAGAGATCAAAATAGCTTTCAGACGAGCTTTGAATGCCTTGGGAAGTTGGGCATATAGCCATATATGAACGAATTTGGTAATCTGTTGACAAAATGAACTAATGGCTGAGAAGGTTCATGAACTACCGTTCTGTGTCTCCCAGTTCGGTAGTTGTCCCTGCCTCTAGTTTCATAAGAGTGTATGTCACTACCTCTTATGGCATTACATTTTGAGTTGAAAAAAATGCATGTTTCCAAAACAAAGAGGCAAGGTAGTGTCAACAGTTTCAGATCTTTGAATGCTTCCCTACACGACTCTCTTCTACGCAATTTTGCGATTATTCAAACAACTTTTTTCTGAAGAATGAATATTTTTGAAAAGTTTGTGTTTGTGCAACCTTCCCACAAAGTCAATCCGTAAGAGAGATGTGGGTAGATTACTCCGTAGGACGCCGTCATCAGTATCTGAGTTGGCAATACTCTGACAGTTTCCTCAAAACATAGATTCCTGAGGATAGTTTTGAGCAAACGTGGTCTACGTGAGCGGCTGAGCGCTCCAGGTCATATTATAATACGCACCAATCATTGCCAAGACGACGGTGGCGAAGTAGAATGCTCCGGCAAACTTCCATTGCGGCCCAGCCTTGTGAGGTTTGTTCTCTATGATGACGATCTCGATCATCTTGTAGTCCTCCTGCGAGATGTTGTACTTGGCCAGCAGTTTGTCCCTTAGATCTGAATAACAACGTCATTTAATGTAAAAAGGTAAAGTTTGTCTTGTTGAACGAAGCGAAGTTAGGACTACAAAGTCCTCTTTACCACTCAATCTCGATCTTTACCTAGCGTCACCGTATTAGTCACATTACAAATGTAAGTGGTGACTGCGGGGATCGAACTCTCGCCACTGGAGTGATGAGTTCCGGAGTCCTATGCGATACCAATCCGCCACGGATCCGCTTAATGTATACAATTTTGAATAGGGATCTTCTGAGGTGGCTAGATAGAGCTTGAGCGGCTTTTATCCGGGATAAGGAATATAATATAGAAAATGTTACAAATAATTTCTTATATAGTTATATTAACGTACTGAAATAGGAAAAGTGTTTCAATAGAAGCATAGAGACATTAATGCTGCAGCATATAACAGCAAAAACATAAAACTTCCTTGTCAAACAACATACTTACTACGGCAATTCTTGTTCCATGTTCTTAGGGAAAAGTCAAAATATAAACAAACTTATTAAATATAATAAAGTCATTGTTTAGTAAAAGTAAAAGTTTTAGATTTAATTTTCAAAATTTTGTTTAGTATTTATTTTTTACCTTTATAATTTTTAAGGCCTTTATACAATTACTTTTATGTTTCCTTTAATTTATAAAATTAAACTAAAGGGACCTAACAAAGTACAGGCAAAACGTTTTTAAACATCTTATTCTCATTTATAGTGGAACTTCCTTACAACTTTTCACATTTTGAACTTCTTTTTGTAAATTAGTCTTTGTTAGTGTTCTTGTTAATAGTTGTTGTGTGGTGAAATATTATATTGTAATATTAAACTTGTAAAATTTGAATTAGAAAAGAGAAAGCGGTGTTGATTTGTATAAATGGACTGTAATAATACAAATCAATACAAACATTGAATTGAAATCACAACAATACAAAATATATGTTTTCAAAGATCAAACATAAACAAATCAAATCATATGAAAACATAAACAAATCAAATCATAAACATTAAAAACATATGCACTATAATAAGTACAGAACAGTTAGTTATACAACTTTACTGAGTTTTAAGTAAAGTTTTTTATATGACAAGAGTTGTTTTGTAAAGCAATGTAAAATTGAAAAACGCTTGCTCAATAAAGGCATTTTTATTTATTTAAGACTAAAATCTCAAAGTAAAAACTATTTGTTTAATTTACAAAATGATGGCTAGTGCATGTTGGACCCATTTATACAGGGTGAAATGCGTTGTCTTGACCCAAAATAAAACCATACAAAGCCCCCCAGAGAGTTTAAAACCCCATTTTCTTAACTTAAAATGTATAGCTAAAAATAACCTTTCCTATCTTATGACTTTGTACCTTGAAGAAACTCCCATCTCTTGCTCTCATTATCTGACTCCAAGTGGTCGAAGACAGCTGCCCCGATCAGGAGGTACGTGAACGTACACACCACCAGCGAGAGTGTGCGCACATTCTGCTTTTTCATCTGTATACACCAAAATGAAATATACAAGTGAAAATCCGCAAAGTCTTTTTGAAACTCAAGAAAAGATTGGCAAAAATTGTACATAGTGAATCGTATGTAAGGGGTTTCAAAAGTCTTCCACCTTAACTTTGAGGTCTCGTGTCGACTATAGGTCGACAAACACTAAAAATGTCATCAAATCCAGGGGTGCTAGATCCCCGCTGGGTCATGACTGGTAATGCAACAAGAGCGGTTTTCTGACGTTTGATGTTAAAATGTCAAAATGATTACAATAAAATTGTGTTTTGACAATAATAAGATATACCATATACCACAAGTAAGACCTTGTAACTAAATAACATTAGTTGTTTAGTTTTAAGTATTCATACAATCTGCAATGCTATAAAATTATTTTTGCGCAAGGTAGTTTTTAAGGTTTGTCTTGAGTTACGGTATAGTAAAAATTTGACGAGATTGGAGAGTTTGCCCGCTACTCTGAAAGGAGGTCAGAAATTGTCTATAAAAATCAGTAATGTGCTTAAAATTACGACCCGTGTTTTAAAAGCCATACAAAAATAAAATATTAAAAAATGTTCAACTATCTGCTTTTAATTGATGCTTAAAACGTTTACGTCATTTTACTCAGATAAAATACTGTCATTGGTATCGTTTGCAAGATTTTAAAAATCCAATGAGGATTGTAGTTTTAAAAGCAAAGAGCATTACGAGAGAGTGCAACTCTATCAGGTTCTAGAATAGTAAAAAGTCATCCTTTCTTTACCATATGCAACAACTAGACAATATTTTTTTGAATGGAAAATGTAGTTACCATGTTTATAATAACTGCCTTTCATAGCTTAATTTATAGGGCTTAGTATTGGTCTTTACGTATTTTGAAAATATACAATTGATAGTTCTTTTGCTAGTAAAAAACTGAAGTATAGAATTCATCACGTACTTAGTTACTTTTTTGTCATCGCTAGGTTTCCTTCATGCTTTGTTATGATTGTGTTTTATAAATTTACTGTTGAGGATTTCTAGTAGGGTCTCCACTTTTTCCAGTTTTATATGAGAAAGTGTAAAGTTAATTTTAGACGGTACAAATTGTATTTGAGTCAGTTTTATTTGAGAATATATCATATGTAGGTGAGACGCGTCAGATCTATTTGAGAAAATATAACTAGATGAGAACTGTCAGATGTACTTGAGAAGATACCAAATTTATTTGAGAAGATATCAATTGTATTTAAGAAGATATGAAACGCATTTGAGAAGATATCAATTGTATTTGAGAAGATATGAAATGCATTTGAGAAGATATCAATTGTATTTGAGAAGATATGAAATGCATTTGAGAAGATATCAATTGTATTTGAGAAGATATGAAATGCATTTGAGAAGATATCAATTGTATTTGAGAAGATATGAAATGCATTTGAGAAGATATCAAATATATTTGCGAAGTTATCAAATGTTTTCTAGAAGATATCAATTGTATTTAAGAAGATATCAATTCAGTGTCAACTGAAAATGGGAATAGTTATATTTTAGCAAATAGCATCCAAATTTACTAAAGCATACCTATCCGTGGTAAACAAACAGTATGTAGTAGTTAATTACAGAAAGCATTAGGTTTTATTCATCTAGAACTTCACATAAACAAAACAAGACTGGTTAGTAAACATTGAAAACAAGTATTTAACAAAAAGCTGATTGATTATACATAGAGTATAAATAATTAACTACTACATTCTTCCCTCCTTTAAAGGAAATAAATCAAATAATATTCTAAGTATGAAGGAGATTTTCTGCTTCTAGAAGAACATCTCTGAGTTGTTGGTTGATTGATGTTTTAAGTTTCAGAGGCACCTCTGTCCGCAATAGGTGGATTGAAATTAGGGTTCGGAGTATCTCATGGTATTATTGGAGTTTTGTTAGTTTCTTGACAAGTTGGAAACGCTGATTCAGTTTCACTTAGGTGTTCTTCAGGCAAATCAGTTTCATTCACACTTAAAAGATTAAGATCTCTGGGTGCAAGGCGTCTTAAAGACACGGTGGTTCGATTCCCATTGGGAAGGCGAACTAGCGCGTAGTTAGGGGTGAACCCTGGAAAAGTGCTCTTGAAACGACACGTCAGGCAAAGCAAGTACGAACCCCTAGTAGATGAAGTTGACTTGATTGAAGCCAATCCTACATACTTCCAACGACTCAGAGACGTTCTTATAGAAGCAGAAAACCTCCTTCATACTTAGAAGATTATTTCCTTTAAAGGAGGGAAGAATGTAGTAGTTAATTATTTTTGTTTATGTGAAGTTCTAGATGATTAAAACCTAATGCTTTCTGTAGGGTATCTTTTCTTATTTCTCATAGCAATGTATAAAGACAAGTTTTGAATTGACAACAAACTCAACAGTTCAGTAAATTGTACAAAATTACACTCATAGTTCTGCGTTAAAACATGTGCTTCATAAACACTGGTGCAACTGGCACATCACAACAGCACATGCAAGCCATTATTTACTTCGAGAGCTGTGAACTATTTCCAGCGTTAACTCCAATCCAATCCATCTCATATCCTATACTACGCAGATTGGCAGCATTCCAGGCTCATGTCTTGTCCAAACTAAAGAAAATCAACAGTTTTAGTTTATTTAAAAATATGGTAGAGAGATCACAGTTTCTATATGTTGTTTTAGATTTTTAACAGTTTTTATAAACAAATTTTTAACTGAACGTGTCTGACTAAAGTTTTATTAAACAGTGCAGACAATTTAAACCACTACTTGGCTTAGTAGTATTCTCTAGATTTGTTATAAATTAAGGTTTTTTAGTTCAAAACTTAAATAGTGATTAAAGCTCATATATCTTTATGTGATAAGGGGATTTAGAGTATAAACAAACAATTATAAAACATATAAACTATGAAATGAACACGAAACGTAAGAGCATATTATTGTTTTCTATTGTTATCAACATTATTTTGGTATACAGCACAATCATGTGCTGCTATTAAAATATTTTCTTTTGAGTCCTTGCGCCCGTCCCTATGGGGCAGTAGACCAGAGAGGTCGCTTGATCTATTCATAAGTAAAATTTGGCACTGTGAAAAATGTTACATGAGGTTTTATAAGAGGGAATGACTGTCCTCCATTTGAAGATTGTTGTCGACAATGGTGACATTTCTGAGGTTAAAATTATTGGTTTCTCTAAGGTCGTGTTAATTACTAAAAAATTTACTAAAAAACTATGGAAAACGTCTGTAATAAGTGTTTAACCTCAGGTACTTTTAGGTACTTGAAGTATTTTAAAATAAGTTTGGCTTTCTAGCTTCAAATGAGAAAATCGTGATTATTGCCCTTAGATTTTTTTACTCCTTTCAGAACTTCTAGGTTAGTAACCATACAACCCACTATAATTTTAACCTACCCTCGAGTTCAATTAATAGAAACTGCCGAATTCTACAACTTACGTGCAAAAAATTGGCTCCATCCTCGAAAGACCCCACTTTGACGCCTTGGCTTCTCCCTTGATTGCTTCTGAGTGCCTTCAATGCTGAAGAAGGCAAGTAAACACCGCTGACGTCACTGCGTCGTATTGATTGAAGGCGTTACACACCCCTCCTAGACACTAGCGCTAGTGGCGGAACTCAGGGGAACTGTTCACGGTTTTGCGCGGTATTGTTTGAAATTCAAATTAAGTAGGTTTTTCATAGATTTAAGAATTCACTTCTCTGCAAGTTAAGAGAATTAGTCAACAAAGCAAGAACCCATGTTTACCACTGAAATAGCGAGTATTGATTATTTCTCTCTGGTGGACGAGGGGTAGGTGGAAATCCAAGTTTATCTTCTGTTTCAAAAACATCGGCTCTAGTAGAAGTGTCTTGTCTGGCTCAGTTCTTTGAAGAGTCGCGCGAGCCGCTGACCTTGCTACTTGAGAGAAATGGCAGTAGCGATATTCCAACGTTGCTCCGCTCACTCGAAAAGTGGCAAAACATGGTTTCGTAGTCCCCTGTTTTCGACGCCGTTTATGAACCGAAACGTACAAATGCGGGTTTATATGATAGGGTTCTTATATTGCGGGGGGGGGGGGATAGTGGTTCTATATTCCTTATACACGAAAAGGGCATGATTATTGACTAATAGTACATTCAGTAGGTCTAACTGCGATCCAAACATTCCGCTAATGTGTCCCGAAAACTTCTCACTTACAATGTTACTTTTTCGAGCTATCTTCTCATAACTCTCCAACACATTTTAATAAAGCTTCAAATAAACTTAAGTTTGATGTGACAATGCTGATGGGGAGGGAGGGAGGCCGTGACCTGGATGCGGGTGCCAAGTAGGCTTGTAAATATTTAGAGACGGACATAAATCAGATCTATCTTTAGACGCGGGAACAGGGAAACAACTGCGCATACGAAGCATTGCAAAACAAATTTAAATCAATAAACCAATATTTTAAAACTTTATTGTGAAGCCTCTTTTGAACAGCGAACCTAGTAAGATTACCTGTTCACTCCCAACACCACAGTAACAACTGTTTTACGGCCACTCACCGTGCTTCGGAAGTCACATTTAAGCCGTCGGTCCATTCCATTGGCCGTTGGAGTATTAATTTATGACCCAGTCTGGGGCAAAGTCGGTCCTAGTTTGTAACAAGACTCCTCATCATCTATAAAATCACTCATCACAGTCATCATTATTCCATATTCACCTTAAAATGCCCACGAAGAGTGGTCCCCTGTGACTCAGAGTAAAGTTGTTTAGCCAATTCGGTGTCGTGAGTTCATTGTGCGGACGATTTTAGGATTTCTCTGAAGTGACCACTGAGGCGGACCCTTAAATAATGATCCCCACTTTATAGTGCTCTTAGGATGTCTGAAAATTGGTTGTGGAGTAGGCTACGTATTAAACTTGTCCTAAGGATCCTCGAAAAGCTTCTTAGTCCTTAAGTCTATTTGAATTCGCCGAATTGCCCCTACAGTAAAAAAAAAACACAAGTCAGCGAAGTCACTTTCCAAACAGCGCACAGTGGGTGTACTTCCGGGGCGCCCTCCGCCCTCTCGCCTTCACGCCGTTTGCTGTTTTGTGGAAACACATGTTAAGTGGGGAAAAGAAGAGATGCCTCTCCTATTCAAGAAAAACTATCCAAAATCGCAAGCCTAAGAAAAAACTTGCACCTGAAATCATTGACGGTTTTCGTGAATGGCTTTTGAACGGGACAAGATACGAAAACGGGAGTTAAAGATTCGTGTGAAAAAGTTATAGTTTGTCATATGTTGGGAAATAGTGTTTCAGTCGTATCAAGGCGGTTCCAAAATGCAAGAAACATGTAAACCCATTTGTCATTTGTCAGAAAAAGTGTTTCACATTTGTTTAAAATTTTGACATTTTCAACCAGGGTGTTTTGTTAAAATTATCAATGCCTTTGGTGTTTACGAGACATTTTACATTATTTAAATGATATAGTTATACAGTTTTAAAATTAAATGTTAGCACCCTTTTTTTTCCAAAAAGAGTTAATTTAATGTCCAGAGAGTAGCAGAATTATACATTTTGTAATTGTCTCGTAACCGTGCGCTGGACACGAATCTTTAACCCGCGATACGGTATCTTGTTCCGTTCGAAAAGCAATTCACGAAAAACCAGCAATAACTTTAGGAGCAAGTTTTTCACTAAGCATGAGATTTTAAATAGTTTAAAATTGGAATTTGTTATTGGAATAAGATATAGTAGTGGGGTATGAATATTCGTGTTCAACGCAACGAGGCAGTCTTAAAAAGAGTACAATTTGTCAGGTATTTGATTTTTGTCATCCGAAATTGAACTTCCGAACGGACCAATTCAAGAAAGATTAAAAAACCCTGACAAATTGTACGTTAAAAATAAAACAGTTTCCTTAGAACATTTAAGTTTAAAATTTACATTGTTAAAATGATTTAATTTGTTCTGTTAACATGAATGATGTATAATATCAATATAATATATATCCATCAATAAAATGTAACAATACAGAAGCAAGGCGCCTGCAAAAACCGACACGCTTTAAACATACACAAATGTTAAGTTTTTGCTGTCTATTTTTGAAGGCGCTTTCTAAATACTGATTTCCCAAGCTCTTCTGCAATAAAAGGTATGATTTTTTTCAAAATTGTGAAAATACTTTGGGGAATTTTGCAGATTATACAGTGTGTCACAAACATATATTAATTCATTTATTTTTCAAATGCCACATAACAGAAAATATTCCAATTACAAT
Source organism: Matsumurasca onukii (assembly GCA_018831715.1). NCBI lineage: Eukaryota > Metazoa > Arthropoda > Insecta > Hemiptera > Cicadellidae > Matsumurasca > Matsumurasca onukii. The sequence goes on along the minus strand of CM032058.1, from coordinate 8,042,224 downwards.
GTAGTACTAATATATATTACGGATTGTCCATCTAGCCAAGTAGCTATCTCAAATTCTTCTTCAAATGTTTAGCAATAACATACGTAGTAATAAGTTGACATTTTATAATTTTAGCCGTAAAATTTTTGAACATCAGCGTCTTCGTTTAATTTAAATCATCACTATCTGTTTACTCGTAGGTGGTTTAAGTTAAGAGTACTGCGTGTAAATTAATTCTAAACTATTAAAGCAATTAAATTAAAAACAAACTGAAATAAAGTTAGAGTAAATTGACAGCAATTGCTGGTGCTTAAGTAGCTAGTTGTGCATATAACAAAATATAAAAATTGGATGATGCTATACAATTTTATTAGGATAAAGGAAGGCTAAAGCTAACCTTCAAATGGTCAAAACGCGTATTCCATACCCCCAGACCACGGTATGCGCCTTCCACATGGTCAAGGTTGGCGCCTTATTGGGAGATCCAGACCGCCCCCGGTGTACCGACAACAAACGTATAATTCGTCACATTTCCCACGTAGCCTACGTCGCAAAGTAAATAAAAGCCTCCGGTTACCAGCTGAATGGTTACGGAAATAGCGCTTTTGAGTTGGCGTCAGCTGTGGGGTGGGGGAGACGCTCACAGAGCAGACGAGAGATCAGTGTAGAGATCAGCACAGAAGAAGCAGCAACAAGCAAGATGGTGTACGAGAGCGACTTCTATACAACCCGCAGACCTTACAGTCGACCTAACATCACCTCGTACTCCGTCACGGTGAGTGCAAACTTGCCTTGGGTAGAGTGTACGGACCATAGAGCACATAATAACAATAGAGTGGGTAGGCGTGTTGTTCTTGTTGGGGAGTTCTTTGATATCATTTTGACATCGTGTTCGATCTTTGAGGTTGTAATAGTAAAGAATATTCTCTTTCTATCTGTGAAAGCGTAAAATATAGATTTGTACGGAATTTTTAGGGAGTAAATACAAAATAAACATCCAAGTAATAATGCTGGGTTAAAATGGTCAAAAGTTGAAGGTCATCGGGTAGGTTAAAATCATCTCGGGTTTGAAAACAAGAACGACGTAATTTTGTCAGCATGTACATTTTAATAAAGACGTTCTATGTCACCTTAGAGATTTTATTTCTTATTCTATGAACAGCTAATTTCTAAAACTGAACGTCGTTATTATTTTCATTTTTCTTCGCACTGCCAGAAGAACAACACGCCTCCCCTATTTTACAGTACAAAATATACTTACAAGTATTTAATCTGTTCGGACAAAACACAATTAAATCCTCACTACAACACAATCCAAAGCTCTTCCGATGCAGAGCCACAATGGTAGCTTTTAGATAACACAATAACACAATGTCAATAACACAGCAGCTGAAAACCAACTCAAATACACTTTCAGCGTTTCGAGCCCTGTGCAAACAAAGTTAAATATGAACATTCAGGGTTTCCGAATAACAACACTCTTCTGTGTACCTACAAAACTTAACAGCTGGTATTTAGGAAATGATATGTGGTTTTTAGAAACACTCTACATTTGTGAAAAAATACATACGTAAAAGGGTAATCATTGATTTTAATAGGCGGCCGGCCATTGACTTTTTAATCAAGATTTAAAATTTGAAATAACAATTAATTTTGACGAAAGTACAAAATATTGTTTACCTGTAGCAGTCTTAATAGCTCTATGCTTCCAGAGAAGATCTTCTACTTTAAAGTAAATTGTCTAACATGAATATATTTCGAACTTTTCAGACATCTCAAGAGAAAAACTACTCCCTACATTTCGGGCAGTTGGGAATCTCCACCCGTTTTCAACGCCTTATAAACTTAATAAATCTACTTTAATTAGGAAACGTAGGGTAGTTCTTCTCCTGAAGTCGCTGAAAAGTTGGACATATTTTTTTGTAAACTAATCACTGTCACTATCATGACTTTTTCCTCCAGAGCTAAAATAGCCTACATTAACTAGTTTAAAGCATCGTTTGCAGTTTCTACTCCATTTTTTAACACTTTCCCTCAAAATAGTCCGTTAAAATGTAATTCTTCCGGTAAAAATATACATGTGAAATTTGACACTGGCATGAAAAATAAGCAGTGTGATAGTTATTTCACGCTTAAATACAATTCTAGCCGGTGCCAAACCGTTGAAAGTATTGCGATGGGCTTAGTTCCAAAGGGTTATTGTATAACGTAACACAACTTGTATTTAAGTAGTCGAAGTGACATAAGCCATTATTATGTTTTGAAGAGGATATTTTCATCTTGTTGATTTTAAAAGGTTTGCTTGGTTTTAAAATCTTGACTTATATTCTTGAACTTTCATAATAAACATGCGAAACTAGTATATTGACTCCATAAACGAGCACGATTCGATCGCGATTCAATTTAAAGTTAAATTTACCAACTGGAGTGCTAATTAAACGAAGAAATTATTATTTTTATTCGCAAAACATGACCTCAATCGAAACCAAAACACTACACTTCTTTCACAGACACAAAACAACACTTGATTCTTAACATTATGACATAAACATTTTATGTAGAAAATTGATCGGGAGCCTAGTATTTTGAACTAGTATAATATTAGTGTTTGGGTTCTACGTTTTATTGGTTTTCATGTGCTTGCATTTCAATGTTTTTAATAAGTTGTAATGAATAGAGATTAGTTCAATAAAAGTTGACTAAAGATTTGATGAGAAGTTCCGCAAACTCAAAAGATCTACGAGATTTGAGTTACAGATATTTAATGACGAACTGAAATATTTTTCTATATAGCGATGTTATAAAATATGCTTCATCATTTGCGTTGTTTCTTATGCTAAATATCAAAACAGTATTAAAATAAACTCCAGATTTCAGCCACGATACATATATAACTGTAATAGTTACGCCTCGGGTCAGGGTCTCTTAAAAAGGTTCGTTTCTTTGGGAAAGGTATCATAACTTTGAGATAGATGTTAGATTGAGGGGATCAAGTGGTCAGGGACTGGTTACCCTTATGCACGTCTGCCTCGTCTGTTGGGCATATTGCGCTACCACCGGAATGAAAGGAAGTCTGGATTCAGGAGAGGAATGGGACTGGGTTCGGCTGACCAGACAATCATGAGAGGGTGCGACAAGCAAGCCCGCTGACAACCACTTAGGGGACTCTAACCCCCAAGACATGGAGAGCCTTGCCAACACTCGGGGGACCGTTCCCCCAAGATTATGGCAAGCCTCTCCTGAAGTCGCGGTCTACCTTGCTGCCGCATCCCCCTAAAATGATATCTGATCCAACCTCCCTGGTGGGGAACGGAGCGTGTTCAACATCTGGACCACTACAAAGCTGCCCAGTATGTTTGTGAACAACTTTTTTTGATGTACCCCAGTATAAAGTAATCTGAGCAGGTAATAACCAGACAGATTTGAGATACTTCCATTTATTTTATTACCTACGCCTTCGTCACAAAGATATATTTCTCTTGCAAGTTCTCATCTGTTATAAGTGATGGATCTTTTGTGACTGGGGAATATTTGAAGGCTTGAGACTCCACATTCCCGTACCTACGGTGGCGGTTGCCAAACTTTCTCAAATTCTTGGATGCGTCAAGTAGTATTGAAGTGAGTAGAATTGTGCAATAAATTTGCGTTCTTCGCATAAAACTACCCTTCATCACTTGAAACATTTGCAGTTGCATCGCTCACCCGAGACATAAACGTGGCGTAAATAACTGCGGAGATTGGGGACTTGCCAAACATTTAGTGAAGTACTTTCCTTCACAACCGACTTGATGATGTCCTACTTGAAAATTATTAACCATCTGAATGAATAAGTGCAGAAAGAAAGAAGGAAATTTGAGGAGGAATCCCACCTAAATCCAAATAGAACTGTCATGCTCACTTCAGGGTTCGATTGTCTGTCGAAAACCAACTTTGTTGTAGAACGTTTAGGAAAATTCACCTGAAACGAGGAAAAGAAGGAAATTGTCCTACTAAAATTAACATTAAGACCAAACCTATCTAGAATCATAAAACCAAAGATAAGAACCAGAGCGTCTACAGATATCCAATGGAATAGAGAAGTGTCTCGAAGTTCCATCACCACGCGCATGATAGAACTTAGAGGGTATTTTAAGATGAAAATGGGTTGGTGGTGAGTGTGATGAGTGTTTTGGTGGATTATGAGAATCTTGTTCCAAACTGGGCCGACTGTTCCCCTAGGTTGGGTCATTTAGTATATCGAACTTCGAATCGATGGTTATGGGAATCGTGCAGAGTTGGAAAATCGGAGCAAAAGAAGGAAAATGTCCTACCAGAGATCACAGGAATACGTATATAGAGAAAGCGTCTCGAAACTCCATCACCACGCGCATGATGGAACTTTGATACTTTGATTTGAGACACTGACCACTCCTAGAGGGTATATTAAGGTTGATATGAGATGGACTGTGAGCGTGATAAGTGTTTTGGTTGGTTATGAGGATCTTGTTACAAACTGGAGCCGACTGTTCCCCAAAACCGAACCGATTGCGATTGCTATCGATGGTTTTAGCAATCGCCGAACAAATGGAGAGGGAGTGCGCATTTCTGGAGCAACCGCGCTCGGTGATGGATTTAGTGACTAACCACGAAATAGACCTCTGTAGAGAGCTCCTATTGTCTGATCAAACACTGAAAGATCATTGTGTCAAACAGAATCAGCCATTGATGGATGGAGTTGGCGATATTCAGGTTGTTTGGCCGGTGCACAGTGCACTGACTGCTAGGAGAGTTGGCTGAGTTCTAAAGCGTGATCTTGGCCTCTGAGTTTGTATCTTGGAACAGCTCTCCCTCATTGTGTACGAGAGCAAACGTGATCAACACCAGAGATTACGTTCTGTTCTGGCCTCAGATGAAGAGGAAAAAAGAAGAAATAACTACATTCTTGCGAACCGTTGTATGGACCATTGATGGAGACTTTGGGCCGCAAATGGATAGCTCCTTCAACGCATTTACCGAGAGGCTTGCAGAGAAGGTATCCATAGTATCCAGAAAGGAGTTATAGTAAAATTAAATACCTGACGAAAGCGAGACTTTTCATCGGGATAATAAGGGCAGCCAGTATGTGCGTTCGAGGAACAAGAAGAAGATTTATGTCCGGAGAAAGTTTACTGGGCTTCCAATAGCATCTTAATGATCATCGTTCCCATAATCTTTCCTTGTTTAAATACCTTTAATTATTTTATTATTATTTTATTTCAAACTTTGTACATAGTGTTTGGAAAGTCTTGGACGTGTTGAAATTTACCAAACAGTTGTTGTATACGAGATACTGGCTGTATTGGAGAGCTTTCAAAACGTACCCAGACTAAGAAATACATCTAAGAGTGACTTTCTTCTTTGACAAGCTCTTGGAGTTTGAGCGAATCTAGCTCAAAAGTGTGAAAATAATTGTAAAATTTTTAATAATTTTGGAATTGCATGTAACGTTTGAATCAAACAAATGCAGAGATGGATGTCTAGAACATTATTTTGAGCAGCTGTTCGTTCAATTTGGGCGATTTAAAACAATCGAACTACTACCATAAGCATGTAAAATATTGTTTACTTTTCATTTATATCTGGTGGTTCTATTTTGTTTAGAACATCGAATGGAAGTCAAAAGTTCTTTTATTTATTTTTGTTATACAGCCAAGACAAAATATTGATAAAATCACACTATACAGTATACACTTTTTGAGTTACTCTATCATCTTATAAAGTTAACTCGAAGATCACTAAATCACTATTTGAGATGCCGACCACTCATGAGGGTATTTTAAGGCAAATATATGGTGAGTGATGAGTCTGATGGTAGTACCCGCATGAAGTTATGAGGTCTTGTTTAGACAAACTAAAGCAGACTCTGCGTGGTTCCTTAGAATGGTCCTTGTATTTCATTAATTAATTAAATGACCAATAGAAATACAAGGACCAACGGCTTAACGTGACTTCCGAACCACGCAGGTGATGGTCTGATATGGTGGGAGTTGATGCGGGTATCATCAGATGATCACTGAGACTATCTGAGCCGCTTTAGACCTATATCATCCTCAAAACCTGACCTCCATGAAGCTGGATTACAGGACCACGCCACGAGTCCCAGTCAATGCCCAAAAATAAATGAGTTTAAAGTATTTTCATCAACACGTCTTTCCAAGTCAACTGAATTTTATCGTGTAACTATAATTACGCTCTTTTTTATCAATAAATTGATATTTTCTCATCAATATATTTATTATAGCAAACATTTACCGCTGTTACAAAGCCGCAAAGTCCACACTGGCGGTGCACGCTGCAAAGCGGTGCTGGAGAGCTAGATATAGCCTCGTGACGTCACGCCTAGCCTCGCACCAGGCCCCGGTAACACGACACCAGCTGCAACAATCTGTCAAAATCCGCACAAGTCAATAACAACAAGTGTCAACTCACTTTGTGTGTCGCACAGAGTGTAAAAATAGCGGTGGCATAGTGCACAAACAGTGGTGTAATAGATGAAAACTGAATACTCGTGACGTCATGAATATACCACAGAGTATAAAGACTGCTGCTCAGCTGTTTTATCACATGAGTTTTTGTATTCGTACTTCTTTAGCGGACCCGTGGCGGGTTGGAATCGTGCGTGAATTCGGAGCTCATCTGCCCTCCGTTAGCGCGAGTTCGATCCCCGTTGTCACCACTTACATTTGTAAAGAGAATATACGGTAACGTTAGGTAAAGGTAGAAAGGACTGTGTACTTCGTTCCTTTAAGGGTGGTCACCTCAGAGAAAGTCTGATTTCGTCCGCCTAAAGAACACACGACACCGCGCACGTACAACAACCGGCTACGTTGCATCACAACTGGCTAAACAACGGGCCTTCTTTCAACTGATGCGGCCTAACTGTCAAACAGTGTTTGCACCCTTAAACAAGACAAGCCATTTTACCTTTTTTACTACGAAAACAACGATCAATCACGTTCTTAAGTTTATGGGTTTAGACGAACTACACTCTAACATTTAGCTGATTAGCGAGTTTCCTTGGGAAAATGATATATTCATGACGTCAGCTTGGTAAGACCCAGGCCAGGACCATGAAATGAGCACCGATCCTGACCCCCAACACACTTTTCACTTTTGTAAATATCTCGATCAGTTCGTTAGCCGGCAAAATCAGACCACCGGAAGTTCCCTTGGCAGGGGGGGGAGTTTTCACCAAAAACATGTTTAAAATAAATACGTGTTTTGTGTTAAATACCGTGAACCAAAACTTGAGCAAACAGCCTATCCAACGCTCGTGACAATTGATAAAGTAGAAAATAAATAAGTATTTTAGTGTCCTGTATCCAGCTCATGGAGGTCAATTTTGAGGATGATATAGGTCTAAAAAGTCTCAGCGATCACTGATGCCTAACTCACGCTCGTAGACAATGGCGTGGTTCGAAGTCTAAGACCGAAGCAAGGCTGTGAGCGTAGTAAAGTACAGTAGAACTACATTTAGTATATTTACAATTTAATATACAATTTTAACATTGCATAAATTCTCCTAACTCTAAATTTTCTGAAGTTTTACAACTACACGAGCTTGTTATGAATTTAAATTATTTATAGTTTAAAAATGTGATAAACAAATTCATCTAGAACCACGAACGGTTACCTCCTACATGTCCGTACATTTCAACTTATGGGACTCAAATAAAATCATACTGACGTTCTACTTTTAAAAGACAATAAAAGGGTTGAATCTGTGTCACTGTGCCTGAACTGAACTTTGTAAAAGAAATGAAACAGAGATCTGCGGAGAATTACCGGGTGAGTCACAGAATCAGAAATAGACATTTGCATAGAGTAGCATTCCCTTGCCCCACTCAGCTTTCGCCACAGAGAAACTGAAAACTGGGTCAGAAAACTGCTACGTTAAAAGTATAAATTCGCTCAAATATTCAACAGGATGAAGAGTACTAGATAAGTATTACATCAGTAAGTCTGTAGTTTTCAACTCTGAGATACACTCCTAAAGAGATACACGTGTTTTTAAAGAACAGGCCTTCAGATATTTGGCAAAACTATTTCATAATTTTATGAATTTTTAATCACTATGAGAAGTATGAAGATAAATACATATACGTGTGTTGGTCGGTTCATACGGTTCTAAAACCAATTTTGGAGTTTTCACCAAAATAATTTCAGTCGTTACTATTATCACCCTCTTCCCAATCCCAATTTGTTAAAAACACTTTAAATATTTTGTAAATAGTAGTATTAAACTGGCTTATAGCTTTTTAACGACTAGGCCACTGAGAGAGTTTGTACGGTCGGTTCTGACGGTTCCAGAACTAATGTTGGAGGAACAATTTTTCAAGTGAGAGGGGTGTTCCAAAATAATTTCAATCGTCACAATTGCCCCAATTTGTAAATACTCTGTAAATAGTAGTCTTAAACTGGTCGCTTTTTAACGACTAGGCCACTGAGAGAGTTTGTACGGTCGGTTCTGGCGGTTCCAGAACCAAAATGTAGGAACAATCTTTCATGCGGGAGGGTTTTCCAAAAAATAATTTCAACCGTCACAATTGCCCCCAATTTGTAAATACTCTGTAAATAGTAGTCTTAAACTGGTCGCTTTTTAACGACTAGGCCTCTGAGAGAGTTTGTACGGTCGGTTCTGGCGGTTCCAGAACCAAAATGTAGGAACAATCTTTCATGCGGGAGGGTTTTCCAAAAATAATTTCAACCGTCACAATTGCCCCAATTTGTAAATACTCTGTAAATAGTAGCATTAAACTGCGTTCGCTTATTAACCCCTGAGTGCGTGTGTTGGACGGTTCTAACGGTTCTGGGGTCGGTTTCAGAGGCGGGAAGTCCCCTGGCATCTCTGCCCCACAGTGCCGCGCCCCAGCCAGGTGCCACCCCCAGAGACTGCTTTCGGGCGCACTGCCCCCACCCCCCTGGGGCCCCGAGGCAATGTTCCCTCTCGTACCCACCATCGCATCAGCTTCTCCACCATACCTTTCGTCTACAGATACTAACTACACAAACAAGTTACAAATTTAGTAATGTTAAACATTAGGTTAGGATTGCTTTAGGCGTTTATTACACGTGAGCTTCTTGCATTTATTGTAGGATATTTGGCTAAATGTTAGGCGATAATTAAAATTCCATTATGTTAAGCTTTAGTAGGCAGGTAAAATTTGAAATATGTTGCCTGAATGATAATTTATGGAGTACAAATTAATAAATGCTTGTTATATTATTTTTATACGCTAATAAATATTTAGATTTCTTGTAAAATTTCGTTTTTATTACCTAAAAGCTTCTTTTTTAGTGTTACTGTTTTTACTAAGAAGTAAAAACAAAAATGGAAAGTTGATTCATTTAAGTACTTTTACCAAACTAAATTACCACTTTCATAAACCTTACTTTTTGAAACTTTTGTTGTACTAAACATTTTTAATTTACACTAAATAACTAAACAAGACTCCTAGTTAATTGGAATTGAACAAAACTAATTGGTGCAAAACATGTGGACTGCGATTGAACAGTTATTTTGTTAATTAGATTTGCTAATTACTGATTTGAGTAGTTCACATGTAAATTGACAGTTAATTACTTATTTATAGGTGAATTCAAATATTTAGATGTTTATTTGAAATAATTTCGTCATACTGTACATAATTATTAAAGATTTATCCTCAAGACTTTCTTATTATTGTAGTGGCGATAACTTGATACGAAAAACAAAAGCAACAAATTCACGGGTGGACGGCCAACAAAAATAATCCTTTTTGGTAGACCGATTTTGCTGGTTAGTGAATTTAACTTAGACATTTACAAAAGTGGAATTTGTACTACATGAGACCTGTACAGTGACCATTATTTGCTGTATACAAGTCGTTTGACTAGAGAGAGCTGTTGGGAGGAGGTGTTGGAAGGAGGTGTTGGGAGGAGGTGTTGGGAGGAGGTGTTGGGAGGAGGCTCATAGCCGCAACCAGTTTCGTTCTATGTGACGATATAAATTAATAGCTCTAGTGTTCCTATGAGAATTCGATAAAACCCGATCTATGAACGGATTATTCTAAATAATGTAAATATTGCCAAACTAGCGCCCATCAAACATAGGGCAGGAAGAAGGCATAATTTTGAGCCATCATAAACACTTTGGAAATAAACACATTTTCAGTAAATTAACTACTCTTTGTCTATTTGTCGGTTCGGCCTTGACACGGTTAACACGCAGTACGCGAGAGGCTGGGGTTGCCAGAATCTCGGCATGATCGGCAGTGTTGTCGCAATGTTGACAAATCAGCTGTGAGCGGTCGTGAGTGTCAGCTGATGTCAGGTGCCAGCTGATCATATGTCATCCGTCACAACAACGTCGTCTGTCAGCTAGTAAATATAGATACTCTGTGGCCACTGGTCAACCGACCGATCAAGTGCATCGTTTGAAATCTTAGCTGATATATGTAAACGAGGACAAATTTATAAAGGAGCTAGACTGTCGGTACTACCAATTTATACGTCAAGAGTTTGAGGTTACGAGGAGTATTGACACCACATCTTATTTGCATGGATTGATAAAGAAGGAGAACTTTAAGGGTCCTCTTCAGTGGTCACCTCAGAGAAAGCCCAAATTCGTCCGCTCAAGGAACACACGACACCGCTCAGTAACAACTGACTAAACAACGGGCCTTCTTTTAACTGATGCGGCCTAACTGTCAAACCGATCTAGGTTTTACGCGTGTACGTTTTACTTTAAAAAATAATGTATATATACTTTTAGATACTCAAGTGCAGAGGAAGCTCAAGGAAAACTCATCACTCGGGCAATCCTCTACCGGTCCCCTCCGAGAGTTGTTTGAAAAATATAACGTTTAAACGTGTACTTACTTACTTACTTAGTTCCTATATTCCCGTGGGGGACGTAGGGCCGCAACAAACGCCTTCCACCGTACACGATTCTGGGCCATTTGTTTTATCTCGCCCCAGCTCTTGCCCTCCTCTTCGATTTCCTTTTCCACCGACCTTCTCCAGGTTGTCCTTGGTCTTCCCTTTTCCTCCTTCCTTGAGGGTTCCATTCAAGCGCTTGTCGACTGACGGTGTGGTTTGTCTTCTCAATGTGTGCCCAATCATCCAAACTTTCTTCTTTTGATTGTGGCATTTACTGGACTTTGACTTGCAATTCTCATAAGTTCTTCGTTTGAGATAGTTTCTGGCCAATGGATGTTGAAAATTCTTCTTAGGCATTTGTTGATGAATACCTGCAGCTTGCTTTCTATAGTTTTTGTTACTTTCCAAGTTTGGCAGCCATATAATAGTACGTTTAAACGTGTATTTAGGCAATATTTTGTTCCTGATTAAGTAAAAGAGAGAATCACCAGTTGGCAAATAGTATTGCTGATAAAAATATCAGGACAGTGTCACTATTAAAGTATATTTTGTAAAGCTTTTGGGTGTGTATACTCACTAAAAAAAGGACAGGGACTTCTTCCCGATAAATGTATCAAATTTACGAGTGACAATTGATAATTTTCAAAGTGTTTAGGTGCGAAATATGTTATTATTCTGATCATTCTTTGCTGAGTCCACAAACATATTGTTGTTTTGAATTTGGTTTCAAAACACTTTTTGTAAGGGCTAGATTATGCGTTTATATTTTAATTAACTTTGGAAGAATAATGGTGAAAAGTAGGAAGACAGATAAATCTTGCATTGTTTGATGGATTGTGCTGGTGTAATTTTATATTCATTGAAACCCTCGCTCCTGTGGCAACTCCACTCTCTTTGCCGTGAACGTAAATAATGCAGAACGAGTTTTGGCACATCCAAATTTAATGCAAAATTATTCATCTGTATTAGAGAAGAATCATCGAATATCATAGTTTACTTAATTGTGATATTACTAGAACACATTGTTCAAAATACTTGTTACGATTTCAGAAGATAATGTGAAATATTTTCTAAATGATGTTTTAAAAGGTTTATTGAAATGCAAGCACAATTATAAAACCATAGAACTTAGTTGTTTAATTAAGATCAATTTTAAAAGGGTGTATATGATTTGTACTTATGTTTCAGGTGGGTTGTTTTTATAAATACTAGTTAGTTTGAATCATTCATTTGATCGTTGAAATTTCAAAGGTAAAATATTTTTGGGGTTCTTTAGTTCATCAGATAAAATAAGTTTAAGTTATCTAGAGTTAAAAAATTCCTAAACATCGCCTTCGGCTTTCAAACAATTTAGGTGTCTGTAGATTTTAGCGGTTGTGGCAACTTTAGACTAGTTTACACGCCAAAAATTTTTAGTTTGCCTTCTCTAGACACAACCTTATGATAAACAATAAATTGCCAATAGCATAGAAAATAGCTGCTTATTAATGTAAGGTGACCATCTATGATGCCCAAGCCATTAACTTTGCTACAAACAAAAAAGTCTTGAAATCAAGTAAGTTTCTTTAATTTTTTCTAACGTTGGTAACGTAGTTATTTTGAAAAAATTGAGACACTTTTTTAGAATTTGTCAAAAAGAACATAACATTTGATTGGTCACCCTATATTAATGATGTGTTTAGTCTTAAGAAACACCTCCCCAAACCCTTTCAGTGTTGTCCCTTTAATTTAGGCGTGTTAGTAACAATATCCTAGCATTTCCAAATACTGCCCCAAACCTTTTAGATACTTTAATCGTATTAGATGAGGCTGAAATGTTGTGTTTGAAATCTCTCTACATAAGAGTTTGAGCATACAGGTGGGTCGTTGTATCTGGGCATGTGAACATAAGAGTTTTGCAAATACATCTTCAGATTGAGTATGCCCAGATATATCTATCAACCTATATGCTATTGAGACAGCAGATTCCATCTGAGCTAGAAGGACGTTGGAGAAAAAGTGAGCGAAGGGGGAAGTCAGGTGGTGATAGACGTTTAGTTTTCGATCTACTAAGAAATAAACATCCAAAACAAGTAAATCCTACCGTCAGTTTATCAAAGTTTTATTCTGTAAATGTCGGTTGATTTCGGTAGAAATTTCTGTGGGCTGGTAGAAACACAGAATTGACCTTGACAGAAGAACGTGTTGTGATCTTGGAAGAACGTGTTGTGGAATTGTAGAAAGGCTATAATCACTTCATAACAGGGTGGACTAAATAGATTGTTGAGTGGACATGATAGAAAAATATTTGGTTGGATAGAACGTTATGTAAAACGAGTCCGTTGGAACGAACGTTTTACGGGAAGGTGCTGCAATAGGATGATTTCTAGAGCAATCAGTAAACTAGGCTAGGTTGAAAATGGGGAAAACTAGATACATCTTTGTTTGGACTGGGTACAAGAAATATGAGTTGATCTGAATAGAACCACAGAAAGTCTAGAGACCTCTAGGGTTTCTGTGATAAACCGTTGAAGGGACAAGGTTGAAAATATAGGCAAACTAGGTACAGTTTTTCTTAGAATGGAAAGAAAAAGAGTTGATCTTTTTTTAATGAATACCACTCATCACACTCATCCTTCACCACATATTTGAAAATACCACAGAAAGTTGACCTAGAGACCTCTAGGTTTGGCTGTGATAGAACGTTGAAGGGGCAGGGTTGAAAATATGGGCAAACTAGTTAGAGCTCTTGTGAACGGTTGTGAATTGAATGGCAAGAGGGATGGACTAGGTATAACGGTGTTTGAATTGTCAAAAATATAACATTCTTTGGTTCAACAGACTAACGGTCTTTGGACCGAGCTCCTTGCGACTGGTGTCATAATTAAGTTCTTCCCGGTTCACACAGCGTCAAATCATCATAATAACTGGTTTTAAATATTTCGGTCACGCTTTGGAGTACCGTCGCTGATTGGCTCCTCCGCCACCCTCCTCAGTGCCTCCATGCTCAGATAGACTCTGTTGACTCTAACAGAGTACATAGGCTAAGACGTGCCCGGGGTTGTTGTAGACGCCGAGACACTACGTGGTAACCGACACACCAGAGCGACCCCGGCGTGCGGAGGAGCAGTACTCCTACTCCTACACTTCCCAGTCCCAATCCTCCAACTCCTCCCGACCCGGCTCCTCCTCCGTGCCTACCCGCAACTACTCCTCTTCCTCCGAGCGTGTCTCCCGCTCCTCCGGCTCAGGACCCGGCTCCTCCTACAACTACTCCACGGAGCGCTCCTCTCGCTCCGGAGGCGACTACCCTGGCTCCTACCATGCCTCCTACTCCTCGTCCACCAGCGGCCGCCTCCCCGGAGGCACCTCCTATCGCCACTTCTCCTACCACGTCTAACCCACACGCGTTGCTGCTCTCTTGCTTTGTAGATTCCTAGATGTGCATTTAGCTTCCGGTCTCGTACCGGATGTAGCGTTTATTTACAAGTGTTTCGTAATCTAGTGTCGTTAGGAGTGGCGTTAGCAAAGGAGGGACTTAATCCATGACAACAAAACATTGAAATAAACAGCTGTTTTTACCTATAGCTAACACACACTAGTCAACATAAACATATCAGTCACACAGCATTTACAAACACAACTCCAACCCCTACCTTTCTAACGCCACCTCGAACGACCATTTCATATAATCCTGCTTATATAATTATATCAACGACTATGTAACCCGCTTTGCTACGAATCATTACGAACGACAAAATGATTGAGTATCATTTCCAAATGTGTCATAGAAAAAAAACATTAAAAGTAGTGGAACGTTATTTTGTGGGTCGGCGTCTATACAGCCCCGTCCGTCGTCTTCTTCTCTTCTTGTGTGACGTTTCCTGTTTTGTTTCCTTGTTCTCTGTTCCTTCTTCTCCTCCTCTTCTCCACCTTGTCGCCTCTTTCTCTGATGATGTCCGAGCAGCTTATACCACACTATGGTGGCCTCGTGCGGGTGAGTGCTACACTATCGCAGCTGATCTGTACATAGTGTTCATTTAACTGCTTTTTCAGATGTTTGTGTGGTTTTTATTGTGTGTTTGCTGATTTTAATATTTTGTTATATCGATTTAGTTATTTGCTGTGATTAATTTACGCCTAACGCGCTACCGGAGGATTCATAAGCTGTTGATCTTTGATGAGATGAACCAAACTAATGATCCTAAGTTTTTCCACTATTGTTTCATCTTTCAAAATGGTTCACTTTTCCAGGATTAAAATCGTTGGAAAGAAAGGTATTGTAGCACAGCCAATTCAAGTCCCTATAAACGTACATTTTTGGTTATAAATAATCGGGTTTTCAATCACCAAATCCATCTCCTAGTGCGATCACCATATCATGTGCCTCACCGCGGAGTGCACACCCACCCGTCCCGCCCTCTGCACAATACAAAACAGCACTTGGTGATGGAACTGAGCTTTCCCCAACCCATCGGACCTCTGCAGACGAAATATTATCCGTAATGTAGGTTACTGGAATGCCGAGACGTGGAAAGTTGGCCGCTAGCCTCACTGACGGACTTGTAGCTTGTAAAAGTGTGTTTCCAGCGCTAAGAATAGCGCTATGGATAGCGCCAAATAGCGTCGTCAACCGCTCCGCCGCCTCTTCCGATTGGCGGACTTTTACAATAGCCCTGGACCCCGTCACAGGCTATTTAACCGACTAATGGCTCAGGCTGTTGGTGTTTTGTTAATTTATTTTATTTCAGTGTGCTATGGGAGAGGAATAGTTGAAAAGTACGGTTAAGTGGCGTGATAGTATGCCAAGAATTTTTGGAATAAAAGCTTTCTGTGTTTTTCTCCAAGTCGTTTGAGCTAAGAAAATTGGAACAGCAAAAGAACAGTGTACCAGTACTCAGGAAAGAAGCACCAAAGTTGTAAATATAAAAGATCCAAGAGTTTTGGCCTCGCCAAGTCATTGATTACGCCCTGAGCCGTGAAATGTTACACCATTGCTTTAATGAGGTTCAAATATTATTACGGACAATTTCAGTGATCAAGAAAATTGCGACGTTTCGGGATCTGGAATCTGATCTCGTCTTCAGGTGAAAAGTAACCTGAAACACAGCACAAAGCATTAGGAAATTAGGTAGCCTAAAGGTAATCAGCGTAAGCTGACCAGATACCCACCACCAAACAACATGAGTTTTGTGTTGTGTGTTTGTGTTTTTAAACAAAAGATCAAACAAAAACAACAAACAAAACTGTTGTACCTTTGTTTTTCTTTTTACTAGAATAGTCAGATTCCAGATCCAAAACGTCGTGTTTTTTCGCTAAAAACTATGGAACACGTCCGTAATACTATTTCAACAACAGAAATATCGTCAACGACAAACTTCGACCATTGCTTTACGTGTGCTAAACCATGCTTGCTTGCTTATAGAATACGCCTTTTGTAAATACTCAACATTATTTTGTATTAATGCTTTCGCACTCATCGTCGTGAATAACCTTCATTTCCGCTATACATATATGCTTCCACGCAGTTTCAATGTTGCCTTTTAAGCTTTAACGAGATTTAAATGTATTATACTTAATTTGTTTGGTTTATTTAACTGTTTAACTAGTTTGTAAACTATTTCTTTTGATAACATTTTATGTATACAATGTACATAGTGATTTTAAAAAAATAAATTTGAAATAACCAACAGAATTATTGAGAGTTATGAAACCGTCATGAAAATAGTGCAGTATGTACGAGTATTTAGTAATACATGGTAATATTGAAAATCCTTATGATATGTGATATTGAAATTGCTTCAAAAGGAAAATTCCAACAGTCTAAGGATCAAATGAGTTAATTTAAAGCTACTTTTGTGTATTACAATCAAATTTCATGCAGCGAAAACGTATCACACTTTTATTTATTTACTTTAAAAAAATGTTTCAGGTACAAAACAAGAGAAACAACAAGTTTTGTATGAGCAAAAGTTAAACATAATGATTTTTAAAGGTTGATTCAGGTCCGATGATTAAAAATTGAAGCGTTAAAAAAATTCAATATTCAACAATAAATAATTGTTCAGGATATAAATTGTACGTAACAAAAGAAAGCAAAGCAAGCATGTGTTTAGGCCACGCCGCTGCGCGTGGGGCACAACATCCCCTACAGTGCGCACATGAAGCTGACCCCGCACATCGTGGTGGTCCCGTCCACGCGCACCTCCCGCTCCACCCTCATGGCAGAGCTAGACCGCATCGCACACCGTCCTCGTCCTCACCTCTCCTACGTGCCCAAGGAGGACTTCCTCAACGACCACTCCATCGTGGTATGTCGTAAGTTTAGTGATAAAATTGCTTTTAAAAATCAACTATGTCATGCCAAGACAAGTGAGTAGGACAAGAGCTTAGTGGGAACCCAAATAGGCTGGGAGGAACCCAAATAGTACGTTTATCCACTTCATTTAAACCTCTTTAAAGCAACATTTCTCTCGTCATGGAATTTATCTTCACCTCTAAGAGTTTAAAGAACCTCCTCAATGACTTCCAGGTAAGCCTTCCAAGCTCATTTATGCATTAATTGGATCACAATCTATAAACGAGGTTCACATTATCATCTTTCTACCTCTTTAGAGTTATATTAACGTTTTCATTTATATTTCTAAATCCCATCAAACGTTTGCTCAGCGTTAACCATCTCAACAACAATTTCAAAACGGTAAGTTTGACTTCCCTAGCAGACAATACTCCTAAACCGTCAACGTCGTGTAAAAGATCCACCCCCATGAGTAGATATCAAGGTACGTGCTATGAAAACTTTAACTCTTAACATTTTGATATAAGATAAACTAATTTAATCAACTAAATATTATTGAGTGCTAATGTATAATGTTGTTTTCAGCTAGGAAAGTTCCTAAGTGATGTCTTTGAGGTAAAACCGTAAGCTAGACAACATGCCCTGGAATGAAAATTAGAAATAAAATAATAAATTAACTATTAGGATCGTAGTTTTGGTTAGTCTATTTGACGAAATTAGTTTTATTAAACTACTTCGGGCACTTGTGTGAGAATGAATTGGACGATTAGAAAGATGATTTAGTTTGCACTTGTGAAGTTTTAATCATCAGGCACTCGTGTTTAATAAATTAACTTCATTTCACTAACTTAATTAATTTTACTGCTCTCGATAATGTTTTCTACGTATTCATTCAAGTAATATGAGTTTTAAACACAAATCCACTTTCGATTCAATTATTTGCTACGCTAATAATTTGCTCATAGACATTTGAAATGGGAAGATAAAAAATATTTTAATTTTGTGTACAAGTATTTTGTAAGAATATTTTGCGTGGTTATTCTTTTAAAGGTGGCAAAGTAGTTTGAGTAAATTTACCCCAAAAATTAAAAATGCATTTCCTAAAGAATACCATACGAAAATCGACAAATGACCAACCATCAGTGCACTAGTGAGAAATTTCGGACCAACGCGAACTCAAGACACCATTGGACGAATATCCGTTACCCTAAATGTCTCGAAATTACCCCAAAGGTCCATATTTTCCAAAAGTCTTCCTCTCGGCCTGATGAACTGTACCGATCAGTGACCTCAGTGCCCAACAATGCCGACTTACAACATGCCATTTTTCTTTCTCTTGGCCGAGATCTCACCCTCAACCTTCTTGGCGTCGGTCCCAAGGTAGCCAAACTTAGCTCTTAGTTCACTCTCAACGTGTTTAGTTCGGTGATAAACGTAGGGAAATCCCACAATGGGATCTTGTTCTTTCGTTTCACACTGCGTAAAAACACCATAACTTAAAAAAGAAATCATATTATTACCCGAGAATCATCTGAGAAACCATTGAAATGATTAAAAATGTTAAAACTTCAATAAAGAAGACTTTCCAGAAGCTGGCAACGAGTCCTGAAGAAGTCATTTTCGATAGTGTCACAGCCTGTTTTTCCGGTTCACAACGCGTCAAAACATCATAATTAGCCTGAAATATTTCGGTCTCGCTGTGGAGTAGCATCTGCAGTCACTGATTGGATGTAACTCAGCTACTTGCTGTCTGCTATCTATTGGTGGCAGGACTGCCAACCGCCTATTGGAGCAGGGATGCTAACTGTCGGGTTTTTAATGGCTGTGACACTATCGCGAAAAGATGTCTTCAGAACTGAATGCCTGCTTCTAGAAAGGTTAATGGGTTCTTCTTTGTTGAAGTTATTATTAGGTTTAATTATTTCAATAGTTTCTCGGATGACTCTCGGGTAATAATGTGACATTTTTACCACTTTTTTTGCCTTTTCAAATTGTTTGCATGTTTACAAACCGCGGTAAGAAAACCCCATTGCGATATTTTTACGCGATGTGAACCGGAAGATGTTGTGACACGCACCGCGAAAGCCTAAAAGCGGAGAGAAAAATAAATCGTGTCCAACAAAATTTCCTTGAAACAAAATTTGTTGGCCACCCTGTACTTGAACCTGTGCACATTCCTGAAGATTGTTGTGTTGCAGGATTTCGATGACGAGACGAGGAGGATACGCGCACAGACCAACTCTCTGCTGCGAAGGGTGCACTCCCCTGTCCCCCGCAACACGCGCCCTCTGCCCATCTCACTGTCCCTCACCTACAAGTGAGTCTCCCCTGCACCCCTACACTCTCACAGTGTTTTAGATTAAGTACAGAGTGTTTCCAAAGTCACGGTGCAAAATTAAACAGCTGTGGGGCTTTTATTGACGAAATTAGCCGATTTATGCAAAATGGAAAGTTCTGTGTTCATAAGTGTTTCCTAATGTTTTATCTTAGTCTTATTGTTTACTGTAGCAGTCCAGTTTAATCTGGATTGGTCGATCTGGTAACGACGTCGTGGCTTTCTTGCAGTGGCCTCCAAGGTCGCCAGACCTAACCCCTTGTGAATTTTTCTTGTGGAGGCACATTAAAATGTAGTGTATTATCCTCCCATGCCAGAAAATTACAAGCCCTAAGGAATCAAATAACCCAAATTGTAGAATCTGTTAAGCAAGAAATTAACATTATTAGAACGTTTTGAGCGGAATTCGACCATCGATTAAATTTGTGCGCTGTGCAGGGCTACCGACGCCCTCACATTTAACACTTGTAAATTATGTATGTTGAGATGGCTGTTTTGGGTTTTCCTGTAACTGATGTAACGTTCATTTCATCGTGATACATATTTTTAACTAGGATTATTAATTTTCATTTAAATAGCCGTTGTGTTAGTTAAAATTTGAAGTCTTCAATAATGAACTAACTTGTTTTTATAGGGACAAGACTCCAAAGGAAAGACCAAGAAAAATGTAAGCTTCAAGTAGTATTGAGGGTAATGAGGAATGAAATGTAGAATAGTGATAAATATTCAGTACAAACACCTTTGTCACGAAATGAAACTGTGGAAAAGTGTAGTAGAATTGTTTTTAAAACTAAAACTTTGAATAAATTCATTTTTGTCTGCGAAACTTAGTGTACAAGACCACAAGTGTTTTCTAATAAACTCAAATTGTGTAAAAGTGTAGTAGAATTTTTTTTCCCTGAATGAAAACTTTGTAGAATTTTAAATTTACCTATCCCGTTTTAATTTGTTTATTTGCGTAGCTATTGATTATGAAGTATGTTCCAACCTTTAATTACTATTGTTTAAACTCAAATCTACCTAAAAGACCTGTAGATTAATAAGCTAATAAGTCATTAGAATTTTCATATTTTATTGGAACCTATCTTGATGTTGGTTGTGACAAATAAACTTGTTTTAGGAACATAACAATCATTCAGGAAAAGTCTACAGAAATGTAAGCTTTAGACATGTTTTGTTGTGAAATGTGTCCTAGAAATGGAATGATTCTTAGACGTGCTCGTTTTAGTTGTATTCCTGCATGAAGGATGTTTAAAGAGTACGAAAAATTTGACTACAATTTACCTTGTAGATAGAACGCATCGTACCCTTATACAGGGTGAGTTTTAAATGTCTCCACCCACCTTAACTTTTGAAAAAGAGAATATTTTTTAAAACCCTTTGGGGAATGTTTTTATAGAATTCTGAATTTGTTTTGACATACTTTGCGTTACCCAGCCCCACCCAAAATCCGGGGGGGCTCCTAAATTTTTCAAATACAACCCCCCCTTGTGGCACCACAAAAGAAAGGGAATTTTAAAACAAACTCAACGATACTAAGAACAATATTTTATCTTATTTGAAAATTGGCACGTAAATTCAAGACTTATCTATAAGTCAATGTCAAGTACAATTTTAATACAAGGAGGTACGTTTGATTTTGTAGTAGGTTGCCTAATAGAAGCTTCTTTACTTCTACTTTGAGCACCGCTTAGGTTTAATAATATCGATTATCTTTTGTAGAATCAATATCTATGCTGCAAGCTTGTGAAATATTTTAGCGGAATAGGCGCTGATATAGTGAATTATAGGCGCTTTTAACGATTTTTAGTTTGGGCCGTCTTTTTAAGCTATTTTATCACAAAACTTTTAGAATTAATCTTCGTTTGTTTAAAAGTGTTAAGGATGTTCTGCGTATCACGGATAATATCAAATGATATTATCTTTTTCTTAAAAACATAAACATCCGGTTAAGCGTTTGATCTACGAAATAAACATATTTTTATTACGTGTTTAAACTTTAAATTTAGGTGCTGACACATTGAAATGGTAAAAAAACCTTTAGCAAAACCACTTGAAAAATGTGTGATTTTGAACTCAACAACAGTGTTGATTAGTTTGATTAGAATATTAGATCTTCACTTTCACTGAGTTTCAACCAATGTAATATCTCGTTATTTCCTTTTATTTGAACTTCTTTTCCCTTAGGTAAGCTAACCTTGTGAAAGTCAGTATGTCTCAATCACCCTGTGCCTTGGTTATATAGTTTGAATCCTAAGAAAACTGTTAAACCTTGTGTCGTTTTTCCTTACGTGAATGTGAATTTGACCCAACCCGAACATTGCAAGCACGTGAAAAGGTAAAGTTTGTCTCGGTTAACGAATCGAAGTAAGGACTACAAATTTCTCTCTACCACTCAACCTCGACCTTTGCCTAGCGTTACCGCAAAGAAATTTTACAAATCTGCGGGGATCGAACGCGCTAGCGGAGTGATGACCCCCGAAGTCGCGCACGATTCCAACCCCCGCTCGTACACAGTTAGCTACGGCTTATGTCACTTTCATACATATACAAGTAGGTTTCACTCTCTGTTACTCTGTGGACGGATATATCCACCACACTGGCTACAGAAGAGAACGTGTGCAAGAAGCCCGTGGCTGACAGCCAGGCTAAAAATATTGGCAAAACATTGGCCATCTTTCAATCCACTAACACCCAGGCTGCAAATTCCCTCAGATCTCCGCAAACCCGCGCGTTCTGAGGAAATACCACGTGAATATCTCCTAAATCAAGGCTTATTTGCCAAGTCTATAACTGAATTATGCATTGAGCTTTGAAGTTTAGTTAGATTTCTTAAAAGGCCATTTAATGGTCGCATTGTTATTCAACCAGCTGTTCGTATCGAAATCCTTAACAAATTACACAGGGTGACATTTTACCGTGGGCTTAGGGATTTATATGTTAGTTTTTCACATAATAAAAATTATTATTTAATGCATACTAGTATCGAGGGTTATGTTGTAGTGGTAGATTGCGCATAGATGCCTTATGGCTGAGGCATCCCATGTTCACCTTAACATACCCTCGAGGAGTGGTCGGTGTCTCAAATCAAAGTATCAAAAGCAAAAAATCAACATAGTTCGGCACCCCAAGCACTGTTAGCGCTGCGAAGGATTTTTTTGAAAGAGTTTCAAGTTGAGCCTCTGATGATGTCCGTTCTCGAAAATTGCACGATTTGGTCACACTTAAGTCATTGACATCGGACAAACTCGAGCATGACGAGCCGAAGGGAGAAAAAGACGCTATCTGTGCTCGGGCTACCACAAATACGTGATTTTCCTGTCTCAGCCATTCGGCATCTATGTCAAATCTACCTACCATAACATTATCTTTGCTAACATGTACATTCGTACATTCCGTTCTTACCCAAAGCATAATCTAATGTTTCGGGATTTTTCACGCAGAGCGACAAACATTTTAAATTAGTCATGGACTATTAACAATCGCATTCACCGTCCAGCTTTAGCTATGACTAGGAACTGTAATTATACATCTTCAGTAACAGGTCTTCATTTATGCTGCACAGTCATCTCTCTGTTCTACAATTACTACATGACCAGATGTTCAAATATGTCTTGTTGAAATATCTGTCTGTGATATCTATTTGAACATTTTTGAGAATATATTCCTTAGTTCAAAACACATTACTTTAAATTCGGATCAATTCTTTACATGATTATGCATAGGTGATATCCACAATTTTAAAAGCTTCAGAAATATACCTAGTACAGCTTTACAAATATTTTATTTAAAACATTGAGTGAACATTTTGTTTATCAACTTGTAAGAACAAACTTAATCTTACTTAACGAATAAATGACAAAGAATGGGCAATGATGGCCCCTTGATCAAATTAGTTTCTACTGTATTCGTCACCAAATTTATTACTGTGGTTCACCATTTATTTCCCAGTTGATTGGACACCACTTCAGAAATATTAGTTTTGAAATGTCATTAATTTTTAATAATCACTCGACTGGTCAAAATCATTATGGAGAAATTATTTGGTAAACGTGGCAGAGGGTGCATAAACAATCTTCAATTAATACTCATGTAAGGTTGAAACACGTCCTTTACAGTTTTGAGAAACTCACCAACCCTGTTGTATATTTAACCAACTTGCATCTTAAATTTCGTTAACTTATACTTGTCAATACTTTACCATTCTACATTTGCTAACTCACATTATTGTCCAGTCGGCCAGAGTTGGCACTGCCGGAGCGGATCACCTCAGATGACTACATCCACAGGATGATCGAGCCTTCCCGTAACGTCTCCTACGACATCAACGTGCTCTCTTACTACCCCAACATGGAGCCTCTGCCCACCCGGGTCAACATCGGTCAGTATCTAGGCTTGAAGAAGGAGTTAGAGGTAGAGTTAGGACTTGAATGTCTTATTTAGCACACAATATCGACCTTTACCTAGTGGTGAGTGTTAAGTAATCTGTGTTGTTGTCCAGGCAGAGGACACCTGGCCTGCGTGAGTTACGCCGGGGGCCGAGGATACCCTCGAAGACGTGAACTTTATTCTGACAACAAAAGCATCAAAGACGAGATCACTTTCAGGTCTTACTACAAAGCCCTGGACCATCCCGGAAATCTAACTGAAGGTAAAACAAAAAGAGAAAAAAGCCAGAAATTCGTGTTGTGAAAGTTAAGTTACAAGAACGTCTTATTCTTCCTGTACTGTTTCTTTTTAGTACTGAACTTCTCATTGAGTTTGGTTCTGGTGAACCATTTCAGAATATAAATTTACTCTTACGTGTTTAATTTCTGTGTTTTCAATTACGTGTTGTGTAATTAAAAGCCATTACAATTTTAATTTAACGAGAAATATTTGAGTTTTAAAATCAAATAAAATAAGGACCAGATAAAGTGTTGACTACCATATTTGACTAATTTTAAACACATCACGAGAGCTTTTAGTTATTTTCGTCTACGTGAATTAGCTAAACTTGTTAAAATAGTTAAAACACGTTGAAAAATGGTGTCTTCACAAAAAACATTTAAATAACAACTTTTCAGACATTTGCCTGCAACGGGAAACCAATTGTTCTTAATGTTTAGGAATTTAGGCCATGTAGCTTTAGGGTTTGGGAAATCAATTATTAAGAATCAAAACTAATTTAATTGCTTTATTATTTACCTTTTCAAGCTTAAAGGTTAATTTCACAAACATTAATCTTAAATTATGAACAATAATGTGATGTCCATAACAACTATGACAATCTCTATTCAACCTTAAAATTATTGAGAAATATGCACTTGAAAACTAAAATGCTTGTCCGTATTTGATCATTGATACAACCATTTAGAAAATGCACTGGTTTAGTAAACCTAGAACACAAACTAACCGATAATCTTACACAAACATACTGTTTATCATACAATGAGAATGTTTAATGTGAATAATATTGTGCACGAAACATTGAAACTTCACAATTCTAATCCTTATTAATGCTTCATCACACATAATATGTACTTAACCAATGATTAAACATTATGTTTATAGACGCAATCCATAATGCTGCAGTGCGTTGCAAAACCTTACAACATATGTTCTAATCAACAATTATTTATTCCATGATTTCATTGTGTAATTTCAACAATTATTGTTGAATAACTGTATGAAATATTCAGTTGATGTACACGAACAGCAAGTTAAAAAAATAGTATTTTAAATTGTCAGATGTAAATACAGAATGTCCCAAAAATCACTACCCATCGGTTGCACTTCATTTTAGGATTTTTCGGACACTCTGTATATTAAATAAATAAATTCAACAATAGATGAATAGTACTACAGACAGCGTTTTAAATGATTGTAATATCAACTTCTTATGACCAGAATTAAAAAAAATGCAACTTTTCAACATTATTCGTGAAGGTTTATCTACTTCACTTCTAGTTATTTATGTCTTGCTCTTTTGGGCTGGATAGATCTAGGATACTAATTTCGGTGCATTTTGAAAACTACTGACACTAGCAATATTAGCGATGGGTCGATTTTGATTATCGATTGTTGGTTTTAATGAATAAAGCGTAGAAAACTGTAGTAAGTTCACCAATCTGAGGTTTTATTTAATATTCATATCACCTCATATCTCTCATGACTGTTGGTATATTGTTCAGAAAAACAGCTAATAAGGAAATCTTTTTAAAGGATCCCGAATCGACCCATCCGATTGCTGTTTTTAATACTTTTGTTTGTACGTTGTGTTTGTATGTTTGAACGCACTAGAATGTATGAACCATTAGTTCTTAGAATCTGGCCGTGCTCGTACGGTGGGGAGTTTAAGTTTATTTAAGAAATTTTAATTTATTTTACCTTGGAATAAGTTTTAAAAATCGGTCACATAACACATAACAAAAAATTATCTTTGTATTGAAATTAGTATACGATGCATATAAAATAATCAAATATAGCAGCGATGCCAACTGAAGAAGTCTTTTCCATAGCGTCACAGCCAATGAGAACATCGACAGTTGGTATC
This sequence comes from Matsumurasca onukii, assembly GCA_018831715.1. Taxonomy (NCBI): domain Eukaryota; kingdom Metazoa; phylum Arthropoda; class Insecta; order Hemiptera; family Cicadellidae; genus Matsumurasca; species Matsumurasca onukii. The sequence continues at coordinate 8,016,220 of CM032058.1, read as the reverse complement.
CCTGCTCTAGTGGACGGTTGGCAGCCCTGTGACCAATAGAATAGCATTCAGCAAGTAACTCAGTTTCGGCCAATCAGTGACTGAATATGGTACTCCACAATGAGACCGAAATATTTCAAGCTAATTGTAATGATGTTTTGACGCGGTGTGAACTGGAAAAACTTGGTTATAAATATAAATTTGTTTGGGAAATTAAACTCGAGGTGAAGTTATATTTGGTTAATATTATGGAACACCCAAAATGTTCCTTACGTTTTCACTATTGTTATAACAAACATAATTTATTACTAAATAAATTTGAAGACAAAAATATCATGGTGTAGTGGTGAGTATAACCGCCCGGCAAGCGGGAGACCCGGGTTCAAATCCCGGTTCGGTCCAAATATTTTTGTCTTCAAATTTATTTAGTAATAAATTAGTTATTTAGCGTTTATACAAATTAAGATCTATAACAAACATAAATAATTGTAGGTACGATAATAATACATCTGATCTTCAAAGTTTTCTCAAAACACTATTTAAAGTTTGAACGGTGTTGGATGGGCTTTAAACTTCCTTTTACCTAAACATTTTGTTTTGACTCTCCGCACCAACGTCACCCGTACGAGCCCGACCGGAAGATAGTCTTACATAACCTAGCCGCTATATTAATCAATGAATGTACTTTGTGTTTTCTGGCAGGGTCCGTGAAGGAGGAGGTCGCTACATGAATGAATGAATTCACCAATATCTTCTAACAGGCCCTTACACCGCCTGACTTCTTATCTGTCAAACTCTACCAAAAACCGAATCTAACCTATATGTAACGCCAGTAAGATATATAACAAGTACAAATTCCACCACGAGAGTTTTTTATCGTATATTTTTTGGAACACTTTAAATCTATTTTGGATTGTTGAATAAACTAGATTTTGAAATTTTTGTGTCAGGTCTGGAGTCTTTGCCCGTCGGTCCCGTGGAGGTGCAAGTGCATGTTTTTGGACGAGTATTGATTTTTGTGTTTTGCAGTTGCCTGTCGCCTGCTGCAAGTTGGCATGCTGAACTAGGCACTAATTTTTGTACATGGTTATAAATAGTTCTTGTAAACATTAGCTGTAGGTGGGTAGCTAAAGGTAGAATGAAATACTGTCGGTGTAATTTTTAGACACTCGAGTTTGATAGGATGAATTTTGGAAACTGTTTCTGATAGGACCACGTGACTAAGTCTGAATCGACGAGTGGTTAGTCCGCTGTGAACCCGGCACAATTTTGATCCCAGTGTTCGTTACCAGGGTGCGCTACGAGGAATACCTCAATAGTTTGCATGGGCGCCTGCAGTTTTTTGCCGGCAATACACGCAGTACAGTTCTGTAGCAACTTTGCGTTGAGTGGAGTGCAGGCGCTCAAGCTAACCTACTCGCTTATAAAGTGGCTCTTTTCCCACTTCTAACTTTAACTGTACAACACTCTTTATACCCTACACATTTAATACATGTAATAATACAACTTTGAAGCTACAAAAGAATAAACTACAACATTTTTTCATTTGACGTTTATCGAAACAAAACCGTTGACGAATAAAAGGTCAAATACACTCAAACTCGAGTATCTGAAATAGTATCACCGACAGAAGCTACATAGGTCTATAGAAAAGTTTGTTACTGCGTATAAAGTATTTAGAAAGCAATAGAAGAGAAGTTAGCTAGAATCTAGCTAGTGCAGTTGGTATTTTGTAGACTGAAATTGTCCGTTTGGCTTCGGTATAATCAATGTACTGTAGTGTTGCCAAAATAGTTGCAAGACAGAATCAACGACGTAATTAGAACGAGAACACATCATTGAGAATTTTAATTTTTTGATAACGTACATATTTAAAAGGAAAAATAACTTAAAATTCTTTATAAAGAAAATTATTTAATAATTATTTAGTTTTTTTGAACTTCGTCAACTTTTTAAAGCAATTGGGCTGTGATGAAATCGCTACAGGATATCGAAGTATAACTTTAAAACACGTGCACACTTTTATATAATACAAAACGTAAAAATATTATTTAATAACAACAACTGCTGGTAAAAATAAAGTTTGGTTTGTGAAAACTTCAAGAGCATCAGAAACCTCTACGTAAGTACAAAGTATCAAAAGTGTATAATAGTTTGACTGTAATAATTCTTTGAACTGTTCACCCTGAACATTTTAGTTATTCACTCGAAAGTTGCATGACTGGCCGGGTGAAAATGTGTCGTCCTGTCTTCCGTTTTGCTTTCATTATCATCATCAATCATCATCACTATCATCATCATTGTCGTCATCATTATCATCATCGTGTAGATATGTTCGTAGAAATCTGCTTTTGGGCGCAAAAAATTTAGATACGAGTAAAATGCAGAATTTTTCCTGTATGTTTCTTCTTATCTGAACGCAGTCATTCAAGTGAAATAGTCAGCGGATCTTAAATATTATGTTTATCCACAACGATCGAGTATTTTAGTTCTTTTTATTTTCTTTTATAACATTAGTGGAAAACGATGATTTTCTTGGAGAAGAGGGGAGGGCAAGTTCAAACAGCTTAGAATAAATATGTTTCCAAACATGCGTTGAGGTTTAAATTATTATTGCAGAAATTGTCCATAGTTTTTGAACAAGAAGAACACGACGTTTGGGTTCTGGAATCTTATCCCTACTTCAGGTAAAAATAGCTTATATCATAACACAAAACGTTAGAAAACGAACCAGGATAAAGTCATCAGCGTAAGCTGACCAGCCTGAATCTTAACAAATGTTTAGGTTGCTTTTCAGTAACGTCGTGTTCTTTTTTACAAAAACTATAGAACGTCCATATGATATTCCAACCTCACAAATTCTTCCGTCATCAATAACAACGTCAATCCAAACTTACGCGTATGTCAAAATATTTCTTTTTAAAAAGTCCCTAACCGTTGAACCAATAATTCAAATTTGATCCATTTTAAAATTACAGTTCACAATGTTCTAGATACAGGTTTTTAATAATAGTTAAGAAAATTCTTCCTGGAAATCATTATATCATTCAGCAGTATTCGTATCAGCTTTTGTACAGTATATTTTGTGGTTGCAGTATTTTGTTGTGTAGTAGCCTCACGCCAACTTGTGTGACAAAGAGTATAGTAGCTTTTTCGTAGTCCAAAACTTAGATACTAAACTGCTTTGTAAAATAGATCAGGTTAACAATTGTAGCTTTTAAATTAGCCTGATGTAGATAATTGTATAGTATATTTGCTTCAGTGAGGTCCATCCTTTGCTACTATAGGACAGATAAACACAAGTTTATCATTCGAAAACGAATTTAAGGAGTATTTAGTGGAAAAATATGAAACATAAATAATAAGGTAGTTTTACAGCGAACTTTTAAGCGGGGAAGATAGATTAAAATATTGCTATGCAAATCGAGTTTCAATATTTAAAGTTTTAACAAAATTATTCCCTTTTATTGTGTACAGCATGAAATTAACCTACTTTTTTCGGTTTCTTAATTTTTGTGTAAAACTTTTGCTCATTAAAGAGGACTTTTCCAAAGTTTACATTCAATTTCAATCCTGTTTAATTTTCCAACCGGTTTGGCTCTTTCTCAGCTACTTGAGACCACAGAGAACAGACCTTTACAGACATCTAACGCGATAGGGAAAGAGTCGAAGTTAAATCGTGAAATCCATCACCAAGAGCTGTTGCCATATCGTAGCCTAGAGTGAGGAGCGTACGATCTGGCAACCACGCTCGGTGATGGACCTGGTGATGGAACCACGACATTGGACGTCTGCAAACATTTTCTATTGTCCGTTTTCAATTTCTTTTCATTCTTTCATTATTTGTTTCTGTTTTTCAGTGGAGAAGTGGAAGGTGCCACACATGGAGTACCGGCACGGCAGAGACCTGAAGCGCTACAAGCTGACCGTCACAGCTCCGTTGATGGATTCGGTGAGCCTATTCTCCCTTCTGTACTCGGCCCGCAGCCATCTGCCCGGGTTTAAAGGGGGGGAACACATCAAAATGCCGTTCCCATCCGTAAGTGACCCACAGTGAACCTTGAACCCCAGACGAGACGGGGGAGGTTTGACTTCTGGCTGTGTCGATGTGGTGTCCGCATTTCCCCGCACTTTCACTGTGTTCGACTCTTATTGTTGGCTGTTAGGTGTAAGAATACGTTTCGGCAAAGATTACGTTATGGTAGGTAGATTGCGTATAGGTGCCGCATGACTGAGGCAGGAAAAATCAACAGGGAATTCACGTAGAGTCTCAAGTAGAGCCACTGACGCACGTGTTCGTTCGTTTTCGAAAATCGCACGATTTGGTTACATTTAAGTCGTCGACATAGGAGAAACTCGACCATGTGGAGCCGAGGGGGAGAAAGACGGCAAGTGATGGCAGGGCTCGCAGCGCTATCTGTGCGTGGGCTGGTGCAACTATGTTGATTTTCCTGTCTCAGCCATGTGGCATCTATGCCAAATCTACCTACCATAACATTATCTTTGGTTTCGGGCTGGTCAAATATCGGAGGAAGATAAGATACACTTTTATGGGTATGCTAGGTAGACCTAGTAAGTGAGGTGGTATTATTTTGACTCGTTATAATTTACAATGATTTTGATTCATTTTTATGTAATTAGAGAACTATAAACACATGTAATGTTTTGTTATGAGTACATTTTAATACAGTCTGTTGACAGGATGAAGGTATATCAGATCAGGTATGTGAGATCAGCTGTTTTGTATCAGATTCAGAAACCGTTTCATGATCTAAAGAACGGTCACATTCAGCATGAAAGAAATTGGATTTCAGTAACGTTGGATCAAACAAAAGATAACGGAAATCTTTTTATTCCTTTTGAGACTTGGAGGATATTCTTTTGAGTAAGTTTTGTTGGAATCTACGCAGTGGACGTGTTACTTCAATTGTACAGTAGACGATCGAGTTGTATTATAGACCTTCAGATCTTCATAGCATGGTTGATACAATTTTAAGCATGATCTCTGAAACAACAAAATATGTCAAAAAATTACAAATTTTGAAAAAAGAAATAGGTGTTCAAAAAATATTTTAAAAAATACAATATACTGAATATTATATCAAGTAATAAAATTAAAATACTGCATTTTGTACTTTAGATATGGATCAAGGAGCCAATAACTGAGACTAAATATTATTACGGACGCTTTCCATCGTTTTTGAGTGGACAAAAGTACACGACGTTTCGGTATCTGCAATCTAATGCCGTCTTCAGGTGAAAAGTAAATTAAAACATAACACAACACATTATGAACAGAGCTAGTCTAAAAGTAATCAGCGCAGTTAGTACTGTTTTCCATTCCAATTGTTGTTTAAATTTCTTTAAGTCAAATTTTTAATGTTCTTTGGTATTTTATTATATGTTTTGCTGTGTTATAAAATGGATTGTTTTTATTAGTTTTGAATTAATTTGAGGTATATGACTTATTGTACACCTTATAACTTGTTTGTTTTAAAGTATTCCGGTTCCTTCTTCTCAGGACGCTGAAAAACCAGGGCTGAAGTAAATGAAAATTTAAGTTTTGAATATCAAGTGATATATAGTGAGTATTTATTTTCTGTGTGTCCCAGTACACCTTCAAATACCTCATTTTATGTCGAGTTAGGGAACTGAAAGGCAATGTAGGTTGTTCTTTCAAAGCTATTCGTAATAATACTTTAGCCTCAAATATTGCACCATCGTTAGCAAAAAAAACTTCAAACAAAGAAGCCAATGACATTGCACAAATATTTGAATTGTGAACTATTTTGAAAATTATTATGTACTTTCAAACATTAGCGACATCTTATAAAATTAAGTTTCTTGGCAGACATTTTATTTTTTGATGAGCAGGGCTGATTTCTGCTACACTAATTACATAGCAGAATTTTTTTTTTTAAACCTATAGCTACTTGAGTAAACTTTCAGCGATAAACTCAACCGATAATTTATTTTATTATTATTATTTTTTATGGCTAAATATAATTTATTTTGTTTAAATTTTCAGAGGGTGACAGAGAGCGAACAGGTACTACGACACTTAGATCTCACGCTAATGCAAATAATTATAATAAATTAAAAACTTGCATTGTTCGCTACCTTAGTCAAATTTCGGCTTTGGATTTGTAGGGCTTAAAAATGCTTTGTATATGCAGCAGCATTTTGTAAATAGAGCATACTATAAGGTTTTTGTATATACTTATAGCTTTTGGGTTTTGAGAAACTCTTTAAGGTCGTTATATATTAAAGACGCAATAAGATATTACTAGAAAATATTGTTGGTCTGTAGGCCTAATATTTAACTTTATCTAGTGTTATGATTATGAATATGATTTTGTCTTTCAAATTGAAATCTGGGTTTAGTTATGGTTATAAATATAACAAAATATAAATTATCAATCAGGAACAGCGGACGACAATTTATTGTTTCAGGAAAATATTTCTGCGTCAAAACTTTTACCAGCAGAAGCAATATAGTTTTACATAAGCTATAAATAATTGGGCAACTAAGGAAAGAAAATAGTTTAAAACTGTACAGTTGAGAGGAATTAAACTAAAAAAGGACATATTTAAATAAGAATGAGTTTTAGTGATTTCAAGGCATTTAAATAATATATAAGCTTCTTATTCAAGCTATTCTGTTTTACTTTTGCTTCTGTATACAATTTTGCTTTAATAACGACAACAACTGCACTTGAAAACTCTAACAAATACTTTCTTCTCCTTGTAAATAAGCACATGTAAATAAATAATACATATTCCAGTACTGTGCATCGAACTAATTTCTTTTAATACCACGCTGTAAATATGAACATTATGCTGTTTGAAGTATTGCTTCGTCAAGTATCAGTTTGTACATAAGCCATAACCTGCCAATGGTTTGAAAATTCTTTTTCTTTTTGAAGTTTTATTTATACAATTTTAATTTTATTTTAGTGTGGGTGTGCTGTGTGTGATTGGGAATGATTTGAATTTTATATTATAGGTGAAAGTTTGTCATAAGTTGGATTAAGCATTACGATCTTTTGATGTAAATCTTAAAAGACAAATTTTCTTACTATTAGAACTAAAGCAGTACCTTGTGATTATGTAAGTTTCACCCAAAATATATCCTCAAATATATGTACAGGTATTCTTAGAAAACATATTGTTTGGTGTTTAGTAACAAATTTGATGTTAAATATTCAAGTAACAAATTTATAAAAACTCCAAATTCCAAAAAAGTCCTCTTAAGTTACTATAGACTCAATTACTCGAAATCCGGGTTTTAGATCTAGAAAATTCAGGATTAGTTAAACTGAAAACGCATGATTGTGTTTGAGGTAAAAGCCGTCACACTAAATAGAACTCAAACTAATACTAATGTTTGTTCTTCTAGAGGGGATTGCCTCTGACAATGCCTAAGCGGTCCAAGGACGACGACGAGGTCGTAGCAAAGAAGCGCCAAACCGAGAAAGATGAAGCTGCCAAAGAATGGAAGAAGGAACAGGAGAAACTCGCCGCGGAGAGAAAGCGGATAGAAGACGAGAAGAAGGCCGAAGAAGCTCGCATTGAAGCGGCAAGAAGAGCAGAAGAAGAGAGGATCGCCGAGGAGGCCCGTCAGTTGGAAGAAGCTAGGTTAGCAGAAGAAGCTAAACTTGCAGAGGAAGCGAGACAAGCAGAGGAGGAGAGGATAGCTGAAGAGAGGAGAGTTGCTGAGGAAAAACGTAAAGCTGAAGAAAAGAAGAAGGCTGAAGAGGAAGCGGAACGAAAGGCGGAGGAAGAGAGAAAGGCTGAAGAAGCCAGAAAAGAGGAAGAAGCTAGATTAGCAGAAGAGGCTAGACTAGCAGAGGAGGCTCGCTTGGCTGAAGAAGCTAGACTTGCTGAGGAAGCTAGAATAGCTGAAGAAGCAAGATTAGCCGAAGAAGCTAAGAAGGCTGAAGAAGAAGCTGCCGCCGCTGCAGCAGCAGCTGAAGAAACACCAGTTGCTGAGGAATCTTCTGAAGATGTCCCTGCAGAAAAGGAGTCAGAAGAACCTGCAGAAGTTACTGAGGAAGTAAAAACTGAAGAACCTGTTGAAGAATCTGCTGAACCAATTGTTGAAGAACCTTCTACACCGGAAGTCCAAAATGAAGCCCCGAAGAGTCCTCCCCCTGCTGAAACGGAAACGGAAGAAGAGACGGAGGAAGAAGAATAAATTTCACGTGTACAGTTGGACAATATGCAAATTTTTCTGTATTCTAAGTGAATTGTGTTCAAATGAAGAGGATAATGGTCAAAGTATACGCTATAAGATGTAAAGAACTTTTGTACCTGAGCATGTACAATGTGCCTCAGTTTAAAGAATATTTCAGATGTTTTATTTTTACATATTCTTTCTTCACTGCCCCTTCTCTATATTAATAAAATAAAACTTCAAAAACTAGATATAGAGAAATTAAGTTTTCAGTTTCACTATAATGAAAGTGAAACAGGATTTTTTTATTCACTAAAACCTTTCTCTTGTAAAATGGAAGAAAGTATTAACACCCTACAGTTTATAGTCTTTCTAAATCCACGAAAAAATGTAAAAAATATATGTTCCATTACAAACGGCTCGTTATTTTCCTTAATCACAGCTATACAAACTATTTCTGTTATTCATACACCATTTAAAAACAAATGTCACAAAAATGTAATCAGTACGTTATCTAAGGTTATACGAGTATAAACAGCAGTAAGACGTATTAATTTGTTAGTTATCTATTAGACAAAATTAAAAAGTAATTTGATCTTAGAAAAATGTATTGTACAGTAAAAGGTATTGTAGTTGAAGAAACAGTTGCGGTAGACAGTATAACATGTACGTATAATGGCGATAACAGTTTTGCCCCAAACAATGTGAAAACTGACTCACAGCACACAGATAACGTCACAGTGACGTCATTTAACAGACGCTGACGTCATTCATGTTTAGGACGTTCATTGATTGCTCACTCACCGCGGGCTGGATATCTTGCACTTTTATACAGGGTGACACAGTAACGCCTGGACTAATGTATAGGCTTTTGTGTGTATTTGGCGCAGTGCGGGTGGACTTTAATGTATTCCTTTTTACATATTAAAATTATATTTGATATCTTTTTACTAGCAAAGTTTCTTTGGAACAATGAGATATTCATGCCGTCCCAAGACCGTGTATCGAGCACCAATCCTGACCCCAGAGTACGTTTTGAGAATTTTTTCAAAACTGTATATAGATATGTATAAATGTGTATCATCCCTCTAACGATCGCATTTTTCTTTTGATTTTCTAAATAGTATCGTAATGCCCGTGGCCCTACAGGAGGGAAAGCTGAGGCCGAAGGCTGAAGCAAGGCTGTGAGCGTAGCATATTAGAATTACAAATTGGTAATTAGAATAACAAAAGAACTTGGCTTCACTCATACCAGCGGTGCTTTAGCACTCAGCTGACTATCGACCTGGTTTGATTAATGTTGTCTGTTTATTTATACAATTTACAACCATATTTTATTCATTTATTACTATCTGCCATTATTTTGTGAAAGCCTATCCTATAGGTTTTCCGAATACTCAAAGCTCCATTGCGTCAGCTGATTGAACTATCGATTACTGACTGTACAAACTACCCTTTACCGAAGTAACTCTGTAAATAATGAATAACGTAGAATGCGATCGAAAGTATATTTTGGGAAGGTTACAGAATAGATTCACTTTAATATGTAACTGAAAGTATCCAATGAAAGGAACACGAAGTATAAATGAATGATAACATTTTGTGATTGCCAATGGATCGGAACAGTAAACAAAGGGACGGTGGAACTAGACAATCAGCTGTCCACATCAATGACGTCATTGTCCTCGACAGCTGATCCAATCAAAACAAATCAGCTGCGTGCGCAGATCAGTCCACAGAGTACGAATTTCTCAGTCGATTCGCGCTCTTGCCGCTTTGAATACGTTTGGAATTGTTCTTCACATCCGGTGAGTTTTCTCTTTGAGTTCTTACACTTTGTAAAAATATGTAAGGAATTTAAATTCCACCTGTAAAACATGCGATTATGTTGTATGTAATGAAATTGCAAAATATTTGACAGATGCCCGATTGGTTGCTATTACATATTTATGGCACCATACTTTACTATAATCTAGTTCTTCCAATTCACACCATTAAAACAAAACATCATTATAATTAGCTTGAAATATTTCGGCCTCACTGTGCAGTACCATCTTCAATCACTGATTGGTTGAAACTGAGACACTTTCTGTCTGCTGTCCTATTGGTCACAGGGCTGCCAACCGTCCATTCAGGCAACTGTCGATGTTCTCATTGGCTGTGACAATATCGAAAAGACTTCTTAGTACTGGTTGGCACTTCTTGAACGTTTAATCCTGTCTTCTTTGTTGAAGTTATTATCATTTTTAATTATTGGATTTTGGAATTTTGGACACATTGATAGAAACAAATAGCTAGCTATTTCCTTTAAAAAAATCTCAAATCATGGAAAAATCACTCCTTTCACATTCAGCGTGTATGTTTACAAGCGCTGTTCATGACCACAACTAGGGTTTAGATTCTTAAATCAATAATAAATAATATATTAAGATATTCTATAGACAATTACGTTGGTTCTATACATTGCATGTCTCCTTACGTCGTAATGCGCAAAAGTAAGTCTCGTTACTCGTGAAATGTAACGACTACATAAATACTCCAGCATCGCGTGAGCACTAGAACAAAATCAACTCGAGAACAAGAACTTAACTTTCATTTAACTTTCCGAGTTAATAAAACTTAAACTGAATACACATGCAAAGCGTGTATTTTACAAACACGTTATATTTATAACAGATTTGTAATTGAACAACTTTTCCACGAATTTTATTACTTAGTGATACTATTTTTTGGGAAAACCAAATTGATAGTTGATTATATTAAGTAAAACCTTGTATACATAAATTACTTACAACTGCTTTTTTACTTATGTTTATTGAATCCTGTAACAAATATCTCGTTTTTCTGAAAGAAGGAACTCAATTAAGCGTTAAATTCGCGGTGTGAAGGACCTCGAAACTTGAGAAACAGTTTAAGCAGAGTGATTGATTAAACTGATAGATTAAACCTGACTAAACTCTCTTTCTTTCTCGGACTTTCTTTTCGAAACCCCCATCAAGCATTTTATTCGCTATTAAATTATTGGATGTTGTGAAAAGATATAAAAACTTTACCGTATGAAAAGAAAATTTCTACCTTTTTTCTTGTTAAAGCGTTAATTTTGATGGTAATTAGATTGAATGGAAAAATTTCTGGTTATTTTCAGGGTTAAAGGCCCATACTCGTTGAGTTCCGTGATAATTCAATATACAGGGTGGGTATAAATTGTTGGACATATTTTCGGAGAGTGAGTAAATGGCCAATCGATTCAAAACTTGGGAGTTGTTTTATTGGGTAACAAATTTAAAATAGTTTCATTACTAACAAATAACAACCATGACTGGTACTGCTTCTTTGACAAGCAATGTTACAAGGAAACTAAACCATTTTCACATGTTTTTGTGGTTAGCACATAATGCTTGTAGTCTAAATTCAATCTAACACCATGTTTTTCTTAGCGTTGCTAGAGTTATAATTCTAATAACTCTTCTCATAAGTTCCACAATGCTTGAACTTTATTTGTAAACACTTTTACCCTTGACGGTTGACATAACCCGAAAATTCCTGATTCCTTGGCTTTCACGTTCCCCAGACGTTACACCTTAGTTCTTTTGAGGACTAGGGTTGTGCCAAAGAGAGAGTGTTCACAAAGAAAGTTCAAGACATCGAGGAACTTAAGAGAAGAGTTCGAAAGGTTATTGGAAGCATAACTGCAGCAATGCTCAGAAAAACTTGGTGCGAGGTTGAATTTATACTACAAATATTGCGTGCAAAACACTAAAAGCACGTGGAAATTGTTCAATTTTCTTGTAACATTACTTGTAAAAGAATAAGTATCAGTCATTTTCCGTCATTTGTTAGTAGTAAAACTGTTTTAAATTTGCCAAAATAAAACATTTCCCACGTCTGAGGCGATTGGCCATTCTATCGCTCAATCCCAAAATGTGTCCAACAAAATATAACCACCCTGTATTTTCACCACCCTGTAATAATATAAATCAATCCAAACTCCATTTCACCCAAAACAGCGTTAATGTTTCCTCCGAATTAACGATTATACTGGCGTATTATAAGTTAAACAATCGGTATTGTTTCCTGAACTCGACAAAACATGATTGCTATTTTTATTCATCGACGGAAACCTATTGTCACAAGGGCGGTGTCCCAAGCTCCACCCACTGTATTCAATGTAAACAAAACCCTGGAAACAGCTGTTTACCTACGTCATAATAGTTCTGGCAATTTCGACGTAGAATATTGTGTTCTCTAGTTTATTCAATATGGGTGAGTTACCGAAATCAAATATAATTTTATGGTAAGTAGATTGCGCGTGGTTGCCGAATGGCTGAGGCAGGAAGCCTTGTGGCAGCCCAAGCACAAATAACTCGGTGAGGGAATTCTTTTAAGTCTCAAGAATAAACTGACGCAAAAGTTCGTTCGTTCACGAAAATTGCACGATTTGGTCACATTAAGACATCAACATCGGACGAACTCGAGATGTCGAGACGAGCGGGGAGAAAGACGGCGTGATATGGCAAGCATGCAGCGCATTACGTGCTTGGGCTGCCTCGTAGCGCCCGTGTTAATGGACCACCAAGTTTCAGGCGGAAAACCGAAGCGAGGCTGGAGCAGAGCAAACAACCGTGGTCAAACTGGAGGCCAAGCTGAGGCCGAAGGCCGAGGTAAAGCGTAGCGAATAAGAGTAACAAATTGCAAAGAAAATTCTATTCACTTATGCAAGCGGTTCTTAAGCGTTTAGCTGCGTGTTGGTCTGGTTAATCTTTAACATTACATTCAATTACAATACACTTTGAAACTTGCTTAGAATTCAGAAAGTATTTGCAAACAACTTGGAACCGACTTTGACAAAGTTTTATTGACGCGATCAATCTTCAAGCAAGAAAGGCTTTAGACAGTTCGGTTGCAAAGAGTGAGTCTGCCGATAAATTTAAACTTTCTAAATAGAAAACATTAAAGAAAATATGCTTATGAAGTATGCAAAGTATGGATTATTCACTGAATAAAAATATACAAAACATTTGAAATGTGTTCATAGTTTGTTTTGTGAAAACCTTCAAGACAAAACAAAGGAAATGTATTGGATAAAAATATTTGTTTAGAATCTTGAAATTTTACAAACACTTCCACACAGAACCACGATTTGTCAACGAATTGCCAAATTCGGTAACAGGAACTGAAGAAATTAAGAATTTGAGGAGCTATAGCTCTGTTATTCATGTAATTTATGATGATTCAGGGCTGTAATTCTTAAACTACCATTCGATTGATCGAATTCAAGAATCAAAAGCTCTGGGAATGTACATTGAAAATCGCGATTTGGCTTCAATAATGAGGAAAATAGCAACAGGATTTCAAAGTTTTGAATTTATATTTTTGTCGAAAAGTCCTTGAAGAGTCCCTGAAACTAATGATGGCCTGGTTAAAGTCACACCCTGTCCGTCCATTAGAGCAGGGATGCCAACTGTCGATGTTCTCATTGGCTACGACACTATTGAAAAGACTTCTTCAGGACTGGTTGCCAGCTTCTGGAAAGTTTAATGCTGTCTTCTTTGTAGAAGTTCTATAAACATTAAAACTTTTTGAAGTGCATGCGATTCTTGGGAAGCACCCTGTATAATACGCAGTAGACTGCGTACCGCGTATGACGGTTTGTGGATACATGATGAAATTGACCGCGGGTATCAAATCCGTTGGTAGACCGCGACACAAAAACTCGTCGTAATCAGACCCGATTGTCCACACTGTCGCGACAAGAGCTTAGTTAGCTTTGTTTTGCTTTTTTTATGAAAATCGCATCTTTTCATTCACCGAAGTTTGATTGGTTTAGATTGTGTTTTGGTTTGTGAAGTTCACCAAGGCCGTTATAAAACTGTGCTGTTCACATGTTACAAATAACAAGGCGTCAGTCAATTTTATTTATTTTTTTACAATTTGCTTGGCCAGGAAATTCTTAGCTGGGAAAACTCAGACGTTTTAGGCTTTTTGTCCTAGCAAATGGTGTGGGAAGGACATGGAACAAGGTAAGGAAGGGTATGGGTCTGCTAGCATCGTGCTTGGGTGACTGATTTGGCCTTCGACCATAGAAGGGGCTCCACATGCTCGAGTTTGTCCAGTGTTAAACTTGTGCGTCGTCAGTTGCTCTACTTGAGACTCTTGAACGAATTCCCTCACAGCGCTAACTGTACTTAGGCTGCCGAACTATGTTGATTTTCCTGCCTCAGTGATTCGCGCTCTATGCACAATCTACCTACCCTAACATAATCTTTGGTAAAATATACATTCTGTTGAATGTTAAGGGGTAGCTCGACATATTCATTTAACTTGCACGTGGTGGGAGGTGGGTGTCAGCTGTCACATTTGGCGGGAAATCAGGAAACAGCGACCGGGGCTAACGTCATCAATTAACGAATTAATCAAATCAATATCCCGTCATCAAACCTCCCCGTCCCCCCTTCAACCGTCCTCCCCCACCCATCGTGTCACTACACTACCGCTGATGTCAACAAAACACCTTGCGGAATGTTTTATCGTGAATATAGGCTCGTTTCATGTGTTGAAAGAGTGGGGTTTCGTTGAACCCTGATGACGTACACAGTACACAAACAATGAGAGACTGATCCAATTAAACCTGTGCCCAATACTGCTGCCATCGAGCTTTAGTAATCCTTGTCCAGATCCACCTGCAGTACGTACTAGTCCAACACTTTTGATCTCGCTGTGTTGAAAAAGATCGTTGTGGAGGAAGAGTTTTGTCGTTTGTATGTAGATTTTGAATGCATGTTTGACGATAAAGGTTTGTTAAACTCGACCTCTAGCGTCACCGCAGAGTCACTTCACAAATTGTAAGTGGTGACTGGGGGGATCGAACGCGCCACTGCAGTGATGAACTCCGGAGTCGCGCGCGATACTAAACCACCACGGATCCGCTAAATAAATCTTGTAGCTATATAATAAAATCAATCTAAAAAACACAAGAAAAACCAACACAAAAAATATTGCTACAGCTGACCGAGTAGCTGCAATTGATCCACTGACTCTTATCGTCGATTATTTTATATCATCAATAAAACTATTTCATGATAGGACACTGCGTACGGTCAGTACCTATGAAAGTCAGAAACTAAACGGTTATCAATTCGGTCCCTTAATCCTTAACTGCGGACTTTAAGGCTGATTGGTATCGCGCGCATATCACCCACTCTTAACCGGCAGTCAAGATTCGCAGCTCCACGAAGTTGACTGGTCCCTTGATCCCGAGCTTGATCCACCCCTGAAAACTTTGCCGTCTCCCTGGCAAGGGGCCTTATAGAGAAATCGTCATCCGGGCCAGACGACCTCTGGTTTTTTAACGAGGTTGATACTCCTCCGACTCCTCCTCCTCGTCGCCGAGTCCCGGGCTTGCCACCGGCATAGCGGAGTTAAAAACAAGTTTTTTTTGTTTTAGAGGGGTGAAAACCAAGAAAAACACACCTTTCCCGTGAGTTGGGTGCGGAGTTACCCGGTAGCAATCCTCGGTGCAAGCCCGACCTCCTTGACGCTCGTTTCCACCGACCAAGGGACCTGATAGGGTGTTGTCAAAGCAGACCCGAGCGTGAAGCAAGACGGGTAACCACGGTGTAACCTCCCTTAACCAAGGGACCTAATCGGGTGTTATTAGCGGACGTTAGACCGCAGCCGGTTGAGGATTGCTACTGAATTGTAGTAGTTGTCTTGAGTTGCCATGGAAATTATGCGTTGCATTGTTAATGTTGTCCTTTTTATTTTGTGAAATTATGACGTTACTATAGCAATTATACGAGTATGCTATACTAGCCGACAGTACTCGTGCTACGCGATACTGTAAAGTGACGCTAGGCAAAGATCGAGGTTAAGTGGTAGAGAGGACTTTGTAATCCACAATTCACCTCGCTAAACAATACAAACTTTCTCTTTTTATCTTTTTAATCCTTGGGAATCATCGATTATGGAACGGACTCTAGCTGAGGTGGGTGGTCAGTATATTGACCACGGAAGCATTGTTAGCTACAGAAATACACAGCCTTGTAGGCGGATAACGGAGTGTTGAAAGGGGAATAACAGCTGGTTCCGGCAAACATAGTTACATACCAACAGCTTCATTCATAAGAACTCTTATTGACCGAGCAAAATTCACAGACGTATGTGTGAGGAATTTTGAAACGTGTTTTCAATTCAGGATTGCAGGTGTCGTAGACTATTTTTAAAAACTACTGGCCAAACAGAAAATTGTTGACCAAACAGAGTAGGAAATTCCCTTCACAACTTATCCTGTAATATTTTACAGTGGATCCGTGGCGGTTTGGTACCGCGCGCGACTCCGGAGTTCATCACTCCGGTGGCCGGGTTCGATCCCTGCGTCACCACACAATTTGTAAAGTGACTATACGGTGGCACTAGATAAAGGTCGAGGTTGAGTGGTAAAGAGGACTTCGTAGTGACGCAGTGTGAACAGGAAGAACTAGATTATAGTTGTGACACCAGCCGCAAAATCTTAAGAGTTTCATTTCCAATGTTATGTTTTTGTTACTTTTAACCTGAAGACGGAATACGATTGCAGATTCCGAAACGTCGTGCTTTTCTTGTCCACAAAAAATGGAAAACTTCCGCAATAATACCGGGTGTTTCTAAAAGAACTTCAGTATAGTTAAAATAATAGTTATTAAACATATATAATTAAAGAGAATAACATATGAGCACCATTTGTTACGTCTAAACGATAGTTTCTTCCCAGGTATTCAACAGCATTCAACAGGCATATCCGTACAGCTTCAACAATTCCTCAGATGATCAATGTCACGATCTTCTCATAATACACATTTTTTACATGTCCCCAAAGAAAAATCTAGTGGAGTCAGATCTGGGCTCCTTGGTGAAGTTGGTGGCCATGCAATTGGCCCACGTCTATACTAATCCACCTGTTAGGAAAACGCTGTAGGATATCAAGTTAGGAATAACACTTAAGAGCAAACCACTTAGGCCACCAAGGAGCCCAGATCTGACCCCACAAGATTTTTTCTTTTGGGGACATGTAAAAGACATTGTGTATTCTGAGAAGATCCGTGACATTGATCATCTGAGGGAGAGGATTGTTGATGCTGTAGCATCCGTTACGCCTGATATGCTGTTGAATACCTGGGAAGAAACTAATTATCGTTTAGACGTGGCCAGGGCAACAAATGGTGCTCATATAGAACTTTATTAGGTATCAAAAAACTTGAGAAGATTCTCTTTAATAATATATATGTTTAATAACTATTATTTTAACTATACTGTATACTAATACAACTTTAAATCAAGGAGTTCTTTTAGAAACACCCGGTATTTCAAATTCAGCTTAAATTGATAACACAACGTATCAAGAACCACAATAGACTAGATTAAACAACAGCTGTGAAATACTCGTATTCCACACATTGTGGGTTTTGTTTACATGGAGTTAATTATGAGACGCGTAGTGTGTTGTATAACACACGTGTACAATGTATAGGATAATCTTGTATTGTATAACACAACAGTATCGTACACCGACTGTATCGTGATTACTGAATGCTACATGCTAGTTAACTGTGTTGAGCCCTATCAGGTTATGTAACTCACTGAGTCGGTTTTGATTCAAGCTGACGCCTGCGAGTGAAAATTTACGTTTTTATGTTTTAATATAAAGAAGATAAACTTTTGGTTATTTAGGTAGTTTTTAGTTCTTCAAAAGTTATGTGGGACATTTCTTGTCAACGTATATAGAAATAAAATGTACAACATGAAAGTTGGTCAGTTTCTAGCTCACGACAAAACTTAGTTGATGATCTGTTAAAGTTTTTAATTAAGGTTAGAAGATTCGTTCACGAGTTTTATACATTTGCAACATTAAAATCTTGTTTTGTGTTGTACGAAGCAAACCAGTCTCGTTGTTGTACAAATTAAGAGGCCGCCGGAGCCCGAGTAGCCTCTTTCCGGGATAGAGAATTTAACGTGGGAAAATTTTCAAATAATGTTTTAAGCAGCTAAAATGAAAAAATTGCGATAAAACCGTTAATGCTGCAGCATGTGAAAGGAAAGAACGTAAAACTCCCTTATAAAATAAAACATTTATTACATATGAGAATATTCGAGTTTACGTTCATATGAGAATATCAAGTTTTAATCAACGTAATAATTCTACACATGACGGAAATGTATTAACCCCAGAAATTGTACCACCAACAACAAACATCAAACAAAGAAAAGTAGCCCCACCATAAAATAACTAAATTATGACACCGTTCAAAATATTTGTCTCTTTTTATGTTTTCCACTAACTTCTTGCTTCTGAAAATAACAAGATGGAAATAAATAATTCTTAAACTTCTACACAGAAGCTTTACATCGTTAAAATCACAATACTGTACTCGTATTGAGGACAAGACATTGCAAAGCAACTATCAGCTGATCATTATTGTGTTCTCCTCAGGTCGCCCACTCTCTGACAAGCAATTATTGGAAAATGCTCTTTGATCTGTGATATTGCAAGTTGTAAGCGGACTTACAGTAAAGGTGTCTCGTAAGGTATCATATAACTAGAGCTTTGACTATGTGAAGTCATTCATGCGTGGGTTGTTAGTCAGAATCGTTATTGAATACACTTTTACAACACCTGTTATATTTCTTGTTGGAAATCATAAATAATGTTGTAAAATTACAAACACGCCAATAATAGTTTGAGCTTAAACAGTTTTAAGGATTATTACAAATCATATTTGGTTTAAAACGGGTTTTTGTTTGGTCCGAAAATGCGTTTTACTTCGTGTCATGAATGGAAAATTTGTTTCAAATGACATTTAAATTGGACACTGCTGGAGCGAAAAATCACTTTTTAGGCCACCATTTTGAAACGACTCAATGGATTTTGATAACTTTTAGTATATTGATATATACTATTAAAATACATATTTTTTACAAATCTCATCAAAATCGGATGAAATGTACTGTTTTTAGAGAATTAAAACTACTTTTTTATTAAACCTCCCCCCCCCCCCAAAGGGTACTTCCGGTAGTCCTATTTTGCTGACTAACCAACTGGACTGAGATATTTACAAAAGAAACATTTGTACCAAGTTTCATGAAAATCGGACAAAAATACGACCTGTAGAGAGTACACACGTATGAAATGACACTTTATAGTCCTCTCTACCACTTGATCACGTTAAATATATACAACAAAATCATATTAATTACACATATGCATATAAAGGTTTACAAATCAATTGAAAAATACTAAACAAATCGTATATACGTATGCATATAAAGGTTTGAAAAATACTCAAATCGTGTTATGGGGGTCAGGATCGGTGCTCATTTCATGGTCCAACCATGCTGACGGCATGAATATATCATTTTTCCAATGGAAATCCGCTAAAAACGCATAAGGTTCATGATGTGTTTCTTTCTCAAGCCAAGGAAGCCGGATTTCTGACTGTAATCGCACCTCGAGTTGATGTGCGGTGTTCAGAAATACTTTACCCTTGAGACGAGGAATGGATTGGTGAAGGTATAATGGAATTGATCAACATCTGTAAACTCGTGGCCGCTATTACACCGTGAGGTCACGTGATCTGGTAGAGGGGTTTCAGTTTCACTCAACGTGACTTCCGAACCACGCTCGTAGCCTAAGTTCGCGAAATAACTAACGGTTCTGAGCAAAATCTTTCAACAAATCTATTTTGAAACCAATCTTTCAATGCCTTTTCCCACCAATAGCACTGTATTAAAATTCTTCTGTGTTGTCAGGCTGATAAAGAAAAATAGGACCCCAAGGACAATATTGTCAGATTTGGGGCTCCATCAAAATGTAACACAACATTTTCAAACGATGCCGTTTTGTTAAGAAGTCTTTTTGAGGTTGGATCGACCGAGCTCTCGCTGAGGTTAAGTGGAAGCGAGAACTAAATGGTCCTAACCTCAAAATAAAAAGACACAATAAAGATAATAAAGAAAGCTTGTCTTGTTTTAACGAGGCGAAAATAGGACTACAAAATTCTCTCTGCCACTCAACCTCGACCTTTACCTAGCGTCACCGTATAGTCAAATTACAAATTATTGTAAGTGGTGACTGCGGGGATCGAACCCGCACCACCGGAGTGATGAGCTTCGGAGTCGCGCGCGATACCAATCCGCCACTGATCCGCGTATAAATCCAGTTTACTTTAAAGGCTACCTTTAATTTGATACTTAGTTGAACTTTAGGGATAAAAGGCCCTTTATATCCCAAGAAGCTAAAAAGCCTTTTGGGGCAGCACACGATTGGCATGAAATAAGTTAGAATATTCAAATTACGTGAATTTTCAAAAGAAACATTGTAAGATAATAGAAATTGAAACCGGTCAAAGAACAATAAACTCTCGGCTATTATCACAGTTCTAACATACAGCTTGGTTTTGGCATGTTTGTGCACAAAGACCCAGAGATGACCTTGAGGTGAGATTGTGAGGGGGCGGGGTCAAGGTCAACTGTGTTATCAGTGGGTCAGCGTGATAACAGCTGACAATAGGCTGCATCAGCATCACTGTTATCAGTTCAGCACACGTGTCCGCCTGTGTGACCATTGTCGATAAGCTTATCAATCAGTTTACTATACAGGGCTTTAGTGAAATTCCTTTGGAAAATGAGATAGTCGTCAGCATGACCCAGGCCGGGGACCATGAAATGAGCACCGGTCCTGACCTCCCAGAACACGTTTTGGGAATTTTTCAAAATTGTAAATGTATATATGCGTTTGCTCTCTACAAACGGCATTCTTTGTCTGATTTATTTACCTGGTTAAGTTCATCAGCCAGCAAAATCAGACTACCTGAAATACGCTTTTTGGTTTGACGTTTTACTACAAAAAAGCTGGTTTAATGTTGGCTACCGCTTATTAAATTTTTGCCATGAGACTTTGCTTTGAGACACCGACCACTCTTAAATGGTATTTTAAGGTGAATTTGAGATGATGATGAGTGTGATGAGTGTTTTTGATGGATGATGCGGTTGTAGTCTTGTTACAGACTAGGGCCGACTGTTCTCCAGATGGAGTCATTAATTAATAGCCCAACGATTAATGGAATGGAACAACGGCTTAACGTGACTTCCGAACACGGGGAGTGGCCATCGTGAAAAGTTATCACTACAACCGGGAATCGAACCCGGGCCGATTTGGTGCGAAGCACACCATTGAGTTACGGCCAATCCCATGAAGCATCCGGAGGCCAAATTAAACACTTTTAATGCAATAGAAAACTTGAGCCATAGTATTGGGCTGAATTTCAAAGTTATCGAAATAAAACAAAAACCAATACTTAAAATAATTTAAATTGCACAAATTAAACACATTAAAGGTTATTTATTTTTCACAAATAACCTTTAATTTGTGTTGCTCGACGATGATAGCCTTGCTATCGAAAGGCCTCGCAATTTAAATTATTTTAAGTATTGGTTTTTGTTTTATTTCGATAACTTTGAACTTTTAATACATTAAAACTTTTTAATATAAAGATCGTTAATTTTGGTTTATACTTAAATAAAGATTTCTAATGGTTCCACCATTTAGAACAACCCTTTACATCGTGAGTTTTCCCCACCTCCTGTAAGTAAAACAATCAGCCGGAGGCATTGTTGTGATTGACGTCACACGGTATCAGCTGTGCGCGCAGACAGCAGACGACAGCTGCGCGCGCAGCCAACTCACAGTCTCACAGCTGATCAGCCGACCGCTCAGTCCGTCAGTCGTGGTACGCGTTGTTGCCGATCGTTACTGTCGTTAGTGCGTCGCTCTTTTCCCTGGTAAGTTGAACGGAATTATTCTCCTACTTACATTTTGAAGTGGTTATAAATTAGTAAGTGTATAATGAATGATGTTCACAAATAATCTTAAAGGAATGGGACTTGATATTATAATTTCTTTAATGGATTGGAAAGACAGGACAATAGAACTTTTAAATTGTTTGGTTCTTTGTGAAAGCGAGAGTGTTTTAACCAATAACAGATTTTTACTTAATAGGCAATGCAATAATGTAAATATCTTCTGTTGTTTTCGGAATATTCTATCAATATCGTTTTACATCTCACACGACGAGAGTTTATTAGGAACTTTGTCAACCTGCATTAAGACAGTTAAAAACGAACATTTAACCTGAAGGGGTCTTTTGGGGCTCGTGAGTGGCAGGAGTTATATACATCCTCCGAACTGCGTGGCGTGATTTACCAGAATTTTAAGAAAGCGGGAGTGGAAACGCCTAAATAGGAGAACATGGAGCCAGCACAACAAACCAAAAGGTTGACGTGCACGTGGTCTAGAACATAATTCCCAAATAATTTAATCTATTATTTACCCTTCTTTGGTGTTAGTAAAAATTGATCTAGTAAATTGAATTTCATTTCACCCAACAGAGATCAGTGAAACCAAAGATTATGTTATGGTAGGTAGGTAGCGCATAGGTGCCACAGGAAAATCAACATAGTTCGGCAGTCCAAGCACAGAAAGCGCTGCCATCTCTCGCCGTCGTTCTCTCCCCTCGGCTCCACGTGCTCGAGTTTCTCCGATGCCGATGACTTAAATGTGACCAAATCGTGCGATTTTCGAGAACGAACGAACTTGCGTCAGTGGCTCTACAGGAGACTCATAAACGAATTCCCTCGCAGCGCTGTCTACGCTTTGGCTGCCGCACTATGTTGACTTCCTGCCTCATCCATCTATGCGCTATCTACCTACCACAACATAGTCTCTGGTGAGACTGAGCGGGATGTGAATTGAGCTACGTGCGTCAGCGAGAGCGGTGAGTCGATGTAATCACACGAATCAAAGCTGCAAGTGGTGTTTAGCTCGGCAAGAAATGTACAATCCACGTCATCAGCGTGCTTGATCACCTGACATTGAGACTTTTACAGCTACCACTTCATCGGTTTTTACATAGTCTGTCTTTCAGTCCGTTCGGTTTCTCCACTTGCGGTGGTTCGGAAGTCACGTTGAGCCGTTGGTCCATTCCGTTGGTCGTTGGGCTATTAATTAATGAACCAATCTGGGGAACAGACGCCCTATTTTGTAACAGACTCGTGGCGTGGTCCTGTAATCAAGCTTCATGGAGGTCACGTTTTGAAGATGATATAGGTCTAAAGCGGCTCAGATAGTCACAGTGATCATTTGATGATACCCGCATCAACTCCCACCATCGTTTAGACATATGAGACCTTCACCTGCGTGGTTTGGAAGTCGTCCTTTGGTTAATCCGTTGGTCCTTGTATTTCCATTGGTCATTGGGCTATTAATTAATGACCCATTCTAAGGAAGAGTCGGCCTTAGTTTGTAACACTACACCTTATAACTCATTATACCACTCATCACACTCATCCTTCGCCACATATTTGTCTTAAAATACTCTCATGAGAGTGGTCGGCATCTCAAATAGTGATTTAGTGAATTAATGAACCAGTCTGGGAAACAGTCGACCTTAGTTTGTAACAAGACTACACCTCATTATCCATCAAAACACTCCCATATTCACCTTAAAATACCCTTTAAGAATGGTCGGTGTCTCAAAGCAAAGTATCAAAGTTGACCATGTGACAATATCATCGCGAGTCATTAAGGGTTTCATGTCAATATTTTAATTTGAATGGCGAACTTGTTTGATTGTATGTAGATGAAATCACTCGCACAGATAATCATTTTCCGCATATTTAAAGCAACATTATACAGGGTTTTCATAAAAGAAAGGTGCAGTTTCAACTATCTGCGAAATTTTAATACGTCAAACTTAAAACCCCAGGATAGTACTCGTGAAAAACTCGTACGTTCACCCGTTTTACTGAAACTTTTTCTGAAATTTAAAACGTGTTAGTAAATATTTTAAATGTAAAAAACTGTGTTATTCCAACGTAACGGTGTATTTTAATATTTTAACACACACCCAAACAAGTGGGAGTAACATCTTGAATGTAAATTACCAGTTCTAAGTGTCTCAGGGTGCTTTGCACCAGTATCTTAATTGAAGAATCTGTCTAGTAGCTTCTTCCTTACTCTAATGAGTTGTTGTTATTTTTGTTTTCCACAACAATATACTAACAAGGCTGTTTACAGCTGGATAAGTGTTAGTTAACAATTACCTAGGTACATAATTATATACTAGCTACTTGGGTAGGATAGAACTGTGCATACCTTCGTTGATATAATGAATAAGTATCAATGACGATTGCATAGCATGTATATGTTTCCGCAATAAACTATTTATTTAGTGCCTCGGTAATGCGAGGATTAAGGGTCTGCAAAGGCTAAAATCCACTGATTCTTTAAAAAAGTTATAATTGATTATAAAGTAATTAGATGAGAACGAAGGCTTAAGTGGTCAAAGTCGTATCATCCTTAGGCTTCCGGTACAGACCGAGTCAATAAACTATTGACTGGGAAATCCAGCTTCATGGAGGTCAGGTTTTAGGATGATATATGTCTAAAAGCGGCGCTCAGATAGTCTCAGTGATCATCTGATGATACCATCAACTCCACCATCGTTTAGACATGTCAGACCATCACCTGCGTGATCACGTTAAGCCGATGGTCCTTGTATTTCCATTGGTCAAATGACCCAAAGGAAGAGTCGGCCTTGTTTGTAACAAGACTATTTACTCATTACTACCACACTCATCCTTCGCCACATATTTGCCTTAAAATACCCTCATGAGAGTGGTCGGTCTCAAACAGTGATTTAATGATTTGACAAAAAATACTCCCTTTTGAGCGGGATTGAAAAGTCTCTACCTTGGAGAGAGTCGTACAAACCAGCGTTCAAAAATCTGAAATTGTTGACATTACCCTGACTTTGAATTTTGTAGACACCTCTTTGTTCATTTCAAAACCTAATCCCATAAGGGGTGGCGAAACACACTCTTATGAAACTAGATGTAGGCAACACTACCGAATTGGACGGGACAGAACGGTAGTTTTTAAGCGTTACCCCTCTCAGACGGGAGCTAGCTTTGCCACGACTTGAGGCTTTAAAACAATAAAATACCTTTCTGCGCAGTACCACGTGATCGCTAGACTCATAAAGATTGGCTACTTGCAGTTACAGGGCACTGGAACACAGCTGTTTGATATTGAACCTTTTAACGTTCCTAATCTCGGAATAACGCAGAGTATTGCTCTTATTGCAGTTCCCACCTGGTTATAGCTTTCCTAGACTAGCGATAGCATGAATAGCTTCGTCGATAATTAATCACTAAAAGAACTTTCTTAATGCAACTTTCATCGCGTTGTCTTAGGCCAGCCGCACACTGGTTCAGAGTATAAAGACGCTTTTAGTTTTAGTCGTTTCTCCTTTGACTTTTCTGAGTCGTGCGCACATTATCAACGGCGCAAAGGATTTGGCGGAGGTGGTCGTTTTATGGGACGGGATACCGATAAGCATATCCTGGTGCATTAAGATCGATAAAAGCTCAAAAGGTTTCAGTTTGGCTGAGCCACACACCTAAAACGCAATACCCACTGAAGGTCTATCAACCCTGCTAAAATACCACAAATGTATACATTTATCACTAAATCACTATTTGATCGATGCCGACCACTCTCATGAGGGTATTTTAAGGCAAATATGTAGTGAAGGATGAGTGGTAGTTTGAATGAGTTATGAGGTGTAGTCTTGTTACAAACTAAGGCCGAATCTTCCTAGAATGGGTCATTAGTTAATAGCCCAATGACCAATGGAAATACAAGGACCAACGGCTTAACGTGACTTCCGAACCACCCAGGTGATGGTCTGTTTATATGTCTGTCTAAACTCAACATCGATTACCAAGGTTACATCATAAGGGACAAATTGTTGTCTGTGCTGCGATAAACCTGCGGGTATTATCATCACGATTACAACCCTCCACGATAAGATGTTATTATTTACACTATTTTCTCAATGCAGTTCTCCGACTTTATCAATGTATTAATTTTTTATATTTATACTTATTGCTACGCTTGGTTGTTTTTCTATAAATAACAGAGGAAATGATGGTTTGTCAAGTCTTCTTGGGGAGGCGGAGGTAACTCATCCTCAAACCTGACGACAAACACCTTAGATTTTCAGACATGTAGAAAAGTAGCGAGATCTGTTAGCTCATTTTCGTTCTGAAAAGATTGTCAGATCAACTCGACTGAAAATCTCCTAAAGTTTACTATGCGTTCCACAAGTCGTACTTCAGTTCGTAGGACAGATCATCTTTTATCCTTCAAATAAGAGCATACGAATAGTTTCGTCGATAATTAACACACATAAAAGAAGTTCCCTGTTTCCTAACATTCCCAATTCAATGCAACTTTACCGAGACACCGGACATCGTCTGTCTTACTCTTCCTGGCTCTCTTAAACAAGTATAAACAATAAAAAGGTTCTGCTAGACCATTGAGTTTTGAAGTCGTGCACTACTGGGCATATTATCAAAGGCGCAAAGGATTTGAGGCGTTTTATGGGACGTTTTTCCTAAAATAAATAAATCTTGATACTTAAGAATTAAAACACTTGTACGTTTTAATTTCACGACCGGTTTCGATAGCATCTTCGGGTCATGCCTGATTAACAATTGTTTATAAGTGTTTAATTCTTACACGTCATAAGTATCCCTACGTTAAGTAACCATTTAAACCGTCATAAGTATTAAGTATTTAAAATTTTGCATTCATACACATCGAAATCCCATTCAAACATACAGTGTTTGCATTCACCCAAGTTTCATTCACTCGAATTTGTTCCACTCTTTCCCCTTGGTCCGTGGTCTGTTTACGCGGAGCCCCAGTCGTGTGCCATAAACTCGTTTATATTATAGAATGCTTCTGCGACCAAATGTTTTTCAAGCGAGTTTTGAATGCTTTAGGTGGCATAGGTGCACCTTTAATCGAATTTGGCAGTCTGTTGACTAGTTGAACTCCTACCTGTGAAGGCAAACGTTCATGAGCTACCGTACTGTGTCTCCCAGTTCGGTAGTTCTCCCTGCCCCTGGTTACGTAAGAGTGGGTATTACTCCCTCTTACGGGGTCGCATTTTTCCCTTAAAAAAGGCAGGTTTCCAAAATGTAGAGGCAGGGTAATGTCAACAGTTTCAAATTTTTGGAAGGTTGCCTGCACGACTCTCTCCATTGCAGTTTTGCTATTGTTCTGACTGCTTGTTTTTGGAGAATGAAAATTCTGGAAAAGTTTTCGCTTTTGCAGCCTCCCCACAGTGCTACTCCGTAGGAGTAAGCCAAAAGGTTCCTACGCCCCTGGCTATGTCCCTGCCAAGTACCACAGAATGAATTCATCCCACCCACCGTATAAAGAATAGGGAGTGTTTGATTCTTGTTCAGAGTGAACACAGCCAGGCCATTCACCCTTCAGACTCACTGTGGCTAATCCAACATGATCAATCTAATTGTAGCAACAATCACCATCACGTAGCATTGACAGTTCAACAACCGACACCGACACACCTGCCCTCGTAGCCACAAGTGACTGGGGAACAGACGGCCCTAGACTACATCTCATCATCCATCAAAACATTCATCACACTCACTTTCATTCCACGTTTACCTTAAAATAACCTATGAGAGTGGGTTGGTGTCTCGATGCAAAGCAAAGTATCATCTGTTCAATCGTAAAGATTAGGGACAGAATAATAGATTTAAAAGCATAAAGGGCCGCTGGCATGACAGAAGTGAATTTCTTTTGCATTTTGTTAATATAATTTGCTATTTGTAACTCTAGTTCGATACGCTCACAGCCTCGCTTCGCTCTTCGGCCTCAGACACGGGGTTTTGCTGCTGGTTTAAAAAATATAATGTAAGGAAACCGCATTTCAAAACGGAATACTCATTCTGCTGTTCTTCACTTTTTGCCGCCATTTTGAAAGCATTCAATGGATTGTTATAGTTTATAGTTTATTGATGAGTAATATTAAAATATACTATTATTGCGGACATTTTCCATCGTTAGTGAGCAAGATGATATGTAGGTTACTTTCCACCTGAAGACGGGATCTGAAATCTGATCTGAAACGTCGTGATCATCTTGCTCACTAACGATGGAAAATGTCCGCAATAATAGTTTAAACTCTGAAATTCTCCCATCGTCAACAACAAACTTTAAACAAAGAATTGAAAAAATATGTGTAAATTTCATCAAAACCTATTGAAATTTACTGTTTTTATCTTTAAAATAACTTGTTTAATGAAAGCTCCCCATTTATAAACGTAATGATATTACCAAATGTTATTAAAGTCGAACATAAATGCGATTGTAGAGCGTACACACACATATACATATGTACATAAAGTTTTGAAAAAATGCTTAAAACGTGTTCTGGGCTTCGGTGTCGGTGCTCATTTCATGTATTGCCATGAATATCTATTTTCCAAAGAAAGTCCACTAACAAAAACCGAGAAAGACACCATAGAATTTATTTACAACATTTTACACACAAAACAATCAATGTAACCGATGTTTTCAGCAAGGATGTAACAGAAAACACAGAGTATATTGGACACAGAGTAAAGTGTGTTTTATGAAAGAAGTTTGTAACTGCGATCAATCAGCTGTGGATTTGAACCGCCTAATGTTCCGTGTCCTTTCCACATCCTGGAGGAAATATTGTCCCATTCCTCACACAGCACTTGCCACATCACTTCTCACTCCTGGCTTTTCTGCTCAGTTATTGAAATTCTCGTACATACCTTTTGTGTATGAATTTGTAAAGTAGTCATTGGTTTGATGTTCGTGGTGTTGACGATGGCAGAATTTCCGCAGATGAAATACAGGGGGTCATAAATGTTGGAGACATTCTGGTATTAAGTGGGTGAAAGGCCAATCGACTTAAAAAGGGGAGTTTGCTTGGACAAATTACAAACGAATACTGTTACTCATTATTTTACAAGTTGTGTTAAAAATTAAACTAAACCGTTTCCGTGGTTTGTCTGCAAATTTTGTAGCCTAAAATTAATTCAACCTCACATCAGGTGTCTCTGAGCATTGCTCTGAGAGTTATGCTTCCAATAACCTCTCCAAATCATTGAACTATCTTTATGAGCACATTGTCTTTGACATAATTCCCCCTCCAAAAAAATGCTTAAGGGTGTAACGTCTGGAGAACGTCAAGGCAAAGGAGTTATGGTTTTTTTGTTACGACAAAGTGTGTTTACAAATAAAGTGCAAGACATTGAGGACCTTATGAGTTCAAGAGGTTATTGGAAAATATAACGCCGGCAATGCTCAGAAAACCCTGCCCTGGTGTGAGGTTGAATTTAAACTACAAGCTTTGCGTGCAAGCTAAAGAAAGCACGTTGAAAACTGTTAAATTTCCTTGTAACAAACCTTATAAAATAAGGAGTTCCAATAATTGTTTGTCCTTTGTAAGTAATAAAACGGGGTCAAGTTAGCTACCTAATGAAAACCCCACGTGTTTGAGTCGATCAACCATTCAATCACACTATCCCAAAATGTGTTCACTAAATCACTAAATCACTATTTGAGATGCTGACCACTCTCATGAGGGTATTTTAAGGCAAATATGTGATGAGGGATGAGTGTGATGAGTAGTGGTAATGAGTTATGAGGTGTAGTCTTGTTACATAGGCCGACTCTTCCTTAGAATGGGTCATTAATTAATAGCCCAATGACCGATGGAAATACAAGGACCAACGGCGTAACGTGACATCCGAACCACGCAGGTGATGGTCTGATATGTCTAAACGATGGTGGGAGTTGATGCGGGTATCATCAGATAATCACTGAGACTATCTGAGCCGCTTTAAACCTATATCATCCTCAAAACCTGACCCGGTTCAACAATTTATAACCACCCTGTATTATTACAGACGTTTTCCATCGAAATAGAGAGTTGTCGCTAAAATTTACAAATATCTTGAATCTGAGGGTTTTCATGCTATGCCACACACAACTAAAAAGTTTAAACGGGTTTGTAAATAATATCCTAACGTTTTTTTTGCCACCCATAATAAACATCAGTCTATTTTATGTTACTGACTTTCGATCCAACAAAGTACTGTAACGAAAATTGTATTTTTACGATGTCAAACAACAAGACACGACCGACCATAAAAGCAATCCAAGGTTGCACGCTTCTGCAGTTCGGCAGTTCTGGTGGTTCCAAAGATTTTATCGTCATATTGTTCACTTATTTGAACAATGGCTTGTTTACTTTCCGCAAACAAACAACTGAAAGTTTGGCAACTTCAGTGATATATTGTAACTGCATTGGGCAAATATTCTTATATGACCTTGTATGGGTTAGGTATAGTAAAAGCTCAATTTTTCACAAAAATCAATAGACAACTATCAATAGAGTCCGTGCGTTTCTTCGTGGCGCTTGGTGAAGGTACAGAGTGGGGGAACAAATCGATGTTTTCAAAAAGTACAGTAATAGTCTTTCCTCACAGTACGAGTGCCATGGAAAGACTGAACCGTTGGTTACCCCCACCCTCGAAAACCCTGTTATAACTGGTTTTAGTCGTCAGGGTCAAGCGCCACGAAGAAACGCACGGACTCCACACATTTTCAAGGTTGTCACTGCGCAGAACTGTTGAAAACGTTGGCGATGCTGAAGACTATGGTTTTCAAAATGGTGTCAGTTTTGAAAGTCTCAATTGAATGGTTAATATATTTTATAAACGTGTTTCAATTCCAATTTTTTATTTCAAAAATATTATTATGCACTTGACATTTTTAACTTTTAACATTTAAAACTCTACTGAGATCCACTTTGCTAATAAAAATGAAAAATTGACAGAATCAAATGACTAGGTGGATCGTAAAATTGCAAACCCTTATAAAGGGACTGAAAGGCGCGCGTACAAAGTTGACAAGCTGCTTCGTAGGTTCTAGCCACATGGGCTACGTTGATTTGTCAGTTTAGATCGTCACTTTTACTGCCCATAATTCCCACCCTTAAATTCCCTTCAACAAATTTGTGAATGTCTGCATTATAATGCTCCATGCTGATCTCCTAAACAAAACAAAAATTCTCAAGTCGGTGCTCATTTCATGGGCCAGGGCCTGGGTCTTACCATAATGACGGCATGAATATCTCATTGTTCCAAAGGAAATTCGCTGAAAACACCAAGAAAATGTCTGTACCAAACTCTGCAGTGCTGAGGTTGTCACATTCAATGTGAGAGTGTATATTGGTGGAGAGAATATAGATTCTGATGCACACAAGCCATTCAACCAGAAGTTGATGGATTGTTCACTTCGACCCACAACCAGCTTGTCCTACAAACTCATCCACTCCAGAGTTATCCAGGCAAATATTCAGTAGTGGATACGGTTTTAATTTTGCATGTTGCAAAGCTCATTTGTTTGAAACTTGTCTTTTAAGAGCAGAAAGTTCACACAAATTGTTACTATTGATTGTAGTAGTTTAACAGCACATTTTGGCACGAATCACGTTCTGAACCGAGTGTTCTTTCCTACATTGAATAAACAGAAGTACTAATTTCAAATCTAAATTAGCTTTCACTTTTATGATGTTACCAAAGATTTTCATTCTTTACGTTGCAACTACATGAAGAACTGAGCCTGCAGACTTGCTAACTAGTTAAAAAGAGCTGTAATGTAAGACACCCTACATCGTTCATCGGTGTGCCCACATCGGGTTTTGTCTGTTATTTTAACAATCATTCCATCAAAGAATACCAAAAGAAAACTCCTTGCGAAAGCCCAAAGCGCTTTAAATTTAGGTATAGGCTACTCGGTGATTGGTTTAGCAATTCAAAAATATGGACACCCATTTCTATTGCAGTTTTCCCTGTCGAAACCTTTAATTACGAGCAAGAATTGATTAATTCAAAGTGTGGTGATTCACACTTGCAAGCGTAGAGTCGCTAATCAAAACACCAGTGGGTAGAATGTCTTTGAAACAAATGGCATGAGCAAAGTCTTATTGGTCCAGTCTATTGGTCTATTGGATCTAGTTTGTAACAAGACTACTCCTCATAATCCGTCAAAACACTCATCCATTCATTCCAAAATCACCTTAAAATACCCGCTAAGAGTAGTCGGTGACTCAAAGCAAAGAGTCCAAGAAACCGTTTATACGAAGAATTATGAGAATAAGAATGTGTTCTTATCGAGTTCTGCCAAGTTATCAAAAGCCACTAATGATTAAGCAATCATGAATATTTGACTAGTGGCAGATTCCTTTCCATGAGGAAAGCTGATAAGATTTCCATTGTGTTTATCAGCGGTTATTTTTATCACCAAGCTGTTATCTCTCTGACGTCATTCTACCTGCGTCACCGTGGATGGGGGTGTAAATCATTGGAGGCTGATTTATTATTCATGTAGGATGATTTAATATTACGAAACAGGAAACGGTATTTATAACATAGAGATCGTGGAAAGGATATGGAACAAGGTAAGGAAGGGGATGGGTCTGCTAGCATCAAACTTGGGCGACTGATTTGGCCTTCAACCAGGATGAAAGCATTGGGTTTTTATCCTTATCCACCAAAAGCAGTCGTCTCCAGTTTGCTTTACAGAGATCTTCTAGATCTAAGCTTGATGTAACCAATAATATTCACCCTCTCTTCAGAGTCTCTTTCTGACAATAGATTTTCAAGAGTGGACCTTCCTTAGCGCACACCTCCAGTTAGTCCCTCTCTTGACCCATAGAAAGGAACTGTCATACTGAGTAGCCAAACATCTACCCAGGATTAGACATGATCTCTCTTGCTGTGCCCAGTATCAGGTTATCTGCACAGGTAAAAATACCAGTCAGATTCCGACCAAGGGTAAATTTATACCTTGACAAGGCCAAGTGCAAAGTTCAACGTCTCTAGTATAGGTGGAGTAGAAAGATAATTTTGTTCCACCACTGTGCCGGATCTTCTAGCACGGGGTTCCCAGTAGAGGAGTGAGTGCCTACGTCAATGGGCTGACCTATACAATACCTCAATCAACACAATCAACTTGAGCTGCCCAACATGGCGGCGTGACGCACGCCCTCTCCCCCCCTCACCCTTGTGTTAACACGCGCTTGTGTCAGCGTTCCACAAGTCACTGGGGCCTGGAGTAGGTCAGTTAGCTGACGTGCTTTCTTAACTGGCATTTGCAGAGCGAAAAAAAGGTTAGAGTAAGAAAGGTTATGGAGTGGTTGCTTTCGTAATTTTTAATGTGATGGGCGATGTCCTCCTCTCACGATGTAAAGTTGCCTTTAGAAGCAATAACTTGATTCCAGAAAGGTTCGGAAGTCACGTAAAGCCGTTGGTCTATTTTCCATTGTTCCTTGGGTTATTAGTTAATGGCCCAATCTGGAGAAGAGTCAGCCCTGGTTTGTAGCAAGACTACACCTCACCACCCATCAAAAACACTCAACACACTCACCCTTCATCCCATATTCACCTTAAAATACCCTCTAGGAGTGGTCGGTGTCTTAAATCAAAGTATCAAAAGGCACATTTTGATCATTTAAAAATTTACAACATTTCAACACTTAAACACCATTTGATTCCAAAACAGGTTTCCCCAAGGCTCAGGGAGGTCATGACCAAGAACCCCCTTGGCTCCACCTCTGATGGTCGTGTTACAATTAAAGTTCCCGGGTACCAAACTACTTACCGCACAAAAAGGTTCTAAGCTTGTCAAGGCAAATGCAAACTGCCATGCGACCAGTAGCCATGAACAGTCTGGTCTAACAATACGAATTGTCTAACTATTCTAAGTACAGTTCTCAACAATTGACCATGTACGCGCATTAGTACAAAACAACCGCTGTCTTAGCAGCTGAACCGGTGCCAAGTACTTAGTACACTCAGAGCTGCTTTAGATAGTAGATTGTAGTCGAAAAAGTAGGTTATTTGCAATACTTCTTACTTACTTTGATTTTAAACACCTACCACTCCTAGATGGTATTTTAGTTGAATATGGAATGAATTGTGAGTGTTTTGTGATGTCGTGTAGAATTGTTACAAACTAGGGCCGACTGTTCCCCGGATTGGGTCGTTAGTTAACGACCAATGGAATGGACCAGCAGCTCAACGTGACTTCCTAACCAAGGGGTGGCCATGTGAAAATTTTGTTTATGCAGAGCCGGGAGTTGAGCCCGGGCTTATTTGTTGCGAAGCACGCACTCTACCACTGAGCTATGACCACCCCCCACACAAGAGGGAGTAACAATACAAAGTAACGTAGTTGTTATTCATGCATGTACAAACTATACATTGTGTATGGTACTGGAGGTCTAGGCTTATTTGGCATTGTTTGTTGATGCGGATGGTTCATCGTTGCGGATCAAATTGTTTCAGCGGTGTTGAACAACTTTAGAGCGTAGGAATATGACCTTCGTTGTCGTTTTGGAGTCGGTGATGAATAAGTTCTTGTGTTAGTCTCATTCCTAGTTGAAACCGGCAGAAAAGTTTATATGAGTCCATAGGGCTTCACCGAAAGCCAGTTTTCTCTTGAAATGGTACTCTTGAAGTTGTGCTCCATGGGTACATGAAATATAGTTTGCTGCAAATTGTAGTGCAATATGATCAATTGTAGCTTACGTATGATAGAGACGATTAACTTGAATTAACTATAATCTAGTTCTTCGGTTCCACACTGCTTCAAAACATCATTACAATTGAAACATTTCGTCTTGTTTGTAAACTTTGCAAGAGATATTTTCTACTCTACTCTTCTCTATTGCTTTGATTGACCCATGGTCACGTGACGGGTCGTGGCTCTGACGTCATCGCCAGGTTATGACTTGCTCTACAAACTTTTCTCACACTTGGGTTGGCTTGTTGCCATTATATCGGGTGACTTGACGGTTCTCACAAGGAATTGCTCTTTCCTGCTCTCTATTGCTGACCCGGCGCCCTGGATACGCCGTTATTGTCGTGCTCGAAACCGGCGTACCGAGCATAAGGGAGGTCTCCGTTCCAACTCGTCAGCGTTTCGTTTGTTTGTCCTGCCCTGTGATCTCTCTGTATCTTGACCAGTACCATAACTTGGTTCCTTTTCTAAATCTCTAGGCTATGTTCGAAAACCAGTAAAATCTGCAGTGACGTCAAGTAAAATTGATGATCATTGTAGGCCCTTTTCAACCGCTTAGGAGTAATGACTATATAGTTTACCCGACTTATCTACACATGAGCTGTATAAATGGTTTCCAAACCTATATACAGACGAGGTGATATACAGACGAGGACAGACTGAATTCACAGGCCACTCAGTCAGTTGAAGAGCATCTGTTTCTGACTGGGTCAAGTGTGACGTAGACACTGGCTCAACACGTTATAATGTGCTAGTGGCGGTAATTAGTACAAGTCATGCAGTTCGCAAACACCCATTTACCAACCGTCTGATTCACGGCGCTCCCGACATGTAGTGCACTGTACGCTGATGACTGTTTGGTAGTTCGGAGTGGTCAGGAGGCACATTGCTCGCTTCTAGTTGATAAGTATGAAGTTGAGGTTTGAATATTTTAATATGATGAAAAAATGTGACCTTCTCTGAATGTGGTTTCTTCAATAATTGATGTTCCGCTCCATTTTTAAAACTTGTATGACTAATGAATTTTTAGCAAATTTCCTTAGGAAAAATTAGATATTTATGACGTCTGCATGTTAGGACCCAGGCCCGAGACCGTGAAATTGGCACCGATCCTGAGTCTCGATCCCCAGAACACGTTTTGAGAATTTTTACAACTTTATAATAATACATAATTATACTGATCGTGTGAGCTCTCCACATGTCAAAATGTGTGTCCGATTTTCATAAAATGTCAATGGTAGCAAACACATTTATATTTCAGCGGAATGAGTAGTCAGATTTTAATGAAATTTGAAATGTGCTTTCCTTCATGATAACTTACAGTAAAAATAGGTAGTGAGTGTCAAGATTAGTATATAGGACTACCTATATACTAACCTTGAGTGAGTGTAGCGAACAGCCTCGTAACGACCGTGGTAATTGGAGATCTGATGCCGTAAGTGGAAGCTAGGCTGTGAGCATAACGAAGCGTGGTTTCTTTGTCTTTAATTTTGGGATTTGGTAACCGAATGTGTCAAATATTATCATAATATTCTCCATGTTTGAAAAGTTATTCTCTCCTTCGACTGATATCACAAAAACACACAATAAATTTGATAACTTTGACAACAAGTTGAACTCACGCTTGTAAATCTGTATCTAATCCATAACAATATTTAGAAATCAAGTGATTCGTAACTAATCAAGGATACGGAGCTTCTTCACAAGCTATTTTAAACAACACTAGGGTTTGATATACAATTCTGATAAATATATTATTCCTAAGATTTCTAAGTCATATAAATCACCGATTCAACATCTAAAACAACTTTCCCAGTACATCCTGACCAACTATTCATTTAATTGCAAAATAAAATTTCTAGCTTTCAAATAAACTCTCTCGTGACAACAAACAATACTTTCAGCTAGCAGTGAATATAATCAAATAGAGTTCTGTGCATATTGATTAAGTGTGACACTGCTGGTGTATAAGCCATGGGCCACGATAACGCCTCTCAGTTAACGTAGAAGAAGGTAAACGTTGTACCTTGTCATGCACACAAGACTGTAATGTGCATGTCGACAAGGTCTGGATTTAGATCCCCAGTGTGTATTGCATCAAAGAAAGGTTTCACTATTTAAGTGCAGTTGAATTTGCCTCTAAATTGAAATGACTTCTCAACGGTTTGAGTGATACTTTTGATATTTTTACTTTGAGACACCGACCACTTTTAGATGGTATTTTAAGGTGAATATGAAATGAAGGGTGAGTGTGATGAGTGTTTTTGATGGATGATGAGATGTAGTCTTGTTACAAACTAGGGCCGACTGTTCCCCAGATTGGGTCATTAATTAATAGCCCAACGACCAATAGAATGGACCAATAGAATTGAATAGCGTGACTTCCGAACCACGGGGAGTGGCCGTCGTGATTGGTTATCACTGCGCCCGGGAATCGAACCCGGGCTAATTTGATGCGAAGCACACACTATACCACTGAGCTATGACCACCCCCATATTAAGAGTGATAGTCTTATTTTCTTTAAAGGAAGTAAAAGATCATAAAAGTAAACCTTCATTTCCCTGGGAATAAGTGTACAATTGTATCACGTCAAAAGCAGCCAATTTATAAAAAGAATTACCAAAAACGAATTTTGATCCCTAGATAAGTTGAAATCAGTGCAAATCAGGTATTTTGGTTTAATTTCACTTTCAACCAACAAGCTTCAAACTAAAAATCGCAAATTCTAAGAGAGTATTTACTGAAAGGAAAGTTTTAACAACACCAGCAGAAGTAAAGTTAGGTTTAAGTGGACAGTTTTAAGACCAATAATGAAGCCTATTGTGTTAAGGCAGCAACAAGGTTTCTCCATTAAACCGTTCTAAAGTACTGACGGGCTTAAATACTATCAAGTTCAATGGTGTTGATTTTAAAGAAATGGTTCAAAACGTATTGGAGCTATTTTTAAAAGACTCCACAAAATCCCTTCGTAGTTTGAAAGTAAAACAAACAAAAATATTGTCGTTTGTATTTGTATCAGGTTGTTTTGCCGTGCTGTATTAAGATTGAATTAACTTACATACGCTGATATTCTTAAGGCATGTCAAGGATCGTTTACGCCCCAAACCCGTAAGGATTATGTTTTTGGAAGCCCATTGGAAAGGAATTTTAAAGATAACCTTGTAAATGCCGCGTGTTAACTGCAATTATTGTGGGATCATTTTAAAGATAGGGCTTCCAAAATAGTCCAAGAATCCTCCAAGTTTGAAAAGTATTTATTAATATGGCCATAGAACAAATCCTGCCGTCGATTTTTGGACGTACCTTTTCCAAATTGGAAACTATTAAATTTTTTATAATAGTAAACGGTAATAATTTAAACGATGTCAGACAGTCCTATTGGCTGGCTCGGAGCAGCGGACCAATCACAGCCGTGAATCAGACTGACCAACCTTAACGCAAAAATACCAATTTATGCACAACTAATGGAAGGGAAATTCTTGGGAGTTTTGATGACGGAATCAGTTTCCTAACAAAGGAATTAAAATTACTAACATAACGTTATAAAATCCCTACGCGGTAAGTCACAAAAACTGAACAGATTTAACACCTAACCAAACATGTCTACTTAAAACCAAAACCATTGAGCCACCATGATGGATTTTTGGTTACCAAAATAAATTTTTCAAACATTTTGTCCAGCTGAACGGATTTGAGGAGGTGTTGGGAAACTCAAAACTGCATAATTGCTACGACGTTTCGTTCTACGTTTAGATCTAAAGCGGCTCAGATAGTCTCAGTGATCATCTGATGATACCCGCATCAACTCCCACCATTGTTTAGACATATCAGACCATCACCTTCGTGGTTCGGAAGTCACATTAAGCCGTTGGTCCTTGTATTTCCATTGGTCATTGGGATATTAATTAATGACCCATTCTAAGGAAGAGTCGGCCTTAGTTTGTAACAAGACTACACCTCATTACTACCACTCATCACACTCATCCTTCACCACATATTTGCCTTAAAATACCCTCAAGAGAGTGGTCGGCATCTCAAATAGTGATATTAGTGATGAACATGATACTGTATTTCCTGTGGTAATTCGCTAATTAAATATAGTATAGATTTACGTAATCAATTCAATAATGAACCAGTCGTCGTGTTTTTACTCGTTAAACGCTAGAATTTGCTAATAAATCTGAACTTGAGTAAATAAATGCAGGCCGGTGGGACTTATTGTATTGTAGAGTTAATTGGATATTTCAGGTTCATCTCCATAACAATAGACTCGGTTCAATTGTCAAGAGTCGTCGAGAACAAGTGTTGAATGGTATTAATATTGAACACTTCCTTCTCTGTCCAGTAAACTCATAATGCCTTTCATGCAGAAATAGAAATTCATTTACTATTTTCAGTGGATTTCCATAAAAGATAAAGCTATTCAGTATTCATTTCTCTTACCAAAGATAGCAAAACGTAATAGAACAAAACTTCGTGGAACATAACGTCGTGGAACAAAACGTCGTGGAACAAAACGTCGTGGAACAAAACGTCGTGGAACAAAACGTCGTGGAACAAAACGTCGTGGAACAAAACGTCGTGGAACAAAACGTCGTGGAACAAAACGTCGTGGAACAAAACGTCGTGGAACAAAACGTCGTGGAACAAAACGTCGTGGAACAAAAACAAACCGTCGTGGAACAAACGTCGTGGAACAAACGTCGTGGAACAAACTCGTGGAACAAACGTCGTGGAACAAACCGTCGTGGAACAAAACGTCGTGGAACAAACCGTCGTGGAACAAACCGTCGTGGAACAAACCGTCGTGGAACAAAACGTCGTGGAACAAACCGTCGTGGAACAAACGTCGTGAACAAAACGTCGTGGAACAAAACGTCGAACAAAACGGTTTGCAGTTTTGAACTTCTTAACACCTCCTGAGTGAAATGGAAGAACTTTATGTGTATATATTTATGGTATATAATTATGGTACCGTATCTAACATATTTATTAAAATCAACAAAGTCAGTTCAGCAAGACCATACAATTTTCAGCCGCCATCTTGGTCTGGCTGAACGGATTTAGTTCATTTTTGTTTACATCTTGGGTAAGATTTAATGAACCTTTATCACAATTTTGATTGAAATCGGAACAAAAGCACAGTTTTTATAGCCGAAACCCCCATTTTTGGGGGAAAAGCCCCCCCAAATGACACTTCTTTTGAAATGGGTTTGCCGGTTAACAAACTTAACCAATATACGAATATTTATACAGAAGGACCGTTTCGCAAAAATGTTACCTGTAGTGGTCACAAGGCCATCAGCAAAAAGGTGTCAAAAAGAAAACTACCTTCGTAATTTTTACCCCGTTTAACGAAATTCGCTAAGATTCACGTTAGCGCTTGTGGCTACGCGTCGGCTATGTTTGTTAATTTGTTGTTGTTGATGGTCTAAGATTTTATCTTAAATTGTTTAGACGAATTAATAATTAATTTAATTTGCCGTATTAACATTATCTTGCTGAAAAGTAATGAGAGCATTTTGTTTTCAGAATACAACGTAGCCCGAATTTTTCTTTAAAAAGGTAAGTGTTTACTATTCAAAATTACAGTATGTTAATTATTTATGCTTTTTACATATTAGAAATACTCGTATATTCTAGATTATTATTTATAAGTTGCGTAATAGTTTCCGTTGTGGAATTTCCTACTCAAATTCATATTTTCTGATAGTCCGTCATTTTTTAGTTTGACCGATGTGGCCGAACAAGAGGGTCTACTGTACGAGTATTCCAAAATTTCTGGAAGTTGAATCAGTGAAAAAATTGGTTCGTGTTTAGATATAGTATGAATAAGTCATCACCTGGAAGTTAGGTGACTCATACTCTGTGTTGTCTCCATAAA
Organism: Matsumurasca onukii; assembly: GCA_018831715.1. NCBI lineage: Eukaryota > Metazoa > Arthropoda > Insecta > Hemiptera > Cicadellidae > Matsumurasca > Matsumurasca onukii. The sequence goes on along the minus strand of CM032058.1, from coordinate 7,975,650 downwards.
CAGCTGATTTATGGCGACGCCGCTCTGACGTCAGCAGGCCGTTGACACTGACTGTGCACTCTGCTGCCTGCAGGCTCCATTCACTGCTTTTATGCACGTGGATAATGTTGGAATATGCGAGGTGGTTTTATCGTAACTAATATTTAAAGTATTAGTAGACATTTTTTATGATAGTATTCGTATCCAGTAAATTTTTGTACAGGGTGTTTTTTAAGGTAACTCCATTTTCTAACTATAGTAAGTAGTTCATTACGAACAATATAAGTTCATAAGTTTGCATTACTACTGTATTGTTGCAGTGATACTGTGGTTTTGACTTCCTACTTTGATGGTATTGTAAAATAAACGTGATTTTTAGCTAAGATCAAAAAGTGTTAATTTTTAAGAATTTTTAAAAACAAAAACATTTTTATTGTGGCAAAGAGGTGTTTGAGATCAGGTCAGGTTTGCAGATGTGAGTATTCCATACAAATCTAGCATTCACAGACTTGTTCATATTTTAACAGAAACAGGTTTTGTAGGGAACAGAGAATATAACAGAAGGAGGACTGTAGTGAATGAAGAACTGTTGGAATTAGTTTGGAAGTTTCCCCTAAAAACTCTCTAAACATTTGAAACACCAAAAGTAAACAGCCTACTCACACAAGCAAATTCGTTCTCAAACGCCACTTGACACAAAAAGGATCTTGTTCTTAAGTATTCTTCAACAAATACAAATAAAACACTTTACTGAACACCACGGTTGTGTTTGTTTAACAAAAATATCAAATTACGAAATCACAGTGAGACCGGAATATCTCACGCTAACTATGATGTTTGACGCGGTGTGAACCGGAAGAACTAGATAATAGTTGTGACACCGGCCGCGAAAGCCGAAGAGTTAAGTTTTCAGCGTCTTAACAATTTTGGTAAACCTAGCTAAAACCTATAAATAATAATAGTTGCAAAACAAAACATAATACTCACTAAACCTATAAAGGTCTGCGAGTTCTCTACGTTTGGTAGGGGCTTTAGAGTATGTTTTCCCATCTATATTCAGACTATACACACACATTACAGTCTCAACTGCACGAGAAGACAATGGGTTTGTGTTCGCTCTCAGTCTCTTATCGTGAGAGGTGTTTATAAACTACTATTATTGCGGTGGCACTTCGTACATCATTGGTTTCGTAAACTGTTTTCTCAATAGATCATTTTCTGTTTCAAAATAAACATCCTTCGTAAACTCTAATTCACTCCACTCACAGCCTCGCTTCGACCTTCGACCTCAGTTGTATGTTCTATTCACTACGCTCACAGCTTCAATTCGGCCTTCGGCCTCAGATTTGTACGTTCTATCAGGCCGAAGGTATGTTCTATTCACTCCACTCACAGCCTCGCTTCGACCGACCTCAGTTGTATGTTCTATTCACTCCACCTCACCCCCCCCCTGGAACCTCTCTACAGGTCCATTTTTGTCTGACTTTCACAAGATTTAGTACAAAAATTCCTTTTGTACATCTTTAGGTTAGGTTTGTTAAAATCAGACAAGGGGCCTTTCCCTTTAAAAATGGGATTTTATGCTACATAAAGTCTATTTATGATTGAATTCGAATAAAAATTGGTATGGAAATTTATGGTACTTTACACAAGATGTGTTCAAAACTGCAAACCGTTTTGCGACATTTCGTTCCAGCGTTAAGGCGGTAGAAATGGATATGTTTACTTTCTAAGAAAATTCGTTAAACAGCTGTTATCGGTATCGTTATATTGACGATCAGCTGACGCAACTGAAGCTTGTATACAAAGAGCCGGCGACCTCTAAACACACAGGCTAGCTTGTCAGTGACGTCATCCGCAGTGTTTGTCACTGCCAAGGTCAAGTCACTCTTCAGCATAATAATGTTTACTTTCTCCTCGGTACTTTTCCGTAATTATCGCAAGCAATGAGCTCTGAGGTAAAGCAGAGTGGTTGAACTTTATACCGAGTTTCTGTGGGGAATAGAATTGTTTATTTTATCTCTAGGATCGAAACGAATGAAAATGAAAGTGGCTTTGAGCTTTCTAATATCTTCTGAGTCGAATGGGAAAACTGTGTGAATAAAGTGTGTGTGTCCACTCCATAAGTGCATTTGCTGTCAAATGTCCACAAAAGTTGGTACAATTGTTCCTTTTGCGAATCTCTATAGGTAAAGTTTGTTTAAAAAAAAGGTAAAGTTTGTCTAGTTTAGCGAGGCGAAGTTAGGACTACAAAGTCCTCTCTACCACTCAACCTCGATCTTTACCTAGCTGTATAGTCACATTATAAATGTAGGTGGTGACTGCAGGGGTCGAACTCGCGCCCCGGAGTCGCACACGATTCCAACCCGCCACAGGTCCGCTAAACCATCAAAATCAGTCCATCAGAAATGCTTTTTTGGTGAGGTGGCAGGAAGGGGGTTACTCCTCAAAAAATTGTTTTAATGCTATGAAAACTGTATGTATAATACGATTTCAATTTAATTTGGAATAAACATATCTTATGACATTGTACCCAACGTGTGTACCACAAATCAACAAAATACAATCAGCCAGACCAACATGGCGGCGGAAAATAGTTTTAGCCACCATCTTGGTTTGGCTGATTGGATAGTTTTGGTAGTTGATCAATATATTTACACCAAATTTAAACATAAGTGATAATAAATACAATTTTCATAGCGAACCCCCTCATTTTGGGTGAACCACGCTTTCTTCCCCCAAGGTAACTTCCGGTACAAACTGTCTCCCGTTGCCGGAAATTCGCTGCGATTCACGGTAGTGTTGTGGCTACGCATCGGCTGTTCACTGTTCACACACAAAACCGGTAGTTCACCATCAACACGATGCCTCGGCTCATTTTTCATCAGAGAACGTCGGGCGGTCCAGGTTTGAAAATAGCCAACTATCAGACCGCCTGATTTATGATCAGCGACAGCACGGAGATCCGTGGAAATGAATGTTTTGGCGGCCCCCTGTGTGGGGGACGCACAAACTCAAAATACTCGGGGCTGATGCACCGGGGCCGCGTCAAAACATACTAATGGGTGTCAGACACCAGATAATAATATCAGCGGGGTAATCTCCCTCTGCGCGCCAAACATTCTCTCGTTCCCCGGTTTTGTTTGCTTTCTCTTTCCGCTCGGTGTGGTTGGATTTGGAGATGTTCTATTTGCTGTTTGGTTGATATTAATTAATCGTGGTTTGTGAATTTCATGGGAAATAGAACTACTCAATTCTCTCGCCAAAGAGAACTAAACATAGTCGCCATTCTTATAAGGTTGGGTGACATGTAAGAAGAAGGCTTTCGCGGACGGTGTCACAGCTAGTTCTTCCGGTTCACACTACTTCAAAACATCATTATAATTTGCTTAAAATATTTCGGTCTCACTGGGGAGTACCATCTTCAGTCACTGATTGGCTGAAGCTTAGATACTTGCTGTCTGCTATCCTAGTGGTCACAGGGCTGCCGATCGTCATACGTAATGATAACACTAACTGAAATGAAATGTGATATTTGTTTTAAGACATTTTCATTATATACGTAGGTTACTAATAAGTAAGACCACTGCCCATTTCATGTAAAAGTGATCAAAGGCGTTAAAGATTCTGGATTCTTGACCGTCCATTGGAGCAGGGATACCAAAACTCTAGATGTTCTCATTGGCTGTGACACTATCGAAAAGACTTCTCCAGGACTGGTTGCCAGCTTCTGGAAAGTTTAATGATGTCTTCTTTGTTGAAGTTATTATCATTTTTAATTATTTAAATGGTTTCTCGGACGACTCTCAGGTAATAACGTGAAATGTTGACCAATACTTTAGCTTTGTCAAAATCTTCTGCATGTTTCGTGTTGTAACTGTGTTCTGTTATGACCGATTCTTCAACATCTTCGTGTTTTGTGTGTCTGATGTTTTCCTGAATTCTCGTTGAAACTAATCTTTTAGTCTCTCCAGTACAAATTCAGCCGATCAAAAACATTAATCACAAATTTTGTCACACTTAAAAACACCAACCAGACCATTTTAGATTTCCAACTAATTCCCATTAAAATAAAGAGTTTTGTATCATAAAACCGCCCGAACAAAATATTGTTTCACCCAGATCTTCATTCATCCATGTACAAGTACTGAAACATAATTACCATATGTCAATAACTAATATAAATGATTATGTTTATGAATTGAACTGTACACTGAGTGAATTGAATTGAAACAGTAACAGAAGCAATATTAGCAGAGGACTAATAAGCTCACTGACATGTTTACTGGGGCGTGATGGACTATTTAGACTTGATTAGCTTCAACTATTGACACACATTCGGGATGAAAAATCAATCATCAGTAAATTCATTATTTTAACAACATTACCCAACTAAGCTTTAAATATTATTGCGGGCTTTTTCCGTCGTTTTAGAGAACAAGAGTACACGACGTTTCAGGATGTGGAATATGATTTCGTCTTCAGGTGAAAAGTACCTGAAGACGGGATCACATTTCAGATCCCGAAACGTCGTGCTCTTTTTGTTCACTACAAAACTATGGGAAACGTACGCAATAATATTTCAAACTCAGAAGTTCTTACATCATCAACAACAAAGAACTTCATGGCTTAAAAACAAAATCCAAGAAATTAGCTCATATTCGTTCCCTGACATTGGGTTATTCTTTGAATTGCACAAGGGTATTCTTCAAGTCCATGTCTATGAGGAAATGTTTATCAGCTGTTATTTCTTACTGTAAACGTTTCTTTTCTGCGAATAAGTGATGTTTACAGGAAACTTCAACGATGTTTGCTTTTCTCCGTTTCTAAAATTATGCAAAACATACTCTTTGAAAGATTAATTTAGGACTTTTGTGATCGGAGGGGATAAAATAGTTTGTTTTTCGTCTAAACTTTTATTGTAAATGTCTTTGTCTTTCAATTGCGAGCCACTTGTAAGAAATTAGTATCAAGTAGGTCAGTCACAACAACCAAGGCTTTTGATATGTTGCTGCTTATCTAAATCGTTACATTTAGTACTCGTTGATATAAGTAATTCACAGGTTTAATGTTTGAGAATTGGGTCAAATCCAATGAACTACAAGTTCGGTGTCGATAAATAATAATAATACCTTTTTATTGAAACGTTTTTCAATGGTAAAACTGTTTTACAAAACAGTTTCATAACGGAGTCATCATGCTTGGGCGACTGATTTGGTCTTCGATCAGGATGGAGGAATGGTTTTATCCTTATCTACCTAAAGCAGTCGTCTCCAAGCTGCTTCACAGAGGTCTTCTAGATTCAAACCGGAGGTAACCAATAAGTGGTGACTGATCTCTCTTTTAAGAGTCTCTTTCTGCGGATTGACTCTCAAGAGTGAACCTTCTTTAGCGCACCACAGTTAGTCCCTCTCTTGACCCATTGAAAGGAAATGTCGTACTGAGTAGCAAAAACCTACCCAGCTTTAGACATGATCTCTCTTTGCAATGCCCCAGTATCAGGTTATCTGCACAGGTAAAACAACCAGTCAGATTCCAACTGGGGTTTTCTATATATTAATAATCAAATAGATTCGGATAGAATAGATAGATATCAATAAATTACTTATCGAAATACGGCGTCGTAGATTTACAGTGCGTTTGTTTACAACAGTAACCTGGGTGGACTTTGGAATTTAGCGCGAATTCGGTTATGCGAGATAGTGACCTTTAGCCCATCGTTAATTTTAATCTCAAAAACCGACCTTTCATACAAATATTTTCAGATGCGATGTGACCCAACCCGACACGAAACACAATACTATATTTGACGAGGTCAGGGCAACGTCTCATATATCTTGGCAAACTAATGTTACCTAGTGATCTATGTGATGACAGCACACTGGACGTTATATAAATTGTGTTTTGTGATGATTTGGACGTCAAGGGTTGGCATCACTCAGGTGTCAGCTGATAAGTAATGCCTCTGACCTCGAATCAGCTGATTGTATTGTTGTAAATGCTCTACTCTGTGTCTTCTTTTATGATATACCTGTGGCTCATAAGGACGTTTTCAGTAGACTAGTTTGTGTTCAAAGACAAATAATTGATAAATTGTGTTCAGAATGGGTTTATTGCTCACTGCGGTAAACTTTCAGCCCCCACTTTGGAGTGGTTCATGTCAATTTCTTCCGTATACATATACAGTGTACGTCAAAATCTGCTTTAGACACTATTTGAATAACGTAATATAAATTGAAAGAAAGGTTAACCAAATTGACAAGTATCAAAGTGATTGTTAAGCAGACGACTGTGCAATTTTAGCTCGAGACACGACAACTGCCAAACAAAATCGAAATCCTTAAAGAAATTGCATTTTAAAGCAGCAGGTATAACAAACACGGACCTTTATGATAGACACACTTTTAGAGCAACACGTTTTTGTTTAGAACGTTGGCCAGAGGTAAATTACTAAGTGGAGAGGAGAAGCTTAGACAGATGAAATAAAAATAGCTCATTCCTGGAGGATGAAGCAAGTCTAGACGAAAAGAAAAGTCAACCTTTCAAGACCTACTTCACGGACGTTGCGTGGTTTACCAAAAATATAAAGCTTCATATATTTTCTCAACAAAACGAACCAGAAAGTTATTTCATCTGTTAAAGAGAATCTGCTGAACGCGGAACCAGGTGACAAGAGAGCAAAGTTGAGTTCCGTCCCTTTATCAGCACAACTCTGGCTTGACATCATTGTCTGTTATCAACAAGTTGAACTGTCCACCTGATACCAAGACACTTCCGGTCTATATTGTTGTAGTTGCTTCTCAGCTTTTAGTTGAGTTGTATATTGTGTATAAAGTTTAATTTCACTAGTCACAACACCGTGGAGTATTGGGCATATGATTAAGGCTACGCTCTACGCTTCTTGGATTTGATATCCATATGCTCAATGTAAACAATAACACTAAGTTTTTTCTTTATTAGTTGAACAAAGTCAAAGTCAAAGTCTTATTGAGCCAGATTAACAATATACATGCATTGGCAAAGTCATACATAATAATTTTCTTAACAAAAACTAAAACAATTCCCTTTTTTGGTGACAATTTTAACAATTCCTTGACAAATTATTGATAATTTATTTATATTTCTAGCTTATTTACATGTTTACATTCATGTGCTGGTATACTTGTTTGTCAAGAAGTCCCGAACGCTGTAGCAGGCAAGATCGACCAAAATACTTTTGAGGTCTTTTCGAAATTTACAGAGGTCCGATTCCAACCTGAGATGAAGTGGAAGTGTGTTAAAAAGGTTTATTCCGTTATAAACCGTATGATTTTTGAAAAAAGATGTCGAGTGTTTAGGAATTGATAATTTGTTTGAATGGCGCAAAGAATAATGTGTTTTTGTTGAAAAAATGAAACTCGAAAAGTTCTGCTTTACAAATGTCAAGGTTTCAAGGACGTAAATCGACGGGAGCGTTAAAATGCGCGCCCGCAGGATTGGCGCGAAACCAGAGAAAAAACCGTTCTCACAGCCCTTTTGCAATTGGAATAAAAAGCGAGTCTTTTGACTTTCGTGGCCCCAGATAGGTATTGCATAAGCCAAGTGGGGGTATATAAGCCCGTAATAAGCTGATAACAGAACCTCGCCACTTGCTTGGGTCAACGTGAAAATTGGAGTTATTTAAAGAATAACACAATTTACATTGTCTTTCGTTTAACAATTTGATACAATTTTAAGGCATTAACTTTAAGTCGGCCATAGCATTACATAGCTACAACACGAAACATGGAGTAGAATTTGACAAAGCCAAAGTATTGGCAAACACTCCACATTATTACCTGAGTCAACCCAGAAACCATTGAAATAATAAAAATATAATAATAACTTTAACAAAGAAGACGGAATTAAACTTTCGAGAAGAGGCAACCAGTCCTGAAGAAGTCTTTTCGATAGTGTCACAGCCAGTGAGAACATCGACAGTTGGGATCCCTTCTCCAATGGACGGCTGGCAGCCCTGTGACCAATAGGATAACAGACTGAAAGTATCTCAGAGACAGCCGATCGACAGCGAGACCGAAATATTTCAAGCAAACAATAATGATTTTTTGACGCCATGTAAACCGGAAGAACAAGATTATAGTCATGTTACTTTTGTATTTATTGGAAAAGTTACGATTTGTTATGAGGTTTCGACTCTTTTCGTAACAAAAAGAACATAATATTTTCTATTTTCATCGGCAAAACAAATTATTCATTTCATACGATTTAATATAAAACAAGCTTCAATAAAACTGGATAGAGAAAAAAGAAAATATATTGGTGCAAACCCATATATACATGCTTGGGATGGCAATGTGCGCCTAAAAACAGCACGAGCGTCGTGCTCTTTTTGTTCCCTCATGTTTGACGATAAACATCCACAATTTCAACCTCAGAAATTCTACCATCGTCCAAACCAAGTTTAAACCATGGGGAATGCAATCTCGAGTAGACAGAGCGGTCAGTTTAATCTACATAAATTGTAAAGATGACGCAAAACTGGGCCGAACTGACATCAGCCGAGTGGCGAGTGTCTCCAGAAATACTCCCGTGCAACAAGCGTGTTGACAAACGTACCCCTCCGGGCAGTCCACCAGTTCTGTGAACAGGAGACCTCACAGCACAGTGACCCGATCCGGGGAACAGTCGGATTTCGTTTGTAACTAGACTGCACCTCATCATCCATCAAAACACCCATCCAATATTTACCTTGAAATTCCCTCTGAGAGTGGTCGGTGTTCAAGTCATGTTTCCAAGTTGAACAATTTAAATTAATATAAAGGCGTTTATAGAGTAGGCCTTAATACCTTTGTGACTAATGTAAAGATAGAAATGTGAAAATAGTGTAACATTGCAATGGTTACAAATAAGGATAATAATTAATTGTCATTCTTCGACCAGTTCCAGTGAAACCGTTTAACCAACCTTTATTTTTGTTGGGATGTTGATCTAGAGCAAGTGGTTGGTTAGGACGGGACGGGAAGGGGTGGAATGCGGGAGCCAAGATCTCAGCAAACAGCGTCAATCTTTAACTCAAACATTGGACAGCACTTGAGAACCTCCGGTGTTTTCACACCTTGTCGTTCCATCTACGTCATCAACTCTACTGGGGAACCTTGGTGGAATTGTAATCAAGTTCTTCCGGTTCACGTTGCGTCAAAACATAATAATTAGCTTGAAATATTTCGGTCTTGCTGTGTACCATCTTCAGTCTCTGAAACTGTGATACTTGCTGTCTACTATCTTATTGGTGCAAAAGTCCATTGGAGCAGGGATGCCAACTGTCGATGTTCTTATTGGCTGGGATACTATCAAAAAGACTTCTTTGATTAGAAGGGCTGGTTGCCAGCTTCTAGAAGGTTAATGCTGTTAGGTTAAAAAACATCAAAATGGTGGGATTGTTTATTTAGGTTCAGTGATCTAACGTGATGCAGGAGAATACGAAAGGGTGTAAATTAAATCATATGGTGGGAAGTTATGAGAATTAAACCAAGCCTACGCGAAGCTAAGCGCTTAAGCGCCACTGACATGCGTGAAGCGAATTTCCTTTGCACTTTGTAACTCTAATCGCGCCCATCGAAACTTTAGTTCGCTGCGCTCACAGACTAGCTTCGGCTTTCGGCCTCAGATTTACTGCATATCATAAAGGGAAAACTCATTTCAAAATTCATTAAATTGATCTACTCATTCAGCTGTGTACCACTTTTTGGCCGCCATTTTGAAACAGCTAAATGGATTTTTTGGTATGTTGATGAATAAAATTAAAACACATATTTATTCAAAATTCAACAAAATTGGCTGCTTTTTCATAACTAAAACTGTTTTTTAATTATGTATATACGTGAGTAATAAAGTTTAAAGTTGTTAGCTATTCTTGTAAAGTTGTTAGCTATTCGTGTTATCTATTCCAGCCCACATCGTCATGAACAAAGTTATTTTTACTTTCCCTTTCATGTCTCCGGAACTTACACATGGATAGTTCATGTTTTTCAAGTAGGCGACAGTTTTTGCGTCGTGTTTACTTTCCAAGAATACACCAAGAGAGGCTATTGACACTTTAAGAAACTTCTGCAATCTTTATTCATAAGTTCAACATCATCGACGTATTTATACACTCGGTTACGTTACTTTCTGTTCCATGCCTTTCACACTGTGTTGGGCAGAGAATAGATCAACTTAAATGCACAGGTCTTTATTTTTCAGTAACTTTTCATCATCGTAGAGTTTTGTTCTATTTGATTAACAGTAGTAGGTTTCTACGCTACAAGGTATTCGGCTTACACCATAGGTATATCTTGTAGATGATAAGTGGCCATAGCTCAGTGGTATAGTGTGTGCTTTGCAAAAAATTGGCCCGGGTCAACAAATATTTATGGTTGGAATGGGTAAGAAATTAAATTTAAGACTCTCTGATTGCATATGAGTAGTTCAGAAGTTATAGTTCTCCAGAGTTATTGGAATGAGCTTGATGAAGGACTCAAAAACACCGAAATACTTGGGGGTTCTCATACTGGAAATGCCAGCCGTATTATAATGTTGGAATTCATTTATTATTTTAAATACAATGAGAGGATTAACCTTTTCATCATCAATTTGATTTTTTGTTTTGCAGATCGATGACGTCAGCAATGACGACGACCAGCCAGCCGCGAGAGATGTTCTGCAAATCAGATTCAACCTCCTCTTTCAGGTAACCACCAGCTGACTGAATAAACAAATCCAATATTTCTGTTAAAATTGAGCTTTTTTTAAGGTAAATAGTGGCCAGAATATCTCAACGCCTCAAAGGGAACGGTCTAAAAAGAGTTAAAAAACTCTTTGATGCGATGGCATATTTAAAGATACTCTTTCAATATTTCAACATTAACGTTTTATTAACATGATATATTAGGACACTGGAGAAGTTTTCCAACACGTGGAAAGAGCGGTTTTAAATTATGGGTTTTAAGTGTACAAAATGGAGTTGAAAAGCACTAAAACCAGGACAATTTCAAAGACTATTTTAAAAACTATGAACAACTTATGAGCAATCGGGCTCTTTACACGTGTCGGAAAACTTCTCTAGTCTCCAAATATATCATGTTTATTAATGTAAACATTATTTTAAAAGGTGAAAAAGAGCCACCTTAAACTCTTGCAAGTTGTTGGTATGACAGTCAGACCGCATCAGTTGAAAGAAGCCAGGCCCGTTGTTACGTTGCTGTGCTTTCCTTAGGTGGAAGAATTCGGCCTGACTCTGAGACCACCGAAGGTAAGACAGCGAAGACACCCGTTCTAAAGACGTCAAAATCACAGATGTGGGTCCTCGCCGCCACAGATGAATGTCCCCGGAAAAATTTTCTCAGAAGAAATACTCCGTATTTTTATTGTATATCTCCCATAGAGAACAGTTCCGGCTGGAACGAGTAGAATTCGCGCGGCGGCACGTCTGCGGCGGCTATTGCCGCGCTCCCTGTGAGAACAGTGCGCATTCTCATTTAATTACATGCAATTTTATCAACCGGAATATTTCTCGATGACGAGGCGAGGCGCGGCGCGCTCCCTGTGCGATGAGCAAGAGGCTGACATATTTCTTAAGGGTTTACCCTTGACAAATCATTAATGCCCTCGATCAAACTAGGCTAAAAATACCGCCCATCAGAAGTGTTCTATTGTCCTTCCTTCACGCGTAAACACGCCGTGAAACAAAGAGTCAACAACAATCCGTCAACTGAGTTGTCACAATTACAAGTTCTTGTTATCCCGACAAAGAGCAAGTTGTCAGTAACTGGAGTTGGAGCCCAGTTTTAGTTCGCAAAACAGTCGCTAGGAGAGCGTCGGTCGTCACAACAAACAACAAACAAACTTCAAACAAGGTCGGCTTAAGCGTTCCAACACTTTCGCCAAATAGGTTAATTAATTATTTTCATTCAACTTTCACCTGTAAACAAAACAATTACGTAAGAATATGCTCAGTGACGTTGTTGTTTTCGAGGTCGGGGTGAGTTTTATTTTGTTGTTGTTTTGAATGGAATTAGTTCATCGGGATGATGACATTTAGTGTGACTTGTGAACCTATTGTTTCTAATCCTATTGTAGCTCTGGTATTAAATCTGTAAAGATAGTGTTGAAATTGTTGATTTATTATTAAATGTGCAGATCTAGTGCTAAATTTGTAAATCCTGTGTTAAATTTTTGGATTTAGTGTTAAAAGTGTAGATCTAGTGTTAAATTTGTACATCTAGTGTTGAATTTGTAAATCTAGTGTTAAATGTTTAGATATGGTGATACATCCATGGTATAGGAAGCTCTTTCTTATTGGAAATTACATAAATTTAAGAGAGATCTGCAAATATTCCAATAAAAATAATTTATTAGGCTGAGGCCTTTCAAACACCAAGTGTTCATCTTCAGAGGCACAACTTGAAAGGCACTCTGAAGATGAACACTTGGTGTTTGAAAGGCCTCAGCCTAATAAATTATTTCATTGGAATATTTGCAGATCTCTCTAAATTTATGGTGATACATGTTTAGATCTAGTGTTGTGTGTGTTGAATTTGTTGATTGTAGTGTAAAATATGTAATGTGTTAGATTTGTAAATATAGCGTAAAACATGTTCATCTAGGTGTTAAATGTGTAGATCTACTGTAAAATATGTATATCAAGTGTTAAATATGCAGATCTATGGTTGAATTTGTATATCTACTGATAAGTACGTATATATAGTGCTACATTTGTAGATCTGGTGTTAAATGTTTAGATTTAGTGTTAAAAGTGTAGATCTAAGTGTTAAATTTGTATATCTACTGTTGAGTACGTAGGTCTAGAAACAGTGAATTCACGCACGAGGCGAAGTTGGCTAAAAACACTTTTACCTCGTAAAAATTACCAAACGTTTATCATCGTTTTTGTAAAGCCAGGCATGAATGCCACCTGGATTTATTTACGGTGTCTCGGCTTCGATCGTTTGACCATTGACTGGGCTTGTCGGCTTACATTAGTCGGATGAAGGCATGAAAGAACAATGAGGGAAGAGTTGGGGAGGGTTCGACTCATCAATTGCTGTCAAGGGTGAATATTATTGATGACCGATCACCGATCACTTCGCCTAACACCGTCTCCCTCCCCTTGACAATGTGGTAGCTTGTAGCCATAAGCAGATATAGATTTCAACGGTGGATTTTAAGGTTTAAATTTGGTTGATCGTGAAGGTAAAGTCTTGAGAAAAGAGTTCCACTCGTCATTTTTAACAAATTATCATCATGATACTTTGGTTTGAGACACCTACCACTCCTAGAAGGTGTTTTAAGTTGAATATGGGATGATGGTGAGGTCTAGTCTTGTTCGTTGTAACAAACTAGGGTCGACTGCTCCCCAGATTGGTATTAACTAATAGCCCAACGACCAATGGAACGGACCAACGGCTCAACGTGACTTCCGAACCGAGTGGCTGTCGTGAAAAGCGATATCGTGGGAGCTCAACCCGGGCCGGTTTGGTGCGAAGCACGCACTATATCACTGAGCTAAGGCATGAGGACATGAGGTTGTATAGAACGTCTCAGAGCAGTCAAGAAGTTTGGTAGTAAAAGTACCCACATAAAAACTTCCAAGGTTACTTTGATCTTGCCCATTCGAGAGCCCATTTAAAGCTCTCAACTCGTAACACCATTAAAATTATGTTCTCATTGCAAACAAACACAATGACGTGTATAGACTATTCGCGTCCACACTGGACAGTTGTCAGGAAGTTCAACATTTCCATTTGGTCTCTGTGTTACAATCAACTAAGTAGTCGGGGACTCCCTCTCCTATCGTAAAACTGTTTTCCTTCCAAACGTCTTATTGATATGTAAATCTTTCAAACCGATTGCTTTCCTTTATTTCTTAAGTCGTTTGTGAGCGTTCGATGAAAGGACTTTGTCAACATCTCAGTGTGTTAGTTTGTATTGTTTAAATTTGTAACTTGTATTTCCGGTTTGAGTTTCCTATTATTGTTTTGTATTTTATCAACCCCTTTCTGGACTCTTGTGACAACTCTTAAGTCGTATTTACTGTTGGATTTTCACGAAATTTGGTAACAATTTCATTTGTAAATATAAATGCCGACTCTGAGGTTGTAGCGAATCCGTGGCAGATTGGTATCGTGCACAACCCGGTGCCCATCACTCCGGTGGCAAGGGTTTGATCCCAGCAGTCATCATTTATAGTTTGTAATACGGTAACGCTAGGTAAAGGTGGAGGTTGAGTGGTAGAAAGGTCTCTGTAGTCTTAACTTCGCCTCGTTAAACAAGACAAACTTTAACTGTTAAGTTCGTCATCCAGCAAAATCTGTCCACCGGAAATGCCCGTTAAGGCTTTTTTCCCTCAAAAATGGGTTTTATGCTACAAAACTGTATTTATGTTGAGATTCACGGTACTGCTTGTGGCAACGCGTCTGCTATGTTTTATTTACATATAAAATCGTGTTGATGGTTACACGAGGAGTTTTTGCCAAATCTTTAGAATTCCATCTAAGATTCTTGCATGAAAACGTGACAAAACAACGGCTTGAAGACTTAGGCTGATTACAGGATCGATGTGTTCCAGTGAATAATTCAGTACCAGGCAGTTCGACAAATCTAAATCAAATTGCCTCTAAATTATCGGTGGTAGAAAAAGCTTGAAACTCGGTCCTTTTACAAAAAATAGATCCTTTCTTGGCCATAGCTCTGTGGTACAGTGCGTGCTTCGCATCAAATCGGTCCGGATTTGATGGCCCGGCTGCAGTGATAACTTTTCACGATGGTCACTTTCCGTGGTTCGGAAGTCACGTTAAGCCGTTGGTCCATTCGGTCGTTGGGCTATTAATTAACGACCCAAACTAGGGAACAGTCGGCCCTAGCTGGTAACAAGAGTACAGTGCCTTATCATCCATCAACACACTAATCACACTCACCATCATCCCATATTCACCAAGGAGTGGCCGGTGTCTCAAAGCAAAGTAAAGTAACTACTAACAGAATAAACTTTTCTTTGTATAACAACAAAGAAAACGGACATTCAAATTTAATTAATGAACCAATAACGAAAGTGGACAAGAATTGGAAAGTGTGATCATTTGTTCGAACAATGGTTAAAAATCACTTTGTAAACTGAAACTAAAAATGACTTGACGCAATTTAAAGCACGGCGTGCTTGACGTAATTGCATTAAACGCTAATGTGATTGCTGTGTTTAAAACTTAGCACTTCAAGCCCACTCCTGTTCTAATGTGCACTAATTCATTCAGCTAACTGTCTCTAAAGTAAATTGGCAAAGAAATATTCAATGAAGATTGCATTAATTTTATTAAAGAATTTCTTTAAGAAGTTTTGTTATTTATATACAGAGTGTCCACAAATGGTTAGTACAACTTTGATGGATAATAGCACGTTTATTATTAAGAATCATCTTAACTTGACATTATATACCTATAAATGAATTAGCAAAGTTTTTTTTAATGTGGTTAGTATATCTCTTCATGGCTTCCACGAGATGCTCGGACGATATCAAGGCGATGATCAAGATTCATCCAAGTGTTTTCCAACATTTCTCGTGACACCTGTTGAAATGCATCTATAATTTTTTTCTTTCAGCTCATTCAAGGAGCGTATTTTCGTCTGATAAACCTCATTCTTTATAAAGCCCCACAGGAAGAAATCGCAGGGTGTCAGATCTGGAGAACGAGCTGGCCATCCTATCGGTCCATCTCGTCCAATCCAACGTTCAGGAAAATCTAGCACCACCATAATTACTGTTTTTATAGCATAAAACCTTATAGGCTAGCACTACGTATGGGATTTTTGGACTCCTTTCAAAAGAAGCTTCAATATGTTGAACCCTATCTTGAAGGACGCATGGTCTTCCTGTAGTCTTGCCTTTTTTCACACTACCAGTCTCATTGAATTTTTTTACCCACTGTAAAATGTTGCTTCTTGATGGAGGTTGTCTGTTGAAAAAAGTCTGAAAATTTCGACACACTTGTGTTAAAGATTGGGTCTCCGCAAACCACAGTACACATTTAGCCATTTCTTGATCACTGAACATTTTTGCTTTTAGGTTATACAAATAGTAAATGTAAACAAACAAGACAACAATGATATCGTAAAAAAAACTTGATCATATGGCTCACAAAATGAGCCGTATTTGACAGTCATATGTTCAATAATAACAGGTGTGTGAATATTCAAAGTTGTACTAATCATTTGTGGACACTCTGTATTTCAATGCAGTTAACATACATAACATTTATTTTCAATGTACAGTAATTGATTGTATGATAATGCTTAATACTAAGTTTACAGAGAATTTAGAAATGATAAAACCTCCGGTACGCCAAATGGTCCAAAGTACATTATTTTAATTATGTAAAATAAACTAAAATAAAATAAACTCTTAACCTATTTGAAACTATACTTATAATTATGTGCATAATGTATAAATAAAATATAAAAAATGTAAAATATAAATTTATGTGCATAAATTTATTATTTTCTAATTAGTTTAGGATAGTTTAAAACGAAATGTCGAAGAACAAACCGGAAGTTCTGGGTTCGGTTTGTTAACCAAGAAAATTGGTCCATCGGAAGGGCACTTTTGGTGGAGGGGTGGCTTTTCCCGCGAAAATGAGGTTTTATGCTATAAAAACAGTAATTATGGCTCAACTTCAATGAACCTTTGTATACTATTTTACGGTACCTTACTCAGAATGTGTACAAAAAACAGCAACATCCGTTTAGCCCCAGACCAAGATGGTGGTAGAAACCTTTTTTTTCGCCGCCATCTTGGTTTGTTGTTACGGTGACATACATTTTTATATCAAGTTTCATTGAAATATGTGCAATTTATACAGCATCAACCTCCATTTTGGAGAAACGTTCCTCCACAAGTGGCACCTTTTGGGGTAAATTAACCCCCGAATTTCTATAGTTGGAAATTCGTTAGATTCACGAATTTAACAAATCGTGAATCTATGTTTTATATTTAACTATTTTTGATCTTATGGAACGTTCCTATGCTGACAGAACCCTATAGTAGGCCTAACCTATTAATTGATCTTGTTCATCAACAATACGAAATTTGGTTCGTTTTCAAATTCAATGTACCTACTTATTATTTGACAATTTCTCTGCGAAGTTCGTCTTCATTGAAGCAGGACCTAGACACATTTGTATAATAACACATTCGAATTCCACGTAGAAGCAGTCCTTGTAGACAATAGACCGACGACAGAGGAGGCCCAAGGAGAGAAACGTGTTCACAATATCTATACACAGCCGTGAAATTAATTGCCTGAATGGTATTGAAGTTTGAACTTCTACTTGGTGTACAAGATTCCGGTCAATATTATCAACTCTTTAACTCTCTACTTTGGATGAAACTGAAAATCAAGAGGTTCATTCAGCAAAAGGTTTTGGGATATACCTCAAAATCTGTCCTAAAGCTCAAAACCCAAAATCTTTTGGGTTGACCTGGGACTGCCACGTTGAACACGTTTTCTCTAACTATAACCTAGTTCTTCCTATTCAAACCGCGTTAAAAAATCAAAATAATTATCTAGAGATATTTTGGTTCCTCAAATGCTAGGCCTTTCATTCTCCAAAAGCAAGCGATCCGAACAATTGAAAATATTCAATGGAGAGGGTCATGTCATAAGTCATAAGTCATTTATTCGTGAATAGATACAAGTTTCTTACAAGTATATCTCACTCGCCAACATGCAAGCCAGCATTCAAAGAACTTTAACTGTGGACACCACCTTGCCTCTATATCCTTGAAACATATATTTTTTCAGATCCAAGTGCGACCCCGTAAGAGGTAGATATATAAACTCTAGTAACTAGAGGCAGGGATGATTACCGAAATGGGAGACACAGGACGGTAACTCATGAACGTTTGTTTTTGCAAGCAGGAGTTCTCTTGGTCAACCGGAATATCGGTGTAGAGTCGGTATTGAACCATAGTTTACATTCCTTTGTACCTTGTGTTGAGCATAGAGGAAGTTGTGAATCTCTGTTACCATCTGGAGTTGCTCAGCCAGCTGACAAGTGTAAACAAAAACAAACTCTCAGCTGACGTCTTATTCAATGAAACAGCTGATTATAATAAACGCTGTGTTATCCTGAACAGTGATTCAATGCATCTGCAGTCAGCTCGGCCATTTTAATGCATTTAAAGTTCTTAAAACCTGATTTTCTTAAGTTCTCCCAAATTTGGGGAGTAACTTTAACTTCGAAGTTTTTTAACGTTTGGGCATTAGGGGGCGCCCTTCCGACCTACCCTTTGATATTTTCCTGCTGGTAATCATAAACTAGTCATTGAAAAACCGAAACTTTATAAAAATAATTCAAATTCAGTTTTTACTATCTGTGTTTAGCTTACTTTTGAACTAGTATTGTCTTCAAAGTCGATTGTGTCTTCAAAATCCTGACATGGGAAAATTGATTTTATGCTTATTAGTTTTTTAGCAGAAGATGGGCTTTTGCGTTGTCCTATATTATATTTCTTTAAAAATACAGAATAAATCTAACTGAAAACTTGAAACGGTCAACAGGGCACAGACAACTTAAATCACCCTTGCCTGTAGTCAAGTACTGCTCAAAAACAATATACAATGGTACTATAAAACGTGTGAAATAAATAAATACATACAATAATTAAACAAAACATGTCCTGTGCCAAATTAAAACCACAGCTGGACCGTGATTAAAACCCAATTTTCAACGAATCCTTTGTTCACTCCGTTCATTCAGATAACAAAAGTAATCTTTCCGTTTTGACGTCAACAAAACCGTCGTATCGATAAGTTCTGCAGGGACTCTACCAGATAATAACGGTTTTAAACTTCGCTGACTGATAAGAAAGCAATTAACTAGTAATTAACTAAAGTGGCTCCAATAAGAGTGATTAAAGAATTACACAATAGACGTCGTAAGCCCAATTACAGATGGTTAGTCAATGCTATCAGT
Organism: Matsumurasca onukii; assembly: GCA_018831715.1. Classification (NCBI taxonomy): domain Eukaryota; kingdom Metazoa; phylum Arthropoda; class Insecta; order Hemiptera; family Cicadellidae; genus Matsumurasca; species Matsumurasca onukii. The sequence continues at coordinate 7,956,687 of CM032058.1, read as the reverse complement.
CCAGATCAGTAATTTGTTGTACAAAAGACAGTGTACGTACAGTGTGCTTTAGTGGGCTTGCGACATGTCTATGAGTATTACGTAAGTACATTTGTTTAAACAATAGTAGAATGCAATAATAAACATAGCCGACACGTAGCCACAAGCACTACGGTGAATCTTAGCAATTTCAATAAAACAGGAAAGGTTTTCATGTATATACTAGCTGAGAGTACCCGCGCTTCGCCTCGGGGCTTTATTAACATAGCTGTGTGTATATTTTAAGAAAATTGCAAATTTAAAGTAACAAAAAAATTGTTTTCTTTATATCCTTACAGAATTATTTAATTTGCCTGTCAGTTCACCATCTTCTCCTTATGAGTGTTGGCGACCTTGTGAGAGTCATAGTTACTTCTTCCGTTCCGACCATTTTTAGAGCCCGTTTTGGTTTTGAAAATTTTTTGAGGATGTTATATGGACTTCAGATGTAGCTAAAGACAAACTGCGTGACTCGCAAGCGGTCCGAAATGCCTAAATACATTTTCAGAGTCCACTTTGGTCCGTTATCACATATTTGCAATTTATTTTGTGGTTGTTGTATTGATATAAAACATAGGTAAAGACACACTGTGTAATAAGCTAAACCCTTTAACGAAGTTTCACCGCTATAGCTTCAGCCGGCTTTGGGTTATAAACGGTCCAAATATGCCTTAAAAACGTTACAGACAGACAGGATTTTTTTAGCTAGTTTCGGTCTTTGCAAAGTATATAAACACCAGATAATCAAAAACCGATGAATTCATTGCAATGTACAGACAACAGTCTTATTTTATTTATATATACTTTTACGGGTGTTCTAGAATTTCACGCAAATTTTACAGTATTGGGCTTATAAATAAAATAAAAATGTAATGAGGTCTTATTAATAATTAACCACCTCCTTGAAAATATTGAATTATCAAACATGTTTATAGCCTATGTATTGGCCAGGTATATAAGCCACATTCCTGTAAAATTTCATCAACATTGGTCCTGTGGTATTTGCGTGATTGAGGAACAGACAGACAAACAGACACACACCATCTCATTTTTAAATATTAGTAAGGATTTTGAATCGGACGAAATTCATTCATACAATATTAGTTTTACAATTACAATTTCTTTTTTAAGATTTGCATTATTTACTCTATGGTTTTGTACTTCATCTTTGCTTTAAGAGAACAACTAAATTCACATTCTATTGGCTGAATGTCACATGTTCACTGCGTGGTTTCTTCAATTGGAACTAAATTATGCAAGAGAACTGCGACTCTGACGTCAATGATGGTTTATTTCCTTCACGATACACTTACACATCATTCTCTTTATTGATTTGATCCCTACTTTAATATTCTACATTAGCTGGTGTACCCGTTCTATGCACCACAGATAATGTTATGATAAGTAGATTGCGCATAGATGCCACATGGTCAGGCAGCAAAATCAAAGTAGTTCGGCTGCCAAGATCTTTCTTGGCGAGCGACCCATATGACCATGCCAATTGTCCAAAACCCCCCAGGGTATACTTTGACACTTTGGTTTGAGACACCGACCACTACTAGAGGGTACTTTAAGGTGAATATGGGATGAAAGGTGAGTGTGTTGATTCTTTTGATGGATGATGAGGTGTAGTTTCGACTGGGACTCGTGGCGTGGTCCTGTAATCCAGCTTCATGGAGGTCAGGTTTTGAGGATGATATAGGTCTAAAGCAGATCAGATAATCTCAGTGATCATCTGATGATACCCGCATCAACTCCCACCATCGTTTAGACATATCAGACCATCATCTTCGTGGTTCGAAAGTCACGTTAAGCCGTTGGTCCTTGTATTTTCATTGGTCATTGGGCTATTATAATTAATGACCCATTCTAAGGAAGAGTCGGCCTTAGTTTGCAACAAGACTACACCTCATAACTCATTACTACCACTCATCCTTCACCACATATTTCCCTTAAAATACCCTCAAGAGAGTGGTCGGCATCTCAAATAGTGATTTAGTGATTCTTTTGATGGATGATGAGGTGTAGTCTTGTTACAAACTAGGGCCGACTGCTTAACGTGACTACCGAAGAGGACTTAAATGCTAACTAGTGTGTTTGTTACAGTATCGTGGTGGATGATGTAGACGCCAGGACAGCAGACGACAGCGACGTACTGCACAAACTCCTGACAGACACTTCCCTCGACCTCAGGACACGTGCGCAGACACAGTTCACTGACAGCAAGGAAGAGTCTGACGCCAGGATCAGGCAGATCCAGGTCAGCCAATCACGTTAGAATTTAGAAAGTATCGTGTGAATAGTTTTGCTGGTGGTTTACTTGATGACTTTTGGAGAAGACATGATTTGTGGTTTAAGGAAACCAAGTTCCTCTTCAGGACCTTGCTAAGTTGCCTGAAGGTCGCAGGGAAGTATTGGTGGTGTATTTAGTAAAGTTAACAAGTTTGTCCTGTTTAACGAGTTGAAGTTAGGACTACAAGTCCTATCTAACATTCAACCTCGACCTTTACCTACCGTTGCTGTATAGTCACTTTACGAATGTAAGTGGTGACTGCGGTGATCGAACCCGCGCCAGCGCACGATTCCAACCTGCCACACGTCCGCTCTAATAGGTCGTATTAAAAAATTGTATTGAACATTGGTTAAAAATTTTGCTTCCGTATCTCCAAAGTATAATATGTAAAACTTATTGCTGGGACTTTTCTAATTAATTGATTTTCAAGCGAGAACTTTTAAAAGTTACACATTTTAGTTTAAAACTACTATCAGAGGGATTAATACGGTTAACATTGTTAAGTAGTCGTCTGATTAAATTGTGCTTTATGTTTAAAATTTAAAGACACAACTTTTATGAAATTATACTATTAAAAGGAATGTTTTAATGGTAGACATTTCTTTAGCAAACTTTTAGTAACATCATTGCTTGATCTCTGTCGATCTACAAACTATTTTATTTTCTTAAGTTTAATCTATTTTATTTGCTTCTAAAAGCTAAAACAATGTAGAAAATGTATATTTTATCCCCAAGGAAGAAAACACATTTTGGTGACCCGTGAGTTTATTCCTCCTCGGCATACATATTTCACTCTCTAATAATCCTGATGAGGCTTGAGTGGTGTTGGTTTATTATGAGTATAAACACCTGGGTCGGTAAACTGATCCTGCCAGGGATGTCAAGGGTGGAACACTGGAGATAAACACACTTAAAGTGTCAGTAACCTTTCGTATCAAGTGTCTTCTTCAACCAGTTTCTTCTCAAAACATCTTGTCTCCTTCGCTTTCCAACATTTTTAGATTTTACATTTTTATTTGTAGTTTTTTTGTGCAGTTATAAAATAGATATTATTAGAGTAGATCATCACTAATACAGGTTTGTCTGAACATTATTTTCTATGCTCTTTTGCCTTTTTTTTCTAATTGTATTTCATTCATTTAATTTTTAAAAGGAGATGCTGAGTAATGCAGAGTGATGCAGAGTAATGCAAGAAATAATATAATTTACAATGAGGTGCATTTTTTATGGTCTCCTAGTATATAGTTTTATATAACATTGCCTTTATTACATTCATTTTGATTGTGTTGACTTAGGCGTTTGGCATTATGAAAAACATTTTTTTTCTGTAAAATAAAATAACTCACTAATAACTTTTGAAGAAGGCAAATTTCCACATTTTCGCATATCTGAACCACCATTCATAAATATTTCTTATGCTAATCTAAAATGGGGTCAAACACTTAATAAATTTTCAAATAAATCTGGAGCCCTTGTGGATACGTCTTAGTTGAGTATTTCAATTCAAAACACCTTCAAATTAAAATTTATACTCACACATATTTTTAAAATAATTTCCCAAAATCCCAAGGCACTCTGAGCATAGATGTTTCAGGCTATCCGACTCTGAAGATATCTGGTAAGTATCTAAGTTTAAAAACTACCCGTAGAGGAAAATTGTTTGTTTAATTTGATTTAAAACCTTCTAAATTTACAAAAAAACACATCTTTTGTCACAATTAAATTGTTATGTGACAGGGAGAAGCGGAGAACCGCAAGATGGAGTTTGCACGGCTACTGGAGGAACACGCCCAGGTGATCCGCAAGCTGAAGCAGATGGAAGAGGACGGCGCAGCACTTGGCTCACCGCACGCGTGAACACGCCACGCCGCGCTCAGCCGGTGCGCCACCCAGTGAACCTACAGGCTAGGCTGGGGCGGAAACTACTTGTTGTTTTGTTTCCAGAAGTGAACTCAAATATCCTTGATGGTAACTACAAAGAAGATAAAAAAGAATGATTAAAACCGGTTGGAAACTCAGGAACCGCAATCGATACTCACATTAGGAAATTACAATATGACTTCTACAGCTTACAGAGAGTTTGAGACCACATTTTCTTTACTGTAACATCAATAAACCCTGAATACCTTTCATAAAATGGCTTTAGAGTTGTTAAGTCATACCAGCAGTTTTTCATGAGATGGAACCCAACTGCACTTAAATATAAAGCAAAAGTTGTGTTTCTTCAAATTTCCTGTAAGTTTCAAAAACTTCATTTTGATGTTTGTTTGAAAGGAAATCACCATAACAATTCACAGAGGAAAATGATGTTTATAAGTTTTAAACCATATTTTCTGTACAGTTACGTCAAAAAACAGAATAGTTTTCATAAAAGGGATTGAAAAAGAGTTGTTGAGACTGACCAGCAGTTTTTCATGAGATTAAACCCAACTTCACAGAAATATAATAAGCAAAAATTTTGTTTCTTCACGTAAGAAACTGCCTGTAGGGCTCAGGAACTTTGTTTTGATTAGTGCAAAATTTAAAAACTTGAAAATCCTAAAACATCCTCTGTCCCCTTAAAACTGAAGAAGTCATGCTTGTAATTATGAGTTTCCAACCAATTTTTATAACTCTATTTTTATTTTGTTTGAAGGAGCCACAGGCAAGTTATTTTGCGATAGCGGTTAGGAACAAAATAAATAGTCATTTTCTGTCCACCCTCCTACGGACTGCACCTAGTTTAGTGTGCCATCAGTGTAAACTTCTACATATTTGGTCCAGTGTACCTAGAATATTGTACTTTAGTTTCCACTAGAAATGCACCGAGAATATGTTTCGGAAATTTGCTTGATGAATTTGGGGTCGGAGAGCCTTAGAGGAACTTTCAAAAAGTAAATTAGCGGGTTTTCCTTGATTAGAAGAGCTGAGTTAGAGATTTCCTGAACTAAATTCAATTTAAGGGATGAAAGATTTAATGAGGTTAGTTACTGTTTTAAAAAAACACTTGGCAAGATTATTTTAAAGTATGAACGAAATAAAGTTCCTTTAGTTCAGTTCCGAAAGAGTACTTGAAAACTCAACTCCTAGACTTCCTCGGCTGGTGTCACAACTATAATCTAGTTCTTCCGGTTCACACCGTGTAAACTTCATAATTAGGCTGAGATATTTCGACCTCGCTGTGGAGTACCATCTTCAGTCACTGATTGGCTTCATTTAATTATGAAGTTTGGACGCGGTGTGAACTGGAAGAACTAGATTATAGTACTTGAAAAGTTCCTTGTCTCTACAAACACCAAACAATGTTATGTACATTTTGATTTGTATTTTACTAATTCTGTGCAAACTAAAAGCAAGTTTGGTTAAAATATATTCAAAATAATTTCACAGTAGCTGGTTTTTAAGTGCCCATAAATTGTTAATATAAAATTTAATTTCCCTAAAATCTTTTTTTCTTTGTAGTAAAAGTGTAGGTTTTAACCCATTCCTTGAATTATAATTGAATGATCTCAACAACAATTCAATAAATTACAATTCCAATTTTAAACATGTTAAATTATCTTTAGTATTTCAAAACTGAATTATCAAGAGAATTCTCAACGTCAGCATCTTAAGGTTTAAAAAACAATACATTAAAGTCAGTACAAACTTACCATTCATAATTACTGTTGTTGTGATTTTTAACCTTATAAAAATAAACTTATTAGAGTAATGTTGTTAATACAACTGTTTAACTTTACATACTTGTAAGAAAATCTGTTGATTATAAACAACTAAAAGATCACAACCCAATTTTTTTCGTGCAAAAAAAGAATATTTTCAGATTTGTTTAGATACGGGTTAATAACCATCTCAAAAATCTATCCTTAAGAGCATTTAACCTTAGTTTTACCCCCTAGTATCTTACTATAAGAGCGTTAGAGCTGTACAATGTTCTAGTGATTAATTATGTATTATTGTATCTTTGCTTTGAGCTAGTTTGTGTATTTTTCAGTATTTATGTCTTTTTTATTTATTGACTGAATGTCTTCAAAGTACTGTAAGTTATGTACCAGTAGTTTGAAGTGAATTAAGATTGTCTAGCGCAATAATGGTTACATGTCGACAATAAACTACCGTTAAGGTGCTTACACCGAGGACCTTAGCACAATTTATTTTTAAGATCAATGTTTGTAAAATAAAGTATTTTTAAAATATCGTTTGATTTATTCCTAATCTTACAGTTGCGCAGAGAAGAATATTGTTGTCATTTACCACAGCTATTGTGCTATGTAGAAATACCGTTCGTCTGGATCTCGTTAATTTGGTGCAACTTTGGGTAAAAGGATATTTTAAAAAGGTTTGTCTTGTTTAACGAGGTGAAGTTAAGAGGACTACATAGCTTTCTATACCACTCAACCTCGACCTTTACCTAGCGTTACTGATAGGTCACTCAACAAATTGTTGGTGGTGACTGCGGGGATTGAACCCACGTCAGCAGAGTGATGAGCTCTGCAGTCGCGCGTGATACCAATCCGCCACAAGTCCGCTAAATGTAATTTTCAGGTAATAGCACTTTTAACCTCCATTGCTCACCAAAGTTACAGTATAAAACGTTCTTTTTGTGTGCTTGTCTCCAATTAAACAGAGCTAGTTAAATTGTCTACTCTGATTTGTAACTACGAGGGTCATCCAGAAAGTAAAGAACGTTTTGGCATGGTCAAATAAAAAATAAAGATATCAACACAAAACTTTATTTATAAATGCATAGAACCTTCCTCTACATTTTTACAAAGTTGCCATGGATTTCAAGACACTGGTTTGTAACGTGGGACCAGTTTTCCGTACCTATATTCTACTCATTTGCCGCCAAAAACATGAGCCAGGATCTCTTAGCTTCTTGGAGTTCCTCATCGTTAGCAAACTGTGTTTTACCCAAAAAATCCTTAAGCTTTGGGAATAAATAATAATCACTTGGCACCAAGTCAGGGCTGTACGGTGGATGACTAAAAATTTCCCAACGTAGACGTTGAGGTTCGTGACGCTTTCTTGCAGATGCATGAGGCCGAGCATTGTCAGCAACACTTTTTCTGACAGTATTATTCGTCTCTTGTTTTGAATGGTGCGTCGAAGTTGTTGAAGGGTTTCACAGTAGACATCTGAGTTAGTCCTTTCTTTTCTTGGCATAAGTTTGACATGGGTTAAGCCCTTTTGGTCCCAAAAAGCCGTTGCCATGACTTTCCGAGTGTTTAAGTTTCACACTTTACATTTAGCGGGGTTTTCAATTGTCGATGCCATTATTAATCACTGTAAAAACGCGACGCTTAATCACACAGCAACGAACCTATACTCAAACTGAAGAGGAATAATGTAGCTAGCAGCTGCCGCGCAGTAGTGGTGTGTCGCTGCGGCGTGATGCAATCGTTCTTTACTTTCCGGATGACCCTCGTATGTCTCTTTTTCTGTGCCCTCTGGATTTTTAGTTATCCAGAACGGGCTCAAATCAAAAGTATCATACATAAATCATGGCGTTCAGCCTTCAATTTTCCTGTACACAGTCAAATCATTGATGAGATATTACTACTCTTGCAGCTAATAAACTTCAAAGCCAGACATGCCAGTTAGCCTTCAACTCGTGTATAGTGGTCCGAAAAAAAAGTCACATTCAAATATACAGATATTTATTGCTTCAAAACAGTTCTATGTACATATTTATAATTAGAATTTAACAGATTCAAAGAAATAAAAATGTTTTAAACAATAAAGTAAGACGAAACAGACAAACTTGTCAGGAAGTATACACCAGGGCATGAAGTAGAATTCTTTTTCCAGAAACTACTCAAAATTTGAGTGCATCACTTTGCATTTTTACAAAATTTAATCATCAAACTCTAGGCAAACAGGAGCTGTGGCTGGAAAATACTAACCCAAGAACTTTGACACAAAATCTAGGGGGACTTTTAGGAATTTCACTGCTTATTTTCAATTCTGTTGTTATTTTAGTTAAACTACAGATTCTTAGAATGTTTTAAATTAATAACTAACAGGGTTTGCAGTTGAAAAGAATTGTGATTGAAAGGTCAGAGGGTTTTAAAAGATTTCACAGTTTTTTATGGCTGTCTTTCATGTACAGGGTTTTTCCACTAAAACTTTTGTAAACTCAAGCTTAAGTATTGACTTTCCCAAGAAAGGGACTGCAGCCTGCCTCCTTGTATCTCGGCCATGGGATATTTCTATTTGTTTGCTTTTATTCCTGTTTGCACTTATTAAAATTCTTAATTGTAATCTTCTACTTTGAAAGGGTTGTTTCTGAATTCTGAAGGTTTGTACTCTGATCTTTGTTTACATCAACGTCTTTCCTTAATTACAAGTTTTGACTGTTTGAGATAGAAATGTATCGCCTACTTACAAACTACACAACAAAAGCCCTACAAAAAGTCGAAGAACTTCTTTATAAAAGGACTAGTATATAAAACAAACTAACTTAGAAATATCAATAACAAATATGACCTAAACTTAAGTTTAAAAGTAAAACTAAATCAATCAGTACAATTTGTTCATTGACAAAAACCTAATGCATTGAAGTATCTGTTATTTGTTTTAAAGACAATTTCTACAAACCAAACAATGTCAAATGGTACTTAAAACCAAGCTCTATATTATTGAACTTAAAAAAACATTTGAAATTAACAAAGCAAAATTGATAACTAGAAAGATAGGTAGTATAATGAAATTGTTCAGTATTCAAGTTTAGATATAACATGAATTGGAATCATACTATTGCTTGCAAACAACCAAAACTAAGAACAGTCTAAGAAATAAGAATTAATATTATTTATCTCACTTGTCTACAAACAACAACTTTATTCTCCTACAAAGTTTTGCGCTTAGCTTTGTCCTTAGAAGTGTAAAAGTCTTGCCGATACCTATTATGTACAATGCTAAAAGATCACATATGTTATAAGTTCTTGCAGTCAACAATTTTTTTATTCTTTAAAAACAACAACAGTGCTGCTACATAATTGGTGTTAACAGAGGACAACAAGCGTTTTTTAAAGGCTCACATGCAGGGGCGCAGAAAATATGTAGATCTATAATATTTTTTACTGAAATGTTCTGAATTTGTGGTTCAACTTGAAAATTCTGCACCCCTGCTCTTAATACAGGGTATCTACTCCCACACCCAATAACCTTTTTATTTGTTGAGATATACATCAATGAGATTTTTGCAACTGTCTTTAGGAAAAAATTGATTTTCCTAGTCTAAAATTTTTGAAATTTGCACAGAAGAAGCCATCAATCATCAAAGTTTGAACAATGTGAACCATAGGATAAAATCTGAAATGTCTTGGATGAGTTGAGTTGCATGTAAAATCAAGCCTAGTGATCAAAAATGATTTTGCCGCAACTCTGTAGCAAAAGGTCAATCAAATCCAAGATGGGAACTCTTCAAATTTTTTTACATTTAAACAGTGTCATTTTATGGACAGCTGTCAATTGCTTTTTGCTAAAAATAACATGTACTGTATCACATGTCTATGCAGTACTGTATATTATTTTGCATTTTTCCTTGGAATACCACTGATCCCTGCAATTGAAATTTCTGCCACACAAGGAAAATCAGCCTGCCAAACCCTTTGGAAAACTAGAACCAAATATCTCAACGAACAAAATCATTACGAGCGTAGCAGTTATGCATTCAGCCACCCTGTATACTACAAGCTTGGCCAGAGTGTTGCATCTCGTCTAGTTGATAGCGTCTCCCCTGAGCTGAGCGGTGAGTCCCATCACTTTACGCTGCAACACCTCAATAGCATCCTTGTAGTAGCGGATAGAGTCTGCCTGCTTCTCCAACAAGGCTTGTACATCGTCCCCTCGCTCCCTGCAACATATCAGTCATACAATTGGCAGTGTTAAACATTTTGACTGTACAAAAAAGAGCTCTAAGGAGCTTAAAAGATTTAAGTCCAAGAGATACAGTACGATCTCACTAATCCAGCCCTATATCAAGATTGAAAACTCCGGATTAGCTTCCGATTTTTAAATAAATTTTTTTAAATCCTGTAGCATAGCACGGGTACTGTCAGCTAGTATATGAGTATTTATATTACATTTATGTTCAATAGTATTTACAAATATAATTAAACGCTCGTTCACTCTACCTGTATCCCACTTCCAGTGTCGTGAAGGCTTCCCATGTGTCAATATTGTTCACATCAGGAGGTGCTCTCAATTTGTTGAATCTGTGCACTTTGACTGAAAAAAACATAATTAATGTTAAATTATGTCAAACTATTACATAATTATGACACAAAACCCAAAGAATCTGATCGTGTTTTTTGTTTGTAACAAGACTACATTTCATCATCCATCAACACACTCATAACTCTCACCATTCATCTATATTCACCTTAAAATACCCTCTAGGAGTGGCCAAGGCAAAATATCAAAGCACTCAGTCGCACTGAGTTACTTACCTAGGTAAACAATGAGTACGTAGGACACCACGACGGTTTCCACAGAGACCAAAATCAGTTCAACGACCAAAGGAGAGTCCCATTCTTTGGAACAGACCTTTTCCAGAACCATGTACTGCTGTTGGTACATTGTCTCCACTACCAGTAGCACGGCGTTACCTGAAATACATATTTCAATTAGAATTTGTATTTTCTTAACTACGAAACGTGAGATTGTCTTGCTTTTTGTAGTAATGTTGCAATTGTTACTAGTTCAAGTCAAAGTCAAAATATCTTTATTACAATTTCTTCAAGAAATGTATTGGCGTAAAAGTTAGTAGTAGCGTCTAGTGTAGTTAGTCTCTAAATGATTGAGTTTGAACTTTGAAGTGGCTGTGAAGAAAAAGTAACCGTCTTATTTTTGACAAAACAATAGTTTTACCTGATATAACTGTATTACTATTTGGCTCCGGTATGTATTTTCTAGTAACAATGTTTTCCTAGCATCATGAATGTGACTATCAATATGGGTACAATTTTTATCAGCTTTGTGATAAAAGCTTGGCAAGTAAAAGTTGATTAAATTTGAATAACTCTCCGTGACTTTCCCCGGTTCCCCACCCATATATGGCTCAAGGCGTTCATATACTTTTTGAAAACCCAAAATGTTTGGTGTTCGTGTTTTTATTTCTGAGCACGGAAAACCACCACTAATTAATACAATTACAATGTTACTTACCCAACGAAATTATGTAGAAGGGAAGAGATCCGTACTCAGTAACTTGTTCGTAAGCAGCCAGGTACCCTTCCAATCTTAGTTTGTTGTGTTGGTATTTCAGCACGTGATCCAGTAGCTAGAACAAAGCCAACCCTGCTTAATATTTCTATTCAAAATTACCAGGAGGGAAAACTGAAAGTCATTTCAGTGCAGTAGCCATCTTTTCTGCATTAAACACAACCATGCAAAGAACGGAAACGTCAGCTGGTAGAACTGAATAGAATGTAGACGTACTCACCAAAACTAAAAACCACAACGCCACATGACAGTAGAGCAGGAAGTACAGAGGGTCGCACCGTTCCCCGGATCTGGTTTCGGGCCACAACGAAACCACCAGTATCCCACTCGTTTCCAGCAACCACTAAGACAAAAGTATTTTACTGAACACTGTCCCACGAGCCAATCGTAATTATTGACGCCTTTCTAGGGTGCCCAAAATAAATCAGGCAAAAGACCCTGTACTTGTAACACCATCTATTTGTAAATAAATAGAGTAAAGGATTCAATACTTACAACTAGGAACAAAAGTAAACCTCCGGCCCATGAAGAGTTTAAAGGTTTAAACTGTTGATTGGGTTGCAGTCCCAAGACTGGTTGGAGATATTCAGTCTCGTCTCCAATCATGTTTCAAGATCTGTAATCAAGTTTCAGTTTCTCAAAGATTAAGATTAAATGTGTTGTCTTTTATTCACGGAATGTTTGGCAGCTGAAAACTAACATAAAATCACATTGCGGTCAACTCAAGATCGCAATGTGCACAAAGGCTCAAACATTGTGGTCGTGTCAGTGAAGTTGCGACCGAAGCTTTTATAAACATTTACTGGCTTGATATGTCTGTAAACTTTTGTTTCCATTGTTATCATACGAGTGTTTTCCTAAAGCAGTGGTCGGGACTGCATTACAAAAAAATGTATCGTAGAATTAGTCAATTCCCTTCTGGGTCAGCAACGAAGGGTAATCCCTTCTACAGTTTCCCATAGTTTTTTGAACAGGCTGGAAGACTAACCTAGGTCAAGATATCAGGGCGACATTAAATTTAATGGTATCTATGCTGGGAAACCAATCTCCGATGCAGCCTACAAGGATTATAAGTAACAACAGTAAGGATTATAGTAAGTACACTACTGAGGGACTAGGGAGAAAAGAATGGAATCTTTCAACATAACCTTTACCGTAGTCGTCAAATAAAAGAGCACAAGATGTCAGGGTAATTTATAATCCTTTTTAAAATAAACACAAGGTGTGATGAAGTATGACACTCACCTTCTGTGATTACAATTACCCTAATCTATTAAATATTATTACAATGTTTAAAATAACATTGCAATACTCAACTTATTTCTCATCCAACAAAATATTAAGCCCAAATAAAAATGACAGTTCACATTTGACAGTTGAGTAAAAGCTTACCAATCATAACCCCAATCAATTGACCAGCTGGAGGCCAGAATCCACAGATATATATCTAAAATGGAGTATCTTAATACCACAGAGCAAACGCGAGGTGCGAGCATGATTATGTACTTTTTTGCAAATGCCAACAACACAAGTCACGAAACACCGAAACCACAGAACACCACACTCCACAGTGCTGTCTGCTAGTGCAACATTTCAAGACATAAGTGGGTGGAAAAGGGATCTTTTATCAATTAATTTGTCATTTTCAATACATTCACATAGTTACTGTGGGCTAACACTACAGTACGATTTCATAAACTGTGTTTAATTAAAATCCTCCTCTTGCAGTAGAGTGCTGTTCATCCTTTTCAACATTATTTTTGGCTGTACAACATGACGTAAGTAGCTTCAATTCGCCAAATAATAATAGTCTCTATGTAGCCTAGCTTAGTTTGTGTTTTCCATTAGAAGTCAAGGTGGCGAAGGTGTTCATTATTTTGTTAAGAACACACTTTCAAACAAACCTAATTCATATCCATATTACTTCTAGGTGTCCCAGCTTCATCCTATCTGAATGGTGAGATTTATAGCCACAGGAATAACCCTAGGATTGGCCTTCTTTTCACCAGGCATAATCAAGTAAGTAGACCTATAAAACAATGATACCAGTGTACTTGCAATCTTTTGAGTTGGTTGTTATTAAATAAGTTATCTTGCTCTAATTATTAAAAATCAATTAGGCCTAGCAAAGTGAATTAGTTTTGAGAAACAGAACTTAGGCTATAAGGGTAAAATCTAGAAGAGTGACTTATGGATTTTTAGCACTTTTCTAAGTTCAAATTTCAAAAGGCCAAATGCGATGTTTTACCCACTTTGAAATTAGGAACCATTAAAATTATGTGTTTACTTTAACTTTTGCTAACCTCACGATAACACCTTATTCAGCCTCTATTGGTAAATTTGAAGTGGGTGACAGATACTATCATTGCAGCCATCTTCGACTCGGTAAAATAATCAGGGTTTTAAATTGTTCGGAATAACTGGCTTATTCACCTTTAAGGGTTAATTTGAAGGGGTCGCATCCCAACTTTGTTCGCGCACCGGGCCTCTCCACATCGTGATAAATCAGTTCCAATTCTATACTCTTCTAGCTCTGTTTAAATTGCATTGGCCATTTCAGATGATTGTACAGCTATTATAATCAGGATGGATTCATCTTTAATTGAACTCGACAAGTTGACCAACTAAATGATGTTTCCTGTTCCCGTACCGCGGCACTGTACTTCTGCACTTCACACCAAATACGTTCTTGGTAAATAAGGTCTTGGTGGGAGCTACAGTGTCGGAGTCAACAAAAGACCGTAGTTCTACTAAAAATTGTGCAAAGTGTTTTCTTTTTCGGATACGTTTTTGTTGTTGATACTTTTGCTTTAGACACCACCCACTCTTAGAGGGTATTTTAAGGTTATATCACTATAAATTTAAGTGAGGTCACAATTGTCGCACAGAAAAGGGTTGTTAACAGAACACGACGTTTTGAAAACTGATTGGACTGGGCTCGCTTCAGATTAAGACTTTGATATGACCTGTACGTTGACCTCATTTTACGTCTTTTCCTTGTCGTTCTGGGCCTTCAAACATGTTTATTTCTCGTTTGTAATCCTTGGTTTCCACCAATGAAGCTTGGGCCATCAACCTTGGAGTCGGGTTCAGGCGTGGGTGTAAGTGCAGGTGTTGGTTTGAAGGTTGTGAATGATGGAGTAATTGTTGTCGTTTTAGAAGTAGTAGTTAGAGGGGTAAGAGTTGGAGTGTGAAAGGTAATAGTTATAGGTCAAACGGAGGGAGGGAGGGGAATTTCCATTTTCGGAATTATGATAGTTCCAGTATTAGTAGTAGCAGCAGGGATGCCATCCTACGGCAAAACAATTAACTAACAGTGCAATTGGAATATATAGGTATAATTTAAATAATGACGAGCAACATGTTCAAACATTTCATGTATAATGTGAACATTATGTTGTAATAAAGATATAAATTTAACCCTTCCAGTATTCTGTCTGGTCTAGATTCTTTAAAAAAAAAGAGATCATTCAAAAGGCCCTAGCGCTTTCAAGCTTGTAGAGTCTAGGCCGGGCTCTGCAAATCCTCGTCCAGCCGATGCCCAGTCACTTCCTGAATCCAGATTAAGTTTTGATTGTGTTTGTATTTTTGTTTGAAAGATTTTACTAAATTTAAGCTGTTGTTTTGTTTCTGTAACTAGTTTTGAAGTATTTTTCAGAAATGTTTGACTAATTAGTCTGTCCAAATCTGTATGTAACATTAAACAAATAAACTTATAAAGGAATTTTTTTCGGTTCTCATTTTTTCTTTTGGTTTGTTCTGGTTTTATAGATAGAATTTTTGGTTAATTCTTTTCTTTATTCTGTTTGTTGTAGCAGTAGGTAGTATTTGTTTCTGTACTTATTATAGTACATTCGGTTGCTATTGTTTACATGATTTAGTTCTCATATGTTTTTATTAACTTTGAAGAACATATGTTTGCATTGTTATTATTCTTTTTCAATGTTTATGTGTGACCTAACTACAGTCCATTTAATAACTCAATACACCTCTTCTCTTTTTTTAAATTTTATTTTCCAAGTGCAATATTATTAATTTAATATTTCATCGCAACGCAATTAGTGACAAAACAGTATTTTTCTAGTTTGTTTTATTGTAGTTGGACGTATTCAAGGGTTAAACTTCTAATATTTCTTTGAATTTAAAAGTGATATTTTTATGGCATTTACACATTTGGCCATATTAGTATTTTTTTGTGATATCATCATGTTTTTACAATGTCCAACTACATTTGTAACATGAAATCAAATTGTATATCAAGATTTAATCTTGGTTGGTTATCATAGCCAAATCAATGAAATCCACAATTCCTTATGTTGTCAACACAATGAGAAAAAATACTCCTGCAACATTTCACAAAGTTTTTTTAATAAGTTAGTAGTACCGCAACATTGAAGAAATAAATGGAAATTTAAAAAGCTAACGAAACATAACTTTGTTAGTCATTACTTACGGTCGTGCCGTAGAATTACGGTAATAACTTCAACATGATCGATGGAGTTTGATGTATTATTATTTGATTGCAATCTGCATGGCAATACTGTGTTCATAACACTTATCAGTATCTATAAATGATAATGACAAAATCAATAAAGTTCACCGAGATGTAGAGAGTCAGAACACTCTGTCAGAACTCTGTGATGTGAATAGCAATTTTTAACTGAGCGATGAATGTTTGTTTGGCAAGCTGAATCTTAGGTTTTATGTAAGTACTACAATTTCACAAGTCGTAGTAATGTACCGTATTTCATAAGATTTGCAAGCTGTTCGTTCATAGTCATTGTGGACAATCGATGACTCGTCTGTGAATCAAGACTCGTTGTCAAGGCCATTACCTATTTAGTTCTTGATACTTAAAGACCATTGCTTAGTTCCTTCCGTCTAAAACGATTGAGATAAAAGAATTACTTTCAAAAATGAATCGTGTCAACGATGAACGTTTTGAAGAAATGTGACCAATTAAGACAATCTATGTAATTGACCCAGAATGAGGCGGAACCGAAATATTTCCGTCATCTTGAGAAAGATCCAGCAAGTCGATTCATTGTTGCATCAATTGTACTCACACCTGTGTTGTGTTGTCACATTGTGTTCAGTATTTAAGCTGAACATTCTGTCCAAACTGCTCTGTAGTATTCAGTACTTGTTGTCGATAACTGTGGCATTATTGTGACAGTTACGTTTTAAAGAAAATGTATATTTGAGTTGTTGGAGAGTTGTTTTTGTAAACTGTGTAAGTAAATTGTTTAATGCAAAATGGTTTAATGGTAAATGTTTCAAACATATCTGATGAGTTATTAAATTTGTGTTTTAAGTTAAATGTATCCACACTTGATTAGGAAGTAAACATTCCAAGTTCTTTTGGAAGTTGTAAACATATAGATAAACCTAAACTAATTATAGAACAATACAATTAAAATAGTTGGGCCAGATGGTGTAGTGGTGAGCATAACCGCCCGGCAAGCATGAGACCCAGGTTCAAATCCCGGTTCGGTCCAAATATTTTTGTCCTCAAATTTATTTAGTTATAGAACAATAAATTAATTGTTATACAAATCTAATTATATGGTTTCAGTATGTTTATATTAGAGTTTATTTTGTTTTATTTTTAACCATTTTTGATTATTTTACTACAAGGACTATTAGGTGGACTGCGGTACTAGAGGTTGTATGGTTTACAAAATCTCTGTAACGTTTTCATAAGTTAAATAATTGTACTATGACTAATCAATATATAAAGGGTGTTCATAAAAGAGTGTCACAAAGTGTGGTATTTATCGGGACAAAATAAAAAGAAAATTGAGAATAAAGTTTTTGTAACACTTTGTTTACTGAGTATATACAATTTTGGTTATTACAGAACAATTAGTATTGATAGATTCAATGAACGGATTGTACTGACACTTGTAACCTGTTTATTTTGTAGTACTGCAATGCAAATTAAAAAGAAAATTGCAATTTATCAAGTATTTTTAAAACTTCAAAGAATTTAGTATATTAAGGGATGTTAAAGGCATTAAAAATAATAATTATTTAAACAAAAACATCTTTCATGAAAGTTAGGTGTTATATACAAACATTTTTAACAAAATTTCTTGATGATTAATTTTTATCAGGTGTGTTTTGTTACCAGTCTCTTCGTTCAGCTCCGCTTGATTCGGCCGTCGGATGGTCCGGCCAGCAACCTGAGACCGATAATTTGAGCGGTTTCTTTCGGAATTAGTTCCAAATCCTAAAATTTTGCTGAATACTATTTGAGTTTTACCATATTAATTCACTTTACATAGGCCTAGAGGACTATAAAGTCCTAATTTCATGCCACGTAAATTTTAAACTTTTTTCATTTCATAGGCCTAAAGCTAAACTATGTCAGTTTTCAAGCTCGAAAGGGTCTCAAAACGTCTTTTCCTTCTATTTTTGGAGAGTTCAGCCATTTTTTGGTTCAGCCAAGGGTCCGGTCTCAAGGTGGTTGAAAGAGAGAGAGTCAACTATGTATTATTTTTATTTTTAATACCTATAAAACTTCATATTGTGATTTGATAGACAGCATTAAATTAATTTATAGTAAAATCTAACCTTATTTATTTAACCGTGCTCTACCAATGTTTCAGAGGGGTGACTAGGAAGCTGCACATGATGAGTCCGGTGAAGCAGCGCTATGAGAACATCATCAAGTCGGTAGAGGACAAGCGCACGTACCGCGGACTCCTGCTGGACAATGACCTCAAGGTTGTGCTTATTAGTGACCCGACCACTGACAAGTCTGCGGCCGCCATGTCCGTCAATATCGGTCAGTTTAGAGAACTCAAGTGTGAAATACTGTTAGTTGCTTAAGAGTTTTACCAGTTAATTGAATTCAATAATTAAATGTAATCATATGGTGTTGTCAGGTTCATTGCTAGCTTAGACACATTTTGTAGTGTTCAAATTTCTTAACAAAAGCGCTTTGTCATTCACAACATGAAATTGCCTTGCTCCTTAAATTTGCAAATCTAGTTGGGTCTTGATTTTGAAACGACTACTTATATTCTACAGGGTTTCAAATGTTTCCCCTCAAGAAAAACTGAAAAACATTTTCAAATGTCCCATTTTCCCATTACCAGTAGATTTTTTAGATTTCATTGTAGGCTATATATCAGCTCTGAAGCTGGTTGTGTACAGATAAACATATTTTCAAAGTACTTTAACCCTTTGAACTTCGTGTCGAATATAGGTCGACAAACGCTATTTCTTTTTGAACGCTTGGATGAGCAGTATAAGTTGCGGTTGAAACAGTCTCTGATATGCATTACTAACACCTAGCAGAGAACACCAAAACTACCACTCCCTCCCCTGACGCAACTCAATGTGAGTTTGACAGTGGTTATGGTTATAGTGTTGGCCCTGTCTGTTGGGTTGAATGCTAGTCGGATCATTCGGGTGCGGGGGCCATGACCCGCTGAGGATCACTGAAGAAAAATGGCTCATCAAATCCATTGAGGCGGAGAGTGACTTTTGAGCTTAGGGAGGCTAAATCCCATGCTTAGAGGAGTGGTTCAATGCCTGGTAATGCACCGTACCAGAGAGCGGTTTTGCTGAAACTTTGCTCACAGGGGACTGGGCAAACCCATACAGGAGGCTTTTTACAAAAATTTAAAAATAAAATGAGACCGAAAAGGGTTAAGTTTTTTTTGTCTGTTTTTTAATAAGTAGCCTTTTTTGTGAACTCAATCTTTCCGTGAAGACTTTTCAAACAATATTACTAATAACTACTTTCAACAAAACTTGTCTGTTATGCCTGGCTCAGCGTAGATGGTTTTAAATACAATTTGATCCGATCTTTTGAGAAAATGAGTTTCTAACACTGTTTGTATCAACTGCTTGCAGGCTTCATGTCCGACCCGAAGGAGTTGCCCGGCCTGGCGCACTTCTGTGAACACATGTTGTTTCTCGGCACTGAGAAGTATCCTCTAGAGAACGAGTACAGCAAGTTCCTCTCCGAGCACGGGGGCTCTAGCAACGCCAGCACAAGTTGTGAAAACACACTCTTCTACTTCGACATTGTGCCTGAGTTCCTTCCTGGTGCTCTCGACAGGTCAGTCAAGACTTAATCTTCTTAGCTCTTTCTGCTTTTCAGTGGTACATTCCATCAAGCTCTTTTTGGGTTGGAACCTCTGTAGATGGTCTCTAGGCTCCATGGCGTCGAACTTGTTTTACACTTCAGTAGCGCTCTTGGCAACAAACTGTGAATCTGCCAGCTTAGGTACAGTTGTGCCATCTTTAAGCTCCTAGCTAGACTTGACAATGGATACACTCTGAAATGACATGTAAACCAGCTTCAGTTGCTCTCACAACAAACTGCCCGAAACACGTTACTGCAGCAACTTTCGTTGGTATCACCAGCCACCTTCATCGCTGAGTTCCAATTTCTGTCCTGGCTGGCTCTAAACCAAAGCCAACAACTGTATGTTTGTTTCCTTTGTAACTCATAGAAGTAATAACTGATTTCAAAAGCCAGTCGGCCCCTTAGTGCAAATGAACCTTTTTCGTGATGAAATGGGCTGTCTGGTAGTTATCTATCAAGATTAAATATTTCTTTCAAGTACTACAGTCTTTGCATATACTAAGTGAGGTTAGCTAACTTAGTTAACGAGGGGCCTGATCCTAATCAGGCCTCAGATTTATCTTTGCCTGTAGATATATCTATAGGTACTTTATTTAGTTTTACAAACTATACACAAATAATGTATGGCAATTGAATTTTTGTTCAGAACAATGTTGTGTAATAAAGTGTTAGTAGTATGTTTATTTTATTACCAATAAACTGTTTTATTTAGGAACTATATTCATTTTTACCGGTATTTGGTGAAAACACAATTCAAAAGTTATTTACAAAATAAAATGTAAAAGAACTTTTTGCTAATGTGATTGATTTTTATATCTTTGAAATACATTTCTAAACCAAATAATGAAATCTATATGTGAATATATAGGTGTACAGTAAGAACTAAAACGATATATATTAAATTGGACTAATATAATGACATTTAGTTCTGAACAGAACAATATCAGTCTATACTTGAGAAAATTATTCCCTTATATAGGGTTATGCTGCTAGTTTTTACACTCTGAAATGTGTCCGCTCGGTCGCTCTCAAAACAAACTGCAAACAATACTTGAAAAGTGGCCAGTAGTGCGATTAATTTTTTTTTCAAACTAGCACATAACAGTGTAGAGAAGTTTACGGTTAACTCTTTTAGGAGCTAAAATGATATTTTACAGACTAATATCCTTATGCTATTGGTCAAGGTTTGCGATTCACTGAAAGTGCGGATTCGAGCATGAAAAAACCTCCGACTCTTGGAGACTCGACCAAGTGGAGAAATCCAC
Organism: Matsumurasca onukii; assembly: GCA_018831715.1. NCBI lineage: Eukaryota > Metazoa > Arthropoda > Insecta > Hemiptera > Cicadellidae > Matsumurasca > Matsumurasca onukii. The sequence goes on along the minus strand of CM032058.1, from coordinate 7,935,797 downwards.
CGCTAAAGCAGACCACGCTTACAGCCAGTTCGGAACAGGTGCGTTAACGCTTTGTAGTGTGTTCTGTTATTTCTTGGGTTCGACAAGACCTAAGAAGTATGAAATTCCCAACAAAAATAAAATTAATTTTTTTAAGTGGGAGGGCCCTTTCTAGTTTTGAGATTTTTAATGCAAAAGAGTTTTTGGGGTTTTTGTGGGAGTGATTTATTCAGAAATTTTTTAGGGCAGGAAATTTTTTATTTAGTGAAAGGAAAGTTTAAAGAAATATTTTACAGATCTGGTGGTTTGAAGATATTTCCAAACAATCTGTCACTTTTTGATAACTTTACTCTGATTACTGAAGTTGTGGTAAATTTCAATAACGCTAAAGCTTTTCAGTTATGAAAATCAAGTTACTTCAGTCTGGAAAGTTGTGTCATCTCGGCAAAATAAGATTTGAAACATTGAACTAAAATATAAAAAACTATCTTAAGCTGAAAGCCATTTCAATTTTTTTTTTACTTGCGCTTTTTTAAACTCTTAAGTTCATTTGACAAAATAACTACTTAACTAAATTTTAAAATATACAAATTTAATCAAACAAAATGTTGTGTTAATTTGAGACTTATGTTTACAGGCAACAAGGAAACTTTATCAACAATCCCCAAGAGTAACAACATAAACGTGAGAGACGAGCTTCTGAAGTTCCATGACAAGTGGTATTCCTCAAATATCATGACTCTCTCAATACTCGGGAAAGGTAAGCATTTAAAAACAAACTAAACTTTTAAATAAGTACAAAGAGTGTTGGATTTTTACTAAAAATTCAAGAAAAGAACTAAAAATTCCCTGAAAAATATTTAAACAAAAGTTACTTGTGCGGTTTTAACAAAACTTATTCATTTGCTGGAAGTAGTTTGTTAGTCTTGTAGTAAATATTGTATTGCATGATAGCAAATGATAAGCCTTATCAGGCCAGCTGATGTAGGCGGCATAAAGGCAGCCGGGCTGATTTCAAAAGAATTCAAACTTAACTTAGTTAGTTAGTTAAACATCTTCCCAGCAGTTTCAAACAAAAGTTCGTCGTACATTTTAAGTCTAAAAAAAACCATTCTAGTATTACAAAAAGAGCAAACCAACTGTAGTTTAACACCTGTTGATTTGATGAAGTTATACTTAAAATGTTTAAATATAACGACAGTCTGCAGTCAATATATTTTTGAAACAATATGTTCAGCAAGAGAGGCGAATCTAAACAAGCACTACCATGAAGCCTAGCGTATTTCCTGTAACAAGGGATAATTTACACTGGAACTACCCTCTTATGGAGGGAACGGTTTCCCCCATTAAAAATGGGTTTTATGCTATAAAACTGCATTTATAAATTAATTCAGACTAACTTGGTATAAACAATGAGGTCACTGTATCCAACGCTTTCCATCAAAAATAGAAAAATTCAATCAGCCATTGACCAAAATGGTGGCAAATAAACAAATTTTCCACCGCCATCTTGGTCTGTTTGAACAGATTTTGCAGTTTTTTGGTACACATGTTGGGTACAGTAACATCAATGTTTACAGTTTTGTAAATCCATATTTTTACAATATGGTGCTTTGAGGTGCCCTCAAACAATAAAACAACCTTTAGAGATAACTCAAAATGTATAATAAAGACAGCATTACAGAAACCTATTAGGCACCCCTTAACCTTAAAGACAACATATTTTCAAAAATAAATCATAAGTCAGGAGTTAATATGCCACAGGCTTCCTATCAATTCTACTAATTCATTTTACATTGCTCATCATTTATACAATCTAAACTACCAACGATCTAAAAACACCCACAATAAGACACAAAATGAAAATAAATCAATGATTATTACAAGATACCACTTGCAACTAGATTCAAAATTTATCCAAATGTAATGTATAGCTTCAATAACAAATTGTACATAAATTATACCATCATTATTTAATTAGAAACCTTAGAAAATAATTGCACAATCAAAATTATAAAATTATATTTTAATACCTGACAAACCTCCCCTCAAAGATTTTCATGAGGGAGGCTATTTCACATAAATTTAAAACAATGTAATTAGGCTATATTAATTTATAAGATATTTTAAAATTTTTATTGTAAATATCAATTGAAATAAATGTTATTATTATTATGTTTACAGTTTCATTTTTGGGAAAGGCCCACGCTATAAGGTCACTTCCGGACAATTTTGCAGGTGTGATTTAAATTATCAAATAAAAATTTATGTAAATAAATAAAATTGTGTGACTGTTCCAGAGGACCTGGACACACTGGAGGCCATGACGCTGGAGCTGTTCTCGGGAGTGAAGAACAAGAACGTGACGGTGCCCGAGTGGCTGGATCACCCGTACGGACCGGAGCAGGTCAAGGTGAAGGGGTACATTGTGCCGGTCAAGGATCTACGCAATCTCAACATCATGTTCCCCATCCCCGACCTGTTCGAGCACTACAAGTCCGGGGTGAGTCATCAACCTCTGCGGAGAGAAATGTACAGGGTTATCCAGGCTTGGAGAAACCGCTTTTATCTTTTGGCCGAGAAACTAGAATTCCTGGGTTCTAAAATGTGCTTAACTGACTTCTTGGGAGAATTTTGTGGGCTAACACCCAATAATAATCAAACAAATCTAACACCCCTTAAACCTTTTGTTGGCACTTAAAATAAAAAATGAAATTGTGCAAGTTTGTAATTCATGAGTCTTGTCATAATTTTTTAGCTTTTGAGTGATAGTTCAGTTATTTGGAAGAACATTTCAAGTTTAAACTATGTGTTTATAATATGCCATTGCAGATATTTTTATATTTCAGCAGTTTTTTATTATTTTATGGTCGAGTTGAAACTCTATTGAATATAAATCCATACTGGCTGTGCTAGTTAAGTGTCAATTACCCAACACTAAACACCAGGTATCAATTATATTCATGGTGCAGGTACAAAATAACTATTGGGAATCTAAATTTTTTCTTGTTCTTTTTAAGAGTTACAAATTTTGGTGGAAAAACCATTTTGACCATTATCTTAGGTGAAGTTTTGCATCTTTTTGGTCTAGGTTGAGTGATAGAGAGGATTTTAGTCCTTTCCCTCGATTTTAAACAAGACAAACTTTACCTTTACCTTTTTAAAAAAATCCTATTTGCGTTTTAAACTCCCACTCAGTTCTAAAATTTTAGTTTCTCTACTAATAATTTTCTAATTTCTAAACGTGAACTGTTACAGCCAGGACACTACCTGAGTCACTTGATCGGGCACGAAGGCCCGGGCAGCCTGTTGTCGGAACTGAGGTCCCGGGGCTGGTGCAACAGTCTAGTCGGAGGCGTCCGTCTCGGCTCCAAGGGCTTTGCCTTCTTCGGCATCAACGTGGACCTGACCGAGCAAGGCATCGAGCACGTCGACAGCATCGTCAAGCTCGTCTTCCAGGTCAGTTCTCATCGGCAAAACAAAACTTACTGTGAACTTAATATTTGATATTTTTAAAGTTGTCAAAATAAAAAATTTTAAAAAGAGCAGTTTAAAGCTCATTTATTTATGGCAGCTGTTGTGTTAAAATTTTGGTTTTTTATTAAGATTTAGGAAATGGGTCATGTTTTATTGTTGATCTAATGTTTCTTTTACGGTTGTTAAAAAAAAACAAATACTGATAAACAAAATTAACAAATTGCACTACAAATACAAGTTTTAAAAAAATAATGATACAAAACAATGAATGATTTACAAGTTGTTTGCTTGGCAGTACATAGCGATGTTGAAGAAAGAAGGACCGAAGAAGTGGATCTTTGACGAGCACCGAGATATCATGAGCATGCACTTCCGCTTCAAGGACAAGGAGATGCCTCGCAGCTTCGTGTCCACCGTAGCCATCAACCTGCACGTGAGCACTCGTTAACACATTAAGAGCTGCTTTTTCAATTCAGCCTTAACCGGCGGCCAACCAATAGCAAAGGTGGATATTTCTAGGATATCTCCAGTTTGTCAGGAGTAACTTACCCACTTTCGAGAAGCGAGAGAACCTCCACAGTTACAATGTTCGAGGCAAGGGCCTACTTAACATCCCGTATTGTAGGCTGAACATGAAGAACAGCTTTCCTGTACTGACAATAAAAACGTCAATGCCTTGCCTGATGATTGGAAGACCTCAGAGTCCAAAGGATTCAACCCTACGGTAAAATATTGGCTCCTCTCCAGACCACCTTATTCTATAGAGGAGTTCTTCCAATCTGTGAGCCAAGACAGCCGGCATCTATGCCATTAACTAGTAACTAACTATTGCAAAATCAATCCAGCTGCGCTGGTCAAAAATGAAGAAAGAGGTAATTATCAGGTAATTTTTTGAGGTTAAGTTTGACTTAGTCTGTTTTGAATTTAAGTGTTACAGTTTGTATTTAACTATTTCAGCATAATGTACACATGTTAAATTTAATAAGGAATGGAAAAATAATGCATTTATTGCATGAATAATATTTAATAATTCATTTAAGTGTTGTGAACGTTGTGTGAAAATGTAAACATTGCAGACTGTAAACAACTTAACCAGTGGCTAGTTAACCAGCTGGTTAGCGAGTATTTGAAAAAACAGCCTGAAACCTGAAGCGTGAAATAAAATGGTGCATACTTGTAATATTCCAGCCGGAAAAATAGTAGCCCAATAAAGACTTTGAAAAATAATTTTAGCATCAATTTTTTTGCCAAATGTGTTTCTAAACCTTTGTTTAGCCGAAAATGTTTGAATTTTGTCTTTAACTTTGAAAAATTGCAAGTAATCCAGCATTTTGCGAACTTGAGCAGGTTTAAAGTGAATTGCATTCGCTTCTCGTTATAGATGCTGGGGCGGAATGTCATGCAATAGCATAGAAAACCTTGCACCTTAGATTGATAATAGCTCCATCTTCATCATGAATATAAATTATAGATGAAATGCTCTTTAATATGAATATAATATAACGTGTTCATAAATAGTATGTGTTTTAAAATATTTGAACAGAATTAGTTTTAAAAATCCCTTGTACAATATTGATTACAAAATGGCCTGAAAGAGGAAACGTGGATTCAACTCTAGGGTCCAATTATAACTTGCGAAAAAAATTGCTAACAACGTTTTTTGCTAGTCAATGTATTTAGTTCCCTAAAGTCCTCTCTACCACTCAACTTCATCCTTCACCTAGCGTTAGTAAAATGTTTCTTAACAAATAGGTAGTGGTGACTGCAGGGATCAAACTTCTCCCGCCACTGGAGTAATGAGCTCCGGAGCCATGCATGATACCAACCCGCTACAAGTCCATTAGTACTATTAGCAATAATATTTCAACTCAAAGAGCTATGAATAATAATTATAAAAAAATATTTTTCTTTCTAAATGTTTTGTTATGTTTCTAGGAATTTCCTATAGAAGAAGTACTCTCAGCATCTTTCATATTGACTGAATGGAGACCTGATCTGATTGAACATGTGCTCGGTTTTCTCTCCCCTGAAAACGTCAGGTACTCAGTTCTTATAATTTAAAACAAATTTTAACTTCAGTAAAGGTAAAAGGGTCTGATTTTTTGAATTTTAGTGAAACAGGATTTAAAAAAAGGCATTATTGTAAAGAAAAAGAATTGCTTGGCCATGGCGGTTATTTTTGATCTGGTATCGTTGTTTTACATCTGCAAAGTAAGTGGGAGTAACTATGACTAACAAAATAAATACACATAATCTAGTTCTTCTGGTTCACACCGCGTCAAAACATCATAATAATTAAGGTGAAATATTTAGGTCTTGTGGACTACCATCTTCAGCACTGATCAAAAGGTTAACGGAAGAACTAGATTATAGTTGGGACACAACTTAAAGCCACAAAAGAAATTTCAGAACCAATTGATCTTAAAAGTGATATATTAAGGCATCAAATTAAAATAGTGTCATTACTTTTATTAATATGCTTGGTCTTAAAATGATAGTCCATGCCAATATTTTTACATCTGTTTTCACACAGGGTGGCTGTTATCGGAAAGAAGTTTGAAGACATAGCTACTGAAACGGAGAAGTGGTATCAAACAAAATACAAACAGGAAAAGATTTCTGAAGACATAATCAAGGTAAAACTCTTTGGTATATTTACATTTTAAAAATTTTTTTGTAAAAAAATTGTTAACAATGGAGTTTTTTATAAAAGAATTTCATCTTACTAAGTAATAAATAAGAAAAATAAAAATGAAAATATATATATACTTTTTTCATGTTTATTTATTATTTTTTACTTTACTGTTGTCAACACTACTTCCATCTTTTTAGCTTAGCTTTACTCTTTTAAGTTATCTCTTTTTGTCTTGAAAAGGCCCTAGTAGGGCAGAAAATTTACTTGATACTTGTATCAAATTTGACAGTCTGTGTTCATCTTAGTGTTTCTACTTTACCCAGATGAGCCGGCTCTCCTTTCTATTTCTTTTTGCTTGTATTTTCTCCTGACTTTGTGTTCATTTTCTTCTGTACAGTAGTTTTCTGCTACAATAAACTATCTCTCAATCCTTGGGCTAAAATTAAAAATAACCGCAGTATCCGAAAATAGTTTGGGGGTCCTTGCAGTTCCAAAACTGACAATGGTTAGCTTTAGGCCTATGTTAAGTGAATCAATATGATCTAAACGCTAACCTCATAAAAACGTTAGGATTTGGGTTTCAAAAGAAACCGCTCAAATGAATATACACATACCAAAAAATTGTAGATGTAGCCTATATGTAGCCAGCTAAACTATCCAACGACCGAACCAAACAAGTGGGAGTCTACTGTACAAAATATTTGAATAAAAGTTTGCTTTTAATTTTCAGGATTGGAGCAGTGAGACTTTGTGTCCTGCCCTCCACTTGCCTTCTGTGAACGAATTCATTCCTACAGATTTTAGCCTTACACCGAGAGAAGAAAATGTAAGTCTGAAGTATATCCGTCAACAGCAAGTACGGTAGTTCGTTGGAAGAGTTGAAACATATCGTGCTGTGAGTCACAGGTTCAATTCCCAGCAGGCATGTGAGCTTAGACCACTTTTGCAAATAAAGCTTTTCTCTACATTTCCACATAACTTAGAATACGTTTTAATTGAAATACCTGTGATGTAGACAAGAAAAACATTCCTAAAATTAGTCATATGGCACAGTTTGCAAAGTATAAATTAATTTGAAATGAAAACGCTGCTTTCTAGAGGAAAAATGAACTAAATATTTGTTATAACACAAACTTTACAGAATTATACTGAAAAAATCCAAGCAGTGCTGCTGTCATCAAGGTATACAGCGTGTTGTATTATTTTTATTTGGTACATGTCTAAATATTATTTAAGTAAAAAACTATATATTATTACCAACCAAATATTATTTTAGTCTTCAATACAAAGCTTTTCCAGATTACTTATGATGAGAATTGTTTCAACACTTGTAGAACAAACTTGAAGAACAAATACTGCTAGTTTTGATCTGCTGTGGAGAGTCATCCTCTGTAGCTGGTTGACTGGCTGGGACCAGCTACTGAGTCACAGCAGACAACTAAAACCGATTAGATATTAATGCAACATTTAGTCAGGCAGACTTAAACATATGCTTTAACTCTTCCAATGTTTCACTCATTGGCTCATCAATGATTAAATTAATTCCTGAGGACTGTAGTGAGTTCCCTTGTATCTGGAGATTTCTATTTTTCTGGGGAATCTTTGAAGGTCTTGTTTTCTAAACTTAAATTACCTTTCTCTTGTAATGTTTTTCACACTGTTTTTGTATACATAATCAAAACAAAATGTTCGACATTCCATTTCAGCCCAGTAAGTTCCCGGTGGTGATCAAAGAAACACCTCTGACGAGAGTCTGGTTCAAGCAAGACGACGAGTTTCTTCTGCCGAAAGCCAACCTCAGCTTTGAGTTTGTCAGGTAACAGTGCGATTCTCTTTTGTAAACATTTCTTACTTGGCTGTAAAATTATTATTTGCAATTTTTCATTTTGATGAAAAAGAACATGTGGAGCTATGATGTATTTAAGTGGCTATTTTAATAACATTATTAATCATAACAAACAAATGTTAACCAATATATTGTGTAGAAATATTGTCTTAAAAATTAAATATTTTTCTCAGGAGTCAGTGATGTTTTTCTCAGAGAAGGTTTAGTATTAAAAATGCTCTAGATGTTCCCTAGGCAATTCTAAGTAAGAAAAACTGTTCAGTCGTTGAACCTTGGTATTTCAATCTACGAGGTAAATACAAGTCCAACATAACAAAGTAAAAAAGTCTCGAAACTTGTGCACGGATTATTTCTAATACAGTCTCTTTTTTTAACTCTTAGAAACTTGTGCACATGATTATTTCTAATGCAGTAGGAGTGACTATGACTCTTGTACGGTAGTCAATTGGTTTTGACCTCTTGGCTATTAATATGTTGCTTTCTGCCTCAAAGTTCTGAAGTATTTCAAATTTTTCATCCCATCTGCTCCTGCAATGTAAAGGTTTACTAAAAAATAAGCAAATTGGACTTTAAAAACCCAAAAATTACTGCTTGATTCTAATACATTACATTTGTTTGACGTGATGTTGACAGTCCGATGGCGTACCTGGATCCTCACTGCTGCAACATCACGTACATGTTCGTGCTGCTCTTCAAAGATGCACTGAACGAGTACGCGTACGATGCTGAACTAGCCGGCATGAAGTGGGAACTCAACAACACCAAGTACGGCATGGTGGTGAGTAGCTAGAGTGTTTAAGAGGGTTGATCACCCCAGATAAAATTGCTCAAAACACACTCTCACAGTCCCTCTGTTTAGGAAGCTATTTTTGTGTGTAGAGGTTAGAAAAGTTGTTTTGTATGTTCTCAATGGTTGTCACTAGGTTTGTATAACCTGGTATTTAAAAAATCTTACACCAAAATTAGAAAAAAAAGCTGGCCAAAAATAGGCTATTTTAAAAGTGTGTTATAATTTTGTCACAAGCAGTTTTAGCCTTTTTCATGTATAAGGAACGTAGAACCACTCCTACCCTATCATATAAACCCGCATTAGTATGTTTCGGTTCATAAATGGTGTAGGAAACAAAGGACTACGAAACCATGTGTTGCCACTTTATGAGTGAGCAGAGTCAAAGTTGGAATATTGCTGTTAACATTTCTCCTAACTGGCAAGGTCGGCAGCATGACTCTTCAAAGAACTAAGCCAGATAAGACAACTCTACTAGAGCCGATGTTTTTGAAACAGAAGATAAATTTGGATTTCCACCTTCCCCTCGTCCACCGGGCACTGTGAGAGAGAAATAATCAATACGCCGCTATTTCAGTGGTAAACATGGGTTCTTGCTTAGTTGACTATCCTCTTCACGGAAATGATAGGTTAAGTTCTGTCTTGAAGAAGTTTCTTCTACGAATGTTTTTTTGTAAATATGTAAGAGATACATCCAGGGATTCTTAGTCACAAGTAACGATCTGGTATTTCAATTTTCTTCCCATGTGAGAAGTGAGTTGATTGTATTATATAATTGGATGAACAGGACTGGATTATTCCTTTTGGGCAGATATCAGGCAAGAATAACTTTTCTTGCTTGATTCTAGGACATTTTTGGGCGAGAATAAAAGCAAATTTTACTAATTACAAATTAAAAGGAAAAAGTTGTTTAACTTGTTACAATTTATATTAAATAAGTACATTTACCTAAAATCACAACTTTCGTTACACTTGTAAGCTTTTTAAACAACAGCCTAGACAAAAACATTGAAAGGTCTTTCAAATATTTTCTTATTGTGGTACAGCATGATTGCCCTTTGATTTGATATTATCTGCCAAAAATTCTCTTTGAAGTTTCTTCTCTGCCAAAAAATCCCCACATGTAAAAACATATGATTGAATCAATTCAACTGCTCAATAATATTCAAATAATATTAGAAATTAAATATTGAGGGAAAAAGTTAAATTTACTCCAAAAATATTACAAAAAACTGAATTTTTAACCACTTTATTTGTTGAGGATTCCTGAAAAGTCCCTCTTGTCCAAAAATACTCCTCCTGCCTGAAAAATCCTGTTCTTAAAGATTATGAGGATTTTAATTTTTGTTGGGCATTCTATTCCCCGATCTGTCGGAATTCACCGACCCCTAAATTATATTCTGATTAAATAATTCCTGTACTTAATTTTGAAATGACTAAAATGCTTATTTTCAGTTGGGAGTTGGAGGATACAACAGCAAACAACACGTGCTTCTCAGTAAAATAATGGAGAAGTTGACAAACTTCAAGATAGATCCGAAACGTTTTGAAATTTTGAAAGAAAATGTAAGTACGACTTACAGGTGTGATTTATTTCGTGACATTTTTATTCTACTACTTAGCTTTAAATTCTTTCCACACCATCCATCTTTGGTCCAGAGAAGAGCACTGTCGACGATGGCAAAGCTACTCTGGTCAGACTTTGGGCAGGAAACTTGTGAGAGACCAAGTAATCACTTTACCAAAATCTGCTATTTGTTGTTAGATTGAGTCGAGTCAGGTAAAGCAAGTAACTGCTCTCAAAATCACTGGACACGGCCATTTCAGGAAACATCTAATATAAGTAAAACCAAAACACTCTTGGCATTTATACCAAGGCTCTGGAATGCAGGCTGTGCAATGAATCTGAGGAGGCAGGCAAACACATCATACTGTCAGTTTACCCGATGTGATAGGCTAGGGGTCAGGAGAAGGGCTCTATTTGGCAATCCACAGCCAGGTGATGAGACAGACGTCGAGATTGGAAGGAAACTTTTGGACCTCATTGAAGTTACTGATCTAGGTCTTTTATTCTAACGGACCAGGGGTGCACAATAAGCTTCGGTTGACAAGCTAGGAATATCACAAGTCCTCATACCCCGCTCACCTAATCTAATCTAGCTTTAAATGGAGATATTCTTAAAATTTGTTAAGCATCACTTGGGCTTAGCAACCTATGGAAGTGTTTTTCTATTAATAATATTATACAAATTGCTAAATCTTTTGCTAAAATATAGTTTATTATTATGCTTTTTTTGTACAGGCCCTCGACCAATTCAAATTTTAATTTGTGAACTGAAAATTCTCTTAACTTACAACAGTTGTTTTTTTTGTTGATGTTTTTAGTACATCAGAGGTTTGAAGAACTTCGAAGCTGAGCAGCCGTATCAACACGCCGTCTACTTCTTGTCAGTTCTGCTGTCCGAGCATGCTTGGACAAAAGAAGAACTACTTGCTGCCTGCGAAGGTAGTCTCACCTTTACTATTTGTTTGAGTTCATAAAACACAAAGGGTTTTCTTATTTCACTTGCCTTAAATTCTCTTAGACTTTCAGTGTGAAATTCCTGACCTAAATGCAAAAAAACTTTTTAAGTGGAGGGATTTCTTAGCACTGGGAGCTAGCGAGAACGCAAACAGGAGTAGATCAGTAGTTGCAGGTAAAAGCGAGGTTGTCCCAAGCAATAAAGCGAGCATAGCTCTGGTCATAAGCGAAAGCAAGACACTATCAGTAGTTCAGAAAAAGTACAGGAACCTAATAATTTCTGTAAGCGCTAAAGGGATGTCTCCCCTTGTGTCCAAGTCGCAAGTGAAAACTATTGCTAGTGCAGATCCCTTTCCAGGGCATATCGAGAGCAGAGACTAATATTTTTCTAGACTGAAGTCCAATTTAATGAAAATTCCAACTTCCTTACTAAAAGAATTTGTAATTGTCCAATTTTTTCCAGTTAGTAGACATACTGCTTTAGAACACATTATAAATTAGTAATTAATTAGGCAAAATATGTTTATTTTAAAAAGAATTTATCGAAGTTCCAATTATTAAAAGATGATATTTTCTTTCGCAGATCTCACGTTGGAGAGGATGGAGACTTTTATCCCACAAATACTCTCAAAAATGTTCATCGAATGTCTTGTACACGGGAATGTAGATAGTAAGGTAAGTCCACTCAATCAGGTCTCCAAAGAACATAAATTTTCAAAATATTGTTAATTTTTAATGTTTGGTGGCAAGTCTAGTTTTACTTATAAGCGAAAATAAACAAAACTAAAGACAGGAAAATAAAATAGAAATGGTGCTAAGAACTTGGTAATTTGTTTGGAGCTCTATATTGAGAGTGCAATAAATGAACATTGTTTTGTCTACTCTACCTTTGGACCACCTAGGTTCTTACTCGGGATTGAGGAACTGTCATTAACAATCTGTTCTCAGTCCTGGAACCGAGAACTGACTTTGGAACCGAGCCAAATAATAATAAATGTATTTCAAACCTATAAGTTAAAGCATTTTGTAGTTTTGTACCACATTTATTTTAATTTTTACATAGACATGTTTCACCTCAGCACTATCATTTTTACGTAGACATGATGCTGAGGTAAAACATGAAAAATTAAAATTATTGTGGTACAAAAGTACAAAATGCTTTCACTTTATAGTAATGAATACTACAAAGTAAATAGAAATAGCATTAAGAGGATTTTAAACCAATTTTTCTAAGAGTCTACACCAAAGTATGTTTACATTTTTTGTTTTTATTTTTTATATTTTTGTTTTGGCTGAAGAAAGGTTTCCCTAAATATTATGTTTATTTTGTTTTTAAATATTCTTCCTTCTAGCCTGAAGGTATTCAAGTTTTAATGTGTTATTTTTACAAACCTTATCCAAAAGACACTAATTTTCCTCTCAAAGCTCAAGTTCTACAAAATTTATAATAACTAACTTCACTTTAAATAAATAAATATTTTATTGAATTGTATCTCAATCATCCACGATTTGATCTAAAATTTTGCATTCATCCGCATCTAGATCCCTTTCAAACATACAAAACTTACATTCGTACTATTCCCATTTACTCGAATTTTTCTAATCCTACCCCAGTTAGTATGGTTCTCCAGTACCCCAATTGTGTGTCAAAAACTCGTTTGAACTGTGAAAAAAACTTTCTCTTGTGAAAAATCTAAATACACTAACATGTATGTTGTTGCAAACCGCAAGCTGATATTTGTCTGTGTAATGGTTGTGTGTTGTGTTGCAGACAGCACTATCCATGGTAGAGTCCGTGGAGGATCAGATCCAGTCAAGTGTGTCCTTATGACAATTACTGCCTCGGCAGCTGGTGCGAAACCGAGAGGTTCAGCTTGCCGACGGTGAGTGGACAGCAATACCAATCTCTCTTCATCGGGTTCAGCCAGAGACAGTAGACTCTCTCTCGTTCAGGCCAGATCCTCGGCCAAACTAAAAATTAGCAGGACTATCAAAAAATACAACGAAAAGGCGTTTGGGGACCCTTTAGAGCTCCAAAACTGATGTTGTTTAGCTTTAGCCCTATGTTAACTGAATTATTATAATCAAAACGCAAATACCATTCGAAAACCCTTAGGATTTGGGACTAATTTCAAAATAAACCGCTCAAATGAATATACACTTAACGAAAAATTGTAGGTGTAGTCTTCTGTAGGCCTCGGGTGGCTGGCCAGACCTTCGACAGCTGAACCAAGCAAGGCTAAACAAGGAGTGAGGTCCAGTTTTTCTCTTACGGTTGAAAATCAGTAAGATCAAATCAGTCTTCAATAAAATTGCAGCCAAACAAAAGTACAAATCACGAATGTGAGTGTTTGGAAGTATTTTTACTATAAAGCAGGATCCATCTTCCTTCTTATGGATTTTTTTGGGTGTGTTATTTTGGTCTATCAGGGCGGAATTTGTCAATTTTTAAATGTAGCTGTTGGCAATTTCAACCTAAATATTATATCAAAGCTCAACGAATGGCTCTGGCAAAAGTTAGGACCAGATCAAACTTTCACAGGTGACGAGCAGGACCTTTTTTGCCGTCCCCAAGTCCAGAGGGACGGTAGGACCCCAGAGTATCAAGTATCGCACCAAATGTATACTTTTACCATAAACCCCACTTTTCATGCGAAATCAACCCCAAAAGAAATCTTTGGTGACTAATTCTTTCGCTAACAACTCCGGTAGCGCTTGTGACAACGCAGCAACTATGTTTACACTTGACAACGTTTGCAGGCTCCGACTACGTGTACGAACTACACAACAAACTGCACCGTAGCTCGTGCACAGAGAACTACTACCAGTGCAGCTTGCAGTCCACCGAGTCCAACATGCTGCTCGAGATGCTGGTCCAGATCATCTCGGAGCCTTGCTACAACATACTCCGCACACAGGTACGCTGCAGTCGTTTCCACGAGTTAGCTCTTCTTGCGGTTGTAGGCAGAAATTTTAACCCTTGTTATAAACCGAAAGAGATGTAAGCATTGCCAAGCTAATAGATGCTCAAAACTACAAAACATAGAAATATTTGGCTGTTTTCAGTGAGTAGTCACGGCTTGCAAAGCGAAGGTCGCTTTCGATTCCCGGCGCAGGTATGCTTGGACTTCTAGCGTTTTGTGACGCCCACATCCCTAATACACTTCATTAAAAATGATATAGGCGAATGACTGTTTGGTTTTATTAAATTTGTAGATAATTTTTGTTAATGACAGATGACATAGTTTGTAACTGAACAATTGAGGTTATATTTGCTAGTACAGTATTTTATCAATGAAAACTTTATTCATTTCCAGGAACAACTAGGATACATAGTGTTCAGTGGCGCACGAAAAGCCAACGGAGTCCAAGGTCTAAGGATCATTGTACAGTCTGATCGGCACCCATCATACGTTGATCAGAGGATAGAACTATTCCTTGTCCAAATGAAGGTGGGTTTTCTTATTTATTATTCTAATTTACTCCGAGGAGGTAAAGCCGATAAATTCCTGAACAATGACCTAGTCCCTTCGCCTTGCTGTTCTAAATGTGAATTTGTACTAAAATAAAAAAAAGGTAAAGTTTGTCTTGTTGTAACAAGGTGGCGTTAGGAGTCAACCTTGGCCTTTACTTAGTGTTACCGTATAGTCACTTTACAAATTGTAAGTGGAAACTGCGGGAATCAAACCTGTGCCACCAAAGTGATGAGCTCTGAAGTGAGGGTGGTACACTTAGGTATACCGGTACCAAACCCATTTTTAGGCCTAAAATAAGGGTGATCTTATATCACTACAATAGGATGAAAATATTGAATTCATTTGATAAAAAACACTATTAAAAACATTCAGCTAGGCAACAAGAGAGGTAAAAGGAACCACAACAGGGTTTGTTGCCTGTTTTGAATGAAAAAGAAAATTAGGCTTTGCTTCTAAAAGTGACACCGCCTGTATGTTGATGGAGGGAAAGAAAGAAGAGAAGGGATGCAATAGCATTAAGAAGGAGATAAATTAAGTATAGTTAAGAGTTCATGGTCCTTTAATCTCCTCAAAACAAATCAAAATAGTGGTGGACTGAGGGTGGGGTTGGGGACGAGAGAAGGCAAGCATGATGCATCAACTTGGCATCAGGAACAGGGGCCTGACAAATCATAGCTGGACATTAGAAAAACGGGGATGAGTGAGGAGGATTTTGAGAAGCACAAGCAGGCACTGGCGGCGCAGCGTCTCGAGAAGCCCAAGCGCCTGAGTGCTCTGTCCGCACGGTTCTGGTCGGAGATCACCTCGCAGCAGTACAACTTCGACCGAGCCGAGATAGAAGTGGCCCACCTGCGCACCCTCTCCAAGCAGGACATCATAGACTACTACAATGT
Organism: Matsumurasca onukii; assembly: GCA_018831715.1. Taxonomy (NCBI): domain Eukaryota; kingdom Metazoa; phylum Arthropoda; class Insecta; order Hemiptera; family Cicadellidae; genus Matsumurasca; species Matsumurasca onukii. Next base: position 7,920,183 of record CM032058.1, on the reverse strand, counting down.
GAGTACTACTTGTAGTCTAAGTCTCCCGATAGGTCACCGCGTTTTAAAAGGTCCAAAATTCCTCAGAAATTCCACGGGTAAGACTAACTATGAGACTCCAGTAAGGTGGCTTTTTCTGGAAATTCACAGGTCATTCAAGGTTTTGCGGTCGAGTGGTCACCCTGCACCTGTAAATATGACTCTCACATGGTAGTTGAACTTGAGTTGTTCTTTTTTATTTTCTTCCACAGTTGAGTATTTACTGATTCAATAAATGTTTAACAGGGAACATTCACTCCTCAAAAGTTTGAGAAAGTTGTTCTTGTTGCAGGAGCTGATCAGTGCCGAGTCATCGAGGAGGCACAAGTTGTCAGTTCACGTCGTGTCGACGGCTGAGGGAGGCGCTGGAACTCTGGAGCCCCCGGAGCCTGACGAGGCACAACTCAAGGTGTGTTACCTTCCTCAGCCTCATGTCTCAAGTCTTACACGGGTGTGATACAAGGCTACCCTCACATGTTCATTTCTGCCTTGAGTTTTTAAATGTAGCAGCCTACGGGCTCAGTTTCATTGCGTCTCAGGGACAGTTGGGGTGCCATTTATTGTTGCATGGCTGGAGCAATTGCACGCAATCTCCAAGGCCTAGCAGGGTTTTTTTGTTGTTGTTGGACAATTGGCCACATGGGCCAAAGAAAAGGTAGCTGAGCAAACTCAGCTGTGCTAGCCAATAGAGTGGGAAGGATATGGAATGAGGTAAGGAAGGAAATGCGTCTGCTATCACCATGCTTGGTCAACTGAGATCAGTTTGGTTATCCTTAGCCACCTAAACCAGTCTTCTCCAAACTGATTCACAGTGGTCTTCTAGATCCAAACCAAAAGTAACCAATAATATTCACTCTCTCTTCAGCCAATGGCTCTCAAGGGTGAATCTTCTTTAGCGCGCACCTCCAGTTAGCCCCTCTCTAGACCCATAGATAGGAAATGTTGTACTGAGTAGCCAAAAACCTACTCAGTTTTAGACATGATCTCCCTTTGCTGTGCCCCAGTATCAAGTTACCTGCACAATACATTCTGTCTGCAGGTTAGCAAAAAGAGTTGAGATCTATGTTGTTTAAAGTCTTTAACAGCTTAATATATTTGTATAGGTTAATGGTTGACATTTCAATATTGGCCTATTACCTATTTCTATAATAATTAATAATAACTACTTTTTAAGTTAGTTTTGTAACCAGAAGTCACCTAAGAGGAACAGTCCACAAGGAGTCAGAATATCTTTAATGAGAGCAAAGGTAATATAGAACTAGGTTGGATGGAGAGGTAATTAGGTCAGATACTGGTAAGTAAATTAGTAGAGAATAATGGCGCAAACCTGACCTGAAAAGGTCAACCGTAACAAAAATGGTAGTGTTTCTAAATGTCAATCTTCCAATCTTAAAACTGCCGCTACATTTAATCAAGGTGACCTGGGTTGATTGAGTTAATGTTGGGGTTGTGGCTTTGTTCTTCACTGGCAAACTTTTCTGTTGATACGCCTCACAACCCAAACTCTCAGTAAAGATTTTCCTCAGCCTCCTGGTAAATTGTTCCCCAAGTGTGTGACTTCTAGCTATAAACTACCTAGAAAGGTACGAGGGTCATCCAGAAAGTAAAAAACGTTTTGGCATGCTCAACGGTGGATGCAAAAAATCCCAACGTAGACGTTAAATTTCGTAACGTGTTCTTGCAGATGCATGAGGCCGAGCATTGTCATGGATCAGCAACAATTTTTCTGAAAGCATTCCCCGTCTCTTGTTTTGGATGGTACGTTGAAGTTGTTGAAGGGTTTCACCGTAGATTTCTGACTTATTATCGTTTCCCCTCTGGACAGTAAAAAATTTTTTTAAAACCCTGCCTCAAGTCTTTGGTGGCAAATTAGTACAACATGGGTATGGAAAAACTAGTCCCAAGTTACAAGTGTCTTGAAATCCATGGCGACTATGTAGAAAAGTAGAGGAAGGTTCTATGCATTTGTAAATAAAGTTTTGTGTTGATATCCTTTTTTTCGTTTGACCATGCCAAAACATTCTTTACATTCTGGATGACCCTCGTAGTTACAAACTGAGTACTCTTTGTGTTTCTACTTCATCCAGGTGAGCCTGCTCTCATTTCTAATATTTTTGTATCAGAGAACTACCTTGCAAAGTAGGCTTCTTAATTCCTTACACTGTTTGTTTGTGTCGCAGGCTGTGAGAATCGAGAACGTGACTCAATTCAAGTGCAGACAGAGCTTGTTCCCGCTGATCCAGCCGTTCATCAACCTCAGCTCTGTCACCAAGTCCAAGTTATGATAGTGCACCACTTTGTCCTAGCTCGACCACGTAACACTGATTCTCTGCGGTGAGAGGGAGGAGGCTTGTACACGGAAACGGAACAATTATTTTACCACAGTGTCCAGCGTTCAGGAAATACAATAAGATTGTATAATTCCCGCATTTTTTGGGGTCAATTTTGGTGTTTTCCCAGTGCTGGAGTACAATATTGTTAGACTTCAATTCATATTTAAATTTAGGTAACTGTTGAATTATAAAGAGTCATAGCTACTCCCACACGTTTCGGCAGCAATCTCTAGAAAGTAGAAACCCGTTAGCGTTTGGGAGGAAGTCACAAATCCATTAACATTTTTGACGAAATCACAACAATTTTTAGACTCCTGTTAGCATTTGTGACAAAACCATGACTTTTGCGACCTCCCTTCTCAAAATTTCCTGGTTAAAGGACATTTGTTCATACATAAAAAATTCCTGGTTTTCCTAGAGTTCCCGTAAGCAGGACATCCTGTTTTTTAATCTGTATTATGTGATAGTGTGGGATATCACTATAACCTGTGAGGTAGAAAATCTAAATTTTTAAAAGGTGTTCCAACATTTTCTCAGGGGATAAGTTTGACACTGGTGTATAATTTGCTGTATCTATAAAAACAGGTCAGACTTTAAACGACAAGATGTCGTGTCTTAAACATGAATTTAAAAGGAAGCAGACTAAAATATGGTCCTTGGGGCAAAACTAAAAATATGAGTATAAAACTTAAATTAGAAACTTTGTTTCGTTTAAGACTTGTTGTGTTGAATGGAAATTAAATTTGTACCCACTTCAAAAAAGTCAAATCCCTCTCATCCCTTTCTACATTTCTATAGTAATTTATTTTAGTTTTCTATGTGATAAATGTTTCTACACTAAATGTCGTTATATGGCCTAAAATCTTAACAGTACCGATTTTATTTTACATTTACAAATAAATGTACATTTTGTTTTTGTTAAAGGTTTTCTTTATTCTAAACTCCGCCGTCTGTTTCTCTTGATTGAATAGAGTGATGACATGTTTGTTTCTTAGAGGATTCTCAAAAACCCATACATCGCAAACTACGTGAAAAATCACAAATGTTGCAAACTGATTTTATTATTTAATTGATATTCTCTTATGTGTAAACTCCATGGTTTGATTCGTAATTGATTGTTATTTTAATCCCCAAAGACAAAGATTTTTTATTTCTTGTAAAATAAACCCAATGTTGGCAACTTATTTGTGATCATGTTATTAAAAACATATTACAGTTCTAAACATATAATCTACTAGTTTTTTTTAATTGAAAATGTATTTTGTGTTTTTTAAACAATTATTTGAGATGGAAACAATTTAGTAACTTGATTGGAATTGTCACTTTTTTTCAGGGAAAACACTGTACACATGAATATTATTAGACAATTATAACAGACACTGCCTTGAGGTAAGGACTAATGGCTGTATTGATTTAATTCTATAAACCTCAAGTCTCTGCAAGTCTTTCTAATTATGAAAAACCTTCTTGCAATGTTCATAGAAGTCACAAATAAAATCAAGTCTTGTATCATAGCTCAATGTAAATAAATTTCAAATAATTTTGTCAGGAATAAAACTTTTAATCTTTTGTTTCCAATGGGTTTTAGTTACGAATTTATAATTAAAAATTGTATAAAACACAATATTTAATTCTGTCCGACTACTGCCAACTTCTGACAGTCCAACATCAACAGCACGAGCTGGCTAACATCAAACACATTAGCCGATGTGGTCACTCAACGATTTAGCAATCTCAAAGCTTATCAACCAGACGAATAGGCGATGTTTTGGTTAGCAAAGAGGTTAGTTGGTTGGCAGCGGGCCAGCCCGTTGAGTGCCCACGATTATAACACTTCTGTCCTCACATGCGAGACTAGATAGTGTGCAATGTGGTGTGTCGTGTGGTTGGGTTCGCTCGTTATCAGTGGGGGGCGGGGGGAGTCCCCCTCCTCCTCCCCTCTTGTGGTGGTTCAAGCCGATAACACGTCCGACGCAACGGAGACGCAGAAAGCCACTTGCAGAGTTGTGACGGAGAATATTGTGGCGACAGCTAGCGCAAGCGTGACCAGAGCATTGAACGGCGTCTGCGCTACTAGTAAGTTGTAAAACTCAAATATTACGATATTTTAAATCAAGTATTATTTTGAACAGTAACTATCAAAGGAAATAGGTTTCTGTTGGAAGAATTAGCCTACTTTAGTTTTTTTTTATTGTGTTTGTCAGTACCATTTCTTCAGTAATTTCTTTGGTTTAAAAATGTATTCATTCGTAAATTAAGGGTATAGTAACGGCCCATAGAGTAACATAAATGTTAAAGTGCCTATTATATGTGTGCATAGTCAAAGTGCCATTAATTAAAATGTTTGACCTAGAACTAAATTAATTTACAATTTGCAAAAATAATGCAATTTTCTTAAGTTGAAGAAATATTACTATGTTGAAAAAACAAAAATGTTGACTAAAGAAATTTTTAAACTTATTTTTGCCTATCATTTAACTTTTTAATAGGGTTTAGTAATAATTTCCAAAATGTATGTATAGCAAAATAAAGATGGAAAACGTTCTAGCTAGGCTTACTAAACAAAAAAATTATAAATTTATGTTACAAATCATACTAACATTGATAATTAATAAAATTTCAATTTCCAGAGGACCTTGACAATCATTTTTCAATTTTAAGAAGTGAAATGAGTAACGAATTGGAAATACTGAAAAGAATACTTTTGACAATTAACGACCAAATCAATGATTTGCACAAAAAAGTGGAATTTTCAACAACTGCACATCCAAAAAGGTACTTAACCAGTTAAAGGTAAGAAGTTAATATCCTTATAAGTTCTTTTCAATTATTTGTGAGGACTGTGCAGAAAGAAAATTCTATTGGTTGTATAAAAGACTAAAAGTGAACGATAGCTATTTAGCCTAGCTCAATAAGTCCAGGGTTGCAATGGTTTTTTCTAAATAAAACTCCCTCACTTTTCCAGACCATTTTCTGACTTTCCAGTGGTTTTACCCACAACCTTGATGATAAAGAAAAGAAGATATAACGCATTTGGGAACATTTCAAGGAAATACACACTCTTAGGGATTTGTGTCCGGAACTTATATATATTTTTTCTTAATCCAAAAGAAAACAGGATATTGTGAGAGAACGGCAGAAGTTTTATTCCAAGTGGCAAGAAAAGTGAAACATTTTTGTAAACAGATATTTCTGGATTTGACACATTTTCTGTGACAAATTCTGTTCTGTCCCAAAATATTCTGACTTTTCCGGACACATGAAATTCTCTGATTGTGATAACTTTGAGTAATACTAATTCTTTTCAAAGTAAAGCACAATTTCCGTCCCCTTTTCTTAAACAACACATTTTCATCCAAAGGCTTTTGAGGTTTGAATGTTTTATTTCAGAACTTTTAAGCCTGAACATACCAAAAGCAAAACATTACCAAGCCTTATAAATAATTTTAGTGGCGTCTGGTCCTTTTACCCCATTCAGCATGTTCAGATTTTTTATGTCGGACTGTTTTTATGACGACTCGAGTCTGTTATATTTTTGAATAAATTTCCTGTTTAGGCTTCCGGTATCATACTGCATCGTAAACTAACATGAGTTTTACGACGTGGTATGATACCGGACGCCTAGACACGCCTAGAAATAGTTATGACTCCGTCCGCTCAAGCCTATGTATTAATATTTCCTGTTGTTTCTTTTTCAGGGGGCCAAGAGATTATGAAATATACAAACACAACTACACCCTCCATCAAGATTTGTCCGGAAGCGTCAAGATATTTTCATACTTTTGGAAAATTGAATCTATCCAAGCCAAAATAACAGCACAAAACCAAGACACAGTTTTGCAAAGTCCTAGTTTCTATGTTGATCACACGTACAGAATGTACATTAAACTGTTCCAGCACAGTTCCAAGAATCACATTTACATCCACGTCGGGTTGACTTCGGGGAACTTCGATAGTTTGCTGGAGTGGCCGTTCAGATTAAAGCACAGGGTAATTTTGTTAGACCAAACATTTGATAATGTTGAAGACCTTTCTTCTCGAGTTTGGGATCCGGCAACTTTGTGCAGTCCACAAGACTGGCAAAAACCTCTGGTCAATGAAGAAAACGAAGATTGCGTTGGTTTCGGTTTGGCGCAAACCACTCTGTTCACCAGGCACTATATCGTTGATGACTCGATAATTGTAAAGCTTGATGTGTTTGTATGAAATTATAGTTTTAAATTATTAAATAGTTGAGTGGTTGTATAATCCTGCTCTTAAAACTCTGAACCCTTAGCTTGTTTCGTCTTTATTCAGTTCAAAAAGGTTTTTCTTTTAGTAAGAACTAACTAAATACTAGTTAAAATACCTCTTTTCATTCATTTCTTGTGTGCCCTTGGTAATGAATTATACTATTTAATGTAATGCAAATTAAATACTCAATACTGGATGTGAAAATAACTTGTGAAGAAAACTATACTTACAAATCACCACACATCTAAGAAATAGCCTACATATAAAACATTCATGGTAGGAGGGGATGAAAAAGATGTAACAACAATTTTGTAAGTTAAAATATATTTTTTTAATTTTTAGTTAACAACCTGGTTTAATATAATTTACGAAGGATTATAAAACACTTTTCTCAGCTAGCTAGCTTCATATGAGTAAACATTTTCAAAATGGTGTATCAATTCGTATCTTCTGTTTATCTCTTCTATGATATTCGTAACATGTCCTGGATTTACAATGTTAAGGAAAATTACTGCATTTACTCTATTGCAACACAAATTTATGAATAATTGCATTGAATAAAATGGATTTATAGTAGAGTTTTTCAGTGTTATGTATAAAAATTAATTTTAACCTTCCAGAGGTCGCATCATGGAGGTTACCTCCAGGTGTATCTCCATTCGTTATTCAAATCGCCTACACACAAGAAAAAACTGTGAATTCATGTACCTTCTTTTCTTTTGTCTCAAAACACAATAAAATATATTTCAGCCACTTACAGCTTTGATGTTCTTAGTTTTTACTGTTTATATAAGAGCCTAGAAGTAACTTCCGTGATGCGCCTCAATGCGTTACGGGGCAACCCGGAATTAACCTCAGTGTGAGGCCCTACTGGCGCCAGGTGTATTCTGTGCTGTTTTTGTAGTCATATACTTTATGTTTTATATGATCCATTGCATTTTATTCTGGTATAATGTCATACTGTAAGAACATTGATGTTTTTCTATATTTAGTAATGTTTCAACCCATCTGGAAGTAACTCCTGGTGCGCCCTCTTTTGTTTTGGAAACCAATGCGACCTCTGGAAGGTTAAAATAGAGTTGATGATGAACAAAGGTGACTACAATTCAAAACCCAGTTCATTCAAAATAAAAAAGGATACGTATATTGTAGACTCTGATGCACCTCTCTCCTCTATATTCTGACAGCTTTCCTCGAACATTTACTGTATCCCCGAGGGTAAACTCTTGCTTCAATGTTTTTGAACTCTTGAGTGTTTCACTGTGTAACCATTTCGCTACCTAAAGAACAAAATAAATAGTTTGAAATAAAATAAACTCTACGGATGGAATTTTAAAGCAGGTGGCTGACCTCCAAGTATCATTCTAGAACTGGTGATCAACCAAGGGGTTTTGTCGAGAGCCTTGGGATATTGTGTGCCTATATAATTACATTTGATTAATGAATAAGGTAATTATTAATCAGCAAGACAAAATAATGCCATCCCTCTTAGGCACAATGGTTAAAACTCCCTCATTCCTAAAAACTACATGTTATCCTGGAAATTTCATAATACAGACTTCTTTGGGCTGTAACTATCCTTAAGCAATAGATACAACTAAAAACTTGTTACGGAAACAAAATTTTAAATTTTTCCCAGTGACCCTTGGACTCCTCTTTACCAAGGAGGCTATTTCTGAATAGGCCAACTAGGCCTGTGCCTAAAGCAGCAAAATTTTGGGGATAATCTATTTTTGATGTAGGCCGCACCAGTTTTGTTCTGACAAAAATAAAAGGTGAACAAATCATTTTGAGTTTAAAAACGGCAGTTATTATTTTGATTGACAATAAGTATGAATTTATTTTAGAACACATTCATGGGGCATGATTTCTATTAAGTCAAAATCACATTTTAGAGGAAGTGCAACAAAAACCTTTGCAAAAAGTGGTCAAAAGGTGGGATTATACACTTATACAGGGGGGCATGAATTAAGGTGACCTAAGTGTCATGGGGAGGGGGGCAAAATTTGCTGCCCAGGAGCGGCAGATACTTAAATACGTCCCTGCTGGAGGCGGAGATACAAAGTATCCTAGATTCCTCAGCTTGCCCCTCAAAATGTCATTAATATTTAACATATATAGTTTAGGAGTATAGAGTTTATATTAATATTATAACACTCACGTCGATCGAGGAAGACGAAGGCTCAGCTGACATAGATTCATCAAGCTTCTCTGCAATAGCCATGTCCAATAACTTGTCTAGTCTTCCAGCCCGCCGCTCATGTTTAATAATATTTCTAGAGTCATGCCAACAATCAATTTCTCCAGTTCCATCATCAACTAAAATACAGTATTGCAGCATAATGATTAGCATGAAGTTTTAATAAAATTCTAAAAACTATCAAATCCAGGCTAAAACTTGAGGACCCTAACCAAATATAAATAGAACACTTTAAGCTTAAGGTGGTATGAAGGCTGGGGCTAAAGGTTCATTTCGGCTCTTGCTACAAATTCGATAACAGTTTTAATACAGTTCAATTCATAGGAATAGTGTCTCAATTTGTATATATTATTGCTTTTGTTATTTTACTTATTTATTAAAATTTTTAAATAAAGGACACGCCATTGACCATTATTTTGTTTGAACAAACTTGCCCTAATTAAATTACCAGCCAACAGCCTTACTAATTTTATACAACTGACTATCCAGCCACTTACTTGAATATGATATTCCAAACCGGTTGGTTAATACTCCAGACACAACACCGTAAATGTTCACTATACTGATGAGTTGGTCATTGAATTTATAAAATTTGACTGTATTGCTAGGGATATCAATATTAGGTTCTACTCTTAAAAGGTAGCTGATCCATAATCTTGTTTCATGGTACTTTTTAACTGATCTGTTTTTAAATTCAGGTGGAGTAACTTTGCTCTGGGTTGATGGTGGGTCACACACAATTTTTTTATCAACTACAATAAACCCAGATTGATCAAGTTCTCCGTCAAATGGAAATTCTGTGATACCTGCCATTTGAACTGAACGCTGTAGCAAAATTAACTATTCGCAGCCACCTGGCTCAATTTATTCTTGATATCCTACTGATCCTACCCATTACCACCCTGAAAAATAAATCCACCAAGATGTAGGTGGATGGAAGACCCCACTTTTATGTTTCTAAAGTTAGTATAAATATTACTCGTCTGTTCTAGTTTCTGTGCTACTCTTGTGTATTTTCCATTTTCAGCCAATTGTATCAATAATGTAAAAATGGTGTTACCGTAATTAAATAAGTAAATAAGATACAATAAATACCACCGACACTTTAAAAAGTTTATTGTTGCAGGCTAGTCTATTACCAATTAATTAGGATTTTAAGATAATGTCTGGCTAAAAAGTAAGTCTTCAACCTGTCTCTCTCGGCCTAGGTTACCCACTTCACTAGCTATTGATATCTTCTCATGCACAACCCTTAAAATTATACTCAAGCAACTGAGATTATACTACTTTCTTCAAAAATTTAAATTCGTAAGGGAAATAAAAACAGAAATTAACCTAATTAAAAACAGAATTCAATATACAAATTAGGGTTAGGTAGGTTTGTTTAGACATTTGACGGATATGGTACAAGACAGTGGGGAGAGCAGCTTCACCACTGCTCACGCAGGAAACTTGATGCTTGAGTGAGCTGCGCAAAACCGTGGCGCTGTACAGAGGTGTACACTGCTCCCCATACAGTTCAAATAGTTCGCAATTTCCTCACCAGGCTTCAGCACAATGCAGAGGAACGTTTATATACTTGGTTCACCAGTTGGCCACATTATGTCGGCAGCAGCACTGAACGGACAAAATATTTTCGATGTATGTTGACAGTTGATGTCCTCATGTCCATATAACATCCTCAAAATAAATTGCAAATAACCAAAGTGGGCTCTGAAAACGGCGCGGAACTATGACTCTCACCAGGTAGCCAACACTTATAAGGAGAAGATGGTGAACTAACATGCAAACTAAATGGTTTTTCTAAGGATATATAGGAAACTTGTTTGTTTACTTTAAATTTGCAGTTTTAGTAAATATACACACTGCTATGCTAAGAAATCCCCGAGGCGAAGCGCGGGTACCATCAGCTAGTAGTTTACAATTTTCTCATCAGGCTTCAGCACCGAACAGACAACATATGTTCGATGAAAGAAATGATTTATTTAGTTGTGGATTTTTCCGCTAGATAGCAGAAAAATGCACTTTTTGAAGTATTGAGACTCCTGTCATTATCGACTGATTACAGTATAGTTATGGAATTTTCCGCTAGATGGTGTGAGGCTGCACTTTTGGAGTCATGTCTTTGTAATATTGAATTAAGCTCTAGTTGCGGATTTCCCCGCTAGATAGCAGAGGGATGCACTTTTTAGAAATATTATGGCTCATGCCATTACCAAGCGGATTAAAGTAGTTGTAGATTTTCCCGCTAGGTAGGATGACTATGTACTTTTTGAAATAGTATGACTCTTAACAGACACAAATTAAAGTACTATATACGGTGATTACTGTGTGCATACTAAAACGTAAACAACGATAACTTTATCATTATTTATTACGTTGTTATATCAATAATAGTAGTTATTTCATTAGTTTATTGTTATAAATATATTTATTGTATACTTCTCGTTTTAAATTCAAATGATTTATAATACTGTTTTTTTTTCGTAACTTATCATAAAGTTATTATTTATACGATGCCATTATTCTACTTATCATATAGTTATGGATGGATATTATTTTTATCTACATTATTAAGTGAAAATAATCAAGGATTTTCCTGTTACTATTTAGTAAAATTGCACAGCAGTATTCTTGTGTTTATATAGTAGTGCGCCTTGAATATTGTGAGTTCCTATATTGAAATATACTTTAATCTGCTCCACCAAACTCAGCTGTTAAAGCTACGTGTCATAAGAAATGACGTGCCACTATCCTTTTTTTCACTAGTTAACCTGTCAGTTTCATCGTTCGATCCTCCTCTGAGCAGTTTTGTTAATTTGCAATTATGCTAGAATTTAAATAGCGTTAATTTCCAGTGCAAACACTATAGTTTATCCAGAGCTATTGACTCAATTAAGATAATCCTTGCGTCGTAAGTATCTAAAGGTGTTTCAATTAACCCCTTTACCCAACTCGTAGTAGCCTAGCCTAGTTGAAGCAAAGTATACTGATGTAACATTGTTCATGAAATTTAATTACAATTATATCCATTAATCAATGTTGTTAAGGTAACAATGACTAAATTTAAATCATGGGAACATGTAAACCGTGTATGTTTGATTAATAATGAAATCAAGTCTTTCACAACTAAAACTAAACCAAACTTTGGCCTAAGCAATGAGTATAGCCATGTAGTTCACGTCTTCTTTCATAAATCAACTTTTAACTGTTCCCAAACTTACGCTTAACGATCACGTACTCAAATATTTTCACAAAAACCGTACGAACAACAAAACTCTAACATAAATAAGGGATTGTTCATTTACTTTTTAAATGAATGTACTCTGTAACATTTAAGGTGAAAATGACTACATATGAAGAGTTTATTCAACAAAATGAAGAGAGGGATGGCGTTCGCTTTTCATGGAATGTGTGGCCTTCAAGTCGACTGGAGGCTACAAGGCTAGTGGTTCCCATAGGATGTTTGTACCAGCCAATAAAAGAAAGGCCAGGTAAGCCTCCATGAGTTGATCAGTTTTTTGTAGATAAAAATTTTGTGTTATAATAGAATACTGCCTTTTATGGTTAATTTTTGTATTTCACTAATACTCAATAAGTTGAACCCATTCCCATATTCAAAAATAGTTATAATTATATATTATCCATATTTCTCAGTTGATAATGTATGATTTAAATTAACTCAGGTGTCTATGCCATTAAAAGGTTTTGCTCTTTCACTTTTGCCGCTTAAATTTTTCTAAAGGAACATTGTATGCCAAATTTTTACATCTATTAGAACGGGTCTTTATGGAGGAACAATTTGTTTCAAAATTGTTCAAAATGATGAATAGGTAAAATTAAACAAGATCTACTATTTAGCTAAATTGTTTTGGTGAAATTAAAGTAATTTTTTATTCATGTTTCTGGTATTGACTATTGTTACTTCAACTACAGATCTACCTCCGATCCAGTATGATCCGGTTTTGTGTACAAGGAACACTTGCCGGGCGATTCTCAACCCGATGTGTCAGGTTGACTACCGAGCTAAACTGTGGGTCTGCAACTTCTGTTTCCAGAGGAATCCAGTAAGTTCCAACACCAACTCATAGTACAACTGTTTTTTAGAAATTTGCTTCAACTACAATGAATTGATAAGAAAAGTAGCTCAGCTACATTACAACTACTTTAGTGAAAAAGTAGCTATAATTAGGGAAAAGTAGCTTAAAAACTACTAACTAAGGCTTCTGGTATAGACCACGTCGATTAGCTATTTCTAACTTCTACAGCGCCAGACGTTTCGCTCATTTTCCAATGGAGCATCTTCAGTGGACTTGCTCAGTCTCAGCAAATCCACTGAGGATGCTCGATTGGAAAATGAGCGAAACGTCTGGCGCTCTAGAAGTAGAAGTAGCCAATTGACTCGGTCTATACTGGAAGCCTTAGTTAGACACTGGCCGCTTAAGCCTAAAACTTAATTTAGCTTAAAAATTACTTTTCATGTGACTTTTAACGACTAGTTTATTTATTAGTGAGCTTAATTGTTGTTTAGGCTGGTTACAATGTATAGGTTTTTCTTTGCCTTGTTGTCCAGCCTAAATGCCCTGTCATATTTTGAAATTAAGTGGTATAATAGAAAAGCACTAAAAAACTGGTATTGCCTCTTCGTTTGCTCCAAGAGGTTAAGAACTTCTTTAACTTTATGAGAGTTTAATAAAATATCACACACCAAAAGAGTTCCTAAAGTGTTGGTGATGTATGTAACAGCTAACAGAGTAAATTGTTTTCAGTTTCCTGCACAATACGCAGCGATCACAGAACAGCATCAGCCTGCGGAGCTCATCCCTTCTTTCTCGACTATCGAGTACACCATCATGGTAAGAAACTGGGGGGAACAATCTATAAATAAGAAGAACAATATACTAATACAATGAAATAATGTGTGCTGATTACTAGATTAAGTGGTTTGAATAAAATACAGATGGATATAAGCTACTTTTACGCTAGTTTTGAGCTACTTTCAGTATGGTTTTTCGGTCAGGTGGTAACCTCAATTTTGTTGTGTTTTGCCGACTTCAACACGGTTGAGCCAAGCTAGTCATCCCATAACCCATGTTTGGCTTATCCTGCCCTGGCATGTTTGTATCACATGAGCGGCACTAATGTTTTATTTTTGATTATTTCAGCACAAAAAAGTAGCTGATAAATTCTGTATGATACAATCGCTAACTGTATAACTATTTTAAATGTTCTTACGTTAAGAGGCGGCCGGATAGCCCTATCCAAGGTAGGGAATTTATCATGGGGATATTTGCAAATGATGTTTTAAGTAGTTTAAGGTACTAAAGTGGGAAAAGTGTTTCACTGGAAGCTTAGAGCCATTATTGCTACAGCATTACAAAAGCAAAAATGAAACTTTCCTGCCAAATACAATATGTATACAACATTTAAGATCTATGGAAAAGATCATTGGGGAAAATAAAATTTTAAATAAACTAATTAATAATTCATTGTTGGGCGAAAGTTTAGGGTTTGGGGGCAAGTTTTAGGGTTTATATGCAGTGCCCTCAATAGATCTATGCTTCCAGTGGAAAATATTCTATATTTAAATACATTAACCAGTTTAAAACATCGGTCACACATTTTTACTCCTTGTTTAAGGGGTCCCGGGACCACTTTATAAGGCCGTTTCAAACTAATAGTGATCAGAAATAGTGCAAAAACTACAAAAACATAGGGTGCTAAAGCGCTAACCTTAGCACCCTAATACCTAACTTTGCTATTGGGAGCGTAGCAATTGTGCACATACGATTTTGACCCGTCTAAATGAGTGCGGTGGATTTCAGAGAGCGCAGTCAATGCCGCCTATATTCCTGCTGGTGGTGGACACTTGTCTGGACGAAGAGGAGCTTGGAGCGCTTAAGGACTCGCTGCAGATGTCGCTGTCTTTGCTCCCACAGACTGCACTTGTCGGCCTCATCACCTACGGCAAGATGGTGCAGGTGCACGAGCTGGGCTGCGAGGGATGCAGCAAGAGCTACGTGTTCCGAGGCACCAAGGACTACACGGCCAAGCAGGTACGACAAGAATAGAGCACACAATATCTCTGAAACAACGAGAATATACAGTAGACTCCCTCGGCCAAACTATAAAATGATCGGATTAGCAGAAAATTTTAGAAACAAATGTTTGGAGGCTATTTAGAGCTCCAAACTGACGTAGTTTAGCTTTAGGCCTATGTTAAGTGAATTGATATGGTCAAAAACGCAATCACCATTCAGCAAAACTTTAAGATTTGGGACTAGTTTCTAAAGAAACCGCTCAAATAAATACAGGACTATTTGAAAATTATAGGAAAAGACATTCAGAGGTCCTTTAGAGCTCCAAAACTGACGTAGTTTAGCTTTAGGCCTATGCAAAATATGTTTATGCAAAACCTTACAATTTGGGACCAATTTTAGATGAAATGCTTAAATGAATAAATAGTCGGTAAAACGTTAGAGATGTAGCCTATGTTCAGACCTCAGGTGGTCGGCCAGACCATGGAAGTAGTCGAATGGGAAGTAGTTTACTGTACATAATTATTTTACTAGTGCTAATAACTTAACTATGAAAAACTGTAACATAAAAAAAATTAGGCTCAAATGTAGACCCTGGAGCAAGTAAGAATAATACTTTATAGGTCTGTAGGTAAGGGAAGGGATCTTAGAAAAATACATTGGCTAATTGTTTACAGGTGCAAGATATGTTAGGGATCGGAAAAGTGGCTGTTCCCCAAACACAACCGAGAGGTCCAGGAGTAGCTCAGCAACCGACGCCTCCTGCCAACAGGTGAGTCCAACCTGCGTTTCTGTTTTTGAAATGTGTGAGCGAGAAACACTTTTCTTATTTGACTTTTGGGGAGTTTTCAGGCAATTTCAAACATTTTCAACATGCCTCGTGACCCTTCAAGACCACCAGATCTTTAGTTTCTATATTGTGTGACAGGTTTCTGCAGCCAGTGCACCAGTGTGACATGAGCCTGACTGATCTGCTCGGAGAGCTGCAGAGAGACCCGTGGCCGGTGCCTCAGGGCAAACGCTCCCTTCGCTCCACTGGGGTGGCACTGTCCATCGCCGTAGGACTGCTTGAGGTAACTCAAAAGTTGTTTGTTTATTAACTGTGAATTGTTTTTGAATCAGTTCAATATATCTCGGTACTATACATTTGATCCGTTTTTATCTACCGTATATACTCGAGTCTAAGACGCACCTATAAATTTGTCCTGAATATACGGTAAAAAACTCTTCAGCAGCGAGGAGATAAGGAAGTTAGGTAGAGAGATAAAGGACCACCTGGGAGCTGGGGTCTGGCGAGGGACTATTCTTTGTAGTCAGTTAGTTCATGATTTTGCCACTGGTGATTGTCCCATATTTCCAAGCGCTAGTGTTTGTTTTGCAATAGATGCGCATCTCCTCTTATATGCTACTGCATCCCTTTTCTTCTTTCTTCCCCTCCACCAACCTACAGGCAAGGGGGGTGGTGGAGAAGGAAAGAGAACAGAATGCAATAAGAAGCAATTCTGAGTCCCCTAGTCACTTTCTCTGTTTTTCAACTATTCCTCCATTCCACTCTTCAAAACAGGCAACGCAATAAGCAACCCTGTTGTGGTTCCTGTGTTTCCTACCTTTCTCGTGACGTATCTGAATGTTTTTGTTGATGTTTTGAGTGTTTTGTAACTCTTCAAATGAATTCAATATTTTCATCCTATTGTGCGATTCTAAGGCACACCTGCATATAAGACGCACCCTTATTTTAGAGCCTAAAATATGGTAAATAAAGTGTGCCCTAGATTCAAGTATATACGGTATGACCTGTCCTCCCTTGGTGTATATTAGACCAATGGAGTGAGGGTTTTATTCTGAACTAATCTGACTGTTGAAACTTAACAAGAGGTTAAGAGTCTGTCAGAACACCTTAGGAATTATCTGATTTTGCGATGGGCTTAATCTTTAAATTTAAATTCTGAAAAATAACTTTAAACAACTTGTTTGTTACGAATCAGCACTTAAGACTAGGATGCCGAAACTTAGACCTCTAGAGTTAAATTATAAGCTCCACCTTCCATTGAAAAGGTGAAAAAGTTATCAACTCCCTGAAATTACTTTAGTCTTCATTAGGTCTAGATGGAACATCATCAAATCTTTTTTAAACAAGTAAAGATGAACTTATTTATGTAACAAAACTTTCACTGAACCAAAAATTTTCCTATCTTAAATATGTTCTGAATAATTTATTCCTGGCCAACCAAAAAGAATTTTAGGACTTTTCCAATTTTGAAAAGCAAAGCTTCTTTCTTCTTGATTTTGTGTTTATGTTGCAGTGTACCTACCCGAACACGGGAGGACGAGTCATGATGTTTGTGGGAGGTCCGTGCTCGCAGGGACCCGGTCAAGTAGTCAACGATGATCTCAAGGAACCCATCAGGTAAATAATAATTTAACAGTTATGTTGAGAAATGGAGTCAAAATAGTGTGTGGTTATTTTATGAATAAAGAAAATCCCGCTTATTGGAAATCGGAAGTTGTAGTCCTCACTGCTCCTTGATAATCAAGACAAACTTTACCTTGTTATTATTTGTAGGTCGCACCACGACATACACAAGGACAACGCCAAGTACATGAAGAAGGGGTTGAAGCACTACGATCGCTGGCGGTGCGCGCCGCGACTAACGGCCACGCGATCGACATCTACTCATGCGCGCTGGACCAGACCGGGCTCCTGGAGATGAAGCAGTGTTGCAACTCCACTGGGTAAGTGTAATTTGATAACTTAACTGATAGTGTAAATTACATGGACATTGTATTATTCTTTGGAAACACTCTGTATAAAAAACAGCACAAAATAATATTGTCCTAAGTTGTTGAATTCAAAGCTATATAAGTATATTTATTATTTTTCAGAGGTCACATGGTGATGGGAGATTCTTTCAATTCATCTTTGTTCAAACAAACATTCCAACGAGTTCTAGTTAGGGATCAGAAAGGAGATTTCAAGATGGCTTTCAACGGCATTCTTGAAGTCAAAACCTCACGGGAACTCAAAGGTAACTTGTAAAAAATCATTATGTTATTCATTTATAACGGGTAATAATTTCATACACATTTATTTACACTTATAATATCAAATATAAATCTTTTTCCAGAACATAAAAAATGCATTTATTTTTGAATAAAAATTTCCGGTGGGCTTGCCTCCGCCTGGAATAGAACCTACAGGTATTCTCAAGTCTGAAGCACGATGACTCACTATCAATGTGTGTTTGTGTGTGAATCAGTGATGGGGGCTATCGGGTCGTGTGTGTCGCTGAACGTGAAGGGGCCGTGTGTGTCGGACACGGACATCGGACTCGGCGGGACATCGCAGTGGAAACTTTGCACTTTCACTCCTCAGACCACCATGGGCATCTTCTTCGAAGTCGTCAACCAGGTCCGTACACTGTACACACGCTGGTGTTATGTCCAGCAATGTCAACCTGTTGAGAAGTGTGGACGTACAGAACGTGCACATTTCCCTCTCCCAAACTAGTGTGCCGATCGGCCACTCTCTGACTCAATAGGAGTAAAGAAAAACTGTTCAAATATTGGTTATTTCTTTATGCTTTAACAAGACGTAGAATCATGATTTTTATGTAAAATCCTAAAAACAAGTTTATAAAATGTGTTTCATGCATATTTTGAACAGTGAAAATATTTATGAATAATGAAGTAAAATTTTTATTGAAATTGCAATTCAGTTTTTTTACTTGTAGTACTTCTTTACAATTTCTTGAAAGCATGGATAGAACAAGTCATTTTATAGTTCTTGTTGAAAATAGAATTTTACTCTCACAATTTTGTTTTTTGATGTTGGGCTGCCAGTATCCTGCCAAATTTCCATTTTTCATCAGGATGTTTTTTCTGTGAACTTATGTGTGTAACTCTTCTTTTTTGTATTTTATGTAAACTTGTTTTTCTTATTTACCTTGTTTCGTAATAAGCATTTACAGAACAAAGGTATAAGAAAAACATTGAATCACAAAATAGATTATTTCAGCATAACTTTAGAAATATGTTAAAATGTGTCTCTTGTTATGCAACATATATTGTTCTCAATGCACTCTTATGAATACTTCAAAGACTAAAGATTTGTTGAATGTGGCTGTTTCAGCACGCAGCACCTATACCGCAAGGAGGCCGAGGGTGTATTCAGTTCATCACTCAGTACCAACACGCCAGTGGGCAGAGGAGGATCAGGGTCACTACGCTAGCTAGGAAGTAAGTGACCAATCACACTGCTTGAACCAACGCAGTGTGGACCGGTAAAACCCTTTCAAGTCTGCTTTCTTAGATAATTATCAGTGATTTGACAATGGCGGCCGGTCTTGAATCATTATGGCGGCACTCGACACAGTATTTTCTTATCTTATCTCACCTGGAACGTACTCGCTCTACTTGATGATAATACTTGGGAAGTGTAAAACTTGACTTTCAGCACAAAAGATAATATTTTGAGCGTTTCAGAAGGGTATAAAAAATAATGGGTAATCTTTAGACAACATTTTCAGTAAGTATGATTTGTCAGGCCCCTGACCCCTCCTTAGCAAAGTGGACGTAATTGCCAGCTGCAGCTGTCATTAGATTAGATCAGGAATGAAGATAGATTCCTTCCACCCAAACCTTGCTTATTGTGCTCTCTGCTAGGGATACCTACAGCACAAAAATGTGTAACTTTAACAAGCTTTAGGATTTGCTCCCCAGAACATGCATCTGGCAACGATCCCCCAGAGATTTCTCTTCTCCTAGGCTATAAAGGTTCTCACTCTAGGAGCAATTGTCCCGGTCATTACTTTGGTAATCAAGATTCCACTGTGCGACTCTTTTAAGTTATCTAACCGGGACAATTTAGTTTCTCCCGAACACCCTGTGTGACATTGACACCTACCGTATGACACAGCTGGGCAGACGCTACGACGACGCTGCACCACATCAGTGCCGGGTTCGACCAGGAGGCGGGCGCTGTGCTGATGGCGAGGATGGTGGTCAACCGAGGTGAGACTGACGACGGACCGGACGTCATGCGCTGGGCCGACAGAACACTCATCAGATTGGTAAGTTGTTTGGGCTACCTTCAAAACTGTAGATTGAATACCTAGTTCTATTCTTCCTGAGTGGTAATTGTTTTAAAAAAAAGGTAAATGTTTTCTTGTTTAGCAAAGCAAAGTTAGGACTGCAAAGTCCTCTCTACCACTCAACCTCGACCTTTACTAGCGTCACTGTAGAGTAACTTTACAAAGTGGTGACTGCGAGGATCAAACCTGCGCCACCGGAGTGATGAGCTCCAGAGTTGCGTGTGATACCAATCCGCCACGGATCCGCTGAATTGTTTTATTTCTTCTACAGTATTAATCTAAACCGGCTATTAGACTTAAAAAGTGCCTGAAAAACTGTGAAAATACTTAAAAATAATATTTGAAAAGACGTGTTCACTATAAAGGGTTACTTGTTAAATTATTAGAACACACAATAAAACATGGAAGTACCCTGAAAAAGCATTTTAATTTCACACGACTAGTTTCGGAAATAATTCCATTGTCAAGTGTGTTAAATTTGTCCAGTTTTTGAATTCATACATAGTATTAACCCAGCAAGATGATTCAAGTAAACTAAAATTTATTCCCTGTCCAAGCTAATATTTTTGATTCCAGATGTTTAAAATTTGATTTTATATTTGTTTATTTATACATCGTAGTTCTAGGCCAAATTTAACACACTTGACAATGGAATTATTTCCAAACTAGGGAAGTTTTCATTGCAGTCCATTCAAAAGTACAAAATTAGACTAACTCTTAAGTTGTATCTGGTGCTACCCAACCTTTCTTAACTTGTGAGGCAAAGAGTGTGAGTACTCCTGAGTTCAAAACTACTTTTTTGGAGCCTTTTTCATAGCCAGTAATGTCTAGTAAACATTTATTATGGGCACGGTAAAGAATAAGGCTTGACAATGATGTTTGTTGACATGTGGCTATTGCAATAAAAGAAGCCTCTCTATAATCCTTTTCCAACGCTAGTGTTTTGAGTTTCAGACAAAATATTTCATTCAGGAAATTATATAGTTTACAACAAGGCCATTTTTTATTCAATATTTAGGACGCCAATGTCAGGCTTGCAAAATTCCTGCATTACTCTGCCAATATCTTTGCTTTGAGACACTTACCACTTGATACTTACTTACTTGAGAATCCTCGGTCCTTTTGAAAAATTGATTTACAATATACATTAGCAGACTCAAACAGTAAAGAGTAGAGAGGTCTTTTTAATAGACCACTCTTAGAGGGTCCTTTTGAAGATCAAAACATTTCATCGTAATCAGTCGAAACTCAGCCAGCATTACGTAACCGAGTTTCCGCCAAGGCTTCAGTAAAGAGAGTGAATGACTTGTGTGTTTAGTGTCAGAAGTTCGGAGAGTACGCTAAGGACGACCCGAACAGTTTCCGGCTGCGGAGAACTTCAGTCTGTATCCGCAGTTCATGTACCATCTGCGGCGTTCGCAGTTCCTGCAGGTGTTCAACAACAGTCCGGACGAGACGTCTTATTACAGGTGTGACACTTGTACAGTCAGATCAACATGGTGCAGCGGGGAATAATAATTTTCCTCGTGTGTGTCTGTATCAAGAGCGAAATTTAAATAGTATATTATAAGCTTATAGGCTCAATGAGGATTTTCCTGACCGAAATAATAAAAAATTGTACTCAAATAGCAGACGTCGGACTATTACATAAGGGGTACTTTTACTACTGATTTGTTATCATTTCCTAATGTTTAACAACTTTATTTTACCAGTGTTCTTTAAGTCAATCTTAGATACTTGAAGTTTGGGACAAATCTGCACTAATGATATTAACATATTTCTCAGTCCTTTGTTTGACATGCCTTGTTGACAGTGGTACAATTTCTGAGGTTTAAATACTATTACGATGTTTTCCATCATTTTTGAGTGAACAAAAAGTAAACGACGTATCGGGATCTGGAATCTAACCCCGTCTTCAGGTGAAAAGTAACCTAAAACAGAACACATTGAGAAAAGAGCTAGCCTAAAAGTAATCAGCACACTGACCAGTTACCCTTTACAAAAACCTTTTTTTCAGTTAAACTTGTTAATTTATAACAGCTAGCTAAGCAAACAATACAACTTGTACAAAAATGTTACAAAATTAACAAACAAATAGAGGCCGTGGGCATGCTTAATTTCTCTATTTGTTTTTTAATTTTGTAAAGTTTTTGTTCATGTTGCATTGTTTGCTAGGCTAGCTGTTATAAAATTAACAAGTTTAACAGAAAAAATTAAGGTTTTTTGCTGTGGGGACTGGTCAGCTTGCGCTAATTACTAACTCTTTTCCTAATGTTTTGTGTTATGTTTTAGGTTCCTTTTCACCTGAAGACGTGGTCATAATCCAGATCCTGAAATGTCGTGCGTTTCGTTCACTCAAAAACGATGAAAATCATCTGTAATAATATTTCAACCTCTGATTTTTTAGCCCTGTAACACTCTGGACTAAGTCCGTGCTTCCCCCTCTCAAGTTGAATATCTTGTTAGATGATGTCTTAAGTTCTGAAGTCGTATTAAGTTTTTATTTGATTACTTTTTTTAAACTTGTATCATACCATCCATACTCACTATTCATCCATAAATTTCACATTAATCTAATTCATCCCATTATTCATTAACTGTATTAATTCCATCATCATGTCACTTCATATCCATAACAATACTAATTCAGCACTTATTTGTTTCAAAATTTTTAGTTTATGTTCACACATGCAACAACAATGTTAATTTTGTTTAATATAAGCATGTAAATAAATAAAATGATTTTGAGCAACAGTTACAAAAAGTACTCTTGCAGATGTAATATTGTTCTTGTTCCCGCAGACACATCCTGATGAGGGAGGACTTGACGCAGAGTTTGATCATGATTCAGCCGATCCTCTACAGCTACAGTTTCAACGGACCGCCGGAGCCTGTGTTGCTTGACACCTCCAGCATCCAGCCCGACCGCATCCTTCTCATGGACACATTCTTCCAGATACTCATTTTCCACGGAGAGGTAAACCGTAGTTCCAGGGGGATCTTGTTAGCCTGCCTTCTTCCGGGATTGAACCATTAATCAATAAATATAACTTAAATCAACACAAACTTTATCATTGACTTTTAAAAACTCATTATAAAACTTTAATGAATTGTTTTATATTTCAAAAATTGATTTTAAAGGGTTTAAAAGATGTCAGGTTTTATTTTTTATTGGTCAGCATGGCTTGTGTGTTTACCATAACTGGTTGTTTTTATTGTCTTCTTGTCTATTTAGTAATCCAGCAGTTTTTCTTTATAAGTTTAAAAAATTCTGTAGTAAATGTATTTTTTTAATGGTAAATAAAGTATGACATAGTCTTAATAATAATTTGTTTAGGCAAAGATTTGACTTTGTCGATGATGTATAACATTGATATGGCAAATAAATGGATTATTTATTTATTGGTAGTGTTGTATTAGTTAGGTGTTGATGAAATGGACTTTTCGGTTTCGGGACGAGAGGGAAAATTAAAATACTCTAGATTTGTAGGACTACCTATCAAAGACTGTTCTTTCTTTCATTCATTCCAATATTGTTGACTATCTATAATATAGTACTAAGTTATATTTATGATTCAATGCACCTTTTCTGTTGACCACGCATCAGTTAACTCTCTTGTTTAATGTTATATGCAATAAATGACTTTGACTTTGGCAGACGATAGCCCAGTGGCGAGCACTTCGCTACCAGGACATGCCCGAGTATGAGAACTTCAAGCAGCTGTTGCAAGCTCCGGTAGACGATGCTCAGGAGATCCTGCAGACTCGGTTCCCGATGCCTCGGTACATCGATACGGAGCAAGGCGGCTCACAGGTAACCAGGGCTAAGAGGCCAGCCGGATAAAGCGGCCGCGAGGCTAGGTCTGGGTCCCGCTTATAACAGGGAGTAAAAACTGCAACAACATTTCGAGCTAGGATTTTTTTTCTCTCAAAGCATAGATCTAGTAATGCTGCTACATGTAAACATATACCTTGTACTTTTGCCATTTGAAAATTTAAAACTTGATTTTTTCATAAGAACATAATATTAAACATTCAAATTAAAAATTGTATTTTATAACGAAACCCAACATTTTTGGTTTTAAATTTTGCAGAACTGTTGGCTCTACGCTTCCAGGGAGAAACAGTTCTTGCTCTAGTACGTTAAGCTATTTAAAATACTGTTTGCAAATATGGAAGTCCTCAGTGTGTTTTTACTTGTTAAATTTAAATATTGTTCAATTCTCAAATTTTTAGTACTTTTTAAAATTGTCCAGGATTTTAATTAACAATCATGGCTACAGATTTCTTTTAACATAAAAACACAGGTTCAGCTAAGTAAAAAAATAGACTGCACTTCAATTAATTTAATCAACCTCATTTCTAAAATTTGTTTCAAATATTACATGAATTTGTTTTTGTTTTAGGCTCGATTCTTGCTGTCCAAAGTAAACCCATCGCAAACCCACAACAACATGTACAGCTATGGAGCGGTAAGTTAACAGGTTTCATCGAAAACTGAATAGCCAAAAAATCATTGATACATTGAATGAAGCATGATAAATTAGTAACGTTCTGTGTGTTAAATTGTCTTCGTTTCTAAAGTCTTAGCATGTGACATTCTTTTAAATGTTAAAGTAGTATGTCTGTTCCTGAAGTATGTATTAGTTCACTGTTTGTTCAAAATTGTTTTTATTTAGTTAAGTCTGAACAATTATTTACCTCATCGCTCGAATTGCATCTGATAAAAAGATTGTTGTTTACTTCTCTGTATGTTAATTTATCGTGATAAAAAATTGCACTGACCAAAAAACCAACAAGTTGAGAATCTAATTATTTTATACTTGCGTTTTGGGTTTGTTATTCATTGTTGTTATTTAACGCGTTTTCGCGGGTTAAAATTGAACGTGACTCCAGAGCTTTTCACTCTGGCGATCCCCGCAGTCACCACAAACAATTCATTAAGTGACTTTGTGGTTATGCTAGGTAAAGGCCGAGGTTGAGTCATAGAGAGGACGTTGAAGTCCTAACTTAGCCTTGTTAAACGAGACAAACTTTACCTTTTTTAAACTAAACTAGCTGAGAGTACCCGCGCAAAACTACAGTATTTACAATAATATCTCGTTTTAATATTTAATTATAAAATTAAAATAACATTGTATTCCTCTAAAGAGTGATGACCACCATGTGTATCAAAAAACATGAGCTTTTTGATGAGGTAAATAAATTATCAATGGACGTAGAGACATTTTGTTTTTCTTATTTAGATTGTAGCCTTTTCCAGAATTTTAGTTTTATGTTTTGCTTGATTTTCATTTGTGTTTCTGTTTTAACAGATGATGCCGTCCATGAACTCGGTAGTTATTTCCAATTATTTTTAGCTTTCGAATTTGGCGGGAGTTGGGGTAGTTTGAAACTGTATTTTTGATTGGTTCACTTCTTTGGATTCTGTAAATATAGTTAAGGCTCGATATAGGATAGTTTAATTTGGTACAACATTAGTTTTACTGAATTTTATAAATTTTACCAGTACTCCCTGATAATTAGGGATATTAACATTAAGGGTAGACCTAACTAAAGAAATTGATATATTAGCTATCAATGTTAAGATATTTTAACAAAAGTTGCCGTTTACAGACAAAATGTTCTTACAACTACACCAATAATATAATTTACTTTATATTTTCGGTTTTAACTAAATGTTAAAGGCTTTAGCCTTTATTGGAAGTACGTTGGCTCAATACACATTATATTCCATTCTTTTTCATCGTTTTATAAACAACTTTAAAACATTTTGTTTCCTTAAAGATTTTAAAGTTGTCTGCTGTTTAAGCATTATTTCCTTTGTCAGATACAGCTTTTTATTTGACCCTCAAATATGACTTTTTAATTAGTTCATAAGTATTATTTTTGTATTATCATCTATTGGTGTAATTTTTGTACAACACACATTCGAAAAGAACCTTAAAGGAAAAATGGGCAAACCCTAACAAGTAATTAAGTAGTGGTAATCTTAGTTTGACTTCATTATTTTTTAGTTTTAATCTAGCAAGACTTTTTCAAACTCGAGTTTTAAGTGCTTGCCCTTGCTTATTATAACTGCTTGATACAAATGGACATTCTTGGTTTGGTCGTAACCATCACGAATTCGATTAGTGCTAATCACGCTTTCTACTAACAATCAACGTGGTTTTAAACCTGGCAAGAAGTACGGTAACGCTTTAGCCTAAAATGTTCTACTGATGCTAATTAATTTCACATTAACTCTGACTTACCATTAAATATATATTTGGTTAAGGTAAGTTTGTATGTTAGAACTACAAGGAACCTATATTTATTTAGTATAACTGTAGAGATTTTTATGGATAGCAAAACCAGCTGGTATGTAGCAAAGATTTGAGTTTGTGTAAACCTTCTAAAACCTTTTTAATTTTATTTTGCAAAACAGCATAGTTTTGTCTAAAGTCTTTAAACACGTTCTTGGATCTTGAATTCGACAAAAGATTGTTGGTGTGGAACGGAATCATCTACAACTTTTATTTGAGAACAAATCTGAGGCCGCAGGCTATTCTACTAGTATAAAATCTATAGACATAAATTTTAATCTACAGACATCCTTTTCCCCAAACATTTTGGGGGACTGAGAGGGCCTGGACCCCGTCCCTTTGGTTTCATCATCGTCAGGCTTACCTTTTACTAAAATTTCTTACACTAAGTTTAGTATTCAAGATCGTTTTCTCCAATTTACTAAAATAAAACAGACAATTTTTTTTTTTTCAATTGATATATTCTTTTTTCCAAACAAGCTTTTGGGGGAGAGGTCAAACCTCCTTTCCTTGGACGTTTGGCTACATTCCAAAGTGTGTATAATGTTGAATTCCTGTTACATCACAATATTTGATAGATTAAGTGGGATTGTGGTATTTGATATTTTAAATAATATTTGTTAATTTGATTTCTTAAGTACTTAAATTTTAAAATAGGGCCCTAGGTCGAGAGTTCAGGTAAGCCTGCTTTATATTCCAACCAAGTACTAGACAATTCAGTACTACCCACTGTGATATTTTCCATGTGATGATGTAAATGTGGTTTCGTTTGCAGGAAAGCGGAGCTCCCGTATTAACAGACGATGTGAGCCTGCAAGTTTTCATGGAACATCTGAAGAAACTCGCCGTTTCATCCACTGCTTAGTATTTATCAAGTGTATTTCAATAAATTTATATATAAAGCAACTCGAGTCGGTAAGGTTTGAATTTAAAGGTAACTGTGTGTGTATTTGTTTACAAAGAAATAAATGTTTTGTTTCCGAGTTTTGCTAATTTGATCTCCTCCAATTACACATTAATGTATTCATGATTTTTTCTACAACACTCATTTGATTACTGTACAGCCTGAATCACCCAGGATTTCTAAAAGTAAAACAGAAATCAAAATTGGTTTTGACTAATTACCTTGCAACAGTAAAAGTTACACTGGCCGCTTTTACATACAACTGCCAGAAGATCCACAGCCAAAAGATATGCTCTGGTTAGAAGATAGGCAGAAGAAATTACTGCAATATCTTAGGCCACAGACAAAAACCAGGTACATAACAAAAACTACAACAATAGAACAGACTCAAACAATCCTGGTACTAAAGAAAAACAACCGATACAAAACAAAAATTGTTTGAAATTCGAAAAGAAGCCAAACTGAAGACACCTGGAACTAGAGAAAAACACCTGAAGACCTGCTACAAGATCAGCCTTCCTTAATTACCTGTATAACTTAGACACTGTACTTATCCTGATGATAATGTAATAAAATTATTTTGACTAAGAAAAAAATCCATGTAATTTGCCACATTTCACAGACGAATTTGTCCTGTTGGATTCAAAAATGGCTTGGTGGATTGATTTCAAGGGAGCTGCTAGCTGTTTTGCCGAGCCGACGGTAAGGAAGATCAAGCTGATTCCTACCCTATATAACAACTATGAGGGACTACGAGTGGACTCGCATGTATAGTCATATCACCCCTAAGTGGCTGAAAAAGGGCCTACAATTGATTTTTAGTTATACTTGATGTCACTATCCTTTATCCTCATAGTCTTCTTTTGGAGAATCAGTGCCAGACGCATGCCCCCCACAACTGTAGACCATGGTTAGTTGAATGTGGAATAGAATTGGCCGTGGTAATAGTTAGCACGTACTGCTCAGAGATATCCAGCTTGATCTTAATTCTTAACTGATTCCTTAAGAAGGGATTTGATTATTTGAAGGGGGTGATATGCAGACGGATGTACGATGGAGGTTCTTAACGAGTCCCCTAGCGGCCTTGCAAGGGTTGTGGGATTCAGTTGTATTGCCCTTTCTTTTTACGCCAAGCATCTCCAATTTTACAGCCTTTTGTGACCAGATACCTTTCGTACAGCTTAGCCTTTAACTCCGGGCTAACAAATAATTTATACGTGTCAGAAAGTAAGGGATAGGACTTTTAAGCCTGGCTAACTCAGGTGTATAAACAACTCACAGTTTTAGACTTACAAAATCACCTTCAAGACTTTCTGTTCAACGACAGGAAAAGCTTAGTCAAATTTGCTACTGCAAGCCCAGTAGTGGGCCGAACCATTGAATTTAATATATAGCTATATATTTAAAGCCAATGACCCAACGCAGCACCAAGTAATATGTAAAAATGGTGGTCACCGTTGGAAATAAATAAATATATATGAAAAGGTACAATATGAAAGCGCATAAACGGTCCTACATGCATTCTAGCATTTTGTTTAAGCTAAATGATTGAAGGTATAATAATTGAGTTTCAAGTCGAAAATTATGCAAGATAAAATGTTGTACAGTATTATAAGTAGAACCCCTTGTATTCAGTCTGTAGATGCACAGATAAGGACACGTAACTATAAACAACAACATTAGTTTTTTTTCTGAATTCGAATTCTCTATCTAATCAGGTGTTTTTGACTCAAGACAGTGAGTTGAAGTTGGGAATGGGAAAGAGAGGTTAGTGAGTACTGAATAGGGAAAGTTAAACCTAGTTGGAATTAAAGGAAACTTTATAAGTTGTTCAAACTCTGCAAAGTGCGAAAAATATAATTTTTAGAATTGCTTGATAGTGAATGTATATTTCAACCAACACGATCATTATTCTGCTGAAAAACGGCTGAATGAAGTCTTCAAGTGTTTTGCGTCATTATGACGTTATATTATTATCTGTTCAGAGTTTGCATTTTATTAATTATTTGCTCTTTCGTGTTCACTCAAATTGCTTACCCGAGTGAATCAAATGCTAACGAGTTACCGTTTTGTGGACAAGAAAACTTACAAGAAAGAAGGTAATTAAACAAGTTTAGAATCTAAGCTCAGCCCAGATACTTTCATGGTTCTTAAGCCTAATGAACAATTAATCGGCTGACGTTAAAATTTAGGCTAGCTCAAGACTACTTACTTAGATGTATCCGGTTGCAACCTCTAATAAATAAGCACTACGTATTTCTACTTGACAATAATTTTCACAAATAAACTATATTCCATCCCAATGGCAAATTGACTTGATTCCGGGGGCCAGTGGTCGATCTATCATAATATGTTATTGCTAAACCACCACTGTTGTACAGATATCACCTGAGACTTAAATATTAAAGGGAACTCCAACCATATTTCAATTAACCAGTAAGCTGGTTAGGATTTATTATATATTAAACTCCAAAAGGTAGTAGCACAGGGAAGTTGACTAATCATTTGTATAGGCTATAGTAAGCTCTTAGAAATTGAATTCTAGAATTAATTTAGGCTAGTATAAGAATTTACCATGGTCCTAGATCAAGTTGTAATCATGCCAACATGAATGTACAAGCTTAGAAAAACTCAAGTTAGGCTATAATCTTCTGTTCTTATGTGGTCCATGTGTAAAACCTTCATGATATCGGACAAGTAATGTTTATAAAATAAAATGTTTAAAGTCAAGCAGTGCCTGGACTAATTAATTTATCAATTCATTTGTTTCAGACTAATTTTGGTAAGCACTTTGGATGGAAAAGTGTCAGCATTAAATCTTGACGATGGGGGTTCTGAAACATGGAATATCAAGACCGGTCCGGGTCCTATGTTGTCGTCGAGTATTCATCGTCTTGAGGTAAGACTTAGGCAATACAACAGCTAGTAATGTTGTATTCTCAGGTTCACTGCAACTTTGTTATTAAGTGTGCCAAAAGACTTTTTAAGAACTATACAGTTCCCTACTTCCAATTCGACTCAAGTCATTTCACAGTCTGCCATCTTGTAAATAGTTCTGTAAATAATTTTATCAAGTATTTTTTTGACACAGTCTATCCAACAACTGTTGGTCAAGGACATAGGCTACAAGTAAAGTAAGTGTGTCTTGTTTAGCTGACCAACAATGGACAATGGGTGCGCATGATTCCGTCTCTCAGTGGAGGGTTATACAAGTTCAATGGAGAGAATATTGAAGCGATCCCCATCACTGCAGAAAACTTGCTTCGCTCGTCCTTCAGATATTCCGATGATTTGGTCATATCAGGTGAGTTCTGCATATTTTCGCAAATAATGATTATCCAGCTTAGAGCCTAGAGTCAGGCTCTCTGCCTGTAAGAAGCGGAGTATACCTCACCACGGCGCATCAATTTCACGCATCTCACGAAGGTGCAGAGTGTAATGCTTGTGCAGCAGTGAAACCCCGCTCAATTACTCAAAACTAAAGAGATAAAAAAATTTATTAAATAAAAGGTTTTGAGTCTGTAGGCTAAAAGTTTGGGCTGTGGTCTGATTATGAGTAGTAAGTCAAGAAACTTTCTTATACATATAATTATATAGATATGTTTTTTTGACAAATTAACTGACCATTGCCGCTGTTAATGTTCGAACTGGTTGGTGCAGGAGGGAAGGAGAGCCGGACGTACGGAGTGGAGGTGGACACGGGGCGAGTGTTGTACGAGTGTAGCCTGGGCGGCTGTGACAACCTGACTGAGACAGAGGCTGCCGGAGACGTCATGCTGGTGCAGAGACTCACACAGACTGTGCGTGCTGTAGAGCCCCGCACCGGAGTCGAGAGGTAATGTTGGAGTCTCTGAATGTACAAAATATGAAACTACACAACTACCAATCAGTTCTAACATCCTTGATATTAGTGTTTTGGACAGTTGGTTACCTATAGTTTAAGTATTGATTGTGCCGAATTGGTATAGTGCACGACTCCGGAGCCAAAGATTATGTTATGGTAAGAAGATGGCGTATAGATGCCACATGGCTGACAGGAAAATCACCATAGTTGCGGTCTCTGTGACAAATAAAGATATAACTATATGGTTCTCTCCGAGGTTGAGTGGTAAGAAGAACTTCATAGTCCTAACTTCACCTAGTTAATCAAGACAAACTTAATCTTCCTTTACTAACTAAACTAGTTTTTCCTTTTTATAAAATTTAAATATTTATAACTACCCAAAATTAAAATCATATACTGAGAAAATCCTCTAACCCATGAAAGCCTAAAAATTAGTTATGATACCTAACAGCACAGGCTAATTTATAGAAGCTATTTATGTTTTTGCTTATTTTGTTCAAAGCAGGCGACTAAGTTAACGAAGACAGTTGTGTTGTGACTCAGGCTTAGTAAACAAACAGTCAGGTGACTAGTGACTAGGTTGTCAACTTGATAACAGCACACTCACACAAACACACAGCCATCAACAGTCTCTACTTGACGATAAAGAATTATGACTCACGTTTCATAATTTGACGTTGACAATTGTGAAAAGTTAAAAAATAAAACCATATTTTGCTTTATTGATTAATTTTACTGTCAAAAGGAATAGAAAGGTGTGCATGCTCACCTGGATAGAGTAAAAACACATACCTACTTGAATACTTGTTTCTTTGTCGTTGACCGATGACTCGGATACACAGCGTCAATAAGTTAAAAAATTTATACAAGAATATTTACACAATATTTGGGTGAGGACAAGCTACTCTGCCACTAGGAGAACACAGACTGTCTAATGCTCTACTAGAGCATTTGTCAAGACAAAAAGAGTCTAAGAGCCTTCATTTTTAAATTTTTTTTTTAAAAACAGTTTTAAATTTTTAATCTCTTTAATATTTTTTGGAAATTTATTGTAGAGTTTTATAGCTGAAGATTTAGACGATTTCCAGAAAAATTTTAAGGAGTGATTTATGATTGCTATTTTATTTCTATTTCTTGTAGGGTTATTAATGATTACTGCCCAACTTTTGAAGACTCTGCCTCTCTAACAGCCATCACTGACTCCACAACATACAACACAAAAACAGTTAAAATTCTTACTTAATAAAATATTTTTGAACAGAGTCATCAACATTAAGGTTAACATTATCTTTAAAGTGACTTTCTAGCACATTTGCATTTAAACCAGTGCACTAAGATGATTTTTAGTGCCAAAGTTACCAACACTGCTAGTTGCCCCATACAATATAACACCATGTGAGCATAATAAATCATTTTCAGTATATCAATTGAACAGATCCTAGCCAACCCAGCATGTTTTATGTCTTGTTCTTTGTGCAACAGATGGAACTTCAGCGTAGGTCAGCATGAGTTGAAGTTGTCTCCTGGCATGATGATTGGCTGTCACAGCACTGAACACATCTCAGATAACATCTTGCTCAAGGTCATTGTTCCGGAAGGTCTCGTTTGTGCCGTCAGCAAGACTAATCCAGGGCAGGTGCTCTGGTCCCATAAGGTACTTACGGTTTCATTTACTTACGAGTTCAGAGTGTCCCACAGTTCGACTTTAAAACCGAATTTGACTGACCGGGAATAACTGAGGTTAAAATTTTTACAAATGTTTTTGAGTGAACAAAAAACACGACGTTTCGGGATCTGGAATCCCTGTCTTTAGGTGAAAAGTTACCTAAAATATAACACAAAACATTAGTAAAAGATGCTAGCCTAAAAGTAATCAGCGCAAGCTGACCAGTCAGCCACTACCAAATAACCTCCTTAAATTTTCTTTTTCCCCTTTTTTCCGTTCTTTTATTTCTGGTAAACTTGTTAATTTTATAACAGTTATCCTAGATTACAATAGAACATGTACAAAAACTTTACAAAATTAGTAAACAAATAGAGAATCAAGCACGTCCATGGCCAGTGACAGCTGCACACTGTCTGACTGGCTGACCAACCGCCAGACAGCCCCATTGGCTGGCTCGGAGCAGCGAACAACCAATCACAGCCTTGACCTACTGTAACAGAGAACACAACAAATACCTATTTGTGCACAGCCAATGGAAGGTAAATTTTTTAAAGTTTTGATGAATGAATCATTGGGTTTCCAAACAAAAGAGTTCAAATTATTAACAACGCTCAGTTATAACATTGTGTTTGGAAGTTAAACCTCTGGCAAAATAGACTTCATATCTTATATAGCCGATGTTGTCGCCAGTTTGACTCGCCCGTGGTGAGTGCCTGGAAGGTGGGTCGAGGCAGGATGGAAGTCGTAGATTTGTTTGGAGGCGATCTACCCCTCGCCAGGCCAGATCATGATCTACCTTTTCCCAACTCTCCCGCTCTGTACGTCGGAATGCATCACAAACAGGTATGTAAATAAAGAAACAAATAGTGTTTTTATGGGAACTATGTTATTTTGGTTGGGAATATGTTCTTTGAAGCAAATTTTTAATACAATAAGGATTTTAAATTCAACTCGCTTCTGGAAATTCCACCTTTTAACTATTTTTATTTTAATGTTGTGCTTGTTCTCGACACTTGATAAAGACTTTAAAATGGACAAAACATGTATTGTAAATTGTTATTACACACATTTGTTTGCATTTTCAGTGTTTAGTTTAAAATGATATAATAAATTGCAAGCTTGGTCTTCATGAATCACATATGTTACAGTTGTACATTCAAGAAAGTGTAATGATGCAGCAGAAGCTACATCAGCTCGCCGAGGCGAGTTTCCGATACCACTTACTCACAGACGAGAAGAAATACCCGCAGATCCCATGGAACCCCGTGCATGTTACAAGTAAGGACAACAATACATAGGACAGGGACAAACTCAAGCATTTGGTGCTGACAGCGCTCGCAGTGCTATCTGTGCTCAGGCTGCCGCAACTGTGTTGATTTTCCTGCCTCAGCCATTCAAAATCTATGCACTATCTACCTACCATTACAAAATCTTTGATATAACAGGTCCAAAATATACAAGTAACTTTTTGAGTTGACAATGACAAAAAAAACTTAGTTGGTGACCTTAAAATAGTCATATTTACTCCTTCTGCATGAAATGAGCCATCCTGCATGAGGTGTTTGTGATAAAAATTAATAAGGGAGAAGATAAAATTTTTATTTGTTAATACACTAGAGTCCCGCTAATCAGAACTAATTGGGACCGGACCCTGTTCGGATTAGCAAAAATTCGGATTAGGTGGATTTTTGGCATATATTGGTGCATTTATTATGTATTGACCTTATAAGGTCATATATTGACTTTGAGGGACTAATATTTTATATATAAAGGTAAGAATATTATACTTTAATGAATACATCATAAAAACATCTGCTCTAAAAACAAACGATGACCCACCGTGTCATACTGTCAGTGTGTTTTGTACAGAGCTATTTTTTGGGCGTATACCTGCGTGTATAGTGCGTCATTATGAGTGCTGGTTTGTTATCAAACACATACAGTATGACATAACTTGGAAATACTGTTTTATTTATTTTACCGACTCAACAATTTCATAGATTTTTTCCTACTAACAGTGTTTGGATAAGGCAGATTTTGGATTAGCGACTCTAGTGTACCAGATAATTTATTTAGTAGTATTAACAAATAAAAATGTGGTTAACATCAGCCAGCACCCTCCCCATGTAGATGTAACCACAACTTATGGTTGGATATCTTGATAAAAGCTTAACTTCAAATTAACCCATGATTTTTGAAGGCAGTGCTTTTTTACTGTATTTCTGGGCTATTCGGGTTTTGTACTATATGGAACAGTTACTTTTAGTTTATTTGGTTGGATTTAGGAAGTAGGGCACTACGTCTGGATGTGCTATTGAAAAGGAATAGAAAGAAGAGCAGGCTTACCTGGATAAAGTAGAAACACAGGTTAAGTTTGTCTTGTCAAAGAGGACTAGTCCTCTCTAACTCAACCTCGACCTTTACCTAGCGTGTAAGTGGTGACTGTGGGGATCGAATCGGGTGATGAGCTCGGTAAAAAAATAAGTAGAAACACAGAGGAGAACACAAACTGTCAAATTTTCAGTCTGTCAAATTGGACAGTCTGTTTTCTCCTATGTGTAACTACTTTATCCAGATGAACCTGATCTCCTTTCTATTCCTTTTGATAGCATAAATGTAGTTTATTTGCTTCAGATATGATCGTAATATTTGTTGAAAACAAAATTACTTACCTTATACGAAATAATCTGTTATTTTCACAGCAATCTTTTATTTTGTGAATTTTTTAGGTACTGCTGTCGGTCTTTCGAAACAAGATCATGATTCAAAACAGTCACAGGAAGAGAGTAATCAAACTACAGCCATATCTGTCCTCTATGCTTCCGAATATGTGAACGGTGAGCATTTGTCATATATTAACTAATAATGTCACATTACCATGTCATAATATTTGTATGTTTTGATCAGCAAATAACATTATTCATAAGCTTTAATGAAAGACAGGCACATAAGCAAAATTAAGTTTCTAACAGAGAGAATAATAGAGAATGTATTATGGTAAACAATCCCAAAATGTTCAAAATTTGATGGAAATGTTATTTATTTAATCAATTTAGTGTTGAATTATCAACCAATCTAGTTTCCGACGACTATTTTGTGAAACTTGCTTGAGAAACGGAAGGCAGATCCGACGGAATGTCTGATGTGGCTAGCAGCTGACTGAGAGTGTTGTTGTTCAGGGAACGGCTACTACTTGTACAGTGAGGAGGAAAGCGTCACTGTGTGCTCGAACGAATCAACAAACGAAGACACGAAGGAGTCAAACGAGACGCAGAACAATTCTACCGAGAGCGAGGAACCTGTCGATTACGTGGAACCTCCGGACGACAACACCGTCTTCACCCACAATCAGATATTTGTGGTCACCTCTCTGTGGTTCTGGTGGTAGGTATAGATTAGATTAAAGTGTGGCTGTTGATGTACCAGTTGTACGTAAACCAAAGGTTAACCGTTGCAGGGCGGTTATCTTGGCCTGGGAGAACCACCCCTGTAAAACCACAAAGCCTCAAGATGACTTCCCCAAGCTCAGACAAGCAAACTTCATCCTTCTCATAATCTCAAGAAAGGGGTAGTGTAATAGGGTGTGCCTAGCAGTTTCTACTGACTGCTCACAGAGTCTACAAAACGCATTACCTTTTGTGCAACCCCATTTTCTGTAGACGATACCTGAAATGCCCAAGTCCAATTTAATATGATATTAATAGTCTAATATCAGTGGGTTTTAGTTTTAAGGAGCAACTGGAGTGCTCCTTCTTGGTCCTGCTTAGAAGGAGCTTAGCAGTTGAGCTTCCTGCGAGGCTACTCCATCTTTGTCAATGTGTCTCATAGATATTATCCCCCAAAAACTTGTAAACCAAAGCCGGACTTAATACCAACTGCCGGTTCTGGTCCACTAAAGGCGAACAGTGCTCCCCTCCTTGCAAGGAGGTCTGCCTTCTCATTACCCCAAAAACCCTGATGTCCTGGGATCCATTCTAGATGAATGTTGATTAATGTAGAAAGGGCGCAGAGGGCCTGAACACACTCCCAGATCAGCTTGGAGGTGAAAGTGGTATTTTCTCCCTGAAAAGCGAGAAAATATGCCTGCTGATTTAAGCTGATTAGGGTTGTTCCTTGATCAAATGCAAGAAACTAATTCTTCCATAAACAAAATTGTGTTTTGTATTTTCTTACAATCTAATGATTATTATTGACTCAGTTTATAAAGCAATATGACATTTATCGAATATTGTTGCAGGAAAGAAGTGTTTCTCATCAGTGTAACAACTGCGGTGGTGGTTAACCTCCTGATTCAGAGGAGAGTTCTGCAAGGAATGAACTTCCCTACAACTCAGGTACTTTGTTCCTAGAAAACATGCAGCAACTTTTGTGTGTTTAAACATGGCTAATAGTAATAGAATATCCTTGTTAAATGTTAGATTAGACAATAAAACAGTAGGCTAGGGTATGCTGTCAAAAAGGAATAGAAAGAAGATCAGGCTCACCTGGATAAAGTGGAAACACGTAGAAGAACACAGACTGTACATTTTCAGCCCTACTAGGGCCTTTGTCGAGTCAAAAAGAGCTTGTGTAGCCACTTTTGAATAGCCTTGCTCCAAATTAATTTTAAATTAAAAGCCTAGTGATAAAGCAAAACTATTTGAATATTGGACTTTATGGATTCTTCTAAAAATTAACTATCATCATCTGAAGAAGAAAACATTTTAAGGTTGTGTTATGAATTTGTGTTCAAATATTTACCATAAGTTAGTACATTAACCTTAAAAACTTATCAGCAATCATAGTAAATGTATAAAAATTTGACAAATTGTTTGGAAATCTCCCAATTTACCAGATCTGCCAAAAGTCTCTTTTAAATTTCACTGTACACAAAAAAATCCCCACTAGATACCTTATTTCTCAAAAATTCCCTGTAAAATAAATCCTGTCCAAAAAGTCCTCTTTTTAAGAAATCCCCACCGGATTTTTGGGATTTTAATTTTTGTTGGGAAAATTACAATCCCTTGGGTCCAGCTGACACCTAACATCCCAGTAAACTTCACATATTTGTCTACAGTTTGTCTATGTGAAAGACTCCCTGAGGTCGTACAGTTCTCGGGACTCTGGTCGTGAGTCTAACACCACTGCCTCCTCGACCTCACTGCCCGTCTCGCTGCGTAGTTCCGACAGTTTCGAGTCTCGCTTCCTCACTGACTTCATCCCAGTCAACTGCCTCGGCAAGGGAGGCTTCGGTGTCGTCTTCGAGGCCAAGAACAAGATCGACGATTGTCACTACGCCATCAAGCGGATCCATCTACCCAACAGGTTCGGCTGCTGAGTTTGTTATTTGTCATTCATGAAAAAGTGTAAGAGTAAATTTTAGCCATCAGTCGTAATTAAAATAGCTTACATTTTTAAGTACACTTGATATTTTTCCGTACTTTGTTGTCACAATACATTTCTATATGTTGATTAGACAGTTTTATCAGCTGCCTTGCCCGGTCACATTGGGCGGAGCAGTTTCTTCCGAACAGATGGTGTCCCAAAAAGCTCTGTTCTGGATCCACTATTGTTTCTATTTGCAAAAAGGACTGTGCCTAAATTTGATTCGTAGCTCCTCCTACTGACATTGTGTGTGGTTGTGGTTGCAGTGAAGAGTCTCGGGAGAAGGTGATGAGGGAGGTGAAGGCACTGGCCAAGCTGGATCATCACAACATCGTGCGCTACTTCAACGCTTGGCTCGAGTGTCCGCCGCCTGGCTGGCAGGAGACGCAGGACAAGAAGTGGACCAACATCAGGTTAGTCTGCCTTCGCGTATTCCGTACCCACAGGCTCTGGTGCAACACATTGCTTAACCTCTTCCTCGTAAAGTCCTGCAAACTGATCCTCAACCTACAATCTTGTTTAACTCTTAGGCTTTTGCGGCCAGTATAACTATAATCTAGTTCTTCTGGTTCACACCGTGTCAAAACCTCATAATTGGCTTGATATTTCTGTCTTGCTGTAAAGTACCGTTTTCAGCCACTGATTGGCTGAAACTGAGCTACTTGCTGTCTGCTCTCCTATTGTTGGCAGGGGTTGCCAACTGTCCAATTGGAAAGTTATAGGACTCAGCCCTGCCACCAGTAGAATAGCAGATAGCAAGTAGCTCAGTTTTTTGTACAACAATGCCAATCAGTGACTCCATCGTCACAGCGAGACTGAGATATCTCAATTTTGATGTTTTGACACAGTGTGAACCGGAAGAACTAGATTGTAAAATCTTGTTCACACAATAGCTGTCCGTATGTTTGAATATGCTTTGTTCCGCACCAGGGGAGTTTGATCAGTTATCGATGTGAGGGATGAGACAGCAGGATAGGCCAAGAATTCTGGAGAGGCTTGCCATAATCTTGGGGAAGGGGTAAGTTCCTACGAGTGTTGGCCTTTCTGCGGGTTAGAGTTCCCTGAGCGGTGTCAGTGACCTGCTGGTCCCTTCTTTTCATGATTATCTGGTCAGCTGAATTCAGTCCCATTTCTCTCTCTCATACAGGTTCCCATTTCATTCTGGTGATAGCTTAATATGCTCAATCTGACATGCATAAGAGTAACCAATCCCTGGCTGCTTGTCCTTCTCAATCTAGCATCTAACCAAACCCCGTTCCCTGAAGAAAAATGCATAATACTTCTTTAGTGTTAACATACTTCATTCCATGTCAAATATATATTATAAAAGTACTTAATATACAATCCAAGGCTTTATTTACCATATTTTAGGCTCATAAGGGTTGCTGCATCGAAAGAATTTGTAACTAGGGGACTCAGAATTGCTTCTTATTGCATTCGTCCTGTTCTCCATCCTTCTTCCCCTCCCTCCTTGTGTGTGGTTGGTGGGGAAAAGAAGGAAGCAGTAGCATACAAGAAGGAGATTCTAGAACACTAGCTTGGAAATATGAGACAATCACCAGTGGCAAAACATGAACTGACTACCAAAAATAGTCCTCGCCAGACCCCAGCCCCAGGTGGTCCTTTATCTACCTACCTTCCTTATCTCCTGCTGCTGACTACAACATTTTTGTGCTTTGGGAGGGTTAGTGGTGGAGCAGGCGGGGTTTGGGATGGGAAAGGGAAGGCACGTGATGCATTCTTTGTTCTGCTTTACTCTTGACAACTGCAGCTGGCAATTACGTCACTGGTTGCTAAGGAGGGTCAGGGGCCTGACAAATCATAGCCCTCTAGCTGTTGACATTATAAAAAAGCGGGGTGCGTCTTATATGAGGGTGTAGAGTTTTGCCTATATTCAGGGAAAATTATGGGTGCGTCTTAGTTTAGAGTATATACGGTATTTCAACGCTGTTAACATCCAAGTAACCTTGAGTTTTGAACATTTTAAGCATCATAATTTGAAACATTTTTATTTTCATATGCATTTAAAAAAATAATATGAACCGTTTCTTGCAGGGAGCCTGTGAGTTCAAACGGAGAAGCATTCACAGTGGATCTCACCGGACAAGTGACACCGGACAGTGAGCGCAGTGTGGGGAACGTCATCAATCGCAACCGGTTAAAACCCTTGTCTCTCCTAGCTTCCAACAACTGGAAAACCGAGCTCTCCGAGATACCGACAAAGCCTGAACCTCCAGACGACGATTCGTATATAGTTTTCGGCTCACCATCTCAGGAAGTTTCAGAAGCCGAGTCAGAAAACCACAACTGTGATATCGAAGACATTGTCAACAAATTAGACAGTGCTATTACCATTGCCAGTGATACATCTCGAGATACGACCACAGATGTTACCGATGTGGACAGATCCACCTCGCCGAAAAGGCCAAAGAGTCTGTCCATCAGAAGTAGCGGAGACTTGGCCCCCGGCTGCGTGTTGAACTCTTCCATGTTTCTGTTCATCCAGATGCAACTTTGCAAGAAGAAGAGCCTGAAAGATTGGCTGAAGGATAATGTGCACAATCGGCCGAGAGACACTGTGATACATGTGTTCGACCAGATCATACAGGCGGTGGAGTATGTGCACGAACAAGGGCTGATTCACAGGGATCTCAAGGTAAGACTTTCAGGCTTGGGTCTCCTCTCATTCAGTAAAGATGGGTTGGATCTTTCATTCTGTTAGGTTCGTACCACACTACTTTTTTTTATGATTGGCTTGGTTACATGGGTTGCCAGCTAAAGAAAACCTTAGCTGGGCAAAGTCAGCCTTAGCCCATGTGAGCCTTTAGGCTTATTGTGCTAGCCAACGGAGTGGGAAGGATGTGGAACAAGGTAAGGAAAGGAAAAGATCTGAGCACTAGCATCATGCTTGGGTGACTGATTTGTTCTTCGACTAGGCTGGGTGGTTGGCTTTTTATCCTTAGCCACCTAAACCAGTCGTCTCAAAACTGCTTCACAGTGGTCTTCTAGATCCAAACCGGAGGTAACCAATAATCTTCACTCTCTCTTCAGAGTCTCTTTAGCCAATTGACTCTCAAGAGTGGACCTTCTTTAGAGCACCCCGTTAGTCCCTCTCTTCCCTCATAGAAAAGAAATGTTGTACTGAGTAGCCAAAATTCTACGCAGCTTCAGACATGATCTCTCTTTGCTGTGCCCCAGTATCAGGTTATCTGCACAGGTAAAAGTTCTTGTCGTATTCCCACAGGGGGTCATGCCACGGTCATAACATTTGACCAATATACAAAATCGTAGCAGTGAATGTGTCATTGGGTGTTGCAGCCATCAAATATCTTCTTCTCACCTGACGGGCAGGTGAAGGTGGGAGACTTTGGGCTGGTGACGGCAATGGCGGAGAGTCCCACGGACATGTGGGTGAGCGTGGAAGCGGAACTGGACTCGTGGGGACAAGTCACAGACGAAAGGCACACGGCGCGTGTTGGCACTCAGCTCTACATGAGTCCGGAACAGGTAACCCCCCGGAGTTGAACATTTACCTTACTAAGAACAATACAGAGAACAGCTGAGCTATTTTATTCAAGACGTATATTTTTTGTAAAATAATACCTATTTACGATTGTAACCCTTGACTACTATTCTGATGTCTCACAGACGGCGCCATAACTCCTCCCCTTGTCACCCTCACCCCCTCCGTAAGAACTGGTCCGGCCATCTACTTTTCAGTCGGGTCAAGGTCTTTGGCCAGTGAACACCACTCAGTGCTTATTGCTCTCTGTTTTGTGAATATTGCGTGTTTCCGTCTGGCAGACGTGGTATAGTGGTTGCGTCATGTTTTAGTCTTAAGTGGTGATGTCCAGTTGAGGTAGTATAGTAATTATACCATACTACTATTGCACACCAAGAGAGTGTGCGCAAGATGCATTGATCAAAACTAAAAACTGTTATCCAAACAAAATATTCTGAGAGATGTAGCATTTTTTTAGTGGAACAAGTTGATTTTCTGCTTGACGTTGCAGGTGGCGGGAAGCCGTACAGTTACAAGGTAGACATCTACTCTCTGGGCGTGATTTTGTTTGAGCTGCTCGTCCCGTTCAACACACAGATGGAGAGGATACACACGCTTACAAACCTGAAGGCGAATAAATACCCTGACGACTTTCAGACCGAGTTCTCACAAGAGGTATGTGTCTGCGTAGAAACATGTGTCAACTGTCGAGTCCTGTACAACCTCAAAACCTGGAATCTTTGTAGTTATTCAGGAAAATAGGTCTACCCTGGATCCTTTTGGACTGATTTAATCAGCCCATTTAATTTAGGTAAATAAAATCCATTGAATGTGTCAGCTTTGGAAGTAGTTTGTAGTATTGTCACATCACTGAAAGGGATAAAAAAGTGAAATTGAATGTTACAGTACGAGTTGTTGAAGCTGATGTTGTCGCACCAGCCCGAGGAACGGCCTACGACATTCGGTATCCGAGCCCGACCTCCACTCAACCGCAACTCCCCACTCAGTGTCTCCTGCACAGAGTGGCACTTTCCAATAGTCTGGACTCCAACTGCCGAACCGACTCACTCCACGTAGATCCTCCAACTCCACCAGTCTGGACTGAGTCCTCCTCGGCAACTCCCTGACTCCTGCACACTTTGACTTGCCGACTCGACTGGATGGGACTGAAATCATTTGACTCTACTCTATCATTTGACTTCCCTAAATTCAAGCCCTATTTTGTATACCCTTTACTAATTTAATTTTCTTCCAATTCTAAACTAGTTTTTAAAAATGAGTATCAATTATTTTTAAAATTTTTTATAATAAGGTGCAGAAGACGATTCACTTCCATTTAAAAAAAATGCCAAATGACAGTGGTGGGAAACCACAATGTGGTGGATTTCTTTTACATGGTATGTTTTTGGTTTGCTAACATTTGGCCATAGTCTTATTTTCACTGTATTCAAAATATAAAACAAATCTCCATTTTGAAGTTAGTTGCGTGCAAATCGATCTGTTCTGGTGGCAAATCCATCCTCCAAATTGGTCTAGATTTAGCCACAAATTGTCCTTATTTTAAAAAGACAATTTTACCATGCTAGTTTTAGATTTAATTAGTATAACAATTTAGGTTAAGTTTAGTTGTATATCTGTGATAAATCTACATAACTATGTATAGTTTTATCAAAGATTATGTTATGGGGGTAGATAGCGCATAGATGCCACATGGCTGAGGTAGGAAAATTCCACAAAGTTGTAGCAGCCCAAGCACAGATAGTGCTGCTATCTCTTGCCGTCTTCTCCCCTTCTGCTCGACATGCTTGAGTTTGTCTGATGTCGATGACTTAAATGTGATCAATTTGTGCAATTTTCAGGAATGAACAAATTTGCACAGACGTCAGTGGTTCTACTTGAGACTCTGAAAAGAATTCCCACAGCGCTATCTGTGCTTGGGCTGATGAACTATGTTGATTTTCCTGCCTCAGCCATGTGGCATTTAGGCGCTGCCTACTTACCATAACATAATCTTTGGTTATATTTAATGCTTATGTAGTCTTAACTTTTTAATCTCCAGAAAATGTATTTAGCATTTATCCTACCAATTTTAATGAAGGGAGGTTTACTTTGGTCCAAGAAGAAAGGCAAATAGCTTGCCTAATTTGAACACGGTTTGTACAAATATAGCATCATCATATTGATTATTTTTGTGTAATATGTTTGGTCAAATCACTAATCAGTCAAATACTTAAATACTTGAAGTCTTCATCGGAAGCTAGATAGTTTCGTTTTGTTCTATATTGCAGTAGAAATTAATAGCTCTATTTTCTATGAAAGTTCGCTGAAAATGTATAGTCTCTTTAAAACCAGATTGGAAGTCTTTAAAGCTTATAAAATACATTTTGAGCTTTGAAAATGTCTTATGTAATTTGTTCCTCCAAAGTTGGATTCCGAAAAGCAAGGTCTGCATAATATTGTTTCTACTGTACAATGATTATCAATGAACTTTTTATTAGTTCCCTAGTTGTATCTATACTTAACATTCTGTCATAACAAGTTCGCTTTTCCATTTAAATATTTTTCTCAATTTATTTGTTATTTTAATCAATAAGATTCACAGGCTAGCATTAATAAATATTGTATCCTACTTAAACTCGAATGTGTATTTAGCGTTTAAGTTGAGTTGTAAGTCATCATTCATGCATCACAGTTGTAAATTAAATATCGTTACAGAGAACCATTATTATTTGGCAGACTTCTGATAGCTGAAGAAATCAATGTAGTTTTGAAATAATGGTTTTCTCACATTAAAAATTATTTAATTATCAGATATATGTCAAATAATAATTTTAATCGTGATACATCACATGAGAACATCACATTTCATTAGTTTACTTGGCCTTAGTTAAGAGTTATTAAAAGTTTAAGGAGGTATCAAGCGTCTGTAACATATATATTTGAATTTATTTATTTATTCACTTTAATTTATTTAGTTGTATTTAACTTGTCCATTACTCATGTTTTTAATATTGCCATTTTTCATTACAGATACCATTCTACTGTTTATTGTTGACACCAATCGTTGATCTGAAC
Source organism: Matsumurasca onukii (assembly GCA_018831715.1). Classification (NCBI taxonomy): domain Eukaryota; kingdom Metazoa; phylum Arthropoda; class Insecta; order Hemiptera; family Cicadellidae; genus Matsumurasca; species Matsumurasca onukii. The sequence goes on along the minus strand of CM032058.1, from coordinate 7,875,611 downwards.
TACCGTAATTGAGATACAAATTATTCCATTTTTAAAGATCCAGGTGAGCCTGCTCTACTATCTAATCATGTTTGTTAGCATATCCTAGCCTAGTGTCCTATTTCCTAAATCTTAGTTACAAAACAGTTTAACAAAGTGAAAATCACTCTTAAACAAGAGACGATGTACTCAACTTGAGCTTGAGAACGCCGTAGTCATGAAAAGTGAAACTTGGGAACCAACTGTTGATTTTTTCTCCAGTCAGGAGAAATTGTGCTACGTGCTGAAGGCAGAGAAAACCTGTGATGTTTATTTTCAAAAATTAAATTAGTGTAAACTTAAATTTCTTTTTGAATTTTCTGTTCTAACAAAATAGGTTTTGGTTTACCAGAGTTAAGGTTATCAGGACTTAATTGTTTGAAGTTCGGAACCTATGTGCTTTAATGATCCAACTGCAGTAGATATGTAGTGAAGTTTGCATCGGAGTAGAAAAACCAGGCTGACACGCAGCCAAGCGCTAAAGCGCCGCTGGCATGAGTGAATCAAATTTCCTTTGCAATTTGTTACTCTAATTTGCTACACTCACAGCCTCGCTTCAGCCTCAGATGTACAGGATTTTTTATTAGAAGTTATAGTATATATATCATGAAAGGAAAGTACATTTCAATAAAATCGGACCATTTATTCTGATGTTAGACATAATGAAATAACGCATTGTGTAATGATTGTTAGTTATACCATAGTATATTTTTATCTTTGATGGTGATATTTTTGTAAATATTGTAATTATGTATGTATATTTTAAGCAATAAAAGGAAATCACTTTTGTTCGTTCTTATATTTTATCCCTCTTACTTTTTTATTTTTCTAGAAAATCGAATGTGTATGTTTTCAGTTGTTATATGTTTGCCAGCAATGTACCATCAAAGGGTTAGTAATTTTACTGTTAATTACTAATTTTCATGAGTAAAGGTTACATCTGCTTATTATTTTCTATTTGCAAGTGCTAACATTTAGATATAATAATTCCTTTTCTTAAATTGGCAAAAACACCAAACTGCTAATACCTCCATTTTGTTTGTAATGTTTGATTTTGTCTATTCGTGATTCACAAAGTCTAATCATGTACAAAATTTGTGTCCATGACCAAGGAAAATGTAGGTTTGAAACTGGGCCTTAAAATGCCAATAAATTTTAAAAACTAAGACTAATAGAAATTAGAATGTTATAGTGGCGTAAAAAACCTAAGATAAATTTTTCTAAAAAATAGAGGGCAAGTTGTTGTTGCTATCAATGACCTACAATTTTCTATTGGCGACAACTTCTCCTGAGGCTACATAAAAAGCTTTGAAAACGTGTTTAATTTCTAATCAACCCTAATTGGGGAGTTTGTAATTGCATGGCCTATAGGCATTAACAAAATAAGACCATATCCCCCACCCCAATCGAAATATGACTGGTATTTTTACCTGTGCAGATAAATAGGCGCGGATTGGTATCGCGCGTGACTCCAGAGGTCATCGCTACAGTGGCGCAAGTTCAATTCCCGCAGTCACCACTTACAATTTGTAATGTGACTATACGTACACGGTGACGCTAAATAAATGTCTAGGTTGAGTGGTAGAGAGGACTTTGTAGTCCTAACTTCGCCTCGTTAAACAACTTAACAAGACAAACTTTACCTTTTTTTCGCAGAAAAGAGGGACCATGTCTGAAGCTGAGTAGGTTTTGCTTCTCAGTACATTTTCTTTCTATGGATGGAAGAGGAACTAACTGAAGGTGCGCTAAAAAAATTCATTCTTAAGAGTCAATTAGCAGAACGAGACTCTGAAAAGAGAGTGAACATTATTGGTTACCTCCAGTTTGAATTTCTGTGAGCCAGATGGATAAACACCAATGTTTTCATTCTGGTGAAAGGTGAAATGAGTCGTCCAAGCACGAAGCTAGCAGACTCATTCCCTTCTTCCCATGGTTTCATATCGTTCCCACTTCGTTGACTAGAATAAAAAGGTTTAGTTTGGCCAGCAGCCATTATTGCTTCCGGTAATTGCTTTTCAAAGTAGAAGGCCTCATCCTAATTTTAAGACTCATAACAGTCACGTCAGCCACAATCCGCATATTGAAGTTACTGTAAGCAAAGGTAAATTGTTGGAGGGGGGGTCCAGGCTGGTCGCAACCCCTTCCACCATTTTGAAAATTGCATCAAATCTTTGAAGGTTTGTCAGCGGTCCTTCTCCAACTGTAAAGGTAGTCAAATTAATACTTTCCATTGACGGTAAAACAGTTTTTAAAATTCTTTTCAGTTAATTTTTAAAAACTTCCCAAGGACTGGGGACGTTTCCCCCAGCTGCCCTCTTTTAGTCAACCCACTTAACCTGGTTACGCCTATGGATACACTTTTTAATTTTGCGCTAATGGTCGTTTACAGTTTTACACAAATTCTAAATTAGGACCTGACATCAATACTCATAAACTTCCATTGACTATTGACGCTTAAAAACAATGCATCAATTTATTTAAATCCGCAATAATTTTACCGATACAGTACTGTACCAACACAACTAATCGATGTCCAACAGATTATCGGTGTTGGGAATTCTGGAAACGGCCAAAATCAAGTGGTTGGTTTACAGGTGCATTTCTAGATACTACGAACGGGATGGACACGCTGTTTTCACAATAACAGGTAGTATATATAGTACTGCTAGAAAGACAAAAATCCATTTAAAACTAATAATCTGTTTTCTACCTAACACATAGCTGTTTGTCTCTTATCATGTGTTTGCTTGTTTTTTTTCCTCTCAGCAGCTGTTTATCACCTGAATGTTATCTGCTGACTGCACTGATATCTCCTCTTTCGAAGATAACGACAAATTAGGGTAAGCATTTTCATCAAATTTTCTTAATTATGTTATTTTTACCACGTTGTAATTGTTGAGTTCGATGCTATATTTCGCTCGGTATTGTGGTTTATTGAGCTTGTAAAGACAGATAATTGTATATTCTCGTAAGCCTCCTGAAATTATATTACACACAGTTTTTCCAGAGTAGGTCCAAATAACTGATAATAATAGAATGGCTGGACTATTCAAAATATCAAGGACTCAGCCGATTTACTAATATGATAGTACTGTATTTACGTTTCAAATAAGGTCATATGGGCTAGTGAGTCCATTTAAAAGTAACTTGTGTTTACAATAAATTAGTTTAAAATCCCATTTGTAAAACTATTTGAAAAATAATAGGGTGGCCTATCAGAGATTTAAAGAGTTGGAAATGTTTGAAGAATCTATAATCAGAATTTGTCTCTCTTAAAGCTGCATATGCATATAGGTTACCTAGGCCTTTACATTTAGGCTAACCTTAAAGCCCCACTTTGCCCTATTGCCTACATAGATTTTTATTGCTATACATTCAGTGTGATACAACGAAAGTTGCCTATGCTAACATGAAAATAACCATCAGTCAATAGTTTTTACTGATATTTACCACCTCTCTTAAAATCCTTTGTGACTATACGCAGGTCAAGCGAGAAAACCAAGGCATATCTCCAAGTGCTACGTCCCTTGTTTAGAATATATATTTTATTGTTGACAAAATTCTTGGCTGAGTGTAGTAGGCATATGTCCTGTGAGTTCTTTTACTTATTACCTCTAATGACTACTAAATTACTGCCTCTTACGGGCTGAATTACCTTTCTTCAAAGCTACCTCAAACATCAGCATTAGAAGTATTTAGAGATATTATCCAACGTTACCGCTGAGACTAGACACTATTCAGGGAAAAAAGGGCTTTTGGCAAGTGTGTGAAAACCGCAATATTATTTGCAGAACAGATCTTATCGGTTTTCTATCAGTTGTTTTTTGTACAAAGGGTTAAAATGGGAAGTGAGCGGGAGCAACAGTTCTGCCTGCGATGGCACAACTACCAGAACTGTTTGTTGGCAACCTGCCGCAGTTGCTTGACGGAGATGACTTGACGGACGTCACGCTCTGTGCAGGAGGTCGAAACATCAAAGCTCACAAAGTCGTTCTCTCCGCTTGTAGTCAATATTTCAAAGACCTTTTTAAGGTAAATTTGTGTTTGTGTGTTGTGATGTTGGGGTATGACTATTTAATTTGTTTAACCTAAGGCAGCTTAGAACTAGCAATAGAAATGTCAGTACTGTGTTGGTGTCCAGCCCAGGAACGTACGGGTGCCCTGGTTGGGGAGGTGGAATTGGAGGGGTGTTAAGGATGGGTTAATGTATGAGACATATCCGATTGCTTATCGAAGATAGTCTATTTGTGTTTATGCTGTAAACATATTTATTATTTTTGTAACTTATTGACATATTTATTATATTTATATATGACTGAGGCAATTAATTTGGTGTATAATCGACATTGTCTATTTATTTATTTCAACGGTAAACACCAGTTATACAAATTAATGCAAGTTGACAACAGTGAACAGTATAGAAAGTAATGGAACCAGCGATTATAATAATAAGACAAGTGTGGCTTGAACATGCAATGAGAAACAACAAACATGCACTAATGGTACGATAATTGACTGGAAAAACAAATGATGTGTGACAACATGAATAAATATGATGGTAATAACCTATGTATGTATATACCAAACAACAAATAAATGCAAATTATTATTCTTGGTATTAACATTTGACAGAAGGTTAATAGTTGGAAAACTACAATATGTTATTTTAAGTTTGTGTGGCAGAAGTTTCATGGCAAATAGTTAGTAATACTAGCTAGGGTTATAGGTAGGCTAAAGTTTCTTAATTTTGCTAATATGTGCAAGAGTGGAGCTTATTAACACAATTTTTCACTCCTATATTCACTGTAAGGTAAGATATACTTTTATTTTAAAATTTTAGCATGGCCAAAAATATGTTTATTCAGCAGTGAACATGCTGACCTCGTACACTAGCAATGTACACTAGCAATGTGAATCACTCTAACAAGTGACTGGATGCAATATCTACAACGTTGTGACTCGCTATGTTCTAGGAGATGATCCCGATGCAACACCCTGTGATAGTGTTGCCGGGCACGTACTTCACAGACCTGTGTGCTCTGGTGACGTTCATGTACAGTGGAGAGGTGAACATCTACGAACATCAGCTGGCCGGTCTGTTGTCCATAGCCGAGACACTGCAGATTCGCGGCCTGGCCGAATTCACTTGGGTAAATAGATACATTGTTGAGGAATATCGTTCTAGACCAAGGCATGTCAACCCTTTTGGTTTATTGTGTTTATATAAAAACTGATCAATTTCAAACAGCCATAATCTAGTCTGTGTTCTAGTTCAACCCTAAACTCTTCTCAACATCAGAAAATCAATTATATCAAATGCTTCTATTGTTATATATAAATGCTTTATCACATTTACTATAAGTCTGTTTTAAAAACAGATGTTTGTTTTGTTTACATTTCAATAATCATAATTAATGTTTGTTGTTGTTAAAGAATCATCTTAGAAGGAGATATGTTCAATTCAATAAAGTTTATATTTTGTCAAGTTAAATAGTTATTTCTATCAGTTCTAATATAATACATATCATGGCGCAGTCGACTAATATGAACCTAATAATTGTGACAATAATAATGGTTCCTATGAAAATGATCAAGATTCGTCAAATGTGCTAAATCGAAGAACAACAAGGGTTTTCCGATCCAACAATGGACAACAACCCTTAAGGTGTTCAGAGAGAAAAAGACTTCCACCAAATCTCAACCTTTAAAAAAAAAGTGTTATATATAAATGCTTTATCACATTTACTATAAGTCTGTTTTAAAAACAGATGTTTGTTTTGTTTACATTTCAATAATCATAATTAATGTTTGTTGTTGTTAAAGAATCATCTTAGAAGGAGATATGTTCAATTCAATAAAGTTTATATTTTGTCAAGTTAAATAGTTATTTCTATCAGTTCTGATATAATACATATCATCTATGATCTTTCTTTTAATTTTTCCAATGCTGTTGACTTTATCAGCATAAACCTTTTTGAAGGAAGATTTCTGTTAAATCTTCTTTAAATTACGCTGAACAGCAATAGGATACTTAGTTTTATATACCACCCCACACACTGCACCTTTACTCAAGAATCCATCAAAATGTTACTTTTTCTTTTTGTTTATCACACAACAACGTACAAAGGTACTGCTAATTTAAAAACAGCTGATTATTACAATTCTTGAGTTTTCCTTACAAATGATGAAAACTAAAATTCTTTATCTCTAACATAGGATAAGTGAGACAAAGCTAAAATCGATAGTTTTTTATAAACACCCTGTAGATAAGATTGTTCAGGATTATGGTTTGATACTGAGTGCACATCAATTCTTCGGTTTGTTGTGCCGACTACCTGATCTTTTTATGTAGGCGGCCCCACCCCAAAGCTCATAGATCATGCTGCCCAGCTTGGAGGGATGTAACTCCTGCCAGGAGGCTTAGAGGGATGTAACTGGCTGTATTTGGGGTATACATCCCAAAACACATTACAACACTTAATTCAAGAAACAGCAGGTCCTTGAAGTGACTGCTTATAAGACTTTATAACTACAATTAGTCTTATACTTCTGTTTCCAGAGTGGCTCAACAGGAATGGGAGAGTTTGGAAAAAAAGACATCACCAGCGGCAAGTACAAGCGACCAAAGACAACTAACCCGATAAGTGCCAACACCCCGGTGGAGGAGATAACAGTTTCACCCCCCATACCTCGCTCTAGGAACAGGTAACAAGGGCTTTAGATATTCCGGCAGGTCGTTACTATACAGGGTTAGCTCTTAGGCTTACGCGGCCGGCGTCACAAGCATAATCTAATTAATTTCAACGAGAGTTCAGGAACACGTCAGGCACACAAAACACGAAGACGTTGAAAAGTCGGCTATAGCAGAACGTACATAGTTACAACACGAACATGTAGTAGAATTTAAGCAATTATCGGCAATAATTTCACATTACTGTATTACCAGACAATCATCCAAGAAACCAATGAAATGATTAAAAATGATAATAACTTCAACAAAGAAGACAGTATTAAACTTTCCAGAAGCTGACAACCAGTCCTGAAGAAGTCTTTTCAATAGTGTCACACCCAATGAGAACATCGACAGTTGGCATCCCTGCTCCATTGGACGGTTGGCAGTCCTGCCACTAATAGGACAGCAGACAGCAAGTAGCTCAGTTTCAGCCAATCAGTGACTGAAAATGGTACTCCTCTGCTGAACCAACATGTATCAAGCTAGTTATGATATTTTGGCGTGATGTGATCCGGAAGAACTAAATTATACTATACGGGATGTTTAAAAATTCCCATAGTATTTTAAGGTGTTGTTCCTAGGATTAAATGAGGTCAGACAATCATATTTATTAACTCCAAATCCTCTTTGCTGTTTGTATAGCCGCCATTTAATTAATCCATATTTAATTTTTAATCAAAGAGTCTTATTTAGTTCAAAATTGACACTTGGGATCAACCATTTTCCGGTGTTAGATTAGGTGAGTGCACGACGGTTAATTAGCATTCCACACCTCCAAGGCCGCCGGTAAGTCACAGCTCCGGTACTTTTCAATTTAGAAATTAAGACTCGACCATAATAATAAAAATTGTAAAACCAGCACTTAAAGTTGATAACATTGCACAGTTTTCAGTGTTAACACTGTGCGGTTTGCAGGATTACAACGGAAGACAGGTGGATGGAAACGGATCAGAGCACGGCAGAGGATTTAAGCAACAGAACATCGTCAGGAGAAGCGATGGAGGGGTTTAACCCCCCGTCCGACCCCAACGGCAACAACACAGCCCCTGGCACTGGCTCCCCTAACTCCTCTCTCGACTTGGCTTCCTACCCCACGGACTTGACTCAAGGTAGTTTAGTTACGTAACTTTGAATGTTTACTATATAAGTGGTAAATTACCTTATCAAACAGTTTCAAATTAGTGGAGTTCCACTACATGTTTCGGGACAACGGTCCCATCTTCAGGTGGTAGTACACATTAAACACATTGAAATACACTGATGGTAGCTCCAGGTAGGGATTGTCGAGAATTATGAATTTCAAAAAACAAAATGAATTTCAATTGAATGTTTAATTATATTTTGGTTATAGGTTATATTTTTTTTATTTTCCCAGAGGGAGATCCCTTGGACTCCCCCTCTTTTGTGATGGGGAATGGGGGATTTCCATGGTGTGCTTTTAAGTTTTAAACAATAATAGACCCTTAGATAAAAAAACTTCTCTTGCACACGCTTCACTATCTATTTTCCAGGTATCACCGAAACGAAAACAAAGAACTCCAGCGGCCACCCGAAGATGTACGCGACTTGTTTTGTCTGCGGGAAACAGCTGAGCAACCAGTACAACTTGCGCGTGCACATGGAGACTCACCAGAACGCCCACTACGCTTGCTCCGCCTGTAACCACGTGTCACGCTCACGCGACGCGCTGCGCAAACACGTGTCGTACCGTCACCCCCAGACCCTGCCACTCCCGCTCCCGCCACTCCCGTCACGCCTCGTCAGCCTTGACACACACACTGCAATCTAGTCATGCGCGTAGCGTACCCGCTCCACTCCTACCAGTTCACTTCAAAGGTTTGTTTTGTGATCTCAATTCCAAAGTACACAGTTTGAAACTGTCGTCGGTGATTTCAGGTTGTTGAATCCGAGGCAGCATCTGTCCAAAGAAATTAAATGTTGCAAATACCAAAGATAAACGTAGGACATTTTCAAGAGGTTAAAATTGAAGTTAATAATCAATTTAACATCAATTGAGTTGTCAATGATAAACATGGGTTTCTATTATGGGCTTTTGTAGTGTTCTGAGTTAGCTTGAAAATGTTATACAATATTTTATCCGTATAACTTAACACGATCACTGCCTTGGGTGCTTACAGGCAATTTCCATGTTTATCGCAGTAAAAGTGTGATTATGACACTTCAGGCATCAGGTGTTCTGTTTAACGTACAAAGACATGAGCTGTTCTAGTTTTGTTGAGCAATCTAAATTTCTGTAGGTTAGTTTGAAACGACAAAAATACCAGATTCAACCCTGAACTACAGACAGACAGTTTCGAATGCCACACTAGTATATTGTGCCTGTACATATCCTTTAGGTAGACATTTAGTTGGTTGGGGATTAAGTTATTTGTTAGTTTCTTGTGTTTTTTTCGCATGTCATCAAATGACATGTACATAGTCATATTGTTATGTATATTTAGCTGTTGTTATATACCTAGATTATATATTTAAGTCGCAAACTGACTGTTATAAATATCAATTTACCAAATATAGTTACCAAAGTAAGAAATATATATATTCCTTTGTGATAATTTAGCACTTTAATTTTACGCTTGAAATATTTCCAACTCTACCGGGTTTGTTGTGTTTCTTTTTGCATGATTTAGACAGAAATATTTCCGCAGAACTGTGTTGATTTAGTTTTTCTTTCTTTTTAAGCATTCACTTTTGTGGAAAGTTTATCGATTTCTTGATGATTACTGAAAATCCCTCTTCACACAACGTTTTGTGGTGTACAATCTATTATTTTCTTTGAGTTCAAATTCTAGGTAACTTTTAAGAGAAAGTAGAACTTTCACGTTGTCTAACTAAAGTTCTTTATTGCTAAGTATGGTTTGAAACCAGCTTTAATGCATAAAACGTTATTGATCGTCGTGGCTTTTTCTGAACAGTGAGAAGTTTACTGATACTATTATGTTTACGCCCTACGTCACGTAACTGCGTCTATAATATTCAATTTCCGATGTTTTCTATTCAGGTCCACGCTGAACTATTTCGATGCCGGTTTAACGGGCTTTTGTTGTACTTCTTAGTTAATTTTTGAAAATGTTACCATGTTTTTTAAACATAAAGAAATGTTCCTCTCATCCGGAGTAATCAGGGTGGATGTCTGATAAGTGGCTAACAAATTTAAATTATTTATTACTCTCTATTTTTAAACTGAAAAATAATTATATCTTACTTTATGAACATTTTATAATATCGAAAGTCAATAACCTTAAGCAAAGACTTTCCAAGAACCATTTTCACTAATTTTTTATAACTTTTGTGTGTGAAAAGTTTTATTTATTTCTTTTTAATTTTTGACATGTGCCATCTTGACTTTGAATGCTTTGTATTGACTAAGAAAGTCCATTTTAATTGTTAAGTGTATGGTTTTCACCAGAATCTATTTCCTGAAACTCAAAGAAGCAATTGTATTGAATAAATTTGAATTGCGGAAATGCTAGTCAGTGGTCAACTACAAATCCAATTGCATTGGACCAAATGGATTTGTCTCCAGACCAATTTAGGGATGCCTTATCGATTCGTTATGGCCGTATATTGAGAAGTTTACCGTCCGTGTGTGATAGTTGTGATTCGCCCATGAACCTGACCCATGCAAGAAGCGAGGCATGATTAAACATGGACATGATCAACATTAAGACCGTTGTGCCGCTGTTGCAAATATGGCATGGAAAGGAATTGAAGTTAAGCCGATTCTTCGGGAAGCTGATTCAGCCAACAATGCTCCTGCGACTTCAAAGTTAATGGTATCTGAGAGGGTAGCGTTTTTTGACAGTCGCATTATTAATGCTGACACTCCTTCTTTTCTGAACCAAGATTGGCAAACCATATCAAGAAAGTGTGCACTGCCGAGACAACAGCTGAAGATGCTAGAGGAGGTTTCACACCTCTGATGTGTTCGAGTGAAGGAGAGCGAGAATTCGAGAGAAGGACGAGTGAGGCTCTGGAAAGCAAACGGTACATGCCGTTCACTCAAGTTCTGGGATGGCTTAAAGTGCAAAGCCATCTATCGGCCATCCGGGCTCTCTCACTTCATCTTTGTTGAGCGAGGAGAAAAATAAGAAGCGTTACTTTTGAAGATGGCGTGCATACCTCCTCTTCTGTTCTAAATATTTTTATTTGACTTTTGTTTATACATTAAATTCATTGATCTCTAAAAAAAACCACTGCAGATTGCTTAACTGTTACAACTTCTACGTTTATTTTGAGCGGACCCGTGGCAGGTTGGAATCATGCGCGACTCCAGAGCTCATCACTCTGCTGGCGCGGGTTCAATCCCCGCAGTCACCACTTAAATTTTTAAAGTGACTATACGGTAATGCTAGGTAAAGGTCGAGGTTGAGTTGTAGTCCCAACTTCGCCTCGTTATACAAGACAAATGTAACCTTTATTTTACCTTTTAGATATCCACCCTGTGTATTCGAGTCAATGTCAACTATCCTATAAATTATAATAATGTTACATATAAGAAATATACCAATCGTTGATACAGTAACTATGTTTCTAGTGATTGCTAGTCACTTTGTGCTATAAAGAACTTGTATAATCTAATTGCCATATGTTTTATTTGATTGTGATACATTGTGCCTTATCCATATCAAATTGTTAAAGGAAGATTTATATTTGCCTATATTCTGTTTAAAGCAAATTGTTAAACACATACGGTACTTTAAAATTTATGTATATATTTATAAGATTATTATTACAAACTATTAAAGGTTCTAGCGGTTAATACATATAAATTTGCAAACCTTATAACAATTTGTATGTAAACATAAATGTGAACTTGGATTTCTATTCAAAAATAGATTAACTGATACTATTAATAAGGCTGTGCAGAATTTCTAAAATATAGAACATTATATTTTGAAGCTATTTCTTATTAAAGAATTTATAAACTTGCAACTTACTGTAAAAGTCAACAATGAGCTCTTTAATTTTGTTCACCAGTGTAGTTTTTGTTAACTTTCACCAGCCGAGCTTAAAATTAGGAATTTAAAATCAACCAAGGAATGAAGTTTTACCTTTCAATACGGTTTTGTGTTTTAGGAACATTGTTATAATATACCTTTCTCTCTGTTCTCCCATTACTAATGATTGTTAGTAAATTGTGGAGGATGTTCTGGTTCTAAATTGTTTTAAGGATTGAGAAAGGTGAGTTTTAACTTGACTATCTTCTTGGCCAGGACGGCTAGTTTATAGAAGAGGAAAAGCCAAAGCTCTTTGGTTTCATTAGCGTCAATACCTTTTGTCAATAAAACTCTTTGGTGTAAATAATTTTAAAATTTCTAGGTAAGGATACAGACTAAAATAGGTTAAATAATTTTAACAAGATTACATATTTCAGTTTAAAGACACATCTCCATCTCACAACACTTAAAAAATTTACTGCATTTGAAGTCAATTTTGAAATACAAATACTCACCTTTCTTGTCCAATTTATTCCCCTTTTATAATACGGTAACTGTTGACGATTTTCTTAACATCTTTAAAACTTATTAGTCTAAACTTTGTTTATTCAAAATGGGTTTTGAAAGGAAATAATATGGTTTTGTACACAAATACTTATTTCAAATCTTTTGTTTAGACTAAACTTTGGATTTTGTTAAAGCATTGTTTTGGAAAATGTTATGCTCAACTAGAATAATATGTGTAGAATTGTGCCTCATCCCAAAAAAGGAATTGCAGTGGAAACCTTTAGAAATAACCTTACTATGTGTTCAGGTGCATACTTCCAATATTTTGTTACAATTTATTGTTGATGTTTAAAAGTTTTATTAATGTTGAAATAAACTGCAAACTATCACATTGGTTGTTTTATTCAACCTCATCTGTAAAAAGTAGAGCAAAACGTAGTTTTAGAGCTTGTATAGGTGTTTATATATGTATACATTTGAGGCAAACACCAATTTATGACTGGGACTTGTGGCGTGGTCCTGTAATCCAGCTTCATGGAGGTCAGGTTTTGAGGATGATATAGGTCTAAAGCGGCTCAGATAGTCTCAGTGATCATCTGATGATACCTGCATCAACTCGCACCATCGTTTAGACTTATCAGACCATCACCTGCGTGGTTCGGAAGTCACGTTAAGCCGTTGGTCCTTGTATTTCCATTGGTCATTGGGCTATTAATTAATGACCCATTCTAAGGAAGAGTCGGCCTTAGTTTGTAACAAGACTACACCTCATTAAACCACTCATCCTTCACCACATATTTGCCTTAAAATAGCCTCATGAGAGTGGTCGGCAACTCAAATAGTGATTTAATGTAAGCTGATAACATAATATAACAACAAGCATAGTTTACAGAGTGTGCTAGAATTTACATGTGCTAGTATGTGTTGTTGAAGGCGGAAGATATATGTTTGTACCGCCCAAGTAATTGAGCATGAATAGCTGAGGCCGAAGTGAGGCTGTGAGCGTACCAAACAGCCTTGAAATGAATGAAATCCCTGTGGGAATAGGTGAGGCTAACAAAAGTTTTTTTATTGGCATAGAAATTGATGAGACCTCTTCCATTGACTTAAAATATACATTTAAAATCAATGCCTCTTCTTAACATTTGAATTAATGGGTAGTAATATTTTCAGAGAATGTCAAAATCCCTATCCCGCGTTTTAGCGCCCCAAGGGCCCTCTAAGAAGTGATATCTTAACAGAAATTAGAGAAAGGCGCTGTTTATAGTATTACCTTATGCGATTTTCGACAATTTTTATCCCCTCCCTTCATTTAGCGTAGTGTAATGTTATGTTGACCCGCCTCTCCCCACGTATTGCAACGCAACATAATTTTATTTAAAACAGACTGGGGTGAAGCCCTCCTATCTATTACGTAGCGTGATTTTCGGCCGTTTGACTCCTCCTTTCCGTCCACGTAGCGCAGCGTACCGTTATGCCAAATTCTGCTCCCCTTAAAATGCAATAAAAAACAACTCTAAGCGTCAAAAGTGGCACTTTAAAACCATCCTCTCCTTGATATAGTGCAAAGTAACGCTAGGTCAAACCCATTGTCTTTTAATATGTTTTTACACAATGGTTGAACTCTTTCTCCTCCCTTATTGCGCTTCAGAATATTAGGACGGCCTCTTACAAAGTTACAAACCAACATTGAGACAACGTATTTAATATAGTGATATACAACATGTGACTGAATTGAACTATTAATTGGCTTGTTATTGTGGTTGCCGAAAGCTGTCTCAGACTTAGTAAAATGGTGGACAATGTTGACGACTTGTCGTGAATTACGTGTGATTGGAGATTATGCCAAAATCCAAATTTTTGTGAGTATTACTTCATTTAAATTTAACTGTACAATAAATTCTTAATGCCTGAGATACCGTCGAAAAAATCGAATGTGTTTTTAGAGTGATTCATCGCTAGGTAAACTGGTAGTGACCTCGATAAGTTATACAACATTCTTCAATACCATCGTCAAGATAAAATAATATTTGCGGTTTTACCAGCCTTTGGCATTTTGTAGCATAGAGAATAGTTTACAGTACTAGGAAAAATAACAGTTGCTTCCCAAAGAGATCCGTAACGTACTAATTTAATAGGCTTGAATAGTAAAATTCCTTACAAATTCGATCAATGCATTACCACTAATTACAGGCATATTCACATCGTATTTCTAATTATCTGGTGTCTACTATAACAAACGACCGATCGATCAGTAATAACTATTATTATGAGTTAGGTCGAAATTAGGTGTTGTATGTCCATCGTTTGTAGGGCATAAATAGGCCTATTATTTGGTTAATGCACCAACCATTACTCTTTTTCAAAATTTTAAAAAGCCATAAAAATATCATTTGTTTATTTATTTGTATATATATACGGTTGATTTGAATGCTTGGCATTTACGTCTTTGATTGAAACGGATAGACTGTCACATAAAAACTATTTACAGACCGTGGAAGCCGACGCTGATAGCTGGAATTTTAAATATGGTATGACTTGGTTAGTATATTCAATATTTCAATAAATTTGGAATTACAAGTTGGCTTACAGGTTGTTACTGCAAACAAGTAAAAGCTTTTTAGTTAATTTTCCAACATTATTGATGTGAGAAACCGTTGGGGACTGTTTTGCACCGTGCTGTAATTCACAAGTAGTGAGTCTCTACTCCCTCCGCAGATACGAATTGTCGTCTATGAAAAAGATAACTAGAGAACCATGCTAGAGTGTTAACCGGACGCCTAACTTATATATTTTAGTTTAATTGTTAATTTGGCTCTGTCAACATTGCCAACAAGTATTTTCAAATCTAGGAAAATTGTAAAATTTGTTTAAATGCTCATCTATTATATATACTTGATATTGATGATATTATTAAAAAGTGCATCTCAAATTGTCTCTAAACCCATACAGACTGGTTGGAGTAAGGTAATGTGGTTACATGACAAAAACTTTACAAATTGTTCTTTCTAAAACTTTCGAAAACCACTCACTAAAGAAATAGGGCGGGTAATTACTGTTACTCTATCTGTAAAGAGAGATTACAGATGAATCCAATGCATCATTGAATTTATACATTTTGGGAAAGAAGACACTATAGTTGATCATGTAAAAAGAATGTTTGATGGATGCCATCGAAGGTTATGTTATGGTAGGTAGACTGCGCATAGATGCCACATGGCTGAGGCGTCAGAATCAACATAGTTGCGGCAGCCCGAGCACAATTAGTGCCGCGAGGGAACTGTTTTAAGAGTCTTAAGTAAAGTAGAGCCACTGTTGCACACACACGTACATTTGTTCCCAAAAATCGCTTGATTTGGTTACATCAGACATACATTACATATTTAAAGTTATCAACATATTCGAGCATGTCGACCCGAAGGGGAGAAAGAAGGCAAGAGATGGCAGTGCCATCTGTGCTTGGGCTGCCGCAACTATGTTGATTTTGCTGCCTCAGCCATGTGGAATCTGTGCACAATCTATCTACTGTAACATTATCTTTGATGCCATCGACTGGCCTTGAAAAGCCATAGCATGCAATGTGTCTTCCAGTTCAGAGACAGTGTTAAGAAATTGTAAACACAGTTTCTAGTGCGTAATTGTTAAGTACTGGCCTCCCTCCGAATTGACTGTGTTTGCTAAGTTATATCCAACTGTAGAAAAAAAGCATTAAGCTTGAGCTACTTTTGAACATCTTTTCAGTAATGACTAAAAATAATATCCAAAATGGGTGTTAGAAATTTTTAATTGGAGGAAATGTGCTTTGATTTTGTATTTCTTGCCAAATTGTTTACTACCCTCCAAAATTCATAATATTCCTATTATAGTCTGTAATTTTAGATCAACAGTAATAGTGTTTTGCTTAACAAGTGCAAAAGGCGAGTTAAGTTTCATCTAAACATTTAATAATTTGTAATAATTCAAGAGGTAAGGATTATAAGGTTGTATTTTCACAAGTTTGTTTAAATTGCCTCGTTAAATTACCTGATAATATCTGCTGTAATTTATTTTCTAAGTACAGAAGACTCTCGTTTATCTGTTCCACGTGTATCCGATATTCTGCATTGTCCGTCATCCGACGAAAACAATGTAAATAGTCAAAAGAACATGATGAATGTTGTGGGTTTCTTTAACTTTTGTTCATATATTTTCATTTAGTTCAATTGAATGGGTCCTCCGTATAACGTTCTAACTGACAAAAATTAAATTTTTCAGGAGGGCCAAAAAACTGTGTAAATAATATTGCACTCAATATATATATTTAAAAGTTAAACTATGTTCTTATAGCCCATTTCTTAATTGCTATAAAATTCTGTATCTTAATTGCTACTTATAGCAGAGATACAGAGACTTTTACCTCAAAAAACGAGGGAAAACGTTTTAACTAACGTTGGTTGCAACGTTATTCTAATAATATTCTACACTGACGTTGGGTTAGAACGTTGTTCTCAATATAAGTAGGCCTAATAGATCATAAACTTACGAAACTGCACATAATCTAATATTGTTTATAACTAGCTGGTTATGTATGCACTCGTTATAGTCCTATGTGTTCAATGAGAAGAGAAACAGAGTACGCTACTGTAGGCAGTGACTGCGCAGCATACCAGCGCCTGTAGAAAAAACGTTATTCTATTTACATCTGCAAGTGGAAGATTTCTGGCTACGTGCTTCTTTTTTGGAAAAGTATGGTTGTCCGGAATTCCTCATAGCTTTCCTTTTCTTCTCTTGCCATTCTGTTACACTTAACTTCCGTTTTTTGCCCTGGTTTAACCGTTTTCTATCTCCCGGCGACAGAACATCGCTCGAGTCAGACGACATATCTGCTAGTTAGAACGTTATTCTCACGGCGGAGCTGTATTTCCCGCCACTTCGACCAGCTGTTCAGGGCTACCAACATGAAAATATTGTCAAACAAAATTTACCATGCGATTTAGAATCCCAATTAGAACGTTATTCCACTAAAACATCAATTTTGAAAAAAGTGTCAGTTATAACGTTATATGTAGGACCCATTCAATTGAAGAATGTTTCTATTAAATTAAAGATAACATTATAATATCATAACCTATGTGAAGTTTTAATGGCATTTTCCTGTTAATGGTTTTCCTGTTACCAGACATTTTTGGTTCTCTTGTTTTTCTGTCAGCTTGTTTATGGCGGATAAGCAAGACTACTGTACATTGAAGAATATACAATAACAACATAATATATAAAAATATGTAAATACAAGAATAATAATAAAATTATTAAAGGTATATAAATAGTAGTAAGGAAATATTATGGTAAAATTAGAAAAAAACGAAGATCATTGGGATGCTATTAGAAGCCCAGTAAACTTCCTCCGGACATAAACCTTCTTCTTGCTCATCGAACGCACGGACAGGCTGCCCTTACTATCTCGATGGAAACTCTTGCTCTCGTCAGGTATTTCATTATACTATAACTCATGGATACCTTCTCTCGGTATTTGCGTTGAAGAAGCTGTTCATTTGTGGCCCAAAGACTCCATCAACTGTAATTATTACTAAGGTGTGAAAGTGGCATGCCGTTATTCGCATCGATGCAGGTATTTCTACTTTTTTTCCTCTTCAGCTGAGGCCAGAACAGACATTACAGGCCGGAAAGTGTAGGAGGTAGTAAGACTACTGTACATTATTTTCAAAGACTGTTTTTGTATTTCTTAAACAATTGTTTTTAAAATTACGTTGATGATACAGTTTTATTAAATTACAATTTTATTAAGTACAGGTTATTTATTGACAAGAGAGTACCGATTTATGATGTGATGATTTACTGAGCGCCGATTTAAACACAAACACGTCCTGAACTAGATATAATTAGAAAAACTTACATTGATCACTAGCCTAATTCGTCTGCAGTAGCATTGAGCACTAATAACTCACCGATTGATGATTTTACCCAGTCTGTCATCTCCTAAGTTTAATGATTAGGTTAAGTACAAAGAAAGTAGATATAGACCTTTTAGCCATACAGTATTTAAAATTTAGTAGGATAGGCAACCTATATAAAATAGCCTCCCCAAGCAATAAAAAATTTGAGAACTGCTATGATTTAATAATATAAAACCCAGTTGAAAAATATGGAGCTAAATAACCTGCAGAATTAATGCACTATAAACTGGAGAAACCCATTGTATAGTCCTAATCATGAAAAAAATAATTTTGTTGACAAATATAATAATTATAATGAAACAATAGCCTACATATATTATCATTAATAATTTATTAGTCAGTTTACAATATATTACAATTATATTTTTTAGGTTAACTTTGATATTGTGTTCGCCAAGTTGTTTCAATGTTTATTGTTTACACTTTTGAGTGACGTAGCCACAGATTATTTAGGACGTTTAATACGAGTAATCTATGGTTTCGGCAGATTAGTGAACGACGGCGATCAGACCGGGAGAACAGCTGATCTCTTTTTTTAGCGTTCGAAGTTTGCGAACGGCGTTCAGCAACACAAATACTGATCAGCGCTGAACACGCAAATTGCTATGACTGTTTACGATCTGAAACAGATAAGCTTGTGTAGACTTGTTCGTATTATTGCTAGCGTCATCAAGACTCGAGTTGAGTCACTTCATTCTAGCTGTTGCCAGTTCCGTTGACCTTTCGTAATACAGTTCTCTGACAGTCTTCAACAAGCCACACTGATAATAATTTATCTCTTCAGTTTTTTGCTGTGAAGCCCTGGTTTTTACGTTGCGTCAGTTTTCGCGTTTGTTTTTCAACTAACAGCTGTTTCGCTGTTGTGTCGTCTGCTTTCTACCGAGTGAATAATGGTTGGCGTTTGTTTTCCCGATTCCAACAAACCCTCAACCTCAAGTCGTGAAGAGGAAGGTGTATATTTTCGTCTTCCCAACCCAACTAAACGAAAGAAACTGTAAGTTCTATTTAATCATTTTCATTGAAAGCTGGCAATACAAGCAAGCGTTAATTCGTCTCGTAATTCGTACTACTTTGCCGTTTTTAATTCCACTACGAATGTTTGCTTTACAATAATGTTCGCTTGTAAAATATTGTAGGATATTTTCACTCATTTCTATTGTTCGTGTTTTGGAACAAACAAAAGGGAGTTATTCCTCCGATCCTTCAGGAAAAATAGGATAACGGTTTTAATTTCATAAGTTATTGTATTATTTTTCTTTGTATTGCCATTGGATTATTATTTGTAGCTCATAGATCGGAAGCCTGTATCTGCAGGTGTCTGTTGTAGACTGTATTCTGTAGTCAGCTGTCAATGTAGTGGTTTGGCAATTGGCAGCGCCTGAGCGCAGTCCTGTACAATGAAGGGAAATCCTTTGTTAGTATTTCCCGTTTTGACGCGAAATTTCCCGATTCCCGCTCGTACTCATCTAAAGCACTTTTAATCACATTGGAGTCGCAGTTTGTCTTTATTTTATATATGGTCGGTGCGAAAATCAGTCTAGTGGTTAACAATAAAGAAACAAAATTATGTTTGTAATAAATAGCGACTGTTAAAAAATATTGTTGTCAAAATATAATTGCTAAATGCATTCCTATTATCTTTTCATGTGAAATTGTTCGCATGCCATTTTTTGCAGCCTAAGCGACTATTTCTGTTTATGCAATATTTAGTTGACGTTAGCCATTAGTAAAAAATTATACAGATTTAAAAATATTAAAGGATTTTGAAAATAATAAAGATTTTAAGTATTTAAAAATAAATTACAGATTGTGTCGTAAGTTGACGAACATGTTACAGTACGTAATAACATATTTTTATAAAATTAAATATTGCGTTTTATGGGTGTTCAATGGGTTTTTTTAAATACTAATTGGCAATTATTTCCTTTCAATCGCACTAAGGCACATTTGATTGAACTCTTGAAAAGCAATCCCCTTCAAGTTTGTTAATTAATTATTTACAAACCCGCTTTTATGTGATCCGGTTTTAAAGACTAAAAGTTAAAGCTATTCACTTTCTATCTGATAATACGACATCGTTTCACAGGGAATCTGCATAAAACTCATATACTTATGTAAAAGATCTTTGCATGCTTTGTACCAAGTACAAAGCATTAGATCATATAGTCTAGTTATAATCATTTGTACCACAGTATTGTCAGTAATTTTATTACGGTTTTAGATAACAAAACTGCAAATCGTGTTATTTACGTGTTAATAACGCAATTTCAATAGAAATTACGATTTTTAATAATATATTTTGTAAAATAGTGTTAAACCTTTGTTATAAACCCCATCGCCATTGGTTCAATGGCATATCAAACCCACGCCAGTCCTGACAATAATAAATGTACATAAACGCAAGGAAGACGGAAGTACATCTGACGCAATACTGCGCAATGGCAGGGAAATGTGTTCTCTCGGCAGGGAAATCTTCCCCGAGCGTGCATCACTGCGGCCCCCCACACTTTACCCCCCACCTAGCGGATTGGCTGTGGCAGACGCCCTCCCGACTTGTCACTCAAACTTCTCAAATAACAACATAGCGACGTGCGTTCGATATTTGCGAGTCTGTTTTGCCGAGGATGTTTCACTTTAATGCAAATATGTGTGTTGAATTGTGTGAATTGAACAAGAAGCAGTTGTTTTGTGTTGTGTAAGTGCCAGTTTGTGCGATAGGTGAGGAAATCGCGTACGCTTTGAGTCTAATTGCTTTGTTGACATTCTGGGGTCTTGGCAAATGGAGTGTTGTATCGCGATTTTGTAAATAAATTCTGAAGTGTTATTTATTTTTCCAAGTGTTTTGTTGCTTTTCGGATACACAATGGTTATTAGGTAAGTTATTTTACTGTGGAAACATTATAAAAATATAGACAGTTTAGTTTTCTAAGAGGATAATCTCAGATATCTTTTGGCATGTTTTATTTACAGGTAACTAAGTTCTTGGGGAAAAATTTAAAAATAGGCAGTAAATTGTATTTTTTTGCTTGTGAAATCAAAGTGAAAGAGTTAGAGCATAAAATTATTGTCTTACAGATTCAAAAACCACCCCACTGCATTTCAATAAAACAAAGTGGTATTTTTACAGGGATTTCTAAAGTCTCCTTCTCTCTGCTTGTATAGTGAACGGCTTGTTATTCTAATCTTAAGAAGACGGGTTAATCTAAAAACTTTGACTTGATCGGCTGTTTTACTTTTACCCCCAACAACAAAATGACCAGCATGATTGTTAAAAGAACCCTCTAGTTTTTACCATATTTGACAACATTTTTCATGTATCTGAGATCTATTGAGGAGCACCTGGTTGTTTACCCATGGCCCCAAAACAAAAATGTCATAGGTTTATATTTTATTTCTCGCAAAATAAACCATTAGAAGCCACTTAGATGGTAGGTATGAGCGTAAATGTAGGGTTTACGTCAATGAAACACGTAGTGTTAATTGTTCCGCAGCAAAAGTACTATGTACGAGAGACATTTAATAAGTAAAGAGACAAACAATGTTAGTTGACATCCCGTAAACATATTAAACCAGCGGTTATGTCATTATTGAATACTTGTTTACCTCTTTTAATGTGTTTAAAATGGTAAATCTTCTGGGAGATTGCACCTTAGTAAAACAACGGGTTGTTATTAGGTTTTTGTTTCCTGAAGGAACAAAACCATCGGAAATCTACTCAAGATCGATAAAACAGTACGGGAAATGTTGTATGAACCGTGCAAACTTTAATAAGTGGATAGGCCGGTACAAACACAAGACTTTCTTGTAAGGAAAGCGTTGGAAAACTTAACCCAGAGCCTGAAAAGTTATATGTACTAATAATCTTTTGGGACTCAAATGGTCCAATTTTTGTGATTATTTGGAAACCAAGCACACAGTTGATGGAGAGTACTACAGCGGAAAGTGTAAGCTAAAATAAACCAGCATTTCCAAGCAAGAGACAAGGGTTGTTAGAGTAAGGGTGTTCTTTTCCTCCAAGTCTATGCAGGTTCACATAAAGCTCCCAAAACCCTACTTATCGTTGAAAGTTTTAACAGGGAACGTATAGTATAGAGTCTGTAACGTCTCGATCTAGCCCCATCTGATTTTTAATTTTTTGGACCCTTGAAAAAATATCTGTGGGGAAATAGATTTGAGAGTAACGTCATCGTGGAAGCTGCGGTGCAAGTACGGCTTGAAGGTTAAGGTACTAAATATTTCGCTTACACAGGGTGTCTAGTAGCTTGAAAAGTCTGGAAGTCTGGTATTAGTCTTGAATTTGATGAGGTCTTGAAAAATTCTGCAATTAGTAAGGAATTTGGTCACAAAGGCCTGGAAAGTCTGAAATTTATTAATGCTCCCGAAAATTGTTTGCTCGAAGCCGGGTGTCTTCTACATCTTTCTTGTTCATAGTATCACTAATGCTAATTGGACGCACTGTGTAGCCAGCTTCATTGGCATTCCATTTGCCAAAACACAAGTACTTTTTGATCTTTAGTATGCCAAATAGCGCCGTCACTTGACAAGCTACCGGCACGTTGCAAATAATCCTTGTGTGAAGCAGGCCTTCGATAACAGAACTGATAAGCATGTGGCCAGCTGCCTAGTCTAGTCACTGTGCGCTAAGATTAGCTGGCCATAGATTCTGATTTTATGCCTACATAAAAAATCTCTGATAAATAATTATAGGACTATTATTTTGTAAATATATTGAGTGATTTATTGAATTTTAATGTTGAAAAATGTTGACGATTTTGTCTGAAAAAGTCTGGAAAAAGTCTTGAATTTGCTAGACACCCTGTTACACCATAAAGAAGCTGGTACATCAACAGAAGAAATGTGAAAAGGTTGTAGGGAAGTATGTTAAAAGCAGCAAAAGTCTTAGCTGTGTACAATAAAGCATGTAAACCCTACACCCATTTGTGTCTCTGCTTATGTAGAGAGGTGTGACAGTGAGAGACGCAAGTGAAGGTGTCGTGGCCTGCATTCTCCGAGTGACGCAGTCGGCTGCATTATGTAGGAAGCCTTACTCACACTTGTAGCTCTTCACAGCTCCCCTTGACAGTCATCTACTGGCTAAAAATATATTCACGCACTTGGTCTCCTTTTGAACTCAAAACTGTCGCAATTGTGCAAACGTTCAGTCTGTAGGTTGTTTGATCACCGGGTGTTTAAAGGTGCGTCTCAGCTGTGCGGTGACGCTTCGATGCAAGGGTTTACAACGATATGTTTTGCCCCTTTTAAAATAATTTTACCTTGTTTAAGGTGTGATATATTTAAAAACTACAGAAGTTTCCGACATGCTTAAAGTTTTTTTGTGATTATGTGCTTTAAGAATAAAAAATGGGAGTAAAAAAGCACTAAACCTGGACAATTTTAAAGTTTTTTTGCCAAACTATTGAACAACTTTTGAGAAATTGGGCCACATACACATGTTGGAAAACTCATCTAGTTTCCAAATATATCATGTTTAAAATTACATGCACGTTGGCGTGTTCTTTGGACGGACGAATTCACCTTCAGTTGTGACCTCTGAGGCGGACCTTTAAACTAGGTGATGGGCAGCACCCACACTGCCTCGAAAGCGCTCTTCTCCCTGTTCCCGGCGAGGTTCAGCTCGAGGAAGCGTTTGATAGTGGTTAGCCGGTCTTAGGCGGTGTGGTTACTTAACGTCGGATGTTTCACATGCCAGAGTCAAGCATGTTCTATATTGTTTGCTTTCCTTGGTTTCAGATCGGATGGCTCTGAATCCCCGTTACTGTCAACAGAGGATCACCAGAACTCGCCGCAACCTGAGGAGAAACCCAAGCAACTAATCAAATACGGCGAACTTGTCATTTTAGGGTGAGTCAGATTTGCTTGTTGATTTATTCTTAACCTTCCAGATGTATCATCAGGGAGCTTCCCTCCGAGTGTATATTTTTTTGTTTATAAATACGTGTTCATGTGTATTGGCAGTGCCCAGGGCCAGGGTACCTTAGGCGCCTCTTTCTAGGAACTGACTCACCAACTTTCACACTCAACCTCACCCTCAGTCAGAGCCTAAGCCTGGCGCAGCACGGTGCTTGCCACAGTGACTCACCGCTCGGGCAACAGTAATCTCTGAGTTCAATTCTGGGTGTTACCTCTAGTTATTTAGTTTTGTTACTTTTACAGTAATTAGTTTTATTATTTGGTAGTTGTCAATCAAATCAAATTGTTTATTGATCATTAAACATATAAAATGCTATGGATCTTGTCAGTTTTTACAATACATATATACTCAGATATTCTATAAATACCATCAGAAACAATGAAATAAATTAAACAAGCACAAGACATAATTTCCAAGTTGAACATACATAATTAAAAACGAATGGTGTTAGCATTAGAAGAGAAAAATTCACACAACTTATAAAACGGATTTTCTACCAACCAGTCTGTCAGTACAGATTTAAATTTCTGATAACTCACATGATGAGATTCGACTGGTAGCTTTACACCTACAATTTCATATGGAGACGTAATTTGACTCAGTTTAGTTTGGGGCTGATGGATTAAGCTGGAGCTACGTGTATTATACTCGTGAAACACAAACCCATCAACATTCCTTTTTACATGCAATAAACATAATAATATATACAAATTTACAACTGTTAAAACTTTTAGTTCACAAACAAGGGTCTGCAATGAGCTAACAAGTGAACATTGGTAATTATTCTCACAGCTTTTTTCTGAGTTATTAAAATGTTTCCAATATCCACAGAATTTCCCCATAAAAGAAGGCCGTATGACATAATCCCCTGAAAGAGTGAAAAATAAACCATTCTCAGATGTTCTTTAGAAACATGTTGACTAAGCCGTCTTATGAGATAAACTATTCTACTTAGTTTTTGGTTCACTAAATCTACCTGTGGTTTCCATGACAATACTGGATCTAGCTCTAAACCTAACAGCTTAAATAGGTTGTTTTAATAAATAGCAAATAATATAGGTAGTTTTACCCAAAATATTAACGGTAGTGATACCAGTGCAAAAATAACTTCAAGTTTTAATTTTTCTACTTAATACCATGTATATTTTACTTTTAACTATTATTTTATTTTCAATATTTGGTATTTATTTTAAATTTCTAGTTACATACACACTGTACGCCTCTTATTTCATAACCTGAAGGAAACCTCCTTGTGTCACATTTCATATTTTAAACCCAATTACACCTCTGGAAGGTTAAAAATGGCTTTAGCGTATGGAATAAGTGATATGAGAGATAAAGAATGAACTCTGAGGTAATACTCTAATGTTGTCATAAAAATCATAATTTTTCCCATTAAACTCTGTAGGAAAATTTTGCTGTGTGTGTCAAAAGAACCGTTAACACAAATACTGTTATGTTGAACGAGTGTTAAATTTGGCGCTGCTAACTAAAAACGTTGTAGAACTATGACGCATGTTTGTACGGCAACAAAACTCGGCCAAGGGGTGTAGCTATCAGGTGAATGTGCGATCATAATGGTAGGACATCTGCCTTGGCCGTGATAACCAAATGTTCATTACTTAAAGAATGTTCCTCGTACTTATCAAACAATATTCAGTCTTCAAACGAGTCTCTTCAGGGTGTTTAACCCGAAGTTGTGGGTAAAAACTCTATTTCCATAATTGGACAAGACGTAATTGGAATATGAATGCACGTGAGGAGCTCTGAGTTCACCTTGTTAATTTATTTCAATGTGAGATTGTATCGGCGTATTTTCGTGTCAATGTCCTCAGTAGTTATAAGAAAGGAAACCTACGTGGTTATGTTAATTCCACATACTACATCAGGTCTGATTCCTCCATCTGTTAAATTTTTAATTTCAAACCATTTATTTGTTGTCTAGTAAATTGGTTTTTAAAAATCTATTACTTTCCTTCATGCTAAACCTCAATTTTAAAATTGCTAACAAATTGTTTTCCTGACTTCAGTATATTTACTAACACAGTGCTTAGCTTCACCATTATACTTTTAGTGCATAACAACGCAGTTCTGTAAACTTTATGGACATGTTTTCATGTGATAAATTTTATCAGTCACCACCCGATGTCAGTGACTGAGAAATGATTCATTTTGTACGGTATTTTCCAACTAATGTCAAATGATTTGAGTTTGATGAGACTTGATTGTGAGTAATATCTTTTATGACTCCATGTTATTTTTAACTTTAAACCAATTTCCCACTCAAAATTAATTTTTTTATTGGTAATGCTAGGGTAGTGACTTATAATCAAATTAGTTTTAAATAGATTTGTATTAGGTTGAAGAAGAAAACTGTTTATAAAGAAGAAAATTAAGCTCCTGTTTTGTTTTGTTTTCTGAATTGATCGAAAACCACAGCAGTGTCACTGATGAGTCAGAGAATGGTGCAAAACGCATTGTTGTACGTCACTGCATTATCAAGCTATTTAAAAAGTCCTGGAACTTTTTGATCAGCCCTATAGATTGAATATGAATTACCTATAGCCAGTGGTACGATGGCCACTATGTATACCTAGCTTCAAAAATGTTAAGACAATTAACTAGAATAGGAAACACAGAGTAACCATCACATAGGAGGAAAATAGTTGGGATAAATACAACATTACATAAAAGTGACTTTGGTAGGAAAGCTCCCAGTGGATCAAGGCCACTTGAAGGTCAGTGACAGCTTCTTAGCTGGTCAACAACGTGGACCTCAATGTGATGTAGATAATAGTGTGATATGTTTCGAAAATATAAAACAGCTGACGCATGGTTATAAGCGCTACCGTGAATTTCATGAACGGAGGGAAGGGAGGTAATTTACTTCAGTGGCTCTACTTGAGAATTCCCTCACAGCGCGATATGTGCTTGGCCTGCCGCAACCGTAATGATTTTCCTGCCTTACCTTAACTGTTCGGCATCTATGCGCTCTCTACCTACCATAACATAATCTTCGACTAAATACAAGCACTGGAATAAGAGAGGAAGTAAAATTCATAATCAAGGGTTCTTAAATACAACAAAAATACTTTCAACTTTTAATAGAGTAGCTTACTTCTTTTATAAAAATAATACCTGCGTCTGTAACTCAATGGGAGAGTGGTAGGAGGATCACAGGTTCGATTCCCAACGCAGGCATGTCTTTTTTACCACTTTCTTAAGCGTCGACGCTTCCATCCCAAAGTTTACAGAGGCCCGTTTTTCACATTTCAGAATAGTTTTTACATTAATAAACATGACTAGAGGAGTTTTCTGACATGTGTATATAGCATTTTTTATTCAAAATTATCCGTTTTAAGTGTACAAAACAGAGTTGAAAACCACTAAAACTTTAAATTTCAGAGTGTATTTGTGAAACTATTGAACAACTTATGAGAAATCGGGCTCTATGGATGTGCCGGAAAATGCCTTTAATCACCAAATAAAAAGGTGATTTTTATTTTGAAAGGTAAAAAACTGGCTGCCGTAAACCTTTGCAAGTGGTTGTTTTGACAGTTATGCTGCATCAGTTGAAAGAAGGCCCGTTGTAATGTGCACGGTGTCGTGTGTTCTAAGGGGACGAATTCAGGCTTTCTCTGAGGTGACCACTGAGATAACATATCTACAGTAGATTCATGATCCTGTGACACCAAGCAAGTGAGGAACGCACTGTAGGGAGAGACAGTCAGCTGGTGTGACAGCTGCTGTGATCAACATCAACTAGCAGCAACAAAAACTGATCAGCTGCTTTCAACACAGACTGACATGCTTCTCAACTCTTCACTTTCCTCTTGCCTTTGTTTGTCGAGGAGGCTGGGTGTGTTATAGTGGGCTCGTGGCGGGTTGGTATTGCACGTGACTATCCGGTGGTGAGGGTTCGATACCAATCACCACTAATGATTTGTAAAGTAACTTTATTTGATTTTGAGAAAAAACTTTTAGGCTAAAGCTGGGTGTTAATAGGGACACTTTTTTAAAATGAGCAATTTGTCATTTTGAAGTTAAAGTGTACCAAATTTGAAAGAAAGAATATTTAATTCTATGCGACGGATTTTAAAATAAGATGCATATGAGAACACAGAAAAATTTAAAAAAAGAACAAATCAAATAAATAAAAGACAAAGGAAAACAAAGCTAATCTTCACATATTTCTTTCATCATGTAATCATGTGTAGGATAGAAGGCCTTCAAGAGGTACTCTTTTATTTGATACGGAAAATTGATTGAATACTGTACCTATATAATTTTAGCCCTGTCTCTAATTGATTGTTCTTTTTAATTCCAAAGATAGAACATTGTTCAACAGTGTTGCCGTTTTCAGTTTTCCCTCGACACGGTTAGATGCAAAGTTATAGCAACATTATAGTTGGTAGATAGCGCATGGTTGAGGTAGGCAGTTCAACATAGTTGATGCAGCTCACGCACAGAATGCGCTGCCGTCGCTCCTCCCCTCGGCACCACGCACGCGAGTTTGCCCGATGTTGTCGACCGAAGCGTTCCGATTGCCGAACTTGCGCGTGCGTAAGTGTAACCCTCGCAGCGCATTATGTGCGCGGGCTGAGCAGCCGCGCGGAATCTACACGCTATCTACCTACTATAACATTGTCTCTGGCTATAGCGACTCCGGTGTAGTAGTTCGCATCGGTGTCGTTGTTTACGCTTGGTTACGCTTATCAGCTGTCCAAACTGATCACCACTTCGCCTCACTTTCACGTCGTACTCGTGTCCTGTCACCGGGGTACAAGGCGCGGGAACCAGCTCCCGAAATGTTGAACAGCATAAAGGACGCGAACTAAATTACAAATTTCACCCAGCCATACAGATTTTCCTGGAGAAACCTCCGGTGTCTTTCACCTCCCCCTCTGGAGATTACATTTTTAGCGAATTTCTATAGGAAATATAGTTAATTTTCGACAGAGAGAACGAAAAGGCGAAGAACAAAACTGTATATAATTATGCATAAAAACCAGTCTACAGGTACCATTTTTTGTCCGATTTTCACGAAATTTCGTACCAGTGTTCCTGTTGTCAATCTCTACGTTAAGCTCGTTTATCAGCAAAATCCTTCCTTTTGGGGGCCTTTCTCCCCAAAAAATGGGGTGTTTTAGGTTACTTTTCTGACTTGATTACCTCCTACTGAATCATTGACCAGCCTTCACCTGAAGACGGGGTCAGATTCCAGATCGAAACGTCGTGTAATTTTTGTCCACTTAAAAACGAAAACGTCCGTAACAATATTTGAACCTCAGATATCCTCCAGGAGCGCAGGACGGTACTTGTGGTCTCCTGGTGCCGGGTGTGGTGCCGGGGCCGGGCCTGAGCGGTTCAGGTGTTGTCTTGTGGCAGATTATCCAAACCGGTTTGCAACCGACAGAACACTCGACAGCCGTCTCCACTCTCCACCGTCCACTCACTTCCAGTCAGGAACTCTTCGGACCTTCCTTACGTGGTTCGGAAGTCACGTTAAGCCGCCGGTCCGTTCCATCGCTGGTTGGGTTATTTAATGACCATATCTAAGGAACAGTCGGCCCCAGTTTGTAACAAGACTACACCTCATCATTCACACTCGACTCACCACCATTCATTCTTTAGGAGTGGTCGGTGTCTCAAATCAAAGTTAAATTAGCTAAAAATAAGATTTTGAAAACATACAGCCTTCATTGGAACTATGCAGGCACAGACAAAATAAACTCTACAGACGTCCATTTCTTCGTTGTAGGCAAAGGCTAGTTTAGTCACCAAATCCATCACAGAGCGCGGTTGCCATATCTTGCGGCTTTACGGATTCTTCTGTTGTTGTTGTCAAAAGCACGAAGCTTTTATACACGTAATCGCGAACAAGATGACACGGTCCATATAAGTAGTTCAATAAGCTACAATAAATAATATTTGGACACACGCGGCTTCGGAGTTTATGCAAACACGGACGATAGAAACCCAACAGACGTTATAAATGAAATGTCAGTTCCGTTACCAAATCCATCACGGTGGTTGCAAAATCCCCTCCCCCGCGGGCCACTGCACTCCGCACGGCGTGGCAACCGCGATATCCCTATCTAGTTGGACGTCTGTAGACACTATGTTATCTGCGCTGCCGGAGACGGTAGCAGATCCGCGTGAAAGTGTCGTAAGGTCCGACGGTGGAAAATTAATGGACAATGAATGAATGGCACGAAAGAGTGGATCGATCGCTTTATCGCGTCAGCTTTCTATTTCACCACCTCGTTAATCGCGATCGTTGATCGTTAGTGCTTATCGCGAGTTTCCAATTATTTAGCTAATGTACAGTAGTCGATAGTTCTGTCTGTTCTAACGAGGCAGAATGGATTAAGGGTGCGCCTCAGCTGCGCGGCGTTTCTTCAATGCAAGAATTTACGGCCGTTTTTCATCTTTCAAAATAATTTTTACATTAATAAACATGATATATTTAGAAACTAAAGGAGTTTTCCAACACGCGTATAGAGAATTTGCTTTTGATATTTTGCGTTTTTAGCGGACAATATGGAGTTGAAACTTGGACGATTTCAAAGTTCATTTGTGAAACTAGTGAACATGTTGTGAGGAACGGGCTTTATACGTGTCGGAAAACTCCTCTAGTTTCCAAACATATCATGTTTATTAATGTACACATTATTTTAAAGGTAAAAATGCCGCCGTAAACCCTTGCAAGCGGTTGTTTCGACAATTACTTTGAATACTTTGATTTCAGACACCGACCACTCTAGAGGTATTTTAAGGTGAATATGGGAAGAAGTGTTTTGAGTGTTTTGATGGATGATGAGGTGTAGTCTTGTTGCAAACTAGGGTTCCTTGGGTGGACGAATTAGGCCATCAGTTGAAAGAAGCCCCGTTGTTTGGCCAGTTGTTACGTGCGCGTTGTCGTGTGTTCCTTGAGCGGACGAATTCAGCCTATCTCCGGAGTGACCACTGAGGCGGACCCTTAACGAGCTTGGATGGATTCAGCATCTTGTCCTCTGGACAGTGGAATTTCAAGAAAGATCCGAGTGTATTGTAGCAAAAAATACGTTCATTCTACAATATTAGACAATTTATTAGGTCAGTATCCAGAAAGTCTTGTCTGTGGAAAATGTTGGTTTAAAATAGAGCCTACTTTTGCACTCCTAGATAAAATCGAGACCCGAGTCTGGATAGATAAAAACCTCGCTAAAGACTACGACAAAGGGCAGCCTCGTGGAAGTGGAATACTCAGATAGTATATAGGTTCAGTGTCACTTCCTGTCCCTAGGGTGAAGAAGGAAGAAGGTATATAGAGACGATGTAGTGACATGACATCGCGGAACACGCTACCTTCCCTCCTCCCACCATCCCCTTCAGTCCCCACCCTGGTCGAGCCCCAGTGATACGCTAAACACTTAACATGACATAGGTAGCTTACACGTCAGAACATGAGAACACAATTGAGCTCACCCCGGACCAAGGCAACCCTGGACGCCGGCTTTTCGCCAGCCCGTACTAGCCATGTATAACCATGAACCGGAGAAACGAGCCTGTAGCTTACAAAAATAAATTTCGCTTCTGCTAATACAAGTATTTACTTCAAATTCTCCTTGAGACAGACAATCCTCTGCTTCTGTTTTCAAACTGAAACTGATCGCTTTGGTGTTGGCAGGCTTCACAACACCCACGAAACAGTTGAATATTTAAAACAATATCGTGTCCGTCACGTTCTCAGCCCACGTCCAGCGAGCAAACAAGAGCTCATTTGACGTTTGGAAATAAACCTGCAACGGTGACCTTTGTAACTTATATTTAGCTACCAACAGTTCTAATATTCGGTTAAGTATAGAATACTTCCGTTTCTTCTCGTCGTCCTTTTATCCTTTACAAAGGCAAAAGGTAAAGTATTGTTTAACGAGGCGAAGTTAGGACTACAACGAACTCTCTACCACTCAACCTCGCGTCACTGTAGAGTCGCATTACAAATTGTAAGTGGTGACTGCGGGGATCGAACCCGCGCCACCGGAGTGATGAGCTCCGGAGTCGCGCGCGATACCAATCCGCGACTTTGTAACCTGATTACAAGGACTTAAAAAAATGAAATTACTGAATTAGTTTTCGTATCATGGACACCACTCCCCCATGACAAAATCCTAGCTTCGTTTCGACATTTCAATTAGCGGGCAGAAAAATGCAGCACAATGCTCAATCCACTGTTTGACCGGACAATGATGGGAAGAGCTTGAATGTAGGACAACTGGACGGTCTGTTGACAGTAGTTTGTACACGAATAGATTCCACTTTCACAAAGCGTTCGATTTACCGCAAACACCGTGACAAACTGCGCCTGGGTCCGCCTCGGCTGCGCGCAGACTTCGATTTGAGACACCGACCACTCCTAGAAGGTATTTTAAAAGGTGAATACGGGATGATGGGTGAGTGTTTTTGATGGATGACGAGGTGTAGTCTTTTCCCCAGATTGGGTCATTAATTAATAGACCAATGGAATGGACCAACGGCTTAACGTGACTTCGGAGACGTTTCAATGCAAGGGTTTACGTCGGCCCATTTTTCACCTACATTAATAGATAAACTAGACGAATTTTCCAAGACGCATTCAGAGTGTTTTTTATCGAAATTATTCGTTTTAAGTGTACAAAATGGAGTTAAAAAGCACTAAATTTTGGATGGTTTCGAAGATAACTTGTGAAGCTTTTGAACAGCTTATGAGAACTCTATGCACGTGTTGGAAATCTTTCTAGTTTCCAAACTTATCATTTTTATTCATGTAAACATTATTTTGAAAGATGAAAAACGGGGCTCCATAAACCTTTGCAAGCGGTTGGTTTGACAGGCCGCATCAGTTTAAGAGTGCGCAGTAGTGGCTGTTACCTTGAATTTCGTCCCAGTATAAGTGCAATGTAAAATCATGAATTTTCTTGGGTCACCTCAAATCTACAGTTTTATCGGACTATTATGAAATAAACTTTGTTCTAGAGTGCATTAAATGTTTTAGTGTCTCTGTTGAGCCGAATGTCATTTTTCTTATTTATATGATCAAATCTAAATATTAAAGAATCTTATCTATTTTCCCAGTTGCAGGACCTTGTTTTATTACAGTTATTATATGTTTTATTTCAGTAGCACCGTAGGATCTACAGGCCCTCAACCAAGGTAACTGTATTAAAGAATCGTTGTATTTGAATTTCTTGATCATACCAGTCAACTAATAAAATTTTCCAAAATCTGGTCAACGGACTCACTGCCGTTTCAAAAAGGTTAGGGCCTATTACAAAAAGATCTGATGAAAATTATAGGCGTGAGGTGTCCCAAGAAAACGCTTGTTTTTACATTGCTCTTACGAAAGAAAAACAAAATGGCCGACAGGCACTGGGACTTCTAAATGAAAATTTCGTTGTTTAGCCAGTTGTTACGTGCGCGGTGTCGTGTGTTCTTTAAGCGGACGAATTCAGGCTTTCTCTACGGTGACCA
This sequence comes from Matsumurasca onukii, assembly GCA_018831715.1. Classification (NCBI taxonomy): domain Eukaryota; kingdom Metazoa; phylum Arthropoda; class Insecta; order Hemiptera; family Cicadellidae; genus Matsumurasca; species Matsumurasca onukii. The sequence goes on along the minus strand of CM032058.1, from coordinate 7,842,017 downwards.
CTGCGGCGGACCCTTAAAATGTCTGGGGTCCTGAGGCACCAAAACACAATGGATTGGTCAGATCTTATGGCGTGCACTAAAGTGCAGGCAGAGCTATGCTATGTTTGGACGGCATTGACTTTGTGATTGTGTACTGAATACAATTATACACACGCAACGGCGAGGTCACAAGCATTGATTGCCGGTGAACCAGGTCGCCGTGTCAGGCCACGCGCTCTCTGTATATGAGCCAATATACAATACTCACTTTAACTATAGGATTTTCGTATTTTATTCAGTCGGATACAAAAGGGAAATCGTGAACCAAACATTTAAGGGTCCGTTTTAGTGGTCACCTCGGAGAAAGCCTGAATTCGTCCGCTCAAGGAACATACGACACCGCGCACGTAACAATGGGCCTTCTTTCAACTGATGTAGCCTAACTGTCAAACTATACTTTGATTTGAGACACCGACCATTTTAAGGTGAATATGGTTTGAAGGGTGAGTGTGTAGAGTGCTTTTGATGGATGATGAGGTGCAGTCTTGTTACAAACTAGGGCCGACTGTTCCCCAGATTTGGTTATTAATTAATAGCCCGACGACCAATGGAATGGACCAAAGGATTAACGTGACTTCCGAACCATGGGGAGTGACCATCGTGAAAAGTTATCACTGTAGCCGGGAATCGAACCCGAGCTATTTTGGTGCGAAGCACGCGGCGGCAAAAAGTTATTTTTTGCTGTAACAGCAGCATTAGAAGTAGTATTTTATTAAGGAATACGTTTTCCTTTTACGCTATGCAGTAAATCGTGCAGTAAAACCAACGTAAATCTGAATGCCCTTGAGCGAGGCTGTGAGAGTAGCGAACTAGCAAAAGAAATCCGCTTCCCTCATGCCAGCGGCGGCTGCGTGTCGGCCTGGTCTGTCAGTACAGAGTACAGGGTAGCAGAGCCACCCTCGACTCGATCGTTATTTACAACTCCAGCTATAAACTTGATGTCGCTTAATAGCTTCCCCCGACACTTCCCCTCGCGTGTATGCTGCACTGTATTGCCCAAATGTTGATTGCGCCGGCACCGAGCATTGTTCTACACGCAGAGGGTGCATTCTACGCCTCGACTTGTCTTTCTTGGAAAAATACGCGTGAAACACCATGACTTACTGCTGGAACATCAATAAAAAGCCAGGCCGACACGCAGCTAAGCGCTAAAGCGCCGCTGGCATGAGTGAATCGAATTTCCTTTATAATTTGTTACTCTAATTCGCTACGCTCACAGCCTCACTTTGGCCTTCCTCAAATTTACGGGGGTTTATATTGGAATACTTCGTATCATTGACACATTTCAAATGTCAATAAAATCGGACTTAACTTAACTCTTAGGCTTGCGCGGCCGGTGTGACAATTATAATCTAGTTCTTCCGGTTCCACCGCGTCAAAACTTCGTAGTTAGATTTAAATATTTCGGTCTCGCTGTGCAGTACCATCTTCAGTCAAAACACATTCTTGGCAGTTTCAGCCAATCAGTGACTGAAGATGATACTCCACAGCGAGACCGAAATATTTCAACATAATTACGTAGTTTTGACGCGGTGTGAACCGGAAGAACTTGATTATAAAATCGGACTACTCATTCCGCTGTTATAGCAAAAAATAACTTTTGGCCGCCATTTTGAAAAGACTTCTTGGGTTTTCATAATTTCTAATATATTGATGAATAACAACAAAATACATGTTTATTTTAAATTTCGTCAAAATGAAATGAAATTTAAAATAAACATGTATTTTGTTGTTATTCATCAATATACCAAAAATTACGAAAATCCAAGAAGTCTTTTCAAAATGGCGGCCAAAATTATTTTTTGCTATAGATAGTTAAAACTCCTGTTTTGGTGAAACGTCCTCCTCAAAAAGGTGTTTCCAGTAGTTAGATGTTGCTGGTTAACGAACTAGACCGAGATTTTTTCAAAAGGGACATTCATAACAAGTTTAATGAAAATCGTACAAAAAATGTGACCTGTAGAGATGATACACATATGTACATTATAATATGTATATAAAGATTTGAAAAATGCTCAAAACTTGTTCTAGGGGTTAGAATCAGTGCTCATTTTATGGTCCCGTGCCTGAATCATGCCTGGCCGTGCTGACGGCTTGAATATATCATTTTTCCATAGGAAATTCGATAACAACCGATTTTCACCTTCAACTTAAGGGTCCGCCTCGGAGAAACACTGAATTCGCCCGACCAAGGAACACACGACACGGCGCACGTAACAACGGGCTAAACAACGGGCCTTCTTACAACTGATGCGACCTCGATGTTTCATTGTGCCCTTGGACGCGGTGTATGAAAACCACCTACCCGAATATTGCGAGTGAGTCAGAATTCAAAAGCGGAGTTTGATATCTTATTCGCTCAAATATCTCAACACGTTGTGAAATTTGTGGGTTGGATAGTAAAAAGTGTCCTTTATGAGACCTACGATCACACAAATAAATAAATAAATGTTTTATTGAACAAATATGTTACAACACATATACTGTATATCAATCGTCAATAATAATTAGCTAAAACTTTGGTATCACACACACACATCTAAATCACATTCAAACATACATAAGTTCCACTCATACAGTCTCATCCACTCGAATTTCACCCGTCTGGCCCCCGTCTGTCTGTATTGTTCACACGGTCTCCCAATCATGTGTCATAAACTCGTCTGAACTATAAAATGCTTCTGCGATCAAAAATTGCTTAAGACGAGCTTTAAATGCCTTCGGCATTGGGGCACACTTAATCGAATTTGGAAGTTTGTTGACGAAATGAACTAATGCCTGTGAAGGCAAACGTTTATTAGCTACCGTTCTGAGTCTTCCAGTTCGGTAGTTCTCCCTGCTTCTAGTTTCGTGAGAGTGTACATCTAAACCTCTCACGAGATCGCATTTACCTATATAAAAGACAGGTTTCCAACATATATAGAGACAGGGTAGTGTCAACAGTTTTAAACTTTTGAATGCTGGTCTGCACGACTCTCTCCACTGCAGTTCTTGCGATTGTTCGCACTGCCTGTTTTTGAAGAATAAAAATTCTGGAAAAATTTGTGTTAGATCAACCTCCCCACAACGGTAAACCGCAAGAAAGGTGTGGGTAGACCAGCCCATAATACTGAGAAGCTGAGCCAGAGAGGCTCAACGGCACCAAGAGCGTGCATGGGCAATCCACAGAGGAAAAAACACTTGCCGCATCGGCCATGTATAAAGTTGGAACACTATTGCCTTGTGCGTGACGCAACGTAACGGTACATACCAGCCGTCACTCACTCACCGCCCGGCACACAAGCGGTTGAATCACACAGTCTCTACATGTACAGACCTGACACCGTGACAGGAGAACGTGAAACCCACTCAGCTGGGCTGATGATGCATCCATGATTCAATATGCTCAGCTCCCCCTAGCAGCTAGCTCGCCGCGCAGGCAAGTTGCAACACGCCGATAACGATACTATTGTATTTCATTTGTAAACGTACAACAACAAAGCATTTATGCCATCATTATTATTTTACAATTAATAGAACACACGGTTAATAAACATAAAGTAACATCTGTAATTACCGCAGTAATTTTACAAAATCAACAATTAAGCCTAAAGAACACTGAACGTCCAGGGTACGATCAGTTTATGAACTGGTTAACAACAATTTAATTTGTCATCTCAAGCACTGGCTATACATATATGAAATCGCCCGGTCGGTGCCGAAAAAAAAAACTTATTTCAAACTACAGTTCGTCAGGTTTAACATGGCCGGTGAGATGGGCTTAAGTACCATAAGCGCCCAGCAGGAAATCTCAAGGCCACCGGCCAAGCTATACCTAACGAACTGTACTTGTGCTTATTTCTGGGGTGTACATTTCAAGCTGAAACAACATGAAATGCTGAGGAAGAGAAAGCGTGTTATCAGTGTTTCCAGGATTGGCCGTATCTACAACGGTACAGATTAGTTGTGCCCTATCATGCTGAAACACGAGTCTACGTATCTTCCACACACTGATAACAGGTGATAACAACTCAGCTGTTGACATTTCGCAACCGCGTCGCCGGAAACCGTGTTCTTGTAACCGACTCGTTTGCTGAATGTCAATGCGTTTTCATTGAACACTACAAACAGCAAATGTCTCCTTACACCGTACAGAATTTCCGAGCTTGAAAAACAGGGTGGTTATTATCGAGTTTCCTTTGGAAAAATGAGATGTTGCATATGCCGTCAGCATGGTAAGACCGGAGCTTACGTAGGCCCCGGTAAAATAATATTGAATATAAGTTTTTTCTAAAGTCCATGAGGGCGGCACGTCCACCACGCCCTGTCCCTATAAGTATGGGTGCCCATTGAGTACATATCGAGCCATAGTTTACAAAATGTGTTGTTAGTCTAGCAGTAAAATACGTCAATTTGAAATAAATTTCCGTAATTTCGCTTACGTAAGCAAGAAATAAACTGTTGCAAGATGCACCCACCTGCACGTCTAGTTTCCCGGCTGCAGCGTATTCAGTATCCACCACAAACCACTGGTGGCATTGATTACAGTATCAAGCCCTAATGATACGTCTGCCGGCAGAAATCAACCACGACACAGTGGGGCATAACTCAGTGGTATCTGCCCGGGTTCGATTCCCGAGCCCAGTGATAACTTTTCACGATGGCCACTCCCCGAAGTCGTGTTAAGTCGTTGGTCCACTCTATTGGCCGTTGGGCTGTTAATTAATGACCCAATCTAAGTAACAGTAGGCCCTAGTTTGTAACAAGACATACCAATCAAAATATTCATCACACTCGCCAACTGTCCTTATTCACCTTTAAATACCCTCGAAAAGTGGTCTGTGTCTCCAAAGCAGCAAAGCTAAGTCATGGTCATCAACCCCTCCCATGACCCTTGGCAAGACCCCCATAATGTGGATTACTGGTTGTTCATTTTAAACGAAGTATAGAGGGGAATTCCCCCAATCACAAACTCCTGGCTACCTAAGAGTGTGCAGTAGTGACTGTGACCTTGAATACACGATATGCAATGTAAGAACGTGAATTTTCTTGGGCCACTGTGACCTTGAATTTTGTCTCATAAGAACAATGTAAAAAAGTGAATTTTCTTGGGACACTTCCTGCCTACACTTTCCATCGGATTTTCATACAATAAACTTGGATTTGAAATGTATAGTGTCACCGTTGAACCGAAATTCCATTTTCTCACTCATAACACCGTGACTTAAATCCAAAAATTAAAGACACTGTCTATTTGAATTTCTTGTTTTTACTGTGAAACTACGTAGTAAAATCGTCGAAAAGGTGGTCAGCGAAGTCACTTCAGTTCATCGTCAACTTTCTAATAACACCTATTTCAAAAAGATTTGATAAAAATTGTAGGCGTGAGGTGCCCCGAGAAAATTCATGTTTTTGACATTGTTCTTATTGGACGAAAAATAAAATGGCCGACAGTTACTGTGCACTCTTTAATGGCATTCCCTGGGTAGGAAACAAGAACAATAGAGCTGCGTTCTCTACTTGCTACAGAGCAAGGCAATGTCCCCATTGTTACTGTTAACTGTTATTAGTCAGAGGGTGATCGAATTGCCAATTGTTCTGTACAATAAAAGTGTTTGTTGACTCTGCTTAAGAAAGGTCTCATAGTTGAACAATGGTTACTTTCGTGTTGATGCCTTAGATGTTTGGTGCCAGAAGGTTCTTAAAAGCCAAGGTGTTAATGATTTATTGATAATGTATACCCAAAGATTATGTTACGGTTGGAAGATTGCGCATAGATGCCGAACGACTGAGTTGCGGCAGTCCAAGCACAGATAGCGCTGCGAGGGAATTTAAGAGTCGCAATAGAGCCTCTGACGTACGCGTTGGTTCATTCTTAAAAATTACACGATTTGGTCACATTTTAAGTCATCGACATCAGACAAACTCGAGCATGTGCAGCCGAGGGGTGAGAAAGAAGGTGAGAGATGGCAGCGCTATCTGTGCTTGGGCTGTGTAACTATGTCGACTTTCCTGCCTCAACCATGCGCTACCTACTTACCATAATACTATCTTTGGTATACAGATGAAGCCAGAATTTGATGATGTTATATTCCTAGCAGATTTTTGGTGCCAGAAGTCTCATAAAAGCCAAGGTGTTACTGATTTATTGATAATGCATAGGTCAAAGATTATGTTATGGTAGGTAGATAGCGCTTAAATGCCGAACGACTGAGTTGCGGCACCCTATGCACAGATAGCGCTGCGAGGAAATTATTTTCTCAAGTAGAGCCACTGACGCTCGCGCAACTACGTCCGTTCTTGAAAATCGTACGTTTTGGCCACATTTACAAGTCGTCGACATCGGACAAACTCGAGCATGTGGAGCTGAGAGGGTAGATGACGCTATCTGCGCTTGGATGTCGACTTTCCTGTCTCAGCCATGCGCTATCTATTTACTATAACATTATATTTGGTACAGCTGATGCCAGAATTTGACGAGGGAATATCGTGTTGAACACGCACCGGTGACACATCTAAGACAAAGAGTGTCGAATGCGGAGTGAGTCACTGTTGAATGTTGACTCAGGGTTTATCAGAGTGTGTAACAACAGTGGTCGAGTCATTTCCAGAGTCGTAGTCTGTACACTAGAGGAAACCACGGAACCGAACAGGCAAGTCGTCATCAGTCATCACAATGTACACCATCCGTCATCATAGTCGTCACAAGAATTCAATCTACAGTCGACGCTTTTGGTGCTGGAAGACTGATAAAAACCAAGCTGTTTGAGATTTATTGAGAATGTATAGGCCAAAGATTATGTTATGATAGGTAGAAAGCGCATACATGCCGAACGACTGTGTTGCGTATTTAGCAGTTGAGTCCCTGATAGCGCGCAAAAGTTACGTTTCACAAATCCTTTTGTTCTACGACATTTCGTTCTCTCAGGCGAAAATAAATGAATTTGTTGCCTATAATAAAAGATAATGCAACAAATGTCAAAACTATTTGTCAACACGCAGTTAAGAAGAAATGCAGTGCTTGTACATACCTTACAAAAAATTAGTATGCACGCCGCCTTGCTGTGGTCGTAGCCTGTGGGTTAAATCCGGTTACCTTATTTATGTTTTGTGCTACGTTTTTTGGAATTGTTGATTGGACGATAGGTAAAAGCATAGTAACGAAACGTTAAGCTGAAAAGAGAAGCGTGATACATACAGACGGTGTGAGAGGTCGACTTGGATGGCACAATATTTGTGTACTTCATTTAAGTGTTTGTAGTTTATTGTCGGGGTGGTTACGGGTAACAATATATGGGAACTGATCGATCGACTACAAACATCTGATAGATCGATCTATTGTCTACAGTTCCAGCGGCAGCGGCCAAGCAACGATCGAAAGAATTTGTGGTCGACTTAAAATCGCTGTAGGGCTTCCACTCGCATAGAGGAGGTGCTGTGCTACGTTTCGTATCAGATTGGATCGAGGAACGATGAGTAATAATAAATTACGGTCAAATAAATCAATTATAAAAATATGTCGAAACAAGTTTAGTTATCAATTTAGCTAAATACTACCAAAGATTATGGGTTATGGTAGGTAGTTAGCGCATAGATGCCGTGGCTGAGGCAGACAAATCAACATGGTTGCGGCAGCCCGAGCACAGATAGCGCTGCCATCTCTCGCCGCCTTTCTCCCCGCGGCTCCACACGCTCGAGTCTGTCCGATGTCGATCGATTATTTAAATGTGACCATGGTGTGCGATTTTCGAGAACGAACGAACTTGCGCGTGCGTTAGTGGCTCTACTTGAAAATTCCCTCGCAGCGCTATATTTTGTGCTTGGGCTGCCGAACAACGTTGACTTTACTGCCTCAGCCATGTGGCATGGCATCTATGCGCAATCTTAACATAGCATAATCTTTGATATTGCTGACACGACGGCCACGAACTCAACTTTTACCTGCCCCGGTTAATACTCGACCACGAACTCTGGAACTTTTCTAAGCGGAGTCTCTCAGGCCGACCACGAACTCGCCAACTCTAATTATGGGCTTAAAAGTTGCAGAGTTCGTGGTCGGCCTGCTGACATTCCGTCAGCTCAGATTATAAACCAAAAATACCCCTTGAGTGACAGGCCGGAGAGTGATTCTGTGCCGAAATTGCCGACGGCGCCCCCGAGTTGTTCGTAGCGGGAAAGGGGTTGGGTTTTCAGTGTTCTAGGAAGGCCTGATGGGCCAGGGGGCGACGTGCGTGAGAGAATGACACATAGGTAGGGGGAGTACGATGAGAGGACGGCCTGATTCACAGGTTATAAACATCTACAACACAACACAGTCACACAACAGCTGACACCGCCGATACAATAGACGCACACGGGAGAGAGGACAGTGCACGGGCACAGGCAACGCTCCGCCCGCCGGGCCGACACGCAGCTATAAACCAACTCTCTACATGTCCAATTTTTTCCAACTCATAAAATCTGGCGCAGTTGTTTTTTTTGTAAATATCTCGGTCAGGTTCGCGCTAGCCAGCAAAATCAGACTACTGGAAGTACCCTTTTGGAGGGGAGTTTTTACGAAAAAGTGGTTTTAATTATATACAAACAGCAAATTTCAACCGATTTTTATGAAATACGAAATAAATACCGTATGTATTTTAATGTTGCCCATCATATTTAAAAAATATATATAAATATACATTAAGTTGTTTCAAAATGGCAACCAAAAAAGTGATTTTTCGCTTTATAGTTATAGTTTGGTTTATTGTTTGTGGGATTTAAACAGTATTCAATTTTGTTCTTTTTTTAAGTTAGGTGATTGATTTGTTATGTTCCTTTCAAAACATAGGTATTGAAAATTTAAAATTCCCATATTCACTTTCTAAGTACTGTATTTGTAAACTGTTAAACTACAAAGATTTTAATGTCCTCAGAATAGTTTTTACACCGAAATCTGAGGATATCCAATATTTGTCATTAGTTGATCTTGTCGTTCTATCCGTTTGTGTTGACTATCTTCTTCGACAGCCTGCCGACTCCCAAAGGAAACTTCATACTGTATTTATTTTCAGACTCTTCGTCTTCTGCTTGGTCATCATCTTGATTTATTTTCTGTCCGTCAGATTTACCGAATTCTACAGTTTCAGCTTGAATATTGAATAGACAAACGAGTCCAAAAGCAGCAAGTCAAGTTGAACCCGGCACTGAAACAGCCCAATAGGTACATGACGGCAGACATTGAATTGACACCTGTCTTATGGTTATCTGTGGGGTGGTTGTGCATACCAATTTTCAAAGCTTGATTCTTCAAGAATAGACACAGAAACTTCAAAAAGAGGTCGCAGGCCAGCTTTTCAAAAATTTGAAATTGCTGGTTTTTTAAATCAGGAGTGACCACAAGAGGAAGTGACACCTCTACGAAACAAGAGGCAGGAGAACTACCGAACTGGGAACACACAGAACGATAGTTCTACGCCTTGCCCGCAGGAGTTCACCTGTCAACCTCGGTGTAGGTTCAAAGTGTCAAAACAAATCTGTGGTCACAAAAGCGCTTTATGCGTAGCAACACGGCACATAACTGACCGCTTAAATCACCGACTTACTAGAGCTACAGAGGGAATAATTCAATGAAGTAGATGAATGAACAAATTGTATGTTTGAATGAGACTAGGTGTACGCGCGAAAATTTTATACTAAAATGTTATTGCATAACTGTTAATATGTTTCCATAAACTATTTATTTATTTATTTTATTTACCTTTTGCAATGTTTTATGCATATATGCAGAGATGACTAGCGACTAGAGTCACGACATCTGTCTGAGGGACCTTGAAGTTTTTTACGCTAATACCCGTTCAGTAGTTTGTAGTTATACAAAACGCTATGAAGAAAAGGAGATGGGCTCACCCCATTAACAAAATTAGGAACACAATAAAAACTCTAGTTCATTTTTTGTTCACAATCTTTTAATTGGTTTACCGCTTGTTGTTTGTTGTTTTTAACAGGTCACCTTTGTAATTAAGTTCGTTCGTAAAAATGTAGAAAGTATTGCAATTACAGTGCCCAAAAAACATCTTTTAGAATAATTTATCATCCAATAAGCTGAAATGTATTTTGGGTTTTGAACATTTTAATAGTAAGTTAAACGCAAATTGTGCTTCAAAACGCAGAAAGTGCTTCTGGTTATTATTCGGTGTTTGAAAAAAATAATTTATATTTTATCACAACAAACCTTATTAATTGTTCACTATTTCAACTTGAGATGTCTATAGAACACCATTAGTCCACTGACGTCAGTAAAATGATAAATAAACCGGAAACAATGTATTTAGATAGTGACGGCCAGGCGCCGCTCGGGTCGTGGAGATATGACGCTGGTTTCTCAGGTTTCACCTAACAGTGCAAAATGCCCATTTGAACCAATGGATCTAAGAACTGTTACATGTTTTGTATAATTTTAAACATTAATTGAGGTTTATTCTGAAGGAGGAAGACTGTTTCACGATGTGGTGTAGGTTCGTGTCATGCGTAGCATGACACGACCTTGATGAGGCCATTAGTAGCTTCACTCTGTCTCCTTGTTACAATAAGTAGCCAACTCTGTATCTCACATCACATCGTACTCGCCTGTGTTCAGATCTATATCACTAAATGAGATGCCGACCACTCTCATGAGGGTATTTTAAGGCAAATATGTGGTGAGAGTGTGATGAGTGGTAGTAATGAGTTATGAGGTGTAGTCTTGTTACAAACTAAGGCCGACTCTTCCTTAGAATGGGTCATTAATTAATAGCCAAATGACCAATGGAAATACAAGGACCAACGGCTTAACGTGACTTCCGAACCACGCAGGTGATGGTCTGATATGTCTAAACGATGGTGGAAGTTGAAGCGGGTATCATCAGATGATCACTGGGACTATCTGAGCCGCTTTAGACCTATATCATCCTCAAAACCTGACCTCCATGAAGCTGGATTACAGGACCACGCCACGAGTCCCAGTCAAAGTGGCCTGGCGGTCAGTGGAGCCAAGTTAAAGTGTCTTTATAACATTATCATCAAGATAAGTACAGTTTCAAAGCTAAACAATTCTTGATCTAGTAGCAGGTCTTCAGGTGCTGTTCAAATGGTTGCTTTTCAGTTGACTCCAGTTCCAGATGTCTTCAGTATGGCTTCTTTTAGAATTAAAAAAAAATTTGTTTCCTCTTGAAGTTATTTTGGGTTTCTTATTTTGGCAGTGTGTTATGGATTTCGTTTGGGGTTTTCCTTCGACAGAGGGAATTTTCCTTTGAAGCATATATGCATCTCCATGATGAACCTCTCTATATGAACTATCCTTAATCTCTTCTATTTTTTTTTCATTTGTAGAGACACACTGGATTTGTTAGTAGGTGATTTACTTTAGGGGACTAGTAGCAGACTGTGCTTTAGAAGTTACGATGTTTGAATCACTAAATCCCTATTTGAGATGCCGACAACTCTCTTGAGGGTATTTTAAGGCAAATATGTGGTGTAGGATGAGTGTAATGAGTTATGAGGTGTAGTCTTGTTAGAAACTAAGGTTGATTCTTCCTTAGAATGGTTCATTAGTTAATAGCCCAATGACCAATGGAAATACAAGGACCAACGGCTTAATGTAACTTTTATCCGAACCACGCAGGTGATGGTCTGATATGTCTAAACGATGGTGGGAGTTGATGCGGGCATCATCAGATGATCACTGAGACTATCTGAGCCGCTTTAGACCTATATCACAGACAAACAAACTATAGAGTCCTTTAGTCTACGCCTTTCAATTTTAGTCTATCATCCTTAAAACCTGACCTCCATGAGCTGGATTACAGTACCTATGCACGAGTCCCAGTCAGCTATTACAGTTGATGTCAGCTACGAGGTTTCAAACGTGCAATATGTTGTGAAATTTAAATATAAAAGTAGATTTGATTTATTCCTTAGCTCTATTTCAAACTTAGATAAGTTTGAAATTTACTCCAAATGAAACATACATACAAACATACATTGGGTCTACATATTACTTTTATTGATTCTGATTTCTGACATGAATAGTTAAGTTACAGTTTGTGGTGATTTTGTTGCAGATATAACGGTTACCTGCCTTGTGGAGACAGGGGGAGGAGAAGAAGTAAGTTTGTGCTCTACAAGAGACTCACGCCCAACGGAGTCAAGAGATCAAAGCACTATGTCGTCAACACACCACACTCTTCACAGGTGCGCATTCTGTTAAATAAAATGTAAACAATCGTTTATTGGTGTAAAACGTCAAAAGCATTGACAAAGTCGGGTTAACAGCCGAGAATGACAGAGTCGGAATTTTTCTGTCTAAGTATAACATAATCATTAATGAACAAGAATTATTAATAAAGAATTTTACAAGTAAAAAATACATATGTCACAAGATCCCATGATGCTACACCTGGTGGAAAGTACTAGAAAATAATATCAGACAGAAAAGAATCATTTAAGGAATAAAAAGAGTTATTTAAAAGGCAGTTATAAACTTGAGTTTTAAATGAATTCACTGGGTATTTAAGTATCTGGTCTATTAACTTATGGTACATTTTTAATTATAGGAAAATATGACTATTAGTAGTTTTTGTTAATCCATAGAAATCTATTGATGCAGTATACAGTATTTATTTCTAGTGTTGTATTCATAACATCTATGTTTAATTAATTGTGAACTTTTGAAGATAAACAATGACAAATCTGTATAAATAAAATAAGACTTTTGTCTGTACATTGCAAAGAATCCATCCGTTCTTGGTTATTTGGTGTTCATATACTTTGCATAGACCGAAACTGGCGTAAAAAAAGTTGAAATCGGCTGAAACTATGGCAATGAAACTTTGTTTGGGGGTTACGCTAATCACTCAGTGTGTCTTTAGCTACATTTTATGTCCATATAACATCCTCAAATTAAAAAACCAAAGCAAATTCTACAAACAAACAAACAAAACGGCGGGAGTAACTATGACTCTCACAAGGTAGCCGACACTTATCTAATAAAAATAAAATAGGACTTTTTTCTGCACATTGCAAAGAATCTATCGGATTTGGTTATTTGGTGTTTATATACTTTACATAGACTGAAACTGGTGTCAAAAAAATTCCTGTCTGTAACGTTTTTAAGGCATCTTGGACCGCTTATAACTCGAATCGACTGAAGCTGGGGGGGGCTCTGAACTTTGTTTAAGAGTTTAGCTCATTTCGCATTTTTATACCCATACATCATCCAAAAATTAAGTGGCGAGGGACCAAAGTGGGCACTGAACACGTTTTTTAGGCGTTTGGATCACTTATAAGCCAAAATTGGCTAAAACTATGGCAATCAAACTATGTTTAAGGGTTAAGCCCATCACACAGTGTATCTTTAGCTATATTTCATATCTTTACCACACCCACAAAATAAATGGCAACACTTATAAGGAGAAGATGGTGAACTAACAGGCAAACTAAATGGTTTTCTAAGGATTTATAGGAAACTATTTTGTTTGTTTATTTTAAATTTGCAATTCTTAAAATATACACACAGCTATATAATAAAGCCCTAGGGCTGGTATTTTCATAAATATAAATATTGATGACTGTGGGTATTTGCAGTTCTATGAAATGTTTGTGGTTTTGCAACTTTGCTCTTTTGGAGTTTTGACTGCTTAAGTCCTCTTTTCTTTGTAGCTTATTTCGATGTTTGTAATAAAATCAAAGGAAAATTGGTAGGATTCATAGTTTTGCCTAGCGCTTGTGACTATGTTTTAATATTGTGTTTAATTATTTTCAGGCCATCCTGGACTCGAAACAACACTCAATATCATACACGCTGTCCAGAAACCAAGCCATCATTGTCGAGTACATGCCCGATGAGGAAACTGATATGTTCCAGGTATGCTGTTCAGTGACAAACTCAGGGGTTCGGAAGTCACGTTAAGCCCTTGGTCCATTCCACTGGTTGTTGGGCTATTAATTAATGACCCAATCTGGGGAACAACCGGTCCTAGTTTATAACAAGACTACACATCACACTCGCCATCATCCCATATTCACCTTAAAATACCCTCTAGAGTGGTCGGTGTCTCAAAGCAAAGTATCAAAAGATTATTTCATTTGCCTGGAGGTCCTATTAGGGTTTTGTTATGAAAAGTTTAATGAAGGCATATAAAATAGACAAAAAAGTAATAGCGTTTTAAAAATAAAAATCTTAAAAGTTTATTTTGAACGACCTTCAACTTTTTGCTCTCTATGCTAGGTAGTGAATTCCTCACAATAGAACAGTACTCCAGTTTGCTTCTCATGAGTGCTTTTGTTTAGTTTTAAAATAGTCTCTCCCTGTACTGTACTGACTCTAGTAAGTAAATTGTTGTGTCTGGTTGCAGATCGGGCGCCCGTCGGAGACGCCTATCGACTTTGTGGTGATGGACACAGTGCCCGGGGACAAGTCCGGGGAGAACAAAGTTGTCGCGAGCACGATATCACGGTTCGCCTGTCGCATCCTCGCCGACAGATCTAACCCTCGAGTCGCCCGCATCTACGCCGCCGGCTTCGACTCTTCTAGGAACATATTTCTCGGAGTAAGTGCTTGTCTCAACTACAGTTGCTAGAACTGACTCAAAATTAATTTTTGCATCGTCACACAACTTTTTTTGTGGATACATGCTGAGGGTTCTTAGTCTTAATACTTTTTCATCCACAAGTTTCCTTTTATTCTAAATTGTATTGTTTTCACCTTTAAAAAGCATAATTAAGCAAAAAAAAAGTGTGACAGCCTTAAATTTGATCTAAATGTATGAGTGAAAACCCTGAATATCCCTCTATGTTGTGCCTCAATATCAGCTTATCCGCACAGGTAACAATACCAGTCATATTCTGACTAGGGAGCTCAAGAGCTACACATAGTTTGTGTCATTGAATGTTTCTCTCTCGGTTTCACAGGAGAAAGCTACCAAGTGGGAAGAAGGACGAGAGATCGACGGCCTGACCACTAACGGAGTGTTGATCATGCACCCCCAGGGCAAGTTCTGCGGGGGAGACTCCGAGCCCGGCATGTGGAGAGAGGTGTCCGTCGGCGGCGGGGTGTTCCAGCTCAGGGAGTCCCGGTCCGCACAAGTCAAGGGAGCCGCCGTAAGTGCCTTTAACCCCTTAGCTGCCGCGTTCAAGGGTGCCCATGGGGTATCTTCCAGGGAAGGGCTAAAATACCAGGGGGCTGGAAGGTATGATATACCCCTAGGCTGAGAGGGGATTGGGGGCTCTCCCCCAGAAAAGTTTTTAAATACATTTTTGTGTGTTCTGGAAGAAACATTTACCATACTTAAGGACTAAAACTTTCTATCGTAATTTTGTAGAACTTTAAAACAAGGTTAATAATTCAATATGTCACTTTTCCTTGCGATCATGCTCTCTCATCTTTATCTTAAAACTATAACAATAACCGGAAGATTTAAATACAAAAGTTTTAAACACAAAATTCCAAAGCCCTTTTGAATCACTCTGTATAACACAGTGGTACTACCATTCCCACTCAACCACCTACCATCCCAAAGAGAGTGCAAAAAATGCACTTGAAATTCAGATAATAAATAATAAAATGATTAATATTTGTTTTGGAATATGTATTATTGATTTAAATTTACTTTATTGTGAAACATTACAAATATTTTTTCTTAAGCCAGTGGGAGGATTGTGTCCTCCTTGCCCCCAAGTATGGACGGCCATGGCCGTGTTCCACGAGGAAGTCGGTTAAACCTAAGGTTTAATCTGTTCTGTTGATTACTTTTTTAACTAATGAGCCACTCCTAGTAGTTTAATCTTATATTATCTCGACCGAGATGACTTAGCTGCTGACGACTCACCATTGGTATCTGTGTTTCCCCAGATAGACATTGTTTACACAAGGTGGAGTGAGCTGCCTTGGTGAAAACTGCTGATTTTTCCTTGTCAGTCTTGAATTACAAGGTCTTTCAGAGAGTGTGAAGGGCGCCACCCCTCTGACTATGACTCTGATGAAAGCTTTACTTTGGTACTTTGCTTTGAAGCACTGACCACTCCTAGAGGTTATTTTTAGGTGAACATGGGATGATGGTGAGTATGATGAGGCTTTTGATAGATAATGAGTTGTAGTCTTGTTACTAAGTCGACTGTTCCCCTGATTGGATCGTTAATTAATGACCTTAACGTGTTTCGAACCATGGGAGTGGCCATCGTGAAATAACTGCAGCCGGGATCAATCCTGGGCCGCCCAAAAAAACTTAAGATATTTATGACGCAGTGACAGTTGGGTGAAAGTTTAACAACTTAGTCAATAAATCCCATAATGTTAGTTTTTAGAAAAAAGGACGCTAGGCCGGGATTTGCTATGAAAAAGGAAACAAAAGGAGATCACGTCGTTATTTCCTTGGTAACAAATCCCACGGTGTGAACACCTTGTTTAGGATTTTGTTTGTGATTTGTCAGGTTGAAGGAGTGAGTAACGTGCTACAAGACGGAACTCTCATCGACCTCTGTGGTGCTACACTTCTCTGGAGATCAGCAGAGGGCCTTGCAAATTCCCCGGTGAGTTATAAAACCGGTTGAATCTGGAAATGTATCTTTGTAAAGTGCTACAACTTATTTTTAACTTTTACTGGGAGTGGACAAGTCCTGAAATGTTTGGAAAACTCATTCCCCAGTGAACCAGGAGGAAAACTATATTTTGGGAGTTTTCAGCTTGGAAAAATCTTTGCTTGAGAGAGTCATTGTTATTCCTGCCATTGTTCAAAAACAACAACAAACGCTGATAAATGAACGACAATTGCAATGGTCATTAACAAGTTCATTAACGATCTTGGACCCCAAGAAACGGTTGATTACTTGATCAAAAATCCTATCCAACAGTTGTTACAAGTTTATAACGATCAGGCTCACACTTACTATCAACTAGCTGACGGTACCGGTAATTGGCTGGGAGTAACTATGACTTTTGTAAGGAGGCAGTAAACAATGTATTTCGACCCAGTTATTAACTCAAAGAGCTATTTTTATGTTTTCAGCTCAATCTGTCTTGTCTTGACCCATCCCAAAAAAATCCCAAGTATTTTAAATTTTTAAATCAAAAGCCTTTTCTGTCTACCGTAATTATGCCAAAACTAAATAGCTCGTGACACTGTTGTTGTGTCCAGACGAAGGAGTACATCGAGAAGCTGGTGGACCAGGCGAACGCGGGCCGTCCCGTCTGTCCAGTAGGACTGAACACCTTGGTGATCCCGCGCAAGACGACGCTGGATAACGAGAAACAGCAGCCGTACGTGTATCTGAACTGTGGTCACGTCCAAGGCCACCATGACTGGGGCCAGGAGAAAGACTCCAACAGCAGGTGTTGTCCCATGTGTCTCAAGGTACGTACTGGGCGGGAAAGACGTTGTGAGGTTCTCACATTGAGTGGTTGATTATTACGGACATTTTCTATTGTTTTTGAGTGAACAACAAGAACACGACGTTTCGGGAACTGGAATCTGACTCCGTCTTCAGGTGAAAAGTAATTTAAAACATTAGAAAATGAAATAGCCTAAAATTATCAGCGCAAGATGACCAGTCACCCACCACCAAAAAACCTTTTTTCCCCACAAAACTAATTAATTTGTTTGTTAACTTGTTAAACAAAAATTAAGGTTTTTTGGTGGTGGGTGACTGGTCAGCTTGGGCTGACTACTTTTAGGCTAGCTCTTTTCCTAATGTTTTGTTTTATAGCTTAGGTTACTTTTCACCTGAAGACAGGGTCATATTCCAAATCCCAAAATTTTGTGTACTTTTTGTTCACTCAAAAACAATGGAAAATGTCCTCAATAATTTTTTACAAGTTTTTCATTTGTAATACTTTTATACCAGAAGAATGAAGCTAGCGATGATGATTTATTAAGAAAGGTTTACTGTTTTTAGGTGGGGCCAGTGGTGAAGTTGTTTATGGGACTAGAACCGGCGTTTTATGTTGATTCAGGACCGCCGGATTTCTTTGCGTTCAACCCTTGTGGTCATATGGCCACTGAGAAAACTGTTAAGTAAGTATATTGCTTTACTACTTACGTGACTTTCAATTTTTAATGGTAAGATGTGGCTGGATAGAGCGGCCGCAGGACCCACTCTGGGCATTGTTTATTAAATGTATTAAAAACTCCAGAATGTTTTAAATTAGTAAGTCCAAAAACCTTTTTGCTGAAAGCTTAGAGCTACCGATGCTGCTGCATATAAACTCCAAAACTCATACTTTTGTCAATGAAAACCCTTTTTATTTCAACATTTAAAACTTGGTTTTTTATAAGAACATGGCTTTTGAAATTTTGTAGTTAATATTTTTTGGCAAGGAAATTTTAAGTGTTTGCTTTTATTTGCTGCACCATTAATGGCTCTATGCTTCCAGTAAAACACTCTTCTCGTTTCAGTACGTTAATCTACTTAAAACATCGTTTGCAAAATTGCCCACGATACATTTCTTATACCGGATAGAGGCCGCTCAGGCTTTCTGAAAACTCCCGGAAGAATCCCGTTTTAGGGAATTCCCACCTGAAAAAATCCTGAGCCCTATTTCATATAAATTATTTCTTGTAGGAACTCCTAAATGGAAGTGTAGAAAATATTAGTTGGGGATCTTCTAAAATTGTGTGCTATGTAAAGTTCAAGGCCCTGGTTTAGGGAGTAGCGATCCAAGTTTTGGAATTTCCCGATCTTTACTAATAAAGGTTTTTTTCCAGGTATTGGTCAATTGTGTCGATTCCTCACGGGACTAACGGCTTCGATTCCTTCTGTCCGTTTTGCGCCATCCCACTCAAAGGCTACCCAGGATATGTGCGGCTTATATTCAATTAGACTGAACTATTGGAATTGTGGTTGTTTTGTGACGTTTGAACATTTCGTGTACTTAAGCACCGTCTCGAGCGATTTTGTACAAATATCGCTCTTTCATTTTACAAGAAAAGTGGACATCCAACATAGCAGTACAGTTCTGAAATACTTGGGCAGAATTATAGAGGGAATTTTGAGTGTTAGGGGGAGAAAACGAGCAGTGTTTAAGATGCCTTTTGAATCTGCCGGTCAGTTTGTTATATTCGTCGCTGGCGACATGGAGAATAATTGCTTCGTGCCGCTTCAAATAAAAGAACTCTACAGAATCATATCACTTCTAGTATCAAAACGTAGGAAATGTAAAATAGTAACTTTCATTAAAAAATATGGTTCTACTAATAAATTTAAAATAATATATTCTTATTTTAAGATTATATAATTTTAAATCTACTAATGGAGGTTTTATTTTTTAACGAAGGTTAGTGTTTGGTTTTATATATGGGGTTGCAGGCACTACCAGTTTTATGATTTTGTTGTAGAGTTTTACTTTGTTAATATTTTCTGCTTAAGTTTTGTTTTTGATTGAATTTTCCCGTGCATGTTAGTAGCTGACGGCCTATTCCAACCATCTGTTACCAGTATAAAATATAAAGTTAAAAATATTAACTACAGGCCAGCAACTTGATTGCTTTATACGATATCACTAAAATATGTGTGATATTCTTTGATTGTATTCAAAGTAGGTTGCTTGAAAATAGTAGTAAACATTAGGAATTTTGGAAAACAGTAGTATTCTGCTGATTGAAAATTATTGATGCCATTGGAACTGGTAAAATACCCAACAAGGCAAGTGTTTATCCTGACTTAAGAATGCTCAGTACCTGTCGGCCATTTTTTTTTGTCTCTTAAGAACAATGAAAAGATAAGCACTTTCTTGAAACACCTTACGCCTACAATTTTCATTAGATAATTTTGAAATAAGTTTTTCTTTAAACATAAAACTTTACTGCAGTAACCTTGCTGACCACTATTTTGCAAATTTTATTAGTTCAATAGTAAAAAAATGTAAAATAAAGTTTTTTTAATTTTGGAATTTGTGTTATGAGAACATGGAAATTCAGCTCAGCGGAGTCAATAAAACATTTAATGCACTTTAAAACAATGCTTATTTCATAAAATACTGTAGGCGTGAGGTGTTCCAAGGAAATGTATGGTTTTACATTGTTTTTTATGGATCGAAATCCAAGGTCACAGTCATTACTGCCCACCCTTGAGATGCTGAAAAAGCGGAAATCTTAACTATTCTGTTGAAAAAAGTAGCCATTATAAATAATGCCCTCGAAAATAGTTACAAATGTAATTTCATGCTGCTCGGAATTTCTGAGTTTAATATATTATTTGAAAGTATTTCAGAAGCCCACTGAAAAAACCAAGACTATGGTTTTTTATGTGATTTGATTTCTAGTTAGAAGTTTGTTTTATAGAGTTTACATCAGATTTAAGTTGTACGATTTGCAAACCGAAGTATTTGTTTACTTTAGGAACTTAAGTAGCTCATATCTGTGATTTTTACCAAATTTCTGAAATTATGATTTGTTTTGATTATTTTGGAGACGACTGATATTCTACTATTTGCAACACAGGATTTGCTCTAAATTTTTTTGTAAGAAAAGGAAATTTATCTAGCTATAGGTTAGTTTTATAAATTGTATAAGTTCATTTATTTATTGTATGTAACGCCATGTAATTTTCTATATATTTTAATATTCTACATCCAAATGACAGTTGGATACTGGAAAGTAGCGTTTGACAGGTGTGTTAGTTCTTATGTTTCATGTAGCTTGCCGGAGCAGTGGTCATGGTTTTGTTTTTTAAATACCGGGTGTTTCTAAATGAATATCGGGGTTTTAACGCTCCATAATATCTATTACATTTGACTTAAAGTTATAAATGATGTTTCATATAAAAAAGCAACTTAAACAGTTTAACCTAAAAGCTGACAAGTGTTCAATGAGAACCATGTCACCCGGCACACATCAAGTCTATAGCCAAGTTCTTCTCAAACGTTTAAAGTGTGCCTTGAGTAGTTGTTCAATCAGCTGCTTCAATCATGTTTCTTGATTTGGGCAGGTGAGCTTGTAGTGGAGGTACATAACCACGATCATTGATGAAGCCCCAAAGGTCGAAATCGCATGACGTTAGATCGGGTGACCCCAGAAGGCCATGCTAAACAAGCTCCGTATTCTGGCCCTTAGCGGTCAATCCAGCGGGCGGGTAGAGTGTTGTTCAATGTTCAACAAATTGATTACATCTTTGTGCCAGTGAGGTGAAGCACCATCTTATTGGAAAACAAAGTTCTCTGGATCATCTTCTTCGACTGAGGAAGAACCATTGTTCTAGTGTATCAAGGTTATAAGAACCAGTAACAGTTGCTTCACCAAAAAAAGGCTCATAAACTATCCGCCAGTATATGGCACCAAAAACATTTATCGTAGAGAAGTCTGGTTGCACTTTTCTTTACAAAGGCATCCGGTATCTTCAAACTGATGATACCATTTACAACTGTTATTATCCCTTGGAGGATCATAACCGACCTTAACACGGTATGCTCGTTGCACAGTAATCACTGATTCAGTCTTTGCAAACTGTAAAAACACAAAACTGTGTAAACTTGACTCTGTTTACTTGTCGTCATCTTTGCTACGAGTGCTTTCAAAACGGCGATAGAAACGTTGCGTTTACATGCGCACTGGTGCTAACAAAGAAAACGGTTTGAGTGGCTCTTTCATTTGATGTGTGATTTATTATTATAAGTTCAGTGTAATAAATATTATAAAGCGTTAAAACACCGATAATCATTTATAAACACCGGTACTCTATTGACTCAAGGCTGTCAACAAAATAATTAAATTTAGAATTTTCTAAATTTAAATAACACAACAAATAAATTATAAGTGTGTACACAGGGTGTTGTTCAACATGCAGAAATTTCAGAAAATTGTGTGGAAGTTTTAAAATAGCATTTGAACAGTTTTTATACACTGAAATGTGCTTTATTCCAGGTTACAAGGTATTGGACGGGTCATACGTGGCAGTAAGTGTCGTGAGAGTTGGAGGGTCCCTGTAGTTAATACCAGCTTCGTAGTAATAAGGAAATAGAGGAGTGCACTCTGACATATAGTCAGACATTAAGAAATGAAGATTAAAATTCTATGCCCATATAAAAAGATCTACTAGACTATCAAAGCGAATTTTAGAAATCATGATACTAAAAGTACAGCAAAAGTAGAAACAATTAAACGGATCTCGATATTTAATGAAGATTTTAAAGCATCCAAAGAGACATTTCTCTTTGCAAAAACTTATGAAGGAAAAGAGCTCATTCCAAAAGGGTGAAGCAAACATGATACAAGAAAACCAACTTCCCAAGAAAGCGTCAATGCACTTACTGGGCTTATATGTGAATAATATTAATAAATGCAAATTAAAGCCTGATCGTAGTGTACCACAAAACCCGGAAAAATTGGGAAATATTCAAGAGTTTTCTTTTTCTGAATGCTGAAAAGTGAACAACCCTGCTGTACTTTCCACATAGCCTACTCTACTACTTTAACTGAAAAGTGTTATTAATATAATAAGTAGCCTTTTGTGCAAATTTTAATCATTTAACAACCTTCGTTCTTCTAAATCTTAACAGTTTCTCTTCTTCGACCTGCAGGAGGTTTTTTCGTTTCAACATCAGAACTATCCATTTCTTAAAACCAGGTTTTCACTAACCCTAATTTGTGTCTTGTATTACATGAAGTTGATGAGACTATTTTAATGTGGTGCTTTTTTCTCTCATCAAAGATTTTAAAAATAATAGATTTACTTGCCAAAAACTTGCTACCTTAAAGGTGAAATAGTTGCTTTATGATTTTTACCAACTTCATCAAACTAGCGTTTAAACACTATAATGTAATTTATATTACATAGAAATATCTTGAGTATGCTTGGTGGACTAATATTGTTAGTTTACACGTTTTTAAACACAGTAGACTCCTACTAGAGAGGATCTGTAGCAGATTGGTTTCGATTTCCGCAGTCACCACTTTTGTAAAGTGACTATACGGTGACAGTTAAGGTCGAGGTTGAGTGGTAGAGAGACTTTGTAGTCTTAACTGTGCTTCGTTATACAAGATAAACTTTACCTTTTTTAGAGCTTTAATTCGGAACTACAAACTGCAACTTACTTGGGTCAATTTTTACCAGTGCGGCAGGAAGTGAGTAATAACAAAGATTAGGTTATAATAGGTAGATGGTGCATAGATGCCAAATGGCTGAGCGAGGAAAATTAACATAGTTGCGGTAGCCCAAGGACAGATAGGTTTGCGAACAAGTTCCCTTCGCAGCACTCTGCCGCAACTATGTTGCCTCGGCCATTCGGCTTCTATGCGCCATCTACCTACCATAACATAATGTTTGGTAATAATTAAACTTGCGCTAGGATTTTTTTAAATTCAGACCACTTTTCCGTCACAATATTTCGTTCAAGTGGGCGTCTACTGGTTGATTATTTTAAACGATTCGCAAATTTAACAATGTTTATTTTAATAGTATGTTTACTTTCAGGTTGAATTATATATTGAACCTTACTAAGAAATAAATTAATACAATCGTATTATAGATCTGAAGAAAGAAACTTTCGAACTTGTATATGTTTCGGAAGGCGCCGTGAGTGATGAACGTGCCGCTAGCCTTACTCGGCCAGGACCCGACAACCACAAGACTGTTCCTGTACAGATGTATATAAGTGCGCAAGTGTGTGTGTGTATGTGTGCGTGTGTGTACACTGTAAATACGCGTCTGGTGTTATATTCAGTTAGTATTTGTATCGCCTAAGCACTCTTCCCCCTCCCCCGTGTAAATAATCAACTTTATTTATAACTGCAAATTATTATGTTAAATTTTACTTTAAGAACTACAAATTTAGTCTGTATATTTATTACACTTGAAAAATACACGATAAGTGGCTAAATTTGTTTATTATTCTTTCCTTTTGGTTAAGTAGAACGCTCAAGATGTTGAGGAAATTTTGGGAATTGTAGGTGGATTTTCGAATGGTCCAGTTTTGAGAATGGTGGTTAACTTTTTGAAGCTGAAGTCCAAGTCCTGCTCGGGCCGTCTATTGAAGTAGTTACCATGATTGCTACTAGAACGCAATCTTCCGCACGCGGAAGTTCACTGCGACTGCAAAACAGCCTCTACCAGGTGTGAGAATGGTCATGTGGTCTGAAGCGTCAGCTGGCGATTTAGGTCTTGCGGTCGTCGTAGGTTCGAATCCTGCTACAGGAGCGATCCATTTAAAGCTCACTTAAGTGTGGCTTAGTGTCGGGGAGGGCTTGCTTTAAATAAATGGTGACCGGCAAGGGTGGAAGTTGACGGCGTAAGGATTATAACATGGATTGCTCAAAACACATGTTTTGCTACTTTTTGCTTCGTTTAGAGGAGGACATGTTTTTGGTTCTTTTAGGTCTATTACACTTCCATTAAGAGATTGCAAAAGGGGGTGTGTGAGGAAGTCATGGTTTAAGTAAAATAAACAGAAAACTCTAATTTCAAAAAACTGGGCCAGGCTTCAAAGTGTTAAGAAAATTGTGATATTTTTTCCAAAAGCTAATGGAAGTCTCCATATTGTGGCAAATGTGGCAAAAGTTGTGGTTTTGTCAAATACTGTAGCAGGAGTACAAAGACCGTCGCAAACTGCAGTGAAATTTGTAATTTTGTTGTGGCCACTAACGAGCAGTGCCCAAAGGGAGGAAGCATGGTGCGCAGAGCGCCATCAAAAAGCTTTTGGAGAATTCTAAAACCAAAATTAAGGCACATTGTAAGTAAAACTTGAAAATTCGATCAAGCCGTGCCGTCGCGTTTCGCGTTTGGTGTTGCTAGCACATAATTTCTCTGGTAGTAGAAAAAGAGTATGATGTGTGTTTTCAAATAGTTTATTCTTGAACCATACTTCTTTTTTCTGGGCAGAGGCAACGTCAAATATTTCTTGAAAAATAAGGAATAAGAATATAGTTTATTCCATCAAAATACATGAATAAATATACCTACGTATTATGTACATAACGAAACAATATTGCATCCAAAAACTAGTTGTAGCTTAGGTGGAAAATACATGCTGAAAATAATCTATATCCACAGTTTGTTTTTCAATACAAAATTAATGTCCAAGTCCAGTAGGACAAATTAAACATGAGGAAAGCCACTGGAAAACATAATCTGCTACGACGATCGATCCAATTGGCAATCTCTTGGGGAGTCATGGTGAAAACACTCTTGGACGTCTCGTCGTGGCTTTCTTCGATCTCGTGCTCGTGGTTTTGCAACCCGTTCGTAGGAAGACTGTCTAGACTCTCCAGTGATATTGTGCTGGGCTTGTTGCGATCCTAAACAAATATTTGAGTATAAATATGTTTAAAAATGAAAGAGAAGATTTAATATCATTATTACAGACAAACTATATTTTATAACGTAGTTTTAATATGGATACAAAGATGAAAGTCTTTAGGTCATGTTATTGAGGTTTTATGCTTCGATATGCGCACCACATGTAGCACAGCTCAGATTGAAGCGTTAGTCTATTTCTTGCCGTACGAGAGACGGGTGGAGTTCTTGAATGGTAGCGGGTGAAAATGGGACATAAACCTTATCTTTTACAAATTCCCAAAGATGAAAAAAATGGTTTTAATTATCTAAAAAGTAGTAAACTCCATCAGATTTCGATGAAATTTGAAAAAAGAATGTGTTTTGGTTCCATACATCAAATACCAACAATTATAAAAATTCAATTATTTGTTTCAAAATGGACGTCAAAACAGTGATTTTTTGCTGTAACTGCGAGGTGAGTAGGAAATTTGATTGACTCATGCCAGCGGCGCTTAGCTGCGAGTCGGCCTGGTTTGTTAAATAAATATTGATAACTCACTGGGGATGAGGAGCCACCGGCGATGTGACGAAAGCGAGAGTCAGGTGACGAAGTCAGGGAAGACAATGAAGTGGAGTGTGTCACGTTTTTGTACTGTTTGTGATATATCTGCGGAGTCAGAGTTGACTTCAAGATGTGCTTCCCAGTAACTTTTTGCAACTCCACATTTTTCCTGGAAGAAAATGTATATTTAGTGGGTAAAACATTGTTACCTTGCGCCTGAGAAGAAAGTTTCATTTGCATGTACCTTTATATGTTTTATTTCAATGAATAGAAAATTTGATTCTTGTAAGCAAAACTAAGTTTCAGTTATCTAAACCAATTAAAAAATGTTCATTTAAATAGAGTGAGTCGGTTTAAAGAGTTCAGACTATGATACAACCACCTGGATATCATTCAAAGTGATTGCAGAGAACTTTGAAGTGTCAAAAACTTATAAGAAACCAAAGTTTATTGTGATCTTTCAAACTTTATTTTTATAGTATTAAATTAAATTTAGACCTACAACTATTTTATGAATAACAATACTTACTTTCTTCTCCAAATGGTATTCACGAAAGCAAACTCAACCAAGGATCCAAATATGAAAACTGTACATCCAATAAACCAAATTTCAGAAGCCTTGATGTAGGACACTTTAGGCAGAGCATGGCCAATGTTTCTTGATAGTGTTGTAAACGTCAATAAAGTAGTTGTTCCTAAAACAAACAGCAATTTGAAATATTTTGTATCAAAGGACATTGAAATAAAAAGAAAAGTATTTTGCTTGCCATAATCGCCAAAACTTAAATGCCGGTTTGACTAATTCCAATTTACATAAATAAACTATCAATTTTGTGTAACACATCCATTCAAATAAAATCAAAATAAATTTATTCCCACAGAACAATACAATATCCAGCATACAGATATAGTTCATGATTGTATAGGCGGCCTCAAATTATCATATGCACAACAAACAATTAACATATTACGAATTTGTACTAATTATGATATAAACTTTTCATACATTAAAAATTATATGTATAGTGTGCACATATTCGACGCTGTACGATACCGGAAGCCAGAATGTAGTAATGACTCCGGCGGCTCAAGCCTACGCGTTAAGGCTAGATATAGTACTTCAATGCAGTCGTAAGGATTTGTTACTCTTTGGGGCTTGAGCCAGCTCCAAGCTAGTTGTAAACATTTCCGCTAGATAGCAGCGCAATGCACTTTTTGTGCCAGATTAAAGTATAGTTGTGGATTTTCCCGCTAGATAGCACTCTGATGCACTTTTTGAGTCATGGCGTGACTTGAAAATCTGACAGCTCTTATCAGTGAGCGTGTTTTGGTAAGGTATTTCGCAGTTTTATTAATTTATTTTTATGAATGGATGTCGGAGGATGGTAGAATCAAAATGTAATAAACTGGAGAATTATTGCCTAGTTTTAGATTTAATGTCCTCCTTATTATTTACTAGGCTATGACCTTTAAGTGTTCAACGTAGCAGAATTGTTTTGTAATTTTGTTGTTTTCGGTCAGAGGCTAGGCCTATTCAAAATTGTACTAGGAAGATAATAATATAGCCCATGTTACAGGAAAAACAGGTAAATTTAATAGGTCTATTGGTTAGTCAGATAAGATTTAGTTCAGGCTTTGGATTTTGATGACCTATGCGGCTATGAGGCTGCTGACATTATCTAGTGAGTTTAACCTAAAAACTACAAGGCGGCTCTTTAAACTCCTAACATCTCAGTATAACATGCAATAATTTTCAAATTTAATTTTTTAAAGAAACTATACTTTAATGGCTTAGTCATAATAGTGTTGAAGTATGATCCCAATCAAAACTTGGTAAGTAGAGTTAGATGCCTTTTCAATTAGCCGATAATACATTTTAGAATTTCTTTGTACAATAAACTATTGGATTATTTGTAATATGCAAACCCATTTTCACACTTTAAAAGTTGAGGTTTTACACACACACACTAAATAGAATAGCTTATTCATTCTTGTAAAAAATGTGTTGTGTTACACAGGTCAAATAACAGAAAACATTTGTGGAGTTCATACCAGAAACTGTGTGTTCCTCCTCATGCAGTTAACCTACTCGGCAATGATCTGGGAAGCCAGTTTTCGTAAGTCGGAGGCAAGGGCAAAAAGAAATCAACGTATTGGAACTGTTTCAAGTTTTAGCAGGTACAATAATATAATAATGGCTTATTAAAAATATTTTAATTTCCAAGCAAACTTCAGGTCTGTTTCCATTCTTCTCCTGATTTTGTATTGGCAACAAATTAAGCCGAGTTAGGTAACAATAACAATTTGTTTAATGTCAATTTTCTTACAATCAAAAATTCAAAATGTATTTTTTACAATATCCTAAGTACCACAACCAAGGCTTTAGCCTAATTAAAACAATTCAAGGGTTATGGAACTTTTACCTATCTGTAAACTCTCTAACTTGTATAAAACCAATTTTGGGCAAGATAATTTATTAGATTGGTTTTGAATTGGTTTGAATCAGTCAGGACTGTTTATGCAGCAGGGTTCACACCTAGGAAGCAATAAGGGTCTGGGGCCTTTTAAAATTTTAAGGCTTAAAACATGGATTTTAAGCTAAATTTGAAGTAATATTTTCTTTATCCAACGATTTTTAAAAATAATTTATGATATTACCATTTGGTATAACATATTTTACATAAATATATAATGTATACCTTAAATTATCACAAATGAAAATTTGATTGAGTTAAAATAATTTCTGTGTAAGAACTGAAGGGCTAGAGAGAACATACGTATATGTTAAAAATATGCACCATATTAAACTTATTCACAATCTGAAAACTACAAATGAGAATGAACAGCAGGAAAATAGTTATAGCCAGTTTAAAACTTCGACCAACATTTTTTGAAATCACATATTTTGCATTTTGTACATTTTTATCGCTTCAATATTAAAACGCAAAACATCGTACTAAATGACACATACAACAGAACACGTTGACAGACGACAGTGAGATGACAACAGTGAGGAGGTAAATCCACCGAAGAACCAACCAATGAGAGCGCAGCTGTCAAGAAAGCAGCTCCTCGCAAGCTCTGGTTAAGCGGCCTCCCTCTGGAGGTAAATGGAAGAACAGGAGCTTCTTGCCCAAGCAACTTTGAAACTAACAAATAAATTTACCATTCTCACGTTGTAAAAATGTAATCATTCAATGAGCCGCCACTGGTTTGAATAATAACTTTTAATATTGTCAGGAAGTCTATTGTACAATATTCTACCGGCTTCAACAGGAAGTTTATCACATAACTGAAGTCTATGGTAGTTTGGAATTAATTACTAAAATAACTGAGAGAATCCAAACTATCAACAATATAAAACGGATGGAATGTTTAAGGTTAATTTCTTGGTATATTTCAGCTATAAAATAAGCATATATATATTAAAATGGTTGTATTTTGCAGATGTAGTTCTCCAGCATGCCAAAGAAGCAATCGACCTGACCATGCACGCAGCAAAGACCATCGTAATTGTTCCAAAAGAAATAAATTCCACAGGTAAGATTATTAATTTATCATTTTTAAAACTTTACAAATTGTATAGCATTTTTTAGATATTACATAGGTAATTAGTTGCATCAGTCGGAGTCAAAGGTGCCTTCAGGCATTCTGTCTGGCCTGGCTATATCTAAACACATTCCACTTTCTAGGTTATACAAATCAAATGAATACATCCAAATTTAAATCTAGAATGTAAACTAAGATAAGCATATTTATCTGAATCCGGGACGCAAAGGCGTAACTAGGATACCGTTAGGGGGTGGGGGTATTTACCGGTGGTCGGGAGAGTTATGAACACCACCAGTAAGATAGGGGATCGTGAAATAATAAACCTTTGATGAATCCAGGAGAAATTCTGTTTCGAATCACTCCTTAAAAAATCAGGACGCCCTTCAGGGCTGACCTAGAAACATCAGGGCAGGTAAGATACTTCAGTATTTGCAAGGCAAGAAAAACTCATTTGAAACTAGAAACTATTGTTGTACCTAGAGTGGTTCTTCCAGGAGTAGAGTTAGCGTCAAGCCAAAAGGACACCCAAGACACTGCCACTATCAGAATACTCGGCATGTAGTAGTCCATGATGTAAAACCCTGACTGTCTGTGCACCACAAAGTGAACCGACAAAGTGCTGAAGTTCTTTGCTAAAACAAAACATAATCTTTTAAATCTGCATATTTTCCAAAGAATTAATTCTTTAAAAACCAAATGTAAAAAGTATTTCTCCTATGTAGTATTAAGATATTAGTTATTAATATCGTTCAATGGAGTCCTCCTGTAGTTTCTGCTTTTTTGGATTTTGGAAAGAGAGAAAATGATCCAGGCATAAACTCCTCCAGTGTTAGGTTAAGAGAATTGTAAATTGCATGCTACTGTCTTTGTAGCTAGCATTAGCTAGCTTTGTAGATTGCATTAGATGGAAGAAATATTTCAGCAACAACTACTCCAATCCCACTATAATTCTAGCAAAAGCCAATTAAGTCTCTTCTATCTAACAATGCAATAGCATCTTAAATGGTAAATTCTTCGATAGCTTTGAAGGATGAATTAGTTAAGTACTCCCGTTTTCAGCAACCGGTAGTTATGTTCTCTTCCAGGATGTAACTAGGCTCCCATATGCAACATTAAACATTTAGCCTACTTATACATAGCTTAGCAGACTTATAGCGGGTTGGAATCGTTCGCGACTCCGGAGTTCATCGCTCCGCTGGCGTAAGTTCGAACCCTGCAGACATCACTAACAAGTATAATGTAACTATACATGGTAACGCTAGTTAAAGGTCAAGGTTGAGTGGTAGAAAGGAAGTCCTAACTTAGCCTCGTTAAACAATACAGACTTTATAACCCGCATAAACGATTACCAGATTTTCCGTAGAAGTTGTCCACATGTTGTGCAAGATTGGTAGTGGCGTGTTGATCGTAGCGAGCGATGGAACTGTTAAGAATCACGTCCTTCAGCTTGTATTCCGGGAGTTGCAAACCTTCGTCGAACGTAACCGGAGAGTTCGGCTCCCACTCCAACATTAATTGGCTGGAATTGTATCCCCCTGGCAACAATAAAGACACTGTCATAATTTTAATGACTATAGTTGTCAGAGATATCCTAGCTAAAGCCACTACTTTGTCCTTTGTTGTAAACTGTTACAAAGTTAGGTTAGCGGACCCGTGGCGGTTTGGTATTCCGCGCGATTCCGAAGCTCATCACTACGGGTTCGATCCCCGCAGTGACCAGATACAATTCGAAAAGTGACTCTACGGTGACACTAGGTAAAGGTCGAGGTTGGGTGGTAGAGAGGACCTTGTAGTCCTAACTTCGCCTCGTGAAACAAGACAAACTGTTACCAATTCATTTATTATTATTTTTTTAGTATAATTTTTAAAATTCAAAACATAGACAAACCTGAAAGTGATAAACACTACACTTGATGAATATTTAAAACTTAATAAATTGTACATAGAAAACCTTAGTATTGAGATACATGGACGATTGAGATACATGCTTGTAAACATGTCAATTCAATAAATTATTTATTTATTTATATTACTGATAAGTCTTCAATTCCGTAATTGTCACACTTTTTATTAAAATCTAAACCTTAACTATGAGTTCAAATAATATTGTACTTACAGCTTTCCATGATTATTGGACACTTTTGCCCATCAAATGGAAACTTTTGAAAGTTCATTGAACATCCGAGCGTTACCTTTATCCTAAAAAAAATTACATATTATTAGAGTTCATTAAAATTTCTGATTATTTTATCAATGGTTCTTTCACCAAAAATGTTAGAAACACAAAAGCTGTTTGAAAATTAAACTCCTTTCAAAAATACCACAATACGCACCATTTGTAGAAATGTTGTATTATATACATTTTAATGAGAATTCTTTACATTATACTTTGATATATTCACTATAAGATTTGAAGCATTTATTAAACCAAGGGTCATATTTTCTAAGCTATTACATAACATTCCGTCGCTAGTGTCTATATTGAAAAGTTAGTTCCTGTAACCAAATAATATTCTAGGGTTAAAACAAACGCAGATAAACTCTTTCTCCTAACATATCCAAATTTAACTTGCACATAAGAGCGCTATCTACTTTCAACTAAACCCTTGCTAACGCTAGGTTTGACAGTTATCAGTTCAAAGAAGGACCAGTTGTTTAGCCAATTGTTACGTGCGCAGTGTTTTGTGTTCCTTGGGCGGACGATATCAGCCTTTCTCTGAGGTGACCACTTAGGCTCACCCTTAAGAAAAGAAATGCACCCGGTGGCGCCTGTCCTACCAAAGTTTCAGTAATTTTCAACTCCATATTAGTGTCTGTTGTAATTCTTCATAGCTACAGAAATATACAGATATGATCGGATCAAATGTGATTTACCTGGACAACTGAACAACCGTGCCGTCTGGCCAGAAAGAAAACAACATGTCTCTCCTAGACGAGCCCATGACTCGGGACTCTTGCTCGTTGACAATGTAGATGTGAGGAGACCAGATCTGGTCCAGCATCTGACCTCCTTCGTACTTGATGTAGACCTGATGCTGCAGACGAGGATCTCTCCACCGATACCGCAGCAGGATCTGCGTTGTAAAGCGCTGAAAATATTTATCTTTTATTAATTCAAGGTGTTCAAGGCTAAAGCGCCGCTGGCATGAGTGAATCAGATTTCCTTTGCAATTTGTAACTCTAATCGCTCCATTCACAGCCTCGCTTCGGCCTTCGACCTAAGATTTTTTGTTCCACTACGACGGATGTTTTGATGCTGTGAGCATAGCAAACCTTCTGCCTTCTGCCTCAGCTTGGCCTCCTGTATGATCATGGGCCTTACGGCTTTGTTCATTCTCAAAAATCGCACAATTTGGTCACGTTTAAGTCATTGACATCTGACTGACAAACTTGATCATGTTTAGCCGTGAGGGGAGGAAGACGGCAGATCTGCAGCGCTATCTGTGCTCGGGTTGCCACAACTAT
Source organism: Matsumurasca onukii (assembly GCA_018831715.1). Lineage (NCBI taxonomy): Eukaryota > Metazoa > Arthropoda > Insecta > Hemiptera > Cicadellidae > Matsumurasca > Matsumurasca onukii. The sequence continues at coordinate 7,809,205 of CM032058.1, read as the reverse complement.
GTTATTTGCTTGCTTCAGCCATTTGGCATCTATGCGCCATCCACCTAATATAACATAATCTTTGACGAAACATTACCAAGTTCTGTGCATCGATGGATTCCAAGGCGTAGACGTGTATGTGAACGTAGACGGTTGTTTTCTCAGTGGGCAAGGGCCTGCCCCACTTGTCGTAGCGGGACGGGTCAGTGAGGTGGTCCATGTACTTCTTCTCCCTCAGAGCCAAACTCGAGTTCCCTTCATATGTTGGATCCTCTTGAGAAAGCACTCTGTAAATGTACAAAGCGTGTGAAAAGAAATTGTGTTAAAAAACAAACTAACTTCCTTGGTAAGTTGCGTTGCAAAAGTATCCAACAAACAAGTAATACGACAGAAATTTATTATGAAAGTAAAACTAATCATGGCAGTGTATGAAATTATTGTAGTGGGCATTTATGAAAACTTAGGTTTTAAGAATGTATAACACCACCATTGTTATTGAATAACATTTTTGAAACCACATTGTTTTTAAAGCAATTTAAACGTTAACAAATTATTTATTGAAACCTCATAAGAGAAAATATTATTTTTTACTATTTATTATAATCTTCTTTAACTGTGAGAACTTTAGATTAATTTGTGAAAAGCAAATGGTGAAATACATTCCCCTAGACCAACTGTGTGGTGTGCATTATGAAAATTTGGAATTGTAGGATCCTACTTAGAAGAGAAAGGTCATATCGTAGCTGTGAATTTTGAGCGCTATGTCTTGAGGTTAGAAAAGTTTTTGGGGGCCAAGAATTGAGGAGATAGTTGGAGAGTTGAAGTTCCAACAGTTTAGTCTCAGTGGAAGAACTTATAAGAGTTCCGAGAGAAACATGCTTTCTTAGAAAGGTCTTATGTGATGGGCAGCACGGTTCTTTGATTTCTTGATGTGTGATTTCACGGTTTTTTGATGTGTGATTTCTTTTCAAAGTGGCTACTTAAAAGATAAAGTGTTCAAACACATTCCACAAACTTTGCCAGAGCCAAGAGCTCGGATAGTTAATTGAAGAGTTTAACGTCGTTCCAAAACTCAAAATACATCTCTAATAGTGCATCAACAATGGCAGTCACCATCAGGTTGACATTATTTTCAAAAACAACATGGTATGTTTTGATGATTTCAAAAATCTTTTAAAACAATGTAAAACATGTTTGTTTACTGATTAAAGTCCTTTCAAACAGCTCAGCCCATTTTGTTGCACCCTGTATTGTTAATTCAATCATTCTAAAATTATTACTGGCACTGAAATCGGAATACTGTTACAGCATTTAGATTATCAATTGAACCTTTCTTTGAGTAGTTGTGTAATTTAATATTTGTTGCTGTATTTATTATACATTATTTAATACTAAAGAAAATTAATGTGAAGACAAAGTGTGTGGACCGAAACGGGATTTGAATTCGGGTCTCTCACTTGTCAGGTGATTATGCTAACTATTACACCATCCGGCCCACCTATTTATGCCTTCAAATTTAGAAGTACTTAAATCTGAATGTTTATCCAAAACATGTGACTGTCAATAGCGACTTTAAATCAACAAGCTGGAAATATTACAAACATAATTTAAATCATCATCTAATCATGTTGGGCTGGTTATTATAGAAGAATGAACTTAGAAATACAGAAAAATCACCTTATACAAAATATTTAAAAGCTTACCCAGATAAAGAACGCAGAAAGAAGTATACACAAAAGTACAACAAGCAACGAGTTTTGTTCTTCATGGTTTAACAATACAGATTAAATTGAGGCTGGCTGGTTTTTACTCGAGGTGATGTTTACCCAAGATATTCTCAGCAGTTGTCTTAGAGTTAAAACATTGTGTGAACTTGTTTACCTAATGACTTTATCACTTTCCACTCCTCCACCGTTTAGCACTGGTTAAGTGGCAGAATCAAAAACGTAGTTGAAATCTACATGCAGATGTTTTGGGGTAGGGTGAAAATATTTTGCTTTTTCAATTTGTATACTTGGGGTTTGGGTTGTAATTCCGATTTTATAATCAGGTGCCTCTTACATTTTGTTTAGCAAAATAAATATTGTATATGACGACGGAATATTATGCATGTGCTTTGCAGTCAGAATCATAAAATCATCAAATTAGTTCTTAGAGAGATGTATAACTGCATGAATTTTTGCAAGAATGAAACTTTTAAAAATCATTTTTCTATAGAAACTTGCATTCCGTATGCAGTTTGAATGCATTTTCCTTAGAGACGTTAAATTTTCTCTTTTCAGTGTTCAAAAGTTTGTAGCGGTGATGAACATACTTATGTTAGTTATTAGAGTATTTGAGCCGTATAATTGGTTATCATAATTTAAACTAAGACAGATTAATCCAGATAAATTTTGACAGACTAGCCCAGGCTTCTAACAAAAGCAAGGCCATGTGGAGCATCGTTAATGCAGAGAGAAAAGCGCATGAGGAGCCAAAGGAAATCGCGTGGAAGCTGTTAGTGAATGACAAATTAATCACGAGTCCCAATATGGTAGCTGAATGTTTCAACAGTATTTTACATCTATTGCTGACCAAACACTAAAAGCAAACAGCTCACAGAAAACCAATTACCACTTATTCAAGCCAGACGCTGAAAATGTACTTTTCATTCCTTCCAGCAACTACTGAAGAGGTCCGAGCTATATACATCTAAAGCCTTCATCCTCTACCGGCTGTGACATTTCCTCCAGACTTGTAAAGTTCTGTGAAGAGGAACTTTGCTACCCTACTACAATTATCAATAAGTCTCTAAGTCAAGCTGTCCCCACCAACCTAAAGATCGCTAAAGTGTATCCACTCCATAAGAAGGGCAAAAAGGAGGACGTGGGGAACTATAGACCAATATCCCTGGTTCCTACTTTTTCTAAGGTGCTGGAAAAGGTAGTGCTGATACGTCTGCAAAAGCATCTCTGCCAGAACGATTTAGTACCTAAGGGACAACATGGGTTTTTACCGGGCAGGTCTACAATCACTGCAGCAAAGGAAATTGTAGAGCACATCGTGGATTCCTTGGAGAGTGGGAAAACAGTCAGTGCAGCCTTCTTAGACCTTAGCAAGGCGTTTGATTGCCTCGACCACCAGCTCATTTTGGAAAAACTTCGAACATTTAGCATCGAGGGTACTGCGCTAAAATGGTTCAAATCTTACCTCACCGGCAGGCGTCAACTAGTTGAAATCAGTAATACAATCAAAGGAAAAACTAGCAAAATCAAGTCAGAGCTCATGGACATCTCTAGAGGTGTCCCTCAAGGTTCCGTGCTGGGCCCGGTCCTTTTTGCGCTATTTTCTGCTGATCTGCCTATGTACATGAGTATTTACAGTCATACTGTAATGTTTGCAGATGACTCAGTACTTCTGACCAGAGATAAGGAATCTCAGAAGTTGGAGATAAACAACTTCATCTCGATCAGTAAAGCCATGGAGTACTGTGCCAATAACGACCTTGTTTTCAATGAGAGTAAAACTCAGCAGGTCATCTTTGGAAAGCATAAAAATGACATCACTTGTCCCCTTGACATTCAGCCAACTGAGTTCACAAAACATCTTGGACTGATTTTGGACCAAGAGCTTCGCTGGGACGTCCATGTCAGTCAGCTCTGTCAAAGGCACTTCAATATTTGCACTGAGAAGAATTGACTGCGTTGCAACTTCCGGCCTTCACGCTAGCAGCATATCGTGCACTTGTAGAATCTCACATCAGATATGGGATAACCCTTTGGGGAACTCCACCAAAGAAAACATCCAGCGAGTCTTTGTTCTTCAGAAGCGTCGGGTGAGGATTTTGGGAGGTCTACAACAACAAGACAGCTGCAGCTTTTCAAAACCATCAAAATCTTACCAGTAGCAGCTATCTACATTTGTGAAGTCATCATCTTCTCTTCTGGCCAGAGACTGCTGAAAAATGCTGATGTTCATGGACACAACACAAGGGGTGGCGCTGACTACAACCTTCCAGTCCACAAGACGGCAAGATTCTCTAAGAAGCCATCGTATGCCGGAGCTGCTTTGTTCAATATGCTTCCAGCAGGAATCAAATGCAGTGACACAACGACACTTAAGAAAAGACTACAACAGTGGATGGCTGAGGAACCCATCTACAACATGGAGGAGTTCATTATCCGATGCAGAAGAAGGCACCTTGGCAACACATCATAAACATGTTATACACTTCATCATAACACATTTATTTATTTATTTTAATTCTTGTTATTAGTTATTTAAATGTTTTCATTGTTGACACTATTTCTAAGCTCTACGCTGATGTAATAAAGCATATCTCTCTCTCTCTCTCTCTCATAATCCTTTCTCAGTGCTAGTTTAAAGCTTGAAGAACAGTTATGACGTTTTTCATGTTTCTAGGTCTCGTAGAAATTGTGGTTAGTTAGTGAGCAACATTATGATTTTACAATCCGTATTTTTAAAAAAGGGTTGTCACCGTAATTAACTCCAAACTAAACTTTATAGCAGGGAAAAGTGAGGAGAAGGTCAGATAGAAACCTCATCCAGTGGCTTCCAAGAGACCCTGCTACTTTGCTACTTAGTAGTAGAATTTGAGAATTTAATCGGTAAAATTTTCACCAAATAAAGACTTGTGAATTATCGACTGCCTGTATATTTAGAGGGTATGGAATAGCCTTTAGTAAAGCAGGAAAACAAGGGACTCTTCTTTTGACAACAGTTTTAACTGTATTTTCATATCCAAGTTATTATGCTCAATATTTTATATATACCATAAAGCCGGTTGTACATGAGACTGACTGGTGACTGAACGAGTAAAGGCACGAGTAAAACGTAAAAGGCACAGAATGTTTAGGCAGTTCCCAGCTTGCTCAACCACATACTCTTTTAGCCGATATTTTAGCGGCAAAACAGTTGCTTGGATCTTCAATCGTATGAAAATCGTTAGTGTGGAAATAAATTTCCTACAACTTTTGTATTTAACTTTTTCCCACCCCTGACGGTTTCATTGCTAGATCAATTTGAGTTTAAATTGTCAAAACTTAAACTAAAATTATTAAACTAGTGGCAAACTACAGACAGAAACACAGTGGGTGAAGCGAATTTGTCTTAATCATAAGCATAGCGAATGCCCCCAAAATATGAGGTTACAGGCCGAGTGGGCCTCCAATAACATAGAACCCTTTTTAAAAACTTGGATTTTATTGCGGCAGCTTTCAAATGTCATCTTCGGTCAACAAGTACTTACAAAAAAATAAAATATAATATTTATATTATATAATTTTAAATTAAAGACAGAAGATGCGAACAAATATGTAATTAAACTACATGTTTCGACCATATAAAGATAATTTTTAAGTGTCGAGAAACAAGCACAAACTATTCCATTTTCTCGACACTTGAAATTGATCTTAATATGTTTGAAACATGTAGTGTAATTACACATTTGTTTGCATCTTCTGTCTTTAATTTAAAATATTCTGTAATATAATAAAATGCAAACTTGGTCTTCATGTATTACAAAATATTTATATAATTGGAAGAAAATATTTTTTTAAATGTTAGCCTTGTTGGCCAAAGATGACTTAGATCTAAACCGGTTGTAAGAAATTCAAAAAGGGACCATGTTATTTGTTTTATATAATTATAATAGCCTTAAATATTTATTTGAAAGCGAAGGAGATTTATAGTTCACAGTATATGACGACAGTAAGTGCCTTCAAGTGTGAGTGAGGTTTGTTCAGCTCATTAGTGATTTTCCAAGAAACTCAGGGCTTTCGTTTGTAACAAGCTGCCTCGGATTAGCACCCTCGTGTTGTTCACCAGCTCCTGAATGTCCTACTCACATTTTTGCTTATTTAACTTTCCAAACAAATTTAAAATTGAGAATATTCCAAGCGATTCCAACTTGTGGCCATAGCTCAGTGGTAGAGTGTGTTCTTGACACCAAATCGGCCCGGATTAACTTCTTTTTGACGCTGCAGTAAACCTTGTTCACGATGGTCACTCTCCGTGGTTTGAAAGTTAGGTTAAGTCGTTGGTCCATTCCATTGTTTGTTAGGCTATTAATTGATGACGCGAACTGGGGAACAGTCTGCACTAGTTTGTAACAAGACTGCACCTCATCATCCATCAAAACACTTATCACACTCACCCTTCATCCTATATTCACCATAAAATACCCTCTAGGAGTGGTCAGTGTCTGAAACCACAGTATTAAAGTCAAGTAACTGGAAATAAAACACTATTTATTACCAAAGCCATTTGATTCAAATGAGGAATTTTACAAATAACTAGCTAAAGAAGATGTACGAGATAAGAGTTTCAACATTATGATTTTATGGAAGAAACTACAAAATTACTATCCTGCTATTATTATTTAATTTTTTATTTACGTATTAGTTGCATCGATGATTGGTTCCCAGATTTCTAAAGGGTGATTAAAAATTGAGAAATACTTCCACTGACTTTACCTAGTAAGGTTTAGCCACTAGGCATGCGACATTTTACAAGCTAAAGATTGTCTTGTTTAACAAAGCAAAGTTAGGACTACAAAGTCCTCTCTACCACTCAACCTCGACCTTTACCTAGCATTACCGCAAAGTAACTTTATAAATTGTTAGTAGTGACTGCGGGGATCAAACCTGCGCCACCGGAGTGGTGAGCTCCAGAGTCGTGTGTGACACCAATCCACCAAGGATCTGCTAATATAGTGAATGGTAAAACCAGACCCAGGACTGTGAAATGAGCACCAATCCTCCCCAGGACAAGTTTTGAGCATTTTTCAAAACTTTATTAACATATGTTATCATGTATGTTCTTTTCAGGTCACATTTTTTGTCTGACTGTCCTAAAACTTGGCACAAATGTTCCTTTTGTAAATATATTAGTCAAGTCTGTTGGCCAGCAAAATTGGAATCTGGGAGCTCCCATTTAGGGGAAATTTCTCCAAAAATAGAGTTTCAACTCTCTTAAAATAAACCCCTGAAAATTGTGGAATGTTTCTACTGGCTAATAGTGTGAAAAAAAACCTCAGTAGTTCGTAAAAAAATAGGTTGATCAACAGGTAATACAACAAAACAACTCTAATCCAACAGTTTATTATACATTAAAGTAAAAACAAAGTCCAAGTCCAGTAAAGACAATTAAACAAGACGAAAGCAGCAGGAAAACATATTCTGCTCTTGAGATCGATTAAGTTAGCGACTTGTTGAGGCGTCATGGTCAACACACTCTTGGACGTCTCTTCATCCCCCTCCTCGAGCTGGAGTGTGGTTGCGGCGGTGTTGTTTTGTAAGATGTTCAGTTGTAGGTTGTTGATATCGATGCTCTCCCCAGAAGCTGTGCTAGGCTTTACCTGCAGGAAAAAGGTTTTACCATTAAAACATACGAAATGAAACTGAGAGAACGTAAATTGATTAAAGGAAGGACATACAGTAGAGTAAAAGTCCTAATTAGTTAATTTCCATAGGAAATAGAGCTAGTCTTTTGTATCGCCACAGAGAATGAAGCATCGTAGAACTAAACGATTTGTAGTTTTGATATTTCCAACATTTCCTGAGTCAAATGTAACAAGAACCTTGGATGGGATTTGACTTCAACACAATTTGAGAAAAGTTACAGACCGTTTCATAAAAATATCAGTTATTTTATTTTTTTTGCTGCTTTTTTTGTTAATGGCTGAATAATTTTTAATATATTTTCACCGTTCTTATAGTTCAAATTACAATTTATAGCTGCTCAACACATGTAGTGGTACCAAAGATAATGTTATGGTAGGTAAAGTGTGCATAGTTGCCACATGGATGAGGCAGCAAAATAAACATAGTTGCGGCAGCCAAAACACAGATAGTGCTGTGAGCGCTGTCGTCTCTCACTGTCTTTTTCTCCCCTCCACTCTACCAAATTGTGCGATTTTCGAGAACGAACAGACTTGCGCATGGCTCTACTTGAGACTCTTAAAAGAACCTGTACAGAATTTTGCCATGAAGTCAGAACAAATTGTTAGTGGTGACTGCGGGGATGAAACCCACACCGCCGGAGTGATGAGCTCCAGAGTCGCATGCGATACCAACCCGCCAAGAGTCCTCTGTATAAGGTGTTATGGGACACCTTGTATGTGTGGATTTGAATTTTTTAAGCACCTTAAAAAGTTAAAATACATTCTCATAGTGGGAATTTTATTTGCCGATATACTCACAGAATTTAAACTCGCCACACACTGCTGCTGCAAGTCAACCGTAGACGACACACAAGACAGTGAAGTCGAGTTGAGCAAATCTTCAAACTGTTTGTGATACAATTCCGGAGTCAAAGTTGACTGTAGGATGTGCTTTCCGCTTACTTTTTGTAATTTAACATTTTTCCTGGAAAAATATAAAACTGTGATGGTTTGGAAAGATAATTGATTGTGCTTTATGGTTAACTTTTATCATCGTTTCAGTGTGTCTGAACTTCTCAAGTTTCAATTACTTTCACTTTCAAAATTTTGTCAAAGTTCTTCTGGAAAACTACTTAACAAAGTTATAAACTAAAGTTATTAGCTAATTATAGATATTTGTGAGATTTTATTACAAATATGAACCATATGAATAAATCTAGTTGAAGAAAAAACAGCTAGATTGAAATTAGAAGTTATGAAGTAGTATTTGATCTATAATCTAGTTCTTCCGGTTCACACCGCGTCAAATTATCATTACAATTTTCTTGAAATATTTCGGTCTCACTGTGGAGTACCATCTTCAGTCACTGATTTGCTGATACTGAGATACATGCTGTCTGCTATCCTATTGGTCAAAGGGCTGCCAATTGTCCTCTGACCAATAGGATAAGACAGCTATCTCAATCAGTGACTGAACAGAGACCAAAAGATTTCATGTTAATTGTCATATTAATTTGACAGAGTGTGAACCAGAAGAACTAGATAATAGTTGTGACACCGGTCCAAAAACCTATTTCATCAATTTCACAAAACTTAAATAGAATAGAATATGATTTTCTTGTTTCAGCATGAGTACAATACAATTAATTTCACTTATTAATTGAAGGAACAGTATTCAACAATGTCATTCAATAGGAACTCATAAAAACTCTATACATACTTTCTTCGGCTTATTGTGTTGACAAAAGCAAACTCGACCAAACTTCCGAAAATGAACACAGTACATCCAATAAACCAGATTTCAGAGGACTTGATGTACGAGACTTTTGGTAGAGACTGACCGATATTCCTGGATAGTGTGATAAACGTCAATAATGTACTAGTACCTAGAACACAAATATTTTTGAGTTATTACCATTTTTTTTAAATTAATAATTTTTATTATTGCTGTAATGGGTAGAGTAAAAATAAATATGAGTAGTTGCATCTTTTTTACAACTAATTAAAGTTTGACATGTAAATGTCTATGAGGATGATTTAAGAAACCAACGTGTGGCTAATATTTGGACTTTCAATGGTGTTTACAGCTTTCCTCACAAAGAACATGTTCGGAACTTAAATGTGATAGGAAATAGTTAGTGTAGAATCAAAAAGAGAGCTTGGACTTGCAAGGGGGAGTGTACTTAAAAATAATTTGTTCAGGGTCTGCTTCAGCTATGTGGCAACGCTCCAAAACAAAAGTTTACGGCAGTCTGTTTTTCACCGTTCAAATTAGTTTTTGCATTGAACAAAATTATATATTTGGATACTAGAGGAGTTTTTTGACACGTGTATTGAGAGGTTTTTTTAATTAGAATTTTAAATGCAGAAAATAGGGTAGAAAAGCACTCAAACTTGGGCAGTTTTAAAGTTTATTTAGGACACTACTGAATAACTGAGAAATCGGGATCCATACATGTGTCAGAAAACTTCTTCAATTTCCAAGTATATAATGTAAAAATTATTTTGAAAGGTGAAAAAGGGCCACCATTAACCCTCGCAAGGGCTTGGTTTGACAGTTAGGCCGCATCAGTTGAAAGAAGGCCCGTTGTTTAGCCAGTTGTTACTTGCACGATGCCATGTGTTGCTTGGGCGGACGAATTCACCCTTTCACTGAGGTGACCACTGAGACAGACTCAAAGAGCTAACTTACCTAACTGTAGAACTCTTACCTAAAATAGTACGTCCGGGGACAGAATTAGCGTCGAGCCAGAAAGAGACCCAAGACACCGCTACAATCAACACACTCGGCATGTAGTAATCCATGATGTAGAACCCAGACTGTCTCTGGACATCGAAGTACATGGTCAGAGTGGTGAAGTTCTTTGCTAAAACACAGAAGTTTCAAACATAAACACTTTTAGTTTGAGTAATGCCAGAACTATGTATATAAAATTAAGAAATAATAGCAATTTTCTTTATATATTGCAATATACAATGAAAGCTGTAACATGAACAAAACACAAAATGTTGTTTAAAATTTAGATACTAATTCAACTGATTAACCATATAACTGTAATATCGATTAATTAATCATTATAAAGATATGTTTGATAATCAAGTCTTGTAAAAATGTAGAAACACATTCAAAAAGTGTTCTTTTCAAGAATAATAAATTTATTAATTAAAATTATATTTTTGTTTGAAAAAAATGTATTGTTTTTAAATATTTCTGTTTTTTTTTTTAAGTTAACTGGAAGTTTTGTAGTATGCTATATAAGCCAAACGTAATACATTATTTTCACCATAAGAACAATCTAAATCTTACTAAAACAAAACATTCAACTGCTCCGGAAGACCAAAAATGTGAAAAATAGTGTTTAGCACTTTGCATATACCTTCTGTAAGCTACTAAAATTCTCAACGGGTACAACCAATTTATAAGTGTGTACAGGAATTTATTAAAGTAAAAATCAGCTGAACTCTTCGACTTTTGTGGTCAGTTTCACAACTATAAACAAGTTCTTCCAGTTTACGCTGCATATTGATGCATCATATAATTAGTTTGAATTATTTCAGTCTCCCTTGGTGTACCATCTTCAATCACTGATGGCTGAAATATTTCAAACTATTATTATGATGTTTGACACAGTGTGAACCGGAAGAACTAGATTATAGTTAAGAATCAGCACAGTTAGAACTTGACAATGAAGCTATCTACCTGATTTTCCATAGTAGACATCGACATGCTCGGCCAGGTTGGTTCCTGCCTGTTGATCGTAATGGTTGATGGAGCTGTTGAGGACGATGTTCCGCAGAGTGTACTCGGGCAGTTGCAATCCTTGGTCGAACGTGACGGGAGAGCTGCGTTCCACACCAGCTTCAGCTGACTTGCGTTGTAGCTCCCTTGTCAACAAGAATAAAAGCTTCAACAAGCTTCCCTTACGGAGCATTAGAGTCAAAGTGGGACATAAAGTTCTTAGGAGAGAATATCGACAAATTTCTTACGTGAAACGAGCATATTGATAGTGTATGGTATGAAACAGGATCTCACGCTATGTGATTTCTTTCAACATCTTGCTCCTTAGAAGTTCTTAGAATGGCATATTCCAGTTTAATTTACCCCATATTTCCTATGGTGTAGTACTTTGGGGAAGTAAATTTGAAAGATTGTTTGGGTTGCTAAACAACCCTGGATCCGGAGGCTTTTGAAAAATCTCTGAAGGCTCAGCTCTTAGACAATCTATTGTCTTCCGTGTTCGAGTACTTAACCGTGACATTATAGGCCTTGCCATCTTGCCTGGTTGTGTGTAATGTAAATAGTGTTTGACTCAGTCTATCCAGCATTGACGCAGCAGAAGGCAAAAGCTAGCACTTAGAACTATTTCAAAAGTTTCTTTGAGAGAGTCGTGTCAAGAATAATTCAAGAAGTTTTTCTGCTGACTTTACCCTGCCTTTATAAATAAGATGAAATGACCTTATTACATTATCATCAAGCATAGTGTCATAAAAATCTAAAGGTTTGACTTGGCGAATGGTCATAGCAAATCATAGTGCTATAGATTAGGTGTTTTAGTTGGGCCGGATGGTGTAGTGGTCAGCATAATCACCCGGCAAGTGAAAGGCCCGGGTTCAAGTTCGGTTTGGTCTAAACATTTTGTCTTCAAATTTCTTTTTAGTAATAGTATTTTTAATTAATGAACCTTGATTGTAAACCTTGGTGTTTCTCTCTGACTTACTAAATAGATCTTTCCATTAGACTCAAGTTTTTTTGTTAGATGAAATAATTTTGAGTCAGTTTTATACTTACAGCTCTCTAAAATCAGTGGGCAAATCTGTCCATCAAACGGGAACTTTTGAAAGTGCATTGAACATCCAAGAGTGACTTTCATCCTAAAAATAAAATTCATAGTTAAAAATTTTAAAAAAATTAAAAGTAACACTTGACAAACAATAAGCTTCTTGTGGATATATTTGCTTTTAATAAGAAAGAGTTTGAAACAGGAGGCCTTCAGGCTTGTTGCAAAAATAAAAGAGTTAAGGTTTTCCTTTGTTTTTCCAAAATTATTTTTCACCGCTATCCAATCAGTGACTGAAGATGGCACTCCATAGCGGAACTGAAATATCTCAAACTAATTATAATTATTTCAGGGTACTGCCAAACGGCTAATATATTCTTCAGTTACACAGACAAAATAATATAACACAGGCCATGTCTTTTCTTATAAAATAGTACTTTAAAAGTATTACAATTATATTTTTTTAGGTATATTACCTGGACAGTTGAACAACAGTGCCGTCAGGCCAGAAGGAAATGAACATGTCTTGTTGTGAGGAGCCCAACACTTTGGCATCTTGTTCGTTGACGATGTAGATGTGAGGAGACCATATCCGTTCGAGTATCTGACCTCCTTCGTACTTGATGTAGACCTGGTGCTGCAGTCGAGGATCTTTCCACCGATATCGTAGGAGGATCTGTGTTGTGAAGCGCTGAAAAGTAAGTCATCAACAGTTAACACTTTTCTTCTGTGTATACTTGGTGAAAAGTGGATGGTATTAATAAATTAGACATTTTTAAACTTTTCACTGAATTTTAATTGAAAGAGTGAACTTTCGCCGGCTAAGGCATCTTCAGTTTAATAACAAAAGAAAGTGTTAACACTTTGCAGATGCACTAAAGAAGTGCTGTCACCTTTATACAAACCATTTATGTTCTTGACAAACCCAGGGACGTATTCAAGTATCTGCCGCCCCTAGGCAGCAAGGTTTGCCCCCTTGTCAGTGCTATCCCCAAAGTCACTAAGATTACCCCAATAATGATGTTGAAACTGTTGCATGAAAAGTTTATCTTCAAATGCCTGCTGCATCAACAATTTTAATAACTTTTTACACCCTTCTTTAAGGACGTTTTGTTGCGCTACTTTTCCGTAAAAGGGATTCAGGCATCTGATTCAAACTATGGAATGCAATGTAGTTAAGTTGTATCTCAACAGAAGTCAGAATCAAGTTTTGTGGCAGGCAAAAAACGTCCATACCCATATCTTAAGGTTGTTTTAATAATTGTATAGACTTTTCGCGTAAATTTAACGGCAAGCTATACTTACAGTGCAAGTGGCAAAGTGTGAAGTTTGTACATTTTTTTTATCATTTCGAAACAGTGACAGGCCTGAAACTTTACAAGTTGATTTCAGTCATCAGTGGAGATAGTGTAGCAGTTGAAATTAACAGGAACACGTACCAGGTTCTGAGAATCGACAGACTCCAGAGAGTAAACGTGCACGTGAACGTGAACGAAGGTTTTCTGGTCTCGCACAGGCCGACTCTCCTTGTTATACTGGGACGGGTCTGTCAGCTCGGTTAAAACTTTGGTTTCCTTCAGAGCCAAACTTGAATTCCCCTCGTACGTTGAATCCGTGGTCTCTTTCTCTGACGGATGCTCGGCTAGTTGAGAAAACACACTAAAAATTGCACATATGAAAAGAGCTTTTTTTGTTTTCATCATATATTCAATTTTATTTATAAAGATATAATAGTTAGCTTCTTGGAATTAACCTTCATAAAATTCAAGAAGAATATTAATGATAACACCCATGTACAGTAGAGTATCAATTATCCAACATTCTGTACTATCCATCGTACAACCAGTCCAAAACCATGTAAAAAGTAAAAAAAAATATGTATTAGCTTCCATTCTAATTTTTTTGTTTAAAATGTGTTTCTTTCACTTTTTTATATATTTTTATTTTATTTGCTAACTGAATATTTTTAATTAATAAAAGTATATCACCACTTCTTTAAAATTTTAATAGCTTTTTTCTGAAGGTTACCTGTTATCCGAAATTTTTAATTATCCACCTTCTGCCAGCCCGTGTATGACGGATATACGAGACTCTACTGTAGTTTGTGTAGATGTCAAATTTAATTACTTCAATGTAAATTAACTTTTAAACTCTCGCTTATTATTTATTTAATTTAATGACCAGCATAAAAACTTAGCTGTTAACTTTAAGCAGTAAATATTTACTACCCATAAAAAAAGAAGATTTGAAAAATGGATGTCAGAAAAATAGACAAAATATTTTATTACAGAAAATACACTGGACATAAAACAAACCACTAAGAAAATTCAATTGAAGATACATAAACCAAAAGTCAATAGATTTCTTCTGGATTTTTTTACAAACGTTAAATACATTTAAAATTAATTAAATGCCAGTAATAGTTTGAAGCAATAAGTACATTAAAATGTCTTACCAGGTAAAACTAGAGAAATAAAACAGGCACAAAATTAAGGAACAGTTTTCACACTTCATGATTACGGACGACGGCAGAGATTATAGTTTGAGAGTGACTTGTTTATACGGAGCTTATGTTTGTCTAAGATGTTGACAACACTTAGTACCGGTAGGAAACATTGTGAGAACCAGCTTACGTAGAAAGTGACTTGGTTAACTGTTATCCACTTGTGATATTCACTCGTAAAGTATATGTATAAAATGCTCTAGGCTTTGTATGGAATTTTTGTAATAAACCTGTTTTCAAAATTCACGGCAACGTTAAAGAATTTTATTGACACATAATAAACTTTGGTTTCAAAACTGAGAGTCCGTAAAACCATAAACGTTGGTTGTATACAGAATGTCTCAAAAAATGTATACATATGTATGTATCGGGTGATTACAAATAAAATAGACAGTTTGGATAGCTTGTGAAAAATGTATTATTTAAAAGTGTAGATCATTACTTACATGATTATATAGGAGAATTCTATCTATGTTTTTATTGAAAATATTTATGCTGGTTACTATGGCTCTTGGAAGAAGAACGGCCCTTAAACCGTTTCACAAGATAAAGCGCAAAACACGTTCACTTTGAAAGAATCGTGTATATGTTGTACAGTCTTTCTCAGGTTTTCTATTCCCCCTATTCATACATTAAGTCTATTAACTTTTCCACTAATATGAAAAGTACACTCATCACTGAAAATTAGGCAATTTAATAATATGTCGACATTTTCAAGACAATGTTGCATTTCCTGACAAAAATGTATACATACAACTTTATCATTGTCATTTAAACTTTGTGCTAATTGTAACTTATAAGGTGTCATTTTCAAACGTTTCCGCAAAATTTGTACCAACATAAACTTAAAGAAATTCCCCACAAATCTATACCACTTACTATGTTGAAATACACCAGCTTTATTTTGTAGAGGCTATTGAAGTTGTCTATTTCATTTGTAATCACCCGGTATTTGATTAACTAGAACATTTGGGTGAATGATATACAAGATTTTTGTTGCCAAGTTTATAAAATAATGTTCAAAATAAAAAAACTAACACTCATACATTTAACACATCAGTCTCAAGGGTGTAGTGGTGCGGGAACGCGTGGGAACGGCGTTCCCACACTGAAAAGATGCTTTTCAATTTTTCATGACTTTTTAAAGATTTTAAACAATTTCGAGGGAAGGTTTCCGGATTTCTCCTTCTCCTAGGTGTTTCATACTCCTTAATCTGCTTCGTAAAGTGCCTAGGTACCATACAATTACATTAATATTTATGATAACCCAGATAAAATTTTGCGTTCACACTCTGCCAAATTTACCACTACACCACTGATCAGTCTGGTATAGTTTAGCCAACTGATTGTACAGTGCCCAAAGTGATGTTATTGAAAAGTCTGAGGATTGAAAGATAACAGAACTTCCAGCATGGGTTTTCAGATTTAATTAAATAAATAGAAAAATATTGTTCAAAATCAGATGTTTTAAATTATCAACTGGAGTAAATTTGAAATAAAGGTTTAATTTTCAATTAGCTACATTAAAGTGTGTGTACATTTTTTGAGACACTGTATTATGTGTTGATGTACTCGTAATAGTTACTTTCTTTACTTCTTTTAGTAAATGTGTAACCCTTGCTTCTCAGAAGGCAACTTGATGGAAAACGTGGCTGTATCCTAGAAGAAAGGCCCTTCCCTTTACCTCCTAAACTTTGGACGATATAAAAGGCTAAAAACCATTTGTCGGTGGTTTTCAGTTGTTTCATTGCAACTAAACGGTTTCAAAATAATCAATGTTTATCAACGAATTAAAATGTAAAATATCTTAATTTTGGGGGTGGGGAGATTTTAAAACAAAATCCAGAATTTATTTTCTGCCCCGTCCTGAAAATATTTCTTTGATGGAAAGGCCAGTAACTTTCTATCTTATGTATGGTCCTTCTTGTTTACTCAATAAAATGATTTGGGGTGGCCATAACTCAATGGTCACCGTGTATGCTTCACACTAAATCAGCCCAAGTTCAACTTCTGGCGCTGCATTAACAAGTTTTTTCTGATAACCCTCCCCTGTGGTTTGATCGTTAAGCTGTTTCGTTGGTTGTTGGGCTTTTAACGAGCTAATCTGGGGAACAGTCGGCCCAAACTACAACTCATCATACAACAAAACAGTCATCACACTTACCTTTCACCCCTTATTCACCCTATAGGAATGGTCAATGTCTCAAGTCAAAGTATCAAAGTAAAGTAAATTATTGGGGCTAGTGCATCGCTCATGGACTGTGCTGGCCATTCGGTCTCCTGTTTTGTAGACTGTCTCAAGGATTTTCTAGCGCTGTTCTCTGCGTGTATAGTTTTGACTATATTTTGTCATTTGGTTTAGATTTTAGGTCTTTTAAATTTGTATACCCTTAGCAGCTTTAAACCAAAAATATTTAGCGGAATCGTGCGGGACTCCAAAGCTTATCCATCCGCTGGCGTGGGTTCAATCCCCCAGACACTACTTACATTTGTAAAGTGACTATACGCTAACGCTAGGTAAAGGTCGAGGTTGAGTGGTAGAGAGGACTTCATAGTCCTAACTTCGCCTTGTAAAACGAAACAAACTTTACCTTTTAACTTTTGGCTAATTTTAAAAAACTATTCTCAGTTTTTCATCACTATTTAGCTGAAATATATCGATATTCATAGGAAATTTAATTAACTACATGGTTGGATATTTTATTATCAAATTATGAAAACCAAACTATAAAAATTACCAGAAACAATTTAACATATTCCAAATGATACTTGTACAGTGCTATTTCCTTGAATCTACTTAGTTCTACATTTACGTCACCAGCTGACCTCAGACTGCATTAACACTCATGTGGAACCAGCTGTCCGACCAGCGTGGTAATTGTTTTGTTTTCAAGCTCTTCTCCTGGAGACTGCCCTAACTACCAGTTGCGTAAACTACTTCTAAAAAGTATACATAAGAACTAATTATACGAGGTTCATCCAGAAAGTAAAGAACGTTTTGGCATGGTCAAATAAAAAATAAAGATACCAGCACAAAACTTTATTTACAAGTGCATAGAACCTTCCTCTACTTTTCTACGCAGTCGCCATCGATATCAAGACACTGGTTTTAACGTGGGGCCAGTTTTTCCATACCCATGTTCTACTCATTTGCCGCCAAAAACATGAGCCAGGATTTTTTAGCTTCTTTGAGTTCCTAATCGTTAGCAAACTGTTTTTTACCCAAAAACCCTAAGCTTCGGAATAAGTGATAATCACTCGGCACCAAGTCAGGGCTGTAGTCGTTTCTTTTTTTGGCATAAATTCGACATGGATTAAGTCCTTACGATCCCAAAAAACAGTTGCCATGACTTTTCTAGTGTTCAAATTTCACACTTTACATTTGGCGGGATTTTCAATTGACGATGCCATTATTAATCACTGTGGACGAGGCGAATCACACAGCAACGAACCTACACTCAAACTGAAGAGGAAGAATGTAGCTAGCAGCTGCACTCTAGTAGTGGTGAGGGTGTATGCTAATCGTTCTTTACTTTCTGGATGACCCTCGTACTTTTTAAAAAATAAAGAAAAGTGTGTTAAAATTAATTGGCTTTTGCAAAAAGAAGTGAAGATACTTTTTGGTAGTTTTGGAATGATATTTTGAGTTGCTACTAGGTGTAATACAATAGAAATTAAATTAACGGGCATTCAATAAAGTGTTCATTTCAGCCGAAGATTGCTTTTTTTACAGTGTAAGCGTCAAAATGGTCTTTCTTGTGTAATCTTTTGTGATTTTGAAAGTTATAAATCTAAATTTTGAGCTTGGAATCCCACTTTCATTTTCTAAAAACTATAATATAAAAGAAGAAATTTAAAATAAAATATTTGAGGTTATCTGAAGATGACAACTTTGCTGATCAAAAGGCCTCATGAATTAAAAATGTCAATATTGGTTCATTTGATTTAAACCTTTTGCGCTCCAATGGCGAACTGAGTCCGTTATCGGAGCGGAACGACAAAATAGTCTAGTCCGACACATCGTTTATTGCATATAGCGCAAACAATAGGCAAGAACTACACTACACTAACAGCCTAGTAGAGAACACGGAAACTACCACTCCTCCCCTGACGCCAACTCACGTGCGAGTTTGACAGCCCGAGACAAACAGCCCGGTGGTTTAATGGTTATAGTGACGGACAGCTGGCCCCTGTCTGTCACAGCGTGGGTTCGAATCCCACCCGGGTGCGCTCTGGTACAGTGCAATGCTGAGAATTGGATCATTCGGTGTGGGGCCACAATGACCGCTGAGGATCACTGAAGAAAATGGCCCATCAAATCCAGTGAGGCGGAGAGTGGCACTTTTGAGCTTAGGGAGGCTAATTCCCCGCTTAGAGGAGTGATTCAATGATTGATAATGCACCGTACCAGAGAGCGATTTTGCTGAAATTTTGCTTACAGGGGACTGGGAAAACCCATACGAGGGTTTTTTTTTGAAAATTTAAAAATAAATTGGAGCGCAAAGGGTTAAATTTCTTCTTTTACCATTCCAATATTTGAGCTCATCGTCAAGAAAAAAAAAACCGTAGTATACCAATCCATCCCGTCAAAACAGACGGGAAAAGTTGTACCGTCATCCATTTGCAGTCATAATGTTAGTTAGGTTTGGCTGTTGGTTCATTCCATTGGTCGTTGGGCTATTAATTAATGAACCAAACTCGGGGACAGTCGGCCCGAGTTTGTAACAAGACTACATCTCATCATCCATCAAAAACACTCAACACACTCACCCTTCATCCCATATTTACCTTAAAATACCCTCTAGGAGTGGTCGGTGTCTCAAATCAAAGTATAAGGATCTTCTTTATAGGAAGGAGACAATTTATACAAACTACGTAAATGTCAATTCTTACATTAAACTTTGTTGTACAGTTTTAAATAATATATATTTTCCCCTTGATTTTCTTTTAAATAATGCTTGTCAAATTCCTCTAAGCATAAGGCCTGTTCTGTCTGATGATACGGAAAGGAGGATCAACTGGAAATAAAAAACAAAGAAGTATATTTTGAGAGTCTATATGTAATGAAAGATTTGTTTTAAATCACTATCGGTAACATTTGTTCAAATTAAATATTTTGATCAAAATACAACCATCTACAAATTATTATCACAACTAATAACAACACTAAGTTGACTAAAATCACAAGATCAATAAATACAACTACTTATTTTAAATTAAAACTTAATTCTAAATAAAACTAAATTATTTTACAAAATATATATACAACATTACATTATGTACATTTTCTGAAAAGGTGCTATATTCATGACTACAAGTTATATTCACTGCTGATTTTTTGTCTTTGTTTCAAAATGGTAAAAATCCAACTTTAATATTTATCATTAATTGCTATAAAAATAAACATATTCTTTGTAAGACACCTGCACTTTTTATTGGCAATTACCTGTTTTGTAATATTCCCATTTTATCTACCTCCATATGGGTTTCAATACCCCTGTCTGATAATGTATTATTTATTCTATTAGTGAAAATGTATACTGTTTGATATTAAATACTAACTCATTAAACCATTGGGTTCTGTCAGGCAAGAGTTTGTGCTTTATGTACATTCATTTTCTTGCTAAACTCTCTTCCGCTAAGTAAATAATAAAAAAACAGAGTGATTCAGCAACTTTCTCCAGTAAAATTGTGTCTAGCGGATCCAAAATTTAGTTTTAAAACTTGATTACTTTACCATACAGAATCATTTAGGTGTTTCCCGAGTATCTGCTGCATTTAAACAGAATTTTGTTATGAAAACTTGTCTTTTTGCTTGTAAAACACATAGTTTTCTACACATTTTTCTTTATTTTAGAGACAAATTCGGTATGGTGAGTCGTGTTCACACAATAGTGTAGTACATTGTGTTCAGTACCCTCAAGCATACCCCGGAGACAATTCAAGCCATGAGCACTGAGACTTAGACAAATCGCACCAGCCATTCAACGCCCTCAATCATAATTATTCAAAATTATAACTAACTACTAAATTTACCAGTCTAAAACCAAACAAATGTCCAGTAGAAACAATTAAACACTACAAAAGCGAGGGGGAAGACAATCCTACTCCGTCGGTCGATCCAGTGGGCAATCTCCTGCGGAGTCATGGTGAAGAAGCTCTTGCTCTCCGGTGGGGGCAGCGGGGACTCGCCCCCCGGCTCCTCGAGGTTGATGACAGGAACCGCCAGCGACGGGGCGCTCCCCAGCTTTGCCGGGTCTCGCACTATCGAGTCCAGCGACATCACAGTCAGTTGGTTCTCATCCCGCTGCAAAGTAGTGTTGGACATCAAAATACGGAATAAAATTAAATTTTTTCCAGAAGAAATGGTTCATACAAAAGAGTTTGTTTAGAGGCAGCTGAATAGAGCCCAAGCGGCGTTTAAATGGGAAAAAAATTTTACATGAGAGAACAGTTTTCTAGTAAAACATTTTCTAGAATTAACTTTAAGTTCAGAAATACAATATTGATTTAATGACAAAAGTAACAATTTTAGTATTCATATGCAGCAGCATCAAAACGTTAAAAGTTTTTAAGTTAACTTGCTTGAAATGTCGTTTGCAGTTTTTACCCCATGTTATAAGCATTACTCAGAGTTGGACACGCTCTATCCGGCCACCCTTAAAAATGAGTTTTTTTCAATCCAAAAAAGTAAATTATTGTTGAGGTATGCCAACTTTAATTGTGTTTTCTGAAACATCATTTCACGACAACTGGCGGAAGTTAAAGGGAATCACACACTGCTGACTTGGAGGCACTGCTTTACCCCCAAGTGACTGCTCCTTCCCCACTAGCTTACTTAGCAAGCAAACAAGTTGTTAGTTTCTACGCTAGCTTGGACTTGTCACCCGTCAGGCTGGATTTTGTACGCCCTTTCTAAAATGTATATTTGAATTAAAATGGTTTTCATTTGCAAAATATAAAAGCACAGGTTACAATTAAGTTCTAATTTTCTTTCTTTTTTCAGACAATACTAAGGAGGCCGGTCCTCCGTTGCCCTGTGTGAACACCCGACACTGAAATGGGTCCGATGCAGCGGCAAGATTTGCTACTCACCGAGCCGAAAGCAGAGTCCATCTGCGAGTCGCTGAGGTTGGACATGGACTTGCACTTCTCCCCGAGTCGAGAATTGTTGTTGTTTCTCCGGTTCAGTTGCGGAGTCAGAGTCGACCGCAGAATGTACTTCCCCGTCACCTTCTTCAATTCCACATTTTTCCTGGTATTAAAATATGATATTAACTTTTTTTCATACTGTATTATAAGTTTTAGATAAATAAATCAAACGGTAAACTACATACGTTGGTTTTGGAGGCAAAAGAACAGAATGTAAAGCAGACTTATATAAATTGGTTGATATAAAAAGGCAAATGATACTACAATGGTTTTTCTGTGATATCTACTCAATTTGCCCTTTTTCCGTAATTGGAAGTCACGTTAAGCCGTTGGTCCATTCCATTTGTCGTTGGGTTATCAATTAATGACCCAATCTGGGGAACGGTCAGCCCTAGTTTGTAACAAGACTACATCTCATCATCTATCAAAACACTCATCACACTCACCATCATCCCATATTCACCTTAAAATACCCTCTAAAAGTGGCGGTGTCTCAAAGCAAAGCATCAATGGCCGGGTACTTTGATTTAAGACACTGACCACTCTTAGAGGGTATTTTAAAATTTAAGGCGAATATGGGATGAATGGTGAGTGTGATGAATGTTTTAAAGGATGATGAGATGTAGTCTTGTTGCAAATTAGGGCTGACTGTTTCCTAGATTGGGTCATTAATTAATAGCCCAGCAACCAATGGAATGTGACCAATGGTTTAACGGAATTTACGAACCAAGGGGAGTGGCCATTGCGAAAAAGTTGTTACTGCAGCCAAGGGAGTTGAACCCGGGCCGATTTGGTGTGAAGCATGCACTCTACCACTGAGCTAAGACGTAAACCCCTCAATTCGTAGTCACATTACCGCTAACTCATCTTCAAAACAGGATGTGTTCTAAGCAAATTTTTTGAGTTGTTGCTTCCAAAATTAATCAAACTTCATCCATAAAATTTGTTGTTTATTTGTAACTAGTGGACCCGACAGACTTCGTCCTGTCAAAAAGATTTGTAATGTGGCAGTTTGTTTTTTTTTTTCTACCGTACATATGTTTTATAAAAATAGGGATATCAGCTGACAACGAATATCAATAAAGCTCAAATTGTTTACGTTTTAGTTAGAAAACGTTTGTATGGGAAAAGGAAAAGGGCTGTTTTAAGGGGGTATCCGGCAATTATTCAAATTTTTCTCGCCGTAAAAACCATCCTTGAACTCCAACAAACATTTAAAAAAAATTTGGCCAAATTGGTCCAGGCGTTGTTGAGTTATGCGCTTAGCAACTCATTTTGCGATTCATTTTTATATAATAGATAAAAGGATGGTGAGAACTTGTTAACATTCAGAGAAAACATTAAGCTACCTTCAATTATAATGAGGACAATTTTAAACTCAACAAAACATTATGTTAAAACTGATCAAATAAAAGACAAACCTTCTCCTATAAATGATGTTGACAAAAGCAAACTCCACCAGTGAACCGAAGATGAAGCCAGTGCAAACGATGAACCAGATTTCTGTGGCTTTGATATAAGACACCTTCGGAAGTGAACTCCCAATGTTTCTTGAAAGGGTTATGAACGTCAACATCGTACTTGTACCTGAAACACATTACAGTTAACTTGAATGAGAATTCAGTTACTGGTTGTTTAGGTTTATCTAGCTTGACAAAATGTTATTTAACACGTTTTCTCCCATAATTTAAAGAAATAGTCTCTATCTGTAGCCCACTGCCACCTTTTTGCACCACTCTTGAATTCCTATGTACAGACTGACACATATTTGCAGCATTGTACTCAATTTACTTTATGGAATATTTTTCTTCAATGGCAAGGGGCAAATGCTTCATCAATTTTGGGCTACGGAAAGCCTGTCGCACCAGTGACACCTGTTTGTTAAGCAACTTCTGACGTCACAAAATAATGTTTTAGGAGGCTACACTTAGGTCGAGTAATGCATTTTACCATTTTTAGTTAAATTTCTTAGTGAATAGTTGAAATACAGTATTCAATAAATACAATTTCTCGTAGTGTTGATAAAATGACATAGATTTATTTTGATGGTAGGACCCTACTTTTTTAGATCATGCGCCTCATATCTGCGGTACTAGCAGAAAAAAATTGAAACAATACAAAAAAATTAGAATCAAGTTTTAGTAGGTATCAATTTAAAATATATTTAGCTATAATGACCCTTACAATCAAATTTTACTTATGGGCGGGTTGAAATTCATGCATGTCAAGTATAATTTGTAGGAAAGCCGTCTTCTTAAAGTCACGGGTTACAATAACGACTTGTACTTTCAGTGGTCGGTACTCGGTAGCAAACGTGTTAAGCTCAATTAAACCAAACATTGCTATTTTATAGATTCCTGAAAACAACAGCATGAGTAAACGCATTCTTCAGTTTATTTGTTGTATCAAGTAACTACGTTCAGAGCGTCTGACGGAAGCAGAACACTTGTAAACATTGCTGCAGTTGCTGTTTGACGGGGAGTGCTCTGCTTAGTTTCATGCACAACCGATTTAGAACTGTTAGTAACGAGATTTTAACACTGCACTGCACTCGCCAATAAGTGTAGTTACTTCCGGTTCCAACAGATCGTTCTACAGATACGATTTGCTATCATAAAGGAATAGAAAGGAGAGCAGGCTCACCTGGATACAGTAGAAACACGTGGGAGAACACAGACTGTTAAATTTTCAGCCCTTTTGTCTTGACAAAGGCCCTAGTAGGGCTGAAAATTTGATAGTCTGTGTTCTCCTGTGTGTTTCTACTTTATCCAGGTGAGCCTGCTCTCCTTTCTATTCCTTTTGATAGCAAATTGTATCTGTAGAACGATCTGTTGGAACCGGAAGTAACTACACTTATGCCTTGTGCCCTATTTCCTACAGTTACAGTTTGACAAACTGAGGAGTGAGGTGAATAAAAATAGCACTCATATTGAGTGAAATAAATGAATAAAGACAAGATATATGTCAAAAGAGTTCACTTAGCAAGTGTAGTTATTTTAAACATGTGAATAAATTAAAATGGCAGGTTCTGTTCGAACAGTTGAATCTCTTGATTCTAAGATTTCGGACACTGATCACTCCTAGAGAATATTTTAAAGGTGAATACGGGATGTAATATGCAGAGTGTTTTATGGATTACAAGGAGAAGTTTTTTTACAAACTAAAGCCGACTGTTTCCCAGATTAGCTTGTTAATTAATAGCTCAACGACCAATGTCTTAACGTGATTTTCAAACTACAGGGAGTGGCTATTGTCTTTAATAACATAAATTTCCCTTTACACAACTTAAAACAATAATTTTGTCATCCAATTTTTTTTCTAAAATGATTTCTAGAACTCTGATTTAGCCGGGCACATTTCAGTTACGTCTTTAACTATAAAGTGTGTAATCCAGCATTTTGTGAACTTAAGCAGATTAAAGAGTGAATTATGTCCGTTTGTTGCTATGGACACTGTCGGCGAATATCATGCAATTATGTAAAGAACCTTGTGCATTAGTTTCATAAGTGCTCCAACCCTCTTGTACTTATGCCAAATCACAGTTGAAATAATGCTCTTTAATATGAGTATAATATAACGTGACAAAAATAGTGCGAGTTTTAGAATTTGTGAACGGGACCTAATTTAAAAACAGCCCTCATATATCCATCAAGCCCCAGTATTGAAACTTGGATAGCTTTAAACATGAGATTACAACTCAAGACAGGTTCTTACCGAGAGTTGTTCTGCCGGGAACTGCGTTTGCGTCGAGCCAGAATGTCACCCACGACACCACCACGAGCAGGATACTCGGCACGTAGTAGTCCATGATGTAGTGACCCACCTGTCTCTCCAGCTCAAAGTGAACTGTCAGTGTGCTGTAGTTTCCAGCTGTAAGTCAACATATGTCTGTTACTACGACTTGTCTATTAAATGTGGCTTTAGTTTAAACCTGATATAGCAGTATTATGAGGTTAAAATATTATTACAAACGTTTTGCATTGTTTTTGAGTGAACTAAAAGACGGTCCCCTCCATTGAAGAACTAGAATTTTCCTTTCATTGGCTGTGCTTTAATAGGTATCTTTTGTGTTCTCTGTTACAATTGGTCAGTGTGATTCACGGCTGTGATTCCGTCCGCTGCTCTGAGCTAACCAATGAGGCTGTCTGGCGGCTGGCATCTGTCACTGATCGGCTTGATTTCTCTATTTGTTTGTTTAATTTTGTAAAGCTTTTGTACATGTTGTTTTCTAGACTAGCTGTTAGAAGTTTAAGGGAAAAAAAAGAAATTATAGTTATTTGGTGGTGATGTTTTTAGTTTACTAAAAATATAGTAGTTTTTAGATTAATTTTCCTAAATGCATTATTCTTCTTTCATTATTGATTTTCCAAATACTTTTGTTATTTTTTCCGCCCATACTGTGAACACTGCCCTTACTCTCTAGTAAACACTTTGCAGAGTAAAGTTACACTAATTATACAAAACAGGATGTCAGTGGCTAACTCACCAAACTTGCCGTAGTATTTCAGACTGTCGGTGATGTTGTCACTGTCTATGGAGTACTGTTCCTGAGATTTGTTCTCGTACACTTTGATCAGAGAGTACTCGGTCAGTTGCAGCTGTTTGTTAACCTTTATCGGACTGTCAGGCTCCCAGCTCAGCTCCAGTTGACTTGTGTTGTAGGACCCTGGGAAGGAAACTCAATCAATTCTTTTCGTAGAATCAGCTGTCCATTATTTCGGTTATTTCATAACTGGTTCTTTCACCACTTTCTTTTCTGATTTGATTTTTTAACACTTGGATGACAGGGCGCACTGTATACGGACACACTTAAAAAGGATAAACAAATTTACTTGTACCAAAATAATGGAAAAATAGTCACAGTTTATGTTTTCTAAATGTAAAAACAGTCTTCCGTAGTTTTGGTCCAGAGTGAAAGTTTGGCTCTAACAATCCGTCCGCCGAGATCGCTTTGAGAATGGAATAAGATTGTATATTTGTATGCTCTATGAGGTGTCTTGTATTCCAGACTTTTTAAGTAAAGTGAAATAAAGTAAAGTATAAGTGGTATGAATTAAAAACGCTATAGGCGCACGTGGTAGTCAAAATACTGCTAAAACCAGCAAATTACACTAAAGTTAGCGTTGAAAGGTCAAATTCTAAAACTCTTATTATGTTTTAATTTCAGATAAACATTCAGATTTAAGTACTTCTGAAGGCCCGGTTTGAGTTCCGGTTTGGTCCAAACATTTTGTCATCAAATTTGTTTAGTAATTATCTAGCTATTTAGCATTAATACAAATTGAGATCTACGTTTTAACTTCTTAATTTACTATTGGATTATATTGCAGTTTTCGGTAATTCCAACTTTATAAATGTAATAGAATTTGTTTTATAACACTTACAACTTTCAAGTATCAGCGGACAACTCTGCTTGTCAAACGGAAACTTCTGCAGATTCATCAAACACAAAAGCGTAACTTTCATTCTGAAACAAAAATATGACAAGAATTAAAAGAAGAACTCTTAATACAGTATAAAGCCTGCTATGTATTGAGGTATAAATTGATATGGTGATTGTTACCCGGCAGCAATGATAACTTTTCACAATGGCCACTCCCTGTGGTTTGTAAGTCACGTTAAGCCGTTGGTCTATTCCATTGGTCGTTGGGCTAGTAACCAAATTTTGGGAACAGTCGGTCCTAGTTTCTAACAAGACTACACCTCATCATCCATCAAAAACACTCATCACACTCACCATCATCCCATATTCATCTTAAAACACCCTATAAGAGTAGTCGATGTCTCAAAGCAAAGTATAAAGCAAAGTTAGTAAGAATAATAATATGGTCTGCATGGAGGTAGCTGCAAATGTTGCTGGAGTTTTTCAAAATTCTGGAACACTAACCTCATTTATTAAAAGATGTTTTAGTTTTAAAATGTTGTTTTATGGTAGTTGAACCTGATTTTGATTATAATTTACTGCTGTTAATATCTCATAAATGAAAGAAATAGCTTCTTCGAAGAAGTAATTTTCATCCAGTCCTACTAATTTCCCAATGAGTTAGCTGTTAACATAGAAATCGAAGGACTTTTCTATCGATTATTGTGTTCTAAAGTTCAACACCGGCAAAATAAATTTTCAAGTGTCAGCTGTGCTGGCTTCTCATGTACAGTACAACCGGTTTTTAGGAAAGCAATCGTACGCCTGGTTAGACAACGAGCTCACGACCCTGCTCACAAGCCGTGAATCTGCTCACTGAGCCACGAGCATTTACGTTAATTAAATAAGCTTACATTACCGGTATTACAGATGTCTCTTATACAATGATGTCTATTCTTCTAGTGCTCTTTTTAGCTAGTCCATGTACTTCCCCATATACTTAAAACATTTTGTCTTATACTGTTGGCTATTAAACTTCTAATTTTGTGGTGTCTTGTTGTTTTAGATGTTGCCAACATGACAGAATTTCAAGACGTGCGCAAGAGTGAAATCAAGCTCAGATTCTTTCTACAGGGTGATTCACCAAGGAATACATTTTAAATTTAAAATAAAACTACTGCTTGGACAATAAAATGGTATATTTTTATAAAAACTAATCACCCGGCAAGTGAGAGACCGGATTCGAGTCCTGGTTCGGTCCACATATTTTGTCTTCAAATTTCTTTAGTAATATAAAAACAAATTTGTTGTAGTTTGACATTTACACAAAAAACATATTGCGATTACCACCCTTAGCAGCCCGGTGGACCTCGGCTACTTTGATGAAATTGTCTACTACTTCTCTGGTCCTTCCGCAACACTGCACCGATATTATCAGCCGTTACAAGGCTTATTGTGACGAAGAGGTCTTTTGACATCTAACACTGATCCAGCAGCACTGAATTTTTTTAAGTCGTTTGCTATTGCAACATGTGATGGATGATTATGGATACCAAAGTTATTCCATCAGTCAAACTTACACCACTTCGACAAAATGTTTTAAAATTACTTCCAAAATTCGCTGTCAAGTTAAAAACTGCACCATTACAAAAAATGTAAACAAAGTAGTTTTAAAAATATCAGCTGTTTATTTCCATATATAAATCAGGGGTGTCAACTTAAAAATTTATTCAACCTCTTACTGAATCACCTTTTATTTCAAAGTTGTTTTGTTATTCTCACAACAACAAAAGCCAATAATGGAAAATTCATAAAATTACATTATAAGTTTTACATACAAAAGAGTATACTTTTGGCTATTAGACTTCTAATTGTGTGGTGTTTTGTGTTTTTTAGAGTTTGGCCAACCTGACAGGATTTCAAGACTTGCGCAAGAGTGAAATCAAGATATGGTTCTATCAAAATAATGTTACGGTAAGTAGATTGCTCATAGAAACCGAATGGCTGAGGCAGGAAAATAAACATAATTGCGGCAGCCCTAGCACAGATAACGCCGCGAGGGAATTCTTTTAAGAGTCTCAGGTAGAGCCACTGACGCACTCGTTCGTTCTTGAAAATTGTACAATTTGGTATCATTCAAGCCATCGGAAAACTTGAGCACGTAGAGTCGAAAGGGGAGAAAGATGCAGATTAACTGCCGAATTTATGATTGAGCTACCAAACTATGTTAATTTTCCTTCCTCATCCCTATGGCATCTATTCAACCTACTTACAATTACATTATCTTTGGGTTTATCTAGAGTAGTGTATGCTGTGGAGGTACCTGGTGGAGTGAAGCACCGTGCCGTCAGGTTGGATGGACACGAGGATGTCTTGCCGGCCGGACCCCATGACTCGGCTGTCTTGTTCGTTGACCAGGTACAGATGAGGTGTCCAGATCCGGTTGGTGAGGAAGCTCTCACCTTCCAGCGCAGCGCGAGTAGCTCCAGCCAGCCGTGGGTCCTTCCATCGGTAACGGAGCAGGATCTGTGTCGTGTATTGCTGTATTGCAAATATAATATCAAATTAAGATCTACTCAAGAAAAATATTTGTATTTTTATACAGTACAAATTAAAATCAAAACAGAAATATTCATCTGTATGAAAATAAGAGGTAGAGGCAACTTGAAAGTTTCTTATTATAGAACAACAGCTTCTAAAAAATTGCCATCCCACGTTGGTGTCAGTTTATTTAATAAATTCCCTTTACATTTAAAAAGGTTCTCCAAAATTCAGAAATACCTTAAAGCATATTTCGAATAGGGCTTTACATTCTTTTGATGAGTTTGTTGAAAATTTCCAATAATCAATTCCCCAATCATAAATCTCCCACTACTCCTATAAAATACGATCTGATGGAAGAGTGTGAATATTTGACGTGATAGTGAACTGGTTGTAAGTGTGTGTGTGCCATTCATTGTTTAGTTTTATTTTATTTTATTCTTCCGGCGGTCAAACGACCAATACATTAGTTTGTGTGTGTGTCTTTTTTATAGGTATTAATTTATACCAGTACCTATATAACTTTGTTGTTGTCTTTGTCTTCTTTTTATTTAGCTATGCAATTGTATGTATTGTTACGCAAATAAATTGTTCAATTAAATTGTGCACACTTCCAAAATAATGTAGTATGTATGTTTGTCCAAATTGGTCTTTCAATCAATAATTATAAACTTGCTATGAAAAAGGAATAGAAAGGAGAACAGGCGCACCTGGATAAAGTAGAAAGACATAAGGAAACACAAACTGTTTCTATTTTATGCAGGTGAGCCTGTTCTCCTTTCTATTCCTTTTTCATATCATATCCTGCCTAGTGCCCTATTTCCTAAATCTTTGGACTACATAAAACCTTGACACTTTTCATAACCATGATTCACGTTCATGTACAAATAGAAAATGTTTACCTCTTGAAAGACAAGCAGTCTTTGTACATATGTCTAGATCTTTACACAACAAATAGATCCCCTAAATTTTGGTTGAAAATAAAAACTGATTTTTCTTATTTTTCCAGGGACAAAGAGATATGAAGCCGCCGAAAATGCACTGATAAACAGAAGAATGAAACCTTTGTTTTTTTATCTTTTCTACACATGAGATTGGCCGACCTCAAATGTGCATATTTTCTTTTATTGATTGAAACAATAAACATAAGCCGCCTCTTAGCAAAGGCTTTGATATTATGGAACACCCTAAAAAAAATGGCAAATTAAAATTTCTATATGCATATTAAATAGTGTAAATAAATCATTTTCAGTTTAACCATTTTCCTAAGACATGTACTGCATACGTACTAAGTTCTGAGCCTCTATGGAGCCGAGGAAGTAGACGTAGATGCGAGCGAAGACTTGGGTCTTGCCGTGGGGCTCCGGTCTCGTCACCACGTCGTAGCGGCACGGGTCTGTGATCTGTAGGATCCTCTCCGTGTTCGTCCCCGTCAAGTTCAGTGGCGTCGGGCAAGTGTCACCTCTCACTCTGGAACACAAGCACGGGCGGATGTAGGATGTGACATTATTTTGCATAAAACATGCTATTTTTGTCCAAATTTGTCATTTAGCGTCTTTTTCTGGTTAATCCGAAGTGGGTCCGGTCCCAACTAGTTCGGATTAACGGGACTGTGGTGCGTGTTGTGTTGCCCGAAGACGTTAGCCTTGCTGGTGAAAGGCCTCGCAGATTCAATTTATACAGTATTGGTTTTAGTTTTCTTTACAAAGTTCCTAAATTAGACGTTGTTGGATAGCCTGACTCATTATGCTCAATATTTTGTTTTGACAATTGCATTCTATATAAACTTTGAAACCAAATTATCTCTACATAATAATTTTGTGTATTATGTAATAATGTTTTTGTGGGCAAGGTTATATTCCCGCTATTTGCTTAAAAAATAATGTTTGGCATCCAACTTTTTTTTAAAGGGATTTTTAGAACCCTTGTTTGTTATTTTGATTCTGTCTAACAGCGTGTAATCCAGCATTTTCCGAACTTAAGCAGATTAAGAGTGAATTGCGTTGCTTCTCCTTTTGGACACTGGCGGCGGATTGTCATGTAATGACAAAGATAACCTTGTACCTTAGTTTCATAAGTGCTCCAATTTTCATTGTGAATATGCCAAATTATAGGTGAAAGAATTTTCTTGAATAAAAATATAATATAACTCATCCACAAATAGTGTGTGTTTTATATTATATTTTTGAACAGAAGTCAATTTCTAAACAGCCCTCGTATTAAGGCATTAGAAATCTAGTATTTAGTTGATCATTAATGATGTGGCAGCACTTGTAAACATTGTATAATATTGCTGACTTATATACCTTGTTACAGGTTATTATTATGCTGGTGAAATTCAGCTCAAGTGAAACAAAAAGAAGTTTTCGCCTGAGTGTATCATAGTTTTCAATAGCAGGTTTGGATAGTAATAAGATATTAGTTTATAGTGTGACTAAGTTGGCCTAACCTCGTCAACCAATTTTTTATCATTGTGTAAAATCCTAAAGTGCATGTTTTTCTTTCAATACTACAGTCCGGGTTCAATTCCCGGCTGCATGAATTTTTTTACGATGGCCACTCCCTGTGTTAGGTAGTCACGTTAAGCTGTTGGTCCATTCCATTGGTCCTTGGCTATTAGTTAATAACCCAATCTGGGGAACAGTTGGCCCTAATTTGTAACAATACAACATCTCATATCCATCAAAAGCACTCATCACTTTCACTCTTCATCCCATATTCACCTTAAAATATCCTCTAAGAGTGGTCGGTGTCTCAAAACAAAGTCAAGATATGCCTTATATTCCAGTATTGTACTTCAAAGTATCAAAAATTCAAATTAAATAATCCAGTTAATACACAGCTGGTTCTAAAATGTTTGGGTAATTTATCTATTCTCCGTCACGGTCACCAACTTATTAGCGATGCATATAAAAAGTAGTTGAACTGAGACATTTCTCAACCAGTTCCGTAGAGAATAGTCTCATTACTGCAGAGTAGGTCAAGTTCAACTTATTCTTATGTTAAGGCGGAGCGGTTGCGGATGGAAAAAAGTGACAAAGAGGGTTGCTGACTGTCAAACACCACCGTTATAAAGTCCCCGTGGTTAGGAAGTCACGTTAAGCCCTTGGTCCATTCCATTGGTCTTTGGGCTATTAATTAATAACTTAATCTGGCTACATATCTCATTAATAAGACTACATCTCATCATCCATCAAAACACTCATCACACACACCATCATCCCATATTCACCTTAAAGTTCCCTCTAAAAGTGGTCGGTGTCTTATAACAAAGTATCAAACGAAGAAGTTAAACTGAGGTGCCCATGAGATTTGCAGATGCAACTAAGGTAGAAGGGTTAGATTTGAACCAACAATTATTGATAGATATACTGTACATTAATTAACATTTTACCCACATATTAACTAATTATTGCAATCATATTTTCAGAAGCAACATAAGACGTTACACCTTTGATTGCAAGAAAGAAAACAAGATTCATTTAATTAATGCCAAGTTGCTAATTTATTCATCGAATGAAGCACCCGCTCGCATACCGCTTTCAAATTATGGAGAGCAGCGAGTCACAGAGTCAGAAAACCTCAGCTGAAAAAGTTCAAAGTAGCCAATAAGGATTACATTACTGTACTTAGAAATATTTATTCACCACTGACAAATATAAGCATTTGCAAGGGCTATAACAGAAAAATATATAACAAAGTACAGTAAGACCACTGATTGAGAGGATAAGCTTATTTGCTTCACTCTAACAACTTGAGTCTTAACACAAGACAATGAGACTTGTGAAACTGACTTGTGGACAGTTACAAACTTGTGACACAATCCTATAACCACTCGGAATTGTCATCTCGGCACTAATTGCAAAGGAAGCTGTGAGTGACAGAAGGAAGTAGAAAGCTCCGGGATATCCAAGGATACACTCTCCAATTACTCAATTAGTATAGTTAGTGATAATTCATATGTAATAATATGGTTTGTGTTAACAAAGAATTGTAAGGAGTATATTTTGTCAACTTGAAACTGTTGTTATAAAAATAATTTCTGGAAACATGGAGTTCAAATATTTGGATCTGCTAAAATAAGTCACACAAATGAAAAATTCTTTTTTGGAAATTAGAAAAAAGGATAAAATAAAATATATATATTTCAGTGGTTTTTATCCAAAAAATAATTTTTCATTATGACTAACCGCTCAAGCTTAAAATTGAAAATAAATACATAAAGTTCAAAAAATTTGATTTAACAAAATTCAATGTTTCAACATAAATTTGTAGGAAAAACAGGAACTTTTTTTACCATAGCAAATAAACTCTCCATTCAGACTTTAAACTTTAAAAACTCTATCAAAAGTGTTTTTAAAATATATTTGACCAAAAAATCCTTTTTGGCCAGTCATGTATCAACAAAATATCCCCAGGATATAGCACCGTAGTCTGAAAAGAAACTTGAGTATAGATTTTGAAGTTGATGAAGACACTAATTATCCAATAAAAGCTTTTAATAGTTGTTTTTTAACACAACCTTAAATTCAAATTATAGACTTAATTCGATCATGTCATTACTGTAAGAATAAAACAATGGGATGACTTTCTATGTTCATTTTCATGTTATTGTTAATTTGTTTAGCCTTTTTGCTAGTTGTATATAATATGTATTGATGTGGTAAACAAATCAGTCTTGTTTTACTTATCATAATCAGCCTTTTGAGAGAGATTGTTCGATTTGTTAATCTGTTAGTGGAAATGTGTACCAAGGTTGGATAAAAACCAGTTTTGCAAATTGTATCTGTTAAGTGCAGCGAAGACATCTATAATCAGAACAACAAGCGAACAAACAGTCTTGTCAATGAGTTAATTTTCCAATGCGAATAAGCTTTTTAACAAAGCAACTCGGCCATCTACTTTAAATGATTTGTATTTTCATGACTGAAAACACAAAATAATATGAGTCTTTATGTTTTTATGACTTGAGCGTTTGAGTCCGTGGTTTCGGAACACAGTAATGAGATCAAAACCCTTAAAGTCAGGGGGGTTGGGGTGTTCGGGCCATGACCCCCTCCTACATTACCATTTTAATTAGGCCCCAAAACGGTCCTTATGGGATTAACTTGTTTTTACTCTAGGAACACTGGAAAATATTTTAAAGGAGTTCAGGGTCATCCTGTATTCATACCACTATCTGTTTATTTGTCAAAAATCATTTTTTACTCCCCCCCTTGACTCCACCATCGATACTCTCGGACTACGACCATTGCACTATAATCTACCAAATATTACATTGCCTTTGGTACTACTAAAGAAATCCGTCAATTGTATATAACTCAAGTATATTTATGTGCTTAAGCTTCATTCTAGTCTCCGTATATTTTAGCCAGCAGAAAGTTGGGATAAAAATTCCAGTCCATAATTCAGCCAGTTGATAAGGAAATTTTAAGCTTTCAACGGTGCCAAATGAGTTTTTCCTCAAACGAGAATTACACTTTGTGGTCACATCGTTTAGTCTCACTTTGTTGTTGATTCCTTAAATGTCATTCCCTAACTTGTGTCATCATGGGAATTGTGAGAGATCATTTCCCGGATAAAGTAAAGGTTTCCTCTTTTATAATTTTCCGTTCGGTAATTAAATAATCCGCTGTTTCCTTAAATTTGGAATTAGGCAAAACCCCGCATTAACTGTACAGGAAACCTACATGCTGAATTTTATTGTTCTGGGACGTACAGTTTGATAGATATCAGTCGGCCAGTGGTGTTGTACACAAAATAAATAAAGTGAAGTTCGTCTTGTTAAAGAGGCAAAGTTAGAACTGTAAAGTCAATCTCGATCTTTACCTAGAGTTACCCTACAGACACTTTAAAGAACCCGCGTCAGCGGAGTGATGAGCTCCGGAGTCACGCACGATTCCAACCCTCCACGCCTCCTACATATAGCACTAAACTGATCTTATACAAAGTGAGTTTTAAAAGCCCCCCTAACTTTTGAAAAACCCTGTAGAAAATGTTTTTATAGGGCCCTGAAGTTTGTTTTGATGTAATATGCGCCCTCCACCCCATCAAAAACCGCGGGGAGGGCCCTAAATTTTTTAAACCTCCCCTTATGGTACCTCAAAATAACGGGGATATGAACACAAATTCAACGACGCAAAGAAACATTTTTTGTCTTAACTTGTTTTTTCTATACCAATTTAAGTTTGATAATAAATCGGGTTTTAAATGCCAATTTTCGTATACAATTTATATTGACTGACAAATTTATCTTCAAACGGATTTTGTTATTGGGTTGTGACGTTTCCCTCAAAGTATTAAAAAATTTAGGAACCCTCCTTCCCCGGTTTTGGGTGAGGATGGGTGACGCAAAGTACTTGTATGTCAAAACTAACTTCAGGATCCTATAAAACTTTTCCAAAAGGGGTTTATAAATTTTTTAAAGTTAAGGTGGGAGGGACATTAATTTTAAAACTCACCTTGCGTATTATCATATTGATTTGGTGTTTTTTAATGCCAGAGTGGAGGAATTGTATGATCTAGTAAAGAAATGACGGAGATATTTTTATTCAATCTGTTCTAGAAAACCTTATCTTCACCATTGACTTGTAACCTATTATTGATTAATTTTATTACATTTGATAAATAGAATAAAAATACAAATAACGAGTTGGTTATCTATGGGATAGTTCAGCCCAAGAACCAGATTTAAGATTATTCTGTACAGTTTTCGCGGTGTGATCCGGAAGCCTAGGAAATAGTTATGACTCCGGCCGCTCAAGCCTGTACAGTTTTCCATCTTAAGTGGAGAACACAACGTTTCAGATTGCAGATGCCGTCTTCAGGTGAAAAGTTACCTGAAACACGATTAACATTGGAAAATGAGCTAGTTTAAAGTAATAAGCATAAGCGGACCATTCAAAAGCAACCAACCAAGATTTGTATGTGTGTGGTGTTATTTTAGAAAAACAAATAAAATCTTTAAAACAAAAAAAAACACACGTCGGCTGGTTTTGGTTGTAATTGACCGGTGAGCTGATTTCTTTAAGCTAGCTCATTTTCGTTTTCGGCTACTTTTCACCTGAAGATGGGATCACATACTAAAGATACCGAAACGTCGTGTTCTGCTTGTTCACTAACGATTGAAAACGTCCGCGATAACATTTAAAACTTCAATAACATATTTAAAACTTCAATAACATATTTAAAACTTCAATAACATATTTGAATTCTCCCATCGTCAACAACAAACTTCAGAACCAGGTCTGGCAAGCAGCTAAGCGCTAAAGCGCCGCTTGCATGAGTGAATCGAATTTTCTTTGCAATTTGTTACTCTCGCTTCGGCCTCAGGCTCACGTGGTAAATTATCACGGGCGCTACGAGGCTGTTCAGTACGCTCCCAGCCTCACTTTGGCCTCAGGCTTACGTGTTCTTTGACTGCAAGTTTTATTACAAATCAAAATCATGAAGAGAAAACTTATTTTAAATGTCATTGAAATCGTACTAAAGTACTCATAACGCTGTTATAGCAAATAATCACTTTTTTGGCTGCTATTTTGGAACGACTCAACAATTTTTGGTACATTTGTAGATAACTTAAAAATACATATTTATTTTAAATTTCATTAAAATCGAAACCTTTTATTTCTAGATGGTTAAAATAATTTTTTAACCAAAACTCCCCTAAAACGGTACTTCCGATATCCCGGTTTCGCTGGCTAACGAACTACCGAAATATTTACAAAAGGAATATGTCTACCAAATTTCATGAAAATCGGAAAAATGCGACTTGTAGAGAGTACATACATATGTATATAAAGTCTTGTGAAAATGGTCAAAACGTATTCTGGGGGTCAGGATTGGTGCTCATTTCACGGTCCTGGGTCAATTACCATGCTGACGGCATGAATATCATTTTCCAAAGGAAATTAGATAAAAAGATCAGCTTGTTAAGACGTTGGATTCACACCCTCTTATCTAGTTCTTCCGGCTCACACCGCGTCAAAACATCATAATGATTAGTTCGTAATATTTCGATCTCGCAGCTAAGCACCATCTTCAGTCACTTTGAAAGAGTTTACGCTATCTAGGATCTCCACCCAGGTCCAGTATCTAGTTCAGTGTCTCACACCACAGAGAAATGTAGGCCTCACACTGCACTACTCCATGTTTGGACAGCTTACTACTCCATGGATTACGCAACGACCTCTACCGAGCACTAAGTGAACCCCATCTTGATGAATAAAGGTCAATACCGTCATCCATTCTGTCACCGAGCTTATGGTTTTTTACTCTGACCTTTGCTGAACGCGGTGAAAGTCACTAGTAGCTCTGAGGTGGTGAAGGCTGTGTAGTTTTGTTTACTCTTCAACGCTATGAAACTTGTTTATTTTGAAGTAAAATTGCACAATTTAGTCCACATTAACGAAGATGTTTGGGAGAGAGCACCCACCCCCTGTGGACCCTTGGCGGATTGGAATCGTGCGCGACTCCGATGCTCATCGCTCCGATGGCGCAGGTTCGATCCCCGCAGTACAGACTAAGAAGAACCTGTAGAGCCCGCAGTCACCACTTACGTGTGTAAAGTGTCTATGCGGTAACGCTAAGTAAAGGTCGACGTTGAGTGGTAGAGAGGACTTTATAATCCTAACTTCGCCTCGTTAAACAAGATACACTTTTACTTTTCTTTGATGCCTTTTCGACATGTCATAATAATGGACAGGTATAAAAACTAGGTGTGTTTCATAAAAGTTTATAATTATAGGGTATTTCGTACCACCAAATGGGTCACACTATGCATCATCAGATTTATGGGAAATCTCAAAATTATGTCCTTTTGGCATAAGGCCATGAAATCACCTAGTACAGATCGTTTTTGTGGCGAATGGAAAAGAACATTGA
Source organism: Matsumurasca onukii (assembly GCA_018831715.1). Classification (NCBI taxonomy): domain Eukaryota; kingdom Metazoa; phylum Arthropoda; class Insecta; order Hemiptera; family Cicadellidae; genus Matsumurasca; species Matsumurasca onukii. The sequence continues at coordinate 7,770,626 of CM032058.1, read as the reverse complement.
TACAGAAAGAGCAATAGTAGCGGATAGACACTTTCGGGCTAAATAAACAATTTTTATTAGGTAAAACGGCTGCAAAAATATTTTGAACACAACGGTAAACCAGCTACCACTTTGAGCTATATCAGTAACCACAAGCGTCTCCATTCCATTGGTCGTTGCTGGGCTATGAATGACCCAATCTGGGGAACAGTCGGCCCTAGTTTGTAACAAGACTACACCTCATCAATCAAAACACTCACTCTTCATCCCATATTCACATTAGATATCCTCTAAGAGTGGTCGGTGTCTCAAATTAAAGTACATTGAATATTTTTCAGTTGCAACACGATGTCAGTTTAGTTTTGTTTCCAAATTAACACTTTAGTCAAGAGGTTTTTCATTCTTTCAAGTTAGTTTGAAACTGTTTTAGGGACATAGAACATTAATTATAGGCCCTACAAATCAAGAGCATGTTCAAATTCATGCACCCAGGGTTAAATATAATTTTAAAACTTACACAAAACTAAGTCAATTTCAAGCTTATTTTATTTCTCAACATAACAAGATCCGTATTATTATTTACCAAGGTTAAGGTACATTATCTTGCGCGCAAGACAACAAAGATATCATAAGTTTGTCGAATTAAGCCATTGTTTGCCTTGTGATGCTTACGGCAGTCGGTAGCTTTTCCTGATAGTACTTTATCTCCAGTTATACGGCTGCAATAAAAGGATTACATCGCAATTTATTTGTGAGGAAGGAGTGGGCTTGAGTATTTATTATTTGGGAAGGGAGAGAACAGATTTTAATTACTTTGAAAGTTATGAGGAAACGAGTTTTCGAATATTTATTTTGACAGCTAGAAAAGTTGTTTTGAATCCTAGAATCAAAAGGTACAGTTTCAACTATAATCTAGTTCTTCTGGTTCAAACCTGAAACCGCGTCCAAACTTCATAATTAGGTTTAGATCTTTCGGCCTCGCTGTGGAGTACCATCTTCAGTCATTGATTGGCTGAAAACAGTCACTGAAGAGACTGAAGATGGTACTCCACAGCGAGGCCGAAATATCTCAACCTAATTATGATGTTTGGACGCGTTGTGAACCGGAAGAACTAGATTATAGTTGTGACACCGGCCGCGAGCACTGACCTTCGCGAAAGCCTAAAGGTAAAGTTTGTCTTGTTTAATGATGCAAAGTTAGGATTGCAAAGTCCTATAAACCTCGACCTTTACCTAGCGTTACCGCAAAGTCACTTTACAAATTGTTAGTGGTGACTACGGGCATCGAACCCGCGCGATGATGAGCTCCGGAGTCGCGCGCGATACCAATCGCCACGGGTTCTGCTAGCTATAGAACCATAACGGTTGTTCTGCGCTTCCATTGATAACTTCGGATTCAAATATCATATTTCATGAATGTTTGGAATATTAAGGAACGTATTGATAAATTGTTCGTATCCACATGTAAATCCAAGTGGTCAGGCAGCCAACTATAAAAACTCGCATGTGCCAATATATGGGGCGAGGTGATCGGCCGTCACGACAGATCTTTACTTTTTGCATCACTTGTTTCGTCGACCAAACCCTATTTGGGTGTTTGGAAAGTTCCCGAATATTTGGATATATTTTAATGTAACGTTAACCGTTTTAAAAATTATCTATAAAATAAGTTTGGCCTAAAAAGGTAAAGTTTGTCTTGCTTAACGAGGCGTAGTTAGGACTTTAAAGTCCTCTTTACCCCCTCGACCTTTACCTAGCGTTACCGTATAGTCACATTACAAATGCAAGTGGTGATAGCGGGGATCGAACCCGCACCAGCAATGTTGGAATAGGCATTAAACATTAACAAATCCAACAATTGTAATGCAGCACGAGACGTTATTTTCTTACTAACTACGGGCCCTCTATGGAGATGTCTATACCCGAATTGTATTTACGCTCCTTTATGCGATCTACATTTAGGCTTTGGGTAAGAAAGTCAGCTCTCAAAATTGCACGGGGCATCCCTACATACGCAGTATTTATGGAGTAAACGCAAATGGTTGTTCACCACATCACTTTGTTTACATTTACTCAACAAACTAAGAAAAAGTGGAGTTGTCGAAACGGTTCAATTCAGCTTTTACCTTTTTACGAATAATAATACAAATATTTTATTGCAAATGTTACAAAATATTTTGTATCGCAATCGTCAAAGAAGAAAAGTTAAGAAAAAATATAGCTAAAATTTTGAATTCACTCCTTACATCGAAATTCTATTCAAACATACATTATAAAGAACATTCACCCAATTTCTCATTCATTCGAATTGTCCCACAATAGCCGTACAATTCATTCAGTTTCCTAATTGTGTGCCATGAACTCGTCTATACTGTAGAACGCTGTAGCGGCTTTTAGACGAGTTTTAAATGCCTTAGGCATCGTGGCATCTTTATTGAATTTGGCAATCTGTTGACGAACTGAACTCCTGCCTGTTCATACACTACCGTCTGTGTCTCCCAGTTCAGTAGTTCTCCCTGCCTCTAATTTCATAACTGTGTATCTCGCAACCTCTTATAGCTTCACATTTTGATTTGAAAAAGAAATATGTTTCCAAAATGTAAAGGTAAGGAAGCGTCTACCTTTTTAGATTTTTAAATGTTGGTCTTAGCGAAACTTAACTTATAATAAAATCGTGTTATAAGCAAGAATTATTTTTTACTGATGGAAGATACCAGAATTTAAAGGTATTAAAATATATTGTAGTTTAAAATTTCCGATATTTTCATTAACAGACGTAGCCTACAAATGTCATTAAATATTTATAGCCCGTCTGTAAAAAACTTAAAATTTCAACTAATAGTTTAAACTCTGAAATTCTCCCATCGTCAACAACAAAGAGTATTAAGATTGTTGAACAGTGATGTCATTCACTTTGATAAGGCCGGATGCAAAGTTATAGCTGCTCTAGTGTAAGTCAAGTACTGTACTAAAACACACAGGTTTAATCTGTTGTTTAATTACACTAGCGGTGTTGACCTAGGACAGGTGTTCAACTCTAACGTTAACCGCCGCGCGGTAAATTCATGCGTGGATTTGGCGAAGCAGTTGCACTGACCTGACCATAATGTGTTAGTTGCGCTTTCTAGCCGCACGCCGTGTTATTCTAATAACCAGGAACGGAACGCTGTGCGCCCTGGGTACACCTTTAACCATATCCGGCTACGCGATTTTTTTCGCTAATTTTATCTTCAAAGGCTAATTGACTAGGATCGCGCTTTTAATAAACCCTAAAACATTATATGTAATTTCCTTAGGTCGTTCTTTGTCCATTAAGAAATAATCTATTAAATCTCGTTTTTTCAAGACACTTATTTTTCTTCAATATTAAGGTTGCGAGGTCCTTATAATCTACTACATGTATGCGCAAAACAAGAAAAATTTTCGAAAGATATACATGATGCAACCGTTCTGCTATATAAAAAATAAATATTCATTTTCATCCTACCAAAGAGAGTAATTAGAATAATTGGCAGGTTAAATTTAAAGAATCCTGCAGGGAACATTTCAAATTCCTATCCATATTACCTTTATCCTCTATGTACATTTTGGAAACGTTGTTATTTTTAGGGCTAAGTGTACTATTGTCGAGAACGTTAATTAATACAATATTAAGGAACCAAAATGTTCTCCCACCAAACTAACATAGGCTTCAACTATACGATAAACTTCCTGTTGAAGCCGGTAGAAAATTATATAATTCTACTATTATTCAATTACGATTCGAGGTCTTACTTGTGGTATGTAGTATATCTTCTTATTATTATTGTCAAAAAACATTTTTATTGTAACCATTTTGGCATTAAACGTATTGTTGTTGTTGTCGTTAATTATATAGGATTGGGCAAATGTCTGGAATTTCTATAATGTGTTTACTGTTTAGTTATATTAAGAAAATTATAACAAAATGTTGTAGTTAGGGACATGTCTCTCTACCATTACGCTTACCGGGACATACTTTTTTCATTTTCAACATGTCCAGGGGACAGACTGATTAGGTTCGATTTCCGGGGCAGGCATATGAGTTTGGACCGCTTTCTTATTAGATAAGCGTTATTGATATGCGTTATCTAATAGATTAAATGCCTATGGAGTAGACATAGAAGTATCCTGCTTAGCTGCTTTGCAATAAACTCTTTTTTTTAGAATTATATCGATCTTTCGCTTACGGTAATGAATTGTTTACTATATAAAATAAAATGAATAGAATCAAAGTAGATCTAAATACAACCCGTTCAGGATCGCGTCTCGCAGGCGCTACATAATTGACTATCATTATTACACTGAAAAATTAATAAAATAAATAATAATAAAGCAAAACATTTCTACACCCATCACTACGAAATTGTGACTATTTCATTGCTACAGATTACTTTTTGCACCAAATAACAAACAGTTTTTACTTACGTGGAAAGCGAGACTGTCAACAGCGCGGAGACATATAACAAAGTGTACACAGCTTCCATGATGATCACTGTCTACAGTATCTAGTTCACATGTGCTACAGCAGACCTAACCTATCTCACGGGACTGTTACAGAACCTATCCTAACCTCCCTGACTGTGCCCTGGCTAGACGCGCTCCTCGCCTCCTCGCTCGGTACTGCGCGCGCCACAAGGTCGCGAATCTTCTCGCTGTTTTTTTTCTTCTCGTCTTGCCCCCGGGCTTCCCCTCTGCGCCCGTGCGCCGCTTGCACTTGAAATTTCTTTCCTGATTCATATTCTGAACTGGTTTTTCCTCAGCCGCCCGCGCCGCCGGCATTCCACTCTCGTTGTAAAACACGAATGCTTGAACATACTGATCGGGAAAACTGGTTTTGTGTACGTGTTATTATGTAAGTTTAGTTGACATAGAACAGAAGGTGTGTTTAGCTTGTTATTGCTGGATTTGGCATTCTGCCTGTTAAACGAAGCTCGGCTGCATTTACAAACAGATTTGCTTGAAGTTCGGAACTAAGGTGCCTTGCACTATGATGGAATGACTACGCGGTCATTAAAACCAAGATGGCAAAAACCTATGTAGTTGTCAGCCATTTTCGTGACTATACTGATGGATTTCCACGGAAATGCCCAAGAAGGGCCCGGAAGATTTAGGGTTCGGGGTCCCCTTGGAAAATTTTGAACAGTGAAGCAAAATAGTGAGTTTGAGAGGATTTTAGTTAATTAACATTTTATTTTTAAGCATATCTCTATGCTTCTTAAGCTTTTTCGCCTAAAGAAAGGGGACTGGTAGGCTTGTGAAGAGGGTTCTTGTCAAAATATTTACCAGCAGACATACCAGTAAAAACAAATATTTCAGAGTTTAAACTATTATTGCGGACTAACTATTGTGAGCAAGACTAACGATGGAAAATGTCCGCAATAATAGTTCAACTTCCGAAATCCCCATCGTCAACAACAATCTTCAAATAAAAAAACAAATATAATAAAAAACGTAAAAATATCACAACAAAAATCAGAAAAAACTAGATGAGACCATTCGAACTATCAGTAGGTTCCTACAAACGTAAATAAGTGCCAGGAATAAATTTCTGAAAGCAATTGACAGAAATATTGTCCTCTTTTCGGTTTTGAATAGAATATCCAGATATACAGTATTTAGTTGAATGAACATAGCATGTACGGTAAACAAAAACAGAACATGCATAATATGAAACTGATAAAATCAACAAACAATGAGCCTCTTTGACAATACAACTGAGATTCCTCACGGCGGAATGTAATCTGGCTAACTGCCAAGACAGGTTATGTTACTAATATTGAGACTTAGAAGAGAGGAGAAGAGGAAGCGAATAAATTGTTGATACTTATGGAACAAAATCTTACTACTATCGCAAACCACTCCTCATTGCGTGTTATCAAAGATTATGTTATATTATGTAGATTGCGCATAGATGCTACATGGCGGAGGCAGGAAAATCCACATAGTTCGGCAGCCCGAGCATACAGATGCGCTGCGAGGCAATTCTTCAGTAGAGTCACTGACGCACGCGTGAGTTTGTTCGTTCTCGAAAATCGCACGATTTGGTCACATGGACATCGGACAAACTCGAGCATGTGGAGCCGAGGGGAGAGATGGCAATGGCAGCACTATCTGTGCTTGGGTTGCCGCAACTATGTTGATTTGACTGCCTCAGCCATGTGGCATCTATGCGCAATCTACCTACCATAACTTTATCTTTGGTGTTATCCATGTGACTTGAAATGTTAAGGTCATGTAAAGGTTTTACGAAGACAAGGAAGAAACAATGTTTACACAGATGTGCTGTCGAAGAGTATGTTAAGCAATTGTGATAGATAATGATGAACTTGTGAAAAACGGAGGCTAGCACGTAGATCAAGCGTTTAAGACGATATTTAAAAGATTTTTCGTCGTTTTAGCACAAAAACCACCCTTAAAGTTTGTTACCATACTTTTAAATCCACCCTGTATATGACAACGCTACGATATAAGTAATGGTTTATTGGTTTTATATATCACTGAGATAGTTATAGGGTTTATCATTGTGTGTTTAAATAAAGAGAACACACAAACATTATTCTGCTGTGTTATTTTCTAAACAAACACTCATCAGTCTTTCGTAATCAACATTGCTTATGACGTACGTATAGTCGTGTATGTACTCCGAACAAATATTTTCTGCTCAGAACACAAACACAGAAACAATGTTGTTGCCTACAATCGATCACTTGTAGTTAGAGCAATTATCTACTAAATGACACCAAAGATAATGTTATGGTAGGTAGATAGCGCATAGATGCCGAATGGCTGAGGCAGGAAAGTAAATATAGTTCGGCAGCCCAAACACAGATAGCGCTGTCGTCTCTCGCTGTCTTTCTCCCCCGTCGGCTCCACATGCTCGAGTTTGTTCGATGTCGATGACTTAAATGTTACCAAATCGTGTGATTTTCGAGAACGAACAATCGTTCGCGTGCTTAAAAGGCTTTTTTGAGGCTCATAAAAGAATTCCCTTGCAGCGCCATCTGTGCTTGGGCTTCCATTCGGCGTCTACGCGCTATCTACCTACTACAACATTATCTTTGATGGCTCACTGTAAGATCACAGCAGATGTTAATCAATTCGAATCGTCACTTTTATTACTTTGTAATGTGTAATGAGGAATGATTACAGTTTGTTTGTAGTCTACTGGCAATTTACACGCCTTTGAACTAAAGATAAGATTTCTATTCAACTAACTAATGTTTTCTTAAGTAATGGAGCGTAACGTATTTTATGAGTTTTATAATTTCAGGCTTGCAAGCGCAGAGACACTGAACGTAAATGTAAAATAACAGTACTTGTGATGATGCAAAAAAAATGTGTTCGTATATAAGGAATTCTAAATAACACCGTGGAATTAACAAGGAATAATTCTAATACCGTGTAAAGACATATTGCATTGAAAGTATAAAAGAAAATGTAACTGTCAAATTCTGTAATTTTTACAGAACCATCTATGGGTATTGCCAACAGTACAAGTTGTAGTACTCAACAGGGGCGTATAGCCAAGGGGTGGGGGTGTTCCCAGGTCATGACCCCCCCCATGAGCATTGATGAAGGCTTCAAAATAGATATAATATATTGTAAAATATAATAAGGATACAATCGATCAACACATTTCAAAAGTATTTGGCGAATTAGGATTTTTACAGTCGAAAATGGGTAATACTCTACTATATGTTGTAATTGTAACCAGTTTAGGCTAATACGTATAAAGCACTAAATCCTATTTGAGATGCCGACCACTCTCATGAAGGGTATTTTAAGGCAAATATGTGGTGAGTGTGATGAGTGGTAGTAATGAGTTGTGAGGTGTAAACGTCTTGTTACAAACTAAGGTCGACTCTTCCTTAGAATGGGTCATTAATTAATAACCCAATGACCAAAGGAAATACAAGGACCAACTACTTAACGTGACTTCTGAACCACGCAGGTGACACGTGGTCTGATATGTCTAAACAATGGTGGGAGTTGATGCGGGTATCATCAGATGATCACTGAGACTATCTGAGCCGCTTTAGTCCTATATCATCCTCAAAACCTGACCTCCATGAGGGGTTAAAAATGCCCCAAAACTCTCCATCTTGCTAATTTTTCATGCTCCCGGTATTTAAATTAGGACTGAAAGGGCCTCGTGATCCTGGAAAACTCCCCTACATTCCAAAATCTTGACGACGCTACAGGTACTCCATACTATTCTTGCACTTCCTCTTCGACGTGGAAACTAGTTCGGGCTGTCCTCTGCTAGGACAAGAGCACTTTGACATCTCAGGTTAGATTTACAATCTTGTCAAACGACCTTGAACTCTTGAAAGTCTCACCTGCCGGCTGCTACACAGTTCTCCTACACTTCTACCTGCTTGTCGGAATTTGCAGACATGAATTCCCACTTGTCAAACGCTCTTTCGTTGATTTACTACCGAATTTCCATACTAAATAGAGCTATTCATTTGTGCCGCCAAAGTGAACGAAACGTCGTTGCAGTTTTGAAGTTATCAACAACCCCTGAGTCAAATTGCAAAATTGTTTATGTTCTGTAAATAAAATATTCTGGTGAATCTTCGTCATCAAAATTTATTTTACAAATGCTCTATGCTTTTCACTCGAAACGACATCAAAGATTATGTTATAATGGGTAGATTGCGCGTAGGTTCCACACGGCTGAGGCACGTAAATCAACATACTCGTAGTTCGTCAGCTCAAGCACACACAGCGCTGCGAGGGAATTATTTTAAGAGTCTTAAGTAGGGACACTGACGCACGCGCAAGTTTGTTCGTTCTTGAAAATTGCACGATTTGGTCACATTTAAATCATCGACATCGGACAAACTCGAGCATTTGAAGCCGAGGGGGAAGACGGCGAGAGACCGCAGCGCTATCTGTGCTCGGGCTGCCGAACTATGTTGATTTTCCTGCCTCAGCCACGTGGCATCTATGCGCAATCTACCTACCGTAACATAATCTTTGACGAAATTTAATCGTATGCTGTGATGTCTAATGGAATGCGTTTGCACGGAGCATGGCCATACACGGAATTGAACAATAGATTAATTCTCTCTCTTCATTTTTCATCAAACGAGGTTTTCATGAAAGGTCATAGATATATCAATTTGAACCTGTTTATTCTGCCTGTTGTTGTGTTTAAACTAAATATAAAAGCAATATTTTTAGATTTTGCTATCCGTGTTTAGCTTTTTTGGTTTATTCGAATCATTTTGCAAACCGTGCATAGTTTATGAATAAGATCGATCACTAACTGGGTACCAATGCAGAAACCATACCTACTATTCATTAGCGAATTTCCGTAAGTATAAAGCTATTAGTTTCTATCACAAGAGGGAACGAAAAGTCGTAGAACAAACGGTTTGAAGTCTTGAACTTCCCAACACCTCCTGAGTCGAACGGTAAAACTTTATTTATATCATAGACCAAAGGATTCTAAGGTAGACATTCTCTACTCTGTGTTTGTATATTTATGTAAAACACATGTATAAACACCATCAGTCACCTTTCAGTCGCCATCTTGGTCGGGCTGAACGGATAAATGTGTATACTAAGTTTTATCGAAATCGGAACACAAATACAGTTTTTATAGCATAAATCCCCATTTTGCGGGGGGAAAGGCTCTCCCAAAAGAATACTTCCGGTGAACGATTGAATTTAACATAGATATTTACAAAATGATAATGCGTACCAAATTTCGTAAAATCGGCCAAAAATGCCACCTGTCGAGGGGTCACAAGGGTCCAAAAAGAGCACTTCCGATGTAATTATCACCTTGTTATAAAAACATCGCTATGATTCACGGTAACGCTCGAGGCTACGCGTCGCCAATGTTTTCCTTTGTTCTTCCTCCATGTTCAGTTTATAATCTGTGATTTATTTCTGTCGGACGCGGTACAGTAATCTGCGTGTTTTTTGTCGATCAGTCAGCTGGACCGGCCTTGCAGCTGGATGCGCTTGTTTTACACTCAGTTGTCTTCTGCTTCTCTCTTCCTCCCGCCTTGACCATGACCCCCCATCTCTCACCTTCGACCCCTTGTTCAATTATTCACTCTTTGCTGGTTAAATATGCCAGATTTCTCATCAGAAATGTATTATGTAGGTCCATTACCAGATGTCTTCGGACTGGAACTGGCGTTGGGCCAATGTTTGGAAATGTTATCAGTTCAGAACTTAAAGAAACGATGATTGCTGCACAAGACGAGACAAAGTTTCTTTATTCACACAAACATAGAGTATGGTAATTCGTCAAAGATATTATTGCAAAGTGACTGTTTAAATCAAGACTCCCCATTTTACCAAACGCCCCCACACCAAATAACGTGCGCCACCGCTATTTTAAATTAATTTATGTAATTTTATTTATACCAGTTTTTCGGGAGAAAGGTAAAAACAAACAATTATGAAAAATTACTTTATCTTATTTGCCTACAAACCATTATAATACATATTTTTTGTAATACAGGACATCTAACTCAATTAACTTTTTGAGTCCTCTAAGTTTAACAGAGTTTACATTTAACATTTGAGTTTACAATACCTTACCCTGTATTTTCAACAATGAAAGTAATGGAGGGCGAAAAACTATCTTCAGGCTGAATATGCCTCATTAAAGTAAATTCCCTGGATTCACGGTAAGGCTTGTGGCTACACTACGGCTATGTTTCTCTTTTGGAGAAAGACAGAATGCAGATACAGAAAATAAAATGTATTATACAGTTGGCCTCCTGTTTAAATTTATCGTTTATAACAGAGATTTTCGAGATTATTGTTAAGGACTCTTGAAATTGTATCACCCAATTAAACTAGAGTGCAGTATCTTAAAAATTTAATAATAAGATCCACTGTTCTCTTCACAGTTCACACTAGTTTGTTTTGTCACCGTGGCGTGACAAAATGTGATTATGTGTTTTATCAAGAAGGCAGCGCCTAAGTTTGAATAAACAAAGCAAGGCTAATCTGTGATTACATCAGAGAAAGAGACACCACAGAGCATACAACTTGGAGGTTAATGAGACGAGAGGTGCAGGTGATTCAGATGGCATTTGCAGATTTCAACGGTGAATTAAAAACTGTACAAGACGCGAGTGAAGGAGAAGGATCAGGGACGAGCGTGAGATGGAGAAGCGAACGTGCGACATAAATAAAATACTGAACGTGCTAACAGGCACGAGGTGAACTGGGACTCGAGAGTATAGCATGGGTGGTCATAGCTCAGTGGTAGAGTGCGTGCTTCGCACCAAATCAGCACGTGTTCAATTCCCGGGTGCAGTGCAAACTTTTCACGATGGCCACTCCCCGTGGTTCGGAAGTCACGCTAAGTTGTTTGTCCATTCCAGCAGTCGTTGGGCAATTAGTTAATGACCCAATCTGAGGAACAGTTGGCCCTAGTTTATAACAAGACTAAACCTCATCATCCATCAAAATCACACTCACCGTCATCATTCCATATTCACCTTAAAATACCCTCCAAGAGTGGTCGGAGTCTCAAAGCAAACTATCAAAGGTTACTTGGTAAAATCAATTACACTGCAAATGTCTATATCTGCATTCTGTCTTTGTCCAAAAGAGAAACATAGCCAAAGTGTAGCCACAAGCGCTACCGTGAATCCTAGCGAATTTCCTATAATAGGGGAAAAGATACCGCAATTTCTTTATTACCCCTGTGACCACTTTACAGATCGTATTTTTGTAAAAATTTTACGAAGTTTGGTACAACTGTTCCTTTTATAAATCACTTGGTTGAGTTCGTTAACCTCTAACATTTTGCCCCCCAAAGGACACTTTCGGTGAACCGATTTCCTGAGAGTGTCGGGCTAAAGCACTGAGGTATGAGGACGCCGTTTCTCTTACCGATAATAAAGGGTGAGGTAGACCACCCATACGGTTCGCGTTAAAATAAAACGAACAAAGATCGATTTGTTTCAATAATTATAATCTATTTCGACCCTGAAAAAACTAAAACAATTATTTTCAAGCTGTTTAAAATTCCTTATAGTCAAAAGGTCAAAGTTTGTCTTGTTTAACGAGGCGAAGTTAGGACTACAAAAGTCCTCTCTACCACTCAACCTCGACCTAGCGTTACCGTATAATCACATTACAAATGTAAGTGATGATTGCGGGGATCGAACCCGCGCCAGCGAAGTGATCAGCTCTGGAGCCGCGCACGATTCCAATCACCACGGGTCCACTATATGTATATATGGGCACTTTATTAGAATTGGTGTACATTTGTGAGAAATGCCAAATACACTTATGTCGTGTAAGACCTCTCTTATAAACATTTCCCGCAAACCACAATTTTCTATCTTTGTTCTTTTTTTTGTGGAAGTCACGCAACAGTCTTCCACAAGTCTATATTAGTGACGTTTGGTCAAACCCGTAATACAAGAACAAAGATATAACCGAGATCATTTTTGGGGGTTGACAATGTATTTCCTAGGTTTTACAGGGTGAAACTATTGAAACCCATCACCCATACTTTCCTCACCGAGTGTTTCTGACCCTTTTCATTAGTTTGTGTACCCTTTTCCCAAGGAGTGTAGTTAAGACTGCCCCATGCCACTTTTGACCCCTTTCAAGTAGCAAATGAAAAGGGGAGGCAGCTATTTGTACGATGTTTTTGTGGATTTTAACAATTAATAGTTACCATATGGCTGAGGCAGGAAAATCAACAACTAGTTGCGGCAGCCCAAGCACAGATAGCAGCGCTGCCATCTCTTGCTGTCTTTCTTCCCCCTCGGTTCGACATGCTCGAGTTTGTCCAATGGCGATGACTTAAATGTGACCAAATCGAGCGATTTTCAAGAACGAACAAACTTGTCAGTGGCTCTACTTGAGACTCTTAAAAGAATTCCCTCGAAGCGCTATCTGTGCTTGGGCTGCCGAACCATGTCAGCCATTCGACATCTATGCGCTACTACCTACCACAACATAATCTTTAATGAGAGCCTTTACAGCTGAAGGTTCACCTTCTATAACACTATAACAGCGAGATGTGAAGTTCCCATTCAATGCCAAGTGTGATGCATTTTAGTATTTTCAGGCTTTAAAAACATTAATAAGTCTTATTTTAGCAAATTTCCTTTGGAGAAATAAGATATTAATGAGATAATACTGTATATAAAAATAAATAAGACATGCCATTAGCTTGGTAAAACCTAGGCCTGGGACCATGAGCACCAATACTGACCCCCAGAACACGTTTTGAAGAATTCGTTCAAAACTTTATAATTGTACTTTTATGTATATCAATATGTGAATCCCTTGTAAAGGTTGAATATTTTGTTTCACTTTTATGAAATTTGGTTCAAATGTTCCTTTTTTAAATAGCTCGGTCTAGTTAGTTAGCCAGCAAAATCGGTCCCATTTTTGGGGTGGGGAGTTTTTTTATCAAAATGGCAGTTTTAATGATATAAAACAGTAAATCTCATCCAAAATTTTAAATTATTATGTATTTTAAAATTATTTATCAATATACTATGAATTATAAAATCTATTTAGTAGTTTCAAAATTGGGCCCAAGAAGGTGATTTTTTGCAATAAAAGCGGAATGAGTAGTCTAATTTTAATTTTTAATGAAATCTGAAATGCTTTTTCCCCTTACGATATGTACTTAAACTTGCAGTAAAAGACAACTTAAATCTGAGGCCAAAGTGCTCACAGCCTCTCAACACCTGTATTAAGAAATTCGCTTCACTCATACCAGCTTTTGTGTTTAGCTGCAAAGTTGCCTGGTTTAATTTTTCCATTGGTACTTTAAACATGGGGGAAGATGCATAAAGGTTGAGACCAGTCCATGTAAAAAAGTTACAGGATACTATTTAATTTCTCCTATTTAATCATTAATAAGCCATTTTATTTTAGTCAATTTTTTTATAGCTTTTTATTACTAAAAAAGTTTGAAGACAAAATGTATAGACTGAACTGGTACTTGAACCCAGGTCTCTCACTTTGCCAGGCTATGCATTTATAGTATTTTAACTGTTTATGTAATTTTTCTTTTTTTCTTTACTTTTTAGTTGTTTTTTATGGAATAACGGTCCTACAAAATTTATACGTAACTTGTAAAGGCAGTTTGAATGCTATCGTCTACAAAATAAACCGATTACATTTTTGCCATATTTGAGGGTTGAGATTTATTCGTCTAACGTTCTGAGAACATTGATGGAGTAAAGCTTAAGATAAAATCACTGTAAAGCATGATTAACAGCTGTTAAGTAGTTGGGTTCTCAAGTACTATAATCTTACTGCACTTGACATTACTTTGATCTGCCTCTACATTTTTGAGATAATTACCTAGATTTTTAAGCGACTTCAGAGAAATGAGGAACAAATACTGGTTATACAAAGTTAACCTGCGGTGATTTTTCTCATTATCAATGAATGGTTCCTGAGGCTAGGTGTAGTTTGTTTGTCTCCTCCTGGAATTTTAGCATTGTTTAAAACGAAAACCATGAGTCCTCCTCATAGCAATTAAACATTGAGTGGTGGTTCTGATTTTGTAACTATTTAGATAAGTAATAACCAGCGTGTTTATTACAGAGTGGGTTATATTTGTGCAGGATTTCTTTTTTGTTAAGAAGTTATCGGAAAATGGGAGAGGGTCGAAGTGATCGGTAGTTAATGACTGTCGCAGATAGATTAGCAACCTGCAGCTGAAAAAACCCTGAATTTGTGTAACCTTTTCAATTCAGCTAAAATATTTAATTTGGTTTTACTTCAAATAAATATTAAACTGTGGTATTCTGTTTTAAAAAAATGATGCACGAATGTATTTGTTATTTTAAGACTTTTTACCTAAATGAGTCTATTTTCCTGCTATATTTGAAAGTCATTACTTGGAGCTACAAACAAAACAGAATTTTTTTACAAATCATCACAATTACTATAAATGGAAAAACATAAATTATGTAAGAAATAGGGGTACGCTCTACTGGGCCAAGTACAGTATAGAGATTAGCAAATGCTTGATTTTGTCCTCTGAAAATATCATAAAATCTTAACTATGCATACATGATCCAATATCTGTAATGGACTATATCAAATTTAAAATGTTCTGTAGATCGTCTATAGACCTCTTATTTTCAAACTTGCTGTACCCTACCATTTTAAAATTTGGTTATTTAAATCAGTAATTTCCAGTTGTTTACAAGAGAGATACTAAGTTTTTGTCTAGGCTACAAACTTCTTAAAACTCTTCAAATTTTATTTTTCCTCAACCTTTTACAAATACTGTACTGTAATAAAAATGTCCTGAAATTTAAGAAAATAAACCATGTCTTATGAGTATAGTAGGGTTTATAACAAAACAAATAACACTTTTTCAATTTATTAACATTTTAACACATTTATCTAGATATTACAAAATCAAAATTAACTTTTTACGCTTACTTGATTAAAAATGCACAAATATCACAGATAATGAATAGTTTCAAGGGTTTGTCGTCGGAGGGACTAGAAGTCCACAGACAACAGTTGATACATTTGCTTTCCTTTCTTGATGAGATAGCCTTGGGTGTTCAGGTTGCTTACGAACGTGAAGAAGTCGCCAACTTGAACCTTGGCCAGGCGGCGACTTCTTTCATCTCAGTGACGGAGAACACAGACTTGGCTTGTAGTTCTGCCCTCCGCTGCAAAGCTGATGAACTTCTTGGCCTGGAAAATAATTTATTGTTGAAATATATGGGGATTGGTTTTATTTTTAGACAGGAACCGGACAGAGTGAACCTTGGGGTGATTATAGCTCAGTGGTATAGTGCGAGCTGCACCAAATCAGCCTGTGTTCGATTCCCGGCTGCAGTAATAACTTTTTCACGATGGCCACTCTCCGTGGTTTGGTCACATTAAGCCGTTGGACCTTTCCATTGGTTATTGGGCTATCAATTAATGATTCAATTAAGACTACATCTCACCATCGATCAAAACATTCATCACACTCATCATCATTCCATCACTCATCATTTATTCACCTTAAAATACCCTCTAAGAGTGGTCGGTGTCTCAAAGCAAAGTATCAAAGTACGCACACATGTTTCTGTACCACAGAGCGACTCTATGGCATGCGTAATAGGTAATATCGCCATTGTAAATATTACCGACTGACAAACGAGTATGCGAAAATTCCCTGAAAGGCAAAAATTACTTTGAAATTACACTTTTCCCAAATTATTGAACCCCTCATGCTGGTAACAAGTTTTTCTAGTATCAATTGTGTTGAGAAAGGCATTTAGGCATTCCAAAGGCAAGCAATATTTATTCTACACTTATGGCTGTAAAGAGAACTGTGAGCCCGGTCTCTGTAAAATCGACTGTGAAATGGGCGATTTGGCATGTTTGGTGACTGCGGCCGCTTAAGCCTTTGTTCTTTTTAAGCAATTAATGCTTGTCACCTGGTTCTTGGAGCTCATGCCTGAGCCGTGAGTAGACCGGTGGAAGTCGAGAGCTCCGAACTCGTCTATGAACGTGTCCACCATACTCCAGCGCATCAGTTCCACCACATCCATCGCGTCCTTCTCTGTAGCCTCCTCCCTCAACTCCACCTTAGCCCTGGCCTGTCAACGCAAAACAATCATCAAAAATCAATGCACTTGAGAACAGGAAATAAAAGTGAATTTTTAAACTTTATTCCTAAACAAATTTGCCAGTTACGAGGGTTTTTCCAAAAGTAAAGAACTTTTGCGCATCACAGCCAGTGAGGGTCCCCTACCATTAGGATCGCACATTCACTTGATAGCTACACCTCTTGGCTTAGTTTGGGCCAAGTTTTGTTCCTTTACAAACATGCGCCATAGTTTTACGTTTTTAGTTAGCGGTGCCAAATAAAACACCGTAAAGTACAACTACTAGCATTATTAGTTCTTTAATACACAAAAAGATTTTCCTACAAAATGTAATGGGTAAATAATGATATTGATAGGGGATCTGCACTGGCTGTGATGCGTAAACAATCTTTACTTTCTAAATTACTCTTGTGTAAATAAAATTGTGTACAAATTAGGTTCTAACACCCATATGAGAAACTATCCAAATCAGCAACAAAACCAACTTTATTCTTTTGCAACATTAAATCCAATCCGGCACTAACCAATCCATTTATCTTACACAAACTTTCTAGTTCTAATTCAAACCATGTAGAGTTGAACCCAAACTACCTGAGTGAGTCGGATGAGAGACTCAAGCTGTCTAGTGGTGACGGGTGTCGTGTCCTGGGTCTGGTGTTGTCTGCGCAGCTCCAGGTAGAAGTGCTGAAGCACCTGTGCGGCCTGGGCCGACAGACGGGGGGACGCCACGTACTTGCGCGCGTAAGCTATGTACTTTCGTAACAACACATGAGGCAATAGGTCCAACTGCTCTCCGTTCGCTTTCAGTCTCTCACTGTAACACGATAGATTTTGTCAGGAATTATTGAGGAGAAAAACAACGTTGGACCAAGAATAAGTCATACAGGGCACAGCAAACGTTACTAATCAACAAGTACCTCAAAGGTATATCAGCCTCTGGCAGGTTGGACTGGGACCCGCTAGCGATGGAGAGAATGTCTGAAGGTGTCTTGACTCCGGAGTGTAGCGCCATCACATGCTCCGAGAGCAGACTGTCCAGTTGCTAGAACATTGCACACTTTACTCAACAGTCGGTATCAGAAATTATTTGAGCGCCGTACATTGAAATTACAACCATGCCGACACGCTAAAGCGCATATCTAGAACTAATTTTTGACAGTACTTTTTGTGGGCTCAGCACATAAATGCATTATGTTCAAAAGTAGCGTCTCAATTATTTTACTTAGCCGATACTCGAAATACCAAAATTACTGTCTTCTACGGCTTATTTACACCTCCCTTATTGAGTCAAGGTTGAGGTAAGGTATAATGCTCTGGGATTCAGGTTGTTTTTTAACGCCATTGAAAACTACACGCTGGATGTTTGTTGTGAAATACGATTTCCAACTCCTATTAAATTTTAAACCGACATTACTTCTTACTGACTTCTGCTTTACCTCATTGGGCCTGTCAAGGATGAAGACGAGGTCAAAGCGGGAGAGAAGGGGTTGACCCATGCGTAGGTTCTCAGCCACAGTCTTGGCTCGGTTGTAGTGCCCGGAGGCCGGGTTGGCTGCGGCCAGGATAGCAGTCCGGGCCGGCAGAGAACATACCACTCCCGCCTTAGCTATACTGATCACTTGCTGCTCCATCGCTTCCAGCAGAGCCTGATAAACAAGTGTGTGTTTAGGGTCTAGGTCTCAAGTGAGTGGCTTAAGGCTGTTAGGCCAAGAAAAATTCTATTTAAATTGACAGTTTTTATATTTTTGTTTTATTGATACCATTCTTTGAAGTGTAAAAAGCTATATGTGAAATTTTTAAGACATCTATTGAACAAGCTATTGGTTTTTGAGAAATTGTTTGCTGCCCAACTTAAAAACGGTGTTGACTAAAAAGAACCAGGCCAAGTTAATAATTCCTCTAAAACATCTCTCTACAAATTGGCATATTTAAATTGACATACTTTTTCAAACATAAATAATATTCAAGTATTTTTAATGAATCAACAATATAGTGGTGACCACCGTTTTCACCTCCCATTTCCTATGTGCCCTAAGGCAGTTCTGAAATAATTAGATTTTGCCATTTACGATTGTGGTTAACGTTCGCTGAAACCGATTATCAGAATTTTTGAATATTTGCGAGAGTAACTAAGCTTGAATAAAAGGAAGAAAAATTCCCATCAAAAAATCCCTACATCTTTTCCAGCCTGATTCGACAGAATATAGAATTTAATGACAAATCCTGAACATTTCAAGAACGTTTAAATTGCAACAGTACAGACGGCGCACCTGGTGTTGTGTAGACATCTTGTCAAACTCGTCGATACAGCAGCAGCCTTGGTCTGCCAGCACCAAGGCTCCTGCCTCGAGTGCAAAGTCTCCCCCTCCCTCTCGAGTCAGTGTCACTGTCAGTCCCGAGGTTGTGCTCGTGTTGCCGCACGTACACACCTACACACAGCAAGCCATTTACAAGACACAGCAAGCCGTTACTTTACTAGGTTACCACATCATAAGACACAGCACTAGTGTAGTTACAACTCTACAAAATTATTTTCTCTCTTATCAACAACTGTTACATTGAATATTCTTGAAAAATTTAAAAAATTATTAATCCGTTATTTTCTCCGACACACAGTTACCTCTGGGTGCGACGGAGGCACAGGCTTGTAGCATCTGGCTCTTGCCCAGCCCGGGTCCCCACCACCAGGACGTGAGAGTCTGCACGTGAGTGTGGGCCTTGAGACCCCCAAACAGCCCCAGTAGCAGCCCCGCCTTCACCATCTCGTGTCCGTAGATCGTAGGGCACAGTGAGTTCACCAGGAGCCTGAACAAAGCCGGCTCACCGTGTATCTCCTGTAAATGTTCGTTTGTAATGAGTTTGTAATTTTCTTTTGTAAAATTACGGTAATTTATTTTTGATGTTAAAAGCAAGAGGACTAGATTTGTGTTCTTTTCTTTTAAATCCAATTGAATAAAGTGTGTTTTCAAAATATGACATCATCAAGTAAGGGTTCTTAATGTCAAGACAATGAATAGATGTTTCAAAATACTTCATTTATTGAGTATTTTGTCAAGTGGCAGAGAGGACGTTGTAGTCCTAGCTTCACCTTGTTAAACAAGACAAACTTTATTATTATGTTTACCTGTCAGCTAGCATATTGTTTTATCTCATTTGTTATTTTTTTAAACACTTAAAAAAATGTTTCAAACTTTATATACTATTACATTTTGACTTTGTTTAGTACTTTCAAAATGCTAATTAGAAATACTTTTAAACTTGATAGAATAATCAAATTTTCCTTTTCAAAATGGTGAAATTTTTAGGGCCTATATTTTAAATGGCGGGACAGCTTAAATATTTATAACATGTTTAAAATATTTATGGCAAAAATCTATTGACCCCAAAACTTCTTTTCTGTCTTCTCCTATTGTCACTAAGTGTTCGTGTAACTGAAAAATCGGTGTGATCGTTTGCGGGAGTAACTGTGACTCTTAAAATCCGTAAAAAAAAGTTCTGCCCCAAAAATGTTTGAAAGTTTTTTTTCTTACCCAGCCCACCAGGAGAAAAATTTCCCGAATATTCCAAGACTTGTAAAAATAAAACCTGAAAATGTTGTACAGCGTAAAAGGAACTCGTACCTGAATCGCGTAGTAGTCCTTGATGTTGAACTCGATGCTGGACACTCTTCCACTGCCGGAACTGGCTTTACTACTCATCACCGACACCCGAGTATATAGAGCACAAACATACTCGCCGTCTTCTTGTTCTTCCCTCCTTCCTCTGTGTTCCGCACCTACAAACCAACACACAACCGAGTAATAAATACAACTCTAGAAAACCCAAATTAGGAATTATCATAACGACATTCTAAATTTTTGACATCTCAAATCCTGATATTTTACAGAAGAACGAGAACTGTAGAAGTAGTCGATTGACATGGTATTTTGTCAAGGTAAATATGTTATACATTTTTTGGCCTATTGTGTCTTGTCCCTTGCTGCACCAATAATTCAAAATGATTTCAAACTGCCCATCAAGTCTCAAAATCCAAACCTACTCCCAATTTAGCAAGAAAGACAGTGTACTCTTAATGAGGCAACACTAACTCCGATTTGAGGAGACCAAAAGTCTCCTATATTTTTGCAGATTAGTTCCTTGGAATAGTAACTTGAGACTTATTAGTTATTTTCAATATCTTTTGTTACTTAACTAGAAAAAAGTAACAACTAATGTGGATTTTTACACTTTCATCAGCACTTGAAATAACCAATAGAAGGAATTCTGCAAATTTCTAACAAATTTTTCACTGAATGCAACAGCTCTATATTTAAAATCCTGTTTGGATTCTTAAATAATAAAATTGACTGCGGTATTTGTAAACTGTAAAGTGTAACCTTGACTATCCCAGTAACGGTGACTTCGTCGCCAGGAACACAGGAGTCTACCAAGTCTTCCATGAGTTCTACTTCCACAGTGCGAGGCACACGTCCACCTTCTCTCTGAACAACAAGAAACCGTTTCAATGTTGACAATCGAGCACTTAGTTGGAACAATAATTTACGAATAAAAACACTTAAGCGGACCATTGGCAGGTTGGAATCGTGCACAGCTCCAGAGCTTATCGCCCCGCTGGTGCTGGTTCGTTCCCGCAGTCACCACTTTTTTTTAATTTAGCAGAGCATAAAGTGGTCTTACTTCTAAGAGGCCCCCAAGATGTTGATTCCTGATCAGAATTACTTATTTTGCCCGGCCCAGGATTTGAGACCTGGCTTGGAGGGTTAAAGCGCTTTGTGTGGCCGCAACTCTCCCCTCACCGGGCATCCACTGCTCGGATCTTCTCAACCACAACCTATAAGATGCTTCAAGTGCTGCCTTGGAAATTCTTTATAAGAATAGGTTCGTTTGCCTCCTGCTAAGGCCAAGTTCTTTAAACAAACCATATAATGATTTGGTGGGAAGTCCTCTAGCTCCCACCTCAACTGCATAACAGTGACATTTAAACCCCTTTTGTCTGATCCCAGAACACAAATCAGAGTATTTATTCAATTTGGCTTCATGTTGTTCTGGGGTGTTGGTATCCCAGGGGACTGTCAGTTCTATCAGAATCATTGTTTTAATTTTTCTAGAGATAGCAGTTATGTCGGGACACTTTGATGTAACTACAATATCTGAAGGGAATTCATTTGTAAAGTGACTATATACGGTAATGCTAGGTCGAGGTTGAGTGGTAGAGAGGACTTTGTAGTCCTAACTTTGTCTCGTTAAACAAGGCAAACTTGACCTTTTTCAGTTCATATGCCCCCTTGAGTTCAACTATGCATTTGAATGTACAACTTTGTATTTAGTTGAGCAAATAACACAGGCAGAATGGACCGGTAAGTCTATTCGGGAGAATAAAAGTTGTAGGAATATTTCAGATCTTGATGCTTTGTTCTCATAAATGAAAATTTGTCAACGGGTTTTTAAACATTTTTTTGAACAATTGGTTGGAAACAAGGGGCACCAGCCAAGGAACACCTTAGCTGGGCAAATGCAGCTCAGGCTTATTGCTTGCCAACAAAGTGGGAAGGATATGGAACAAGGTAAGGAGGGGAATGGGTTTGCCAGCATCATGCTTGGGTGACTGATTTAGCCTTCGCCAAGATGAAAGCATTGGTTTTTTTCAAATAAACCAGTTGTCTCTGAAACAATGCTTTTTACATAGGTCTTGACTAGATGCCCTGACCAGCTTAAGAAGAATGCCTAACGGAGAATAAAAACGGAGCCCTTATGGTGCAAAAGCTCCTCCCAGGAAAAGTAACCAACCGAGGTAACCAATAACGTTCACTCTGTCTCTAGAGTCTCTTCTACCACTTGACTCTCAAGAGTGAACCTCCTTTAGCGCACCTCCAGTTAGTCCCTATCTTATCTCAAGGAAGGTAATGTCATACTGAGTAGGCAAAAAACTCAGCTTTAGACACGCTCCTTCTTTGCTGTGCCCCAGTAACAGAATATTTGCACAGGTCCAAATACCAGTCAATTTTCAACTGGGGTTTGCTAAAGGTTAACCACAAACTTTCAACAAACATTCCATCAATATTCAAGCTGGAAAAGCTTTGAGCACTTGAGAAAGCCTAACTGTGCTGTCAGACTACCTGGTCATCATCCACCAGTTCTTGCAAGCGCACTGTCTGCCAGTTGAGAGTCTGTGTGTAGGGAGAGGAGCAGAGAGGTATGAACGTGCGAGCTCGGCACTCTGCACTCCCACACACGCGGCTGCGTGAACACTCCGTCGGGTTGTCTCACGGTCTGTACACTGCCGCAGCTGTTGCACTATAGAATCAACAAGGAACATCTGGTTACGAGACCTTACTTTGACATATTCACTATAAAATTTAGATCACTATATCACTATTTGAGATGCCGACCACTCTCATGAGGGTATTTTAAGGCAAATATGTGGTGAAGGATGAGTGTGATGAATGGTAGTAATGAGTTATGAAGTGTAGTCTTGTTACAAACTAAGGCCGACTCTTCCTTAGAATGGGTCATTAATTAATAGCCCAATGACCAACGGAAATACAAGGACCAACGGCTTAACGTGACTTCCGAATCCGCGAGGTGATGGTCTGATATGTCTAAACATGGTGGGAGTTGATGCGGGTATCATCAGATGATCACTGAGACTATCTGAGCCGCTTTAGACCTATCATCCTCAAAACCTGACCTCCATGAAGCTGGATTACAAGACCACGCCACGAGTCCCAGTCGAATCACTTATCATACTCAGGCACAAGGTTTTCTAAGCTATTGCATAACATACCGCCAGTGTTCATAACAAAAAATGGACGGAATTCACGCTTTAACCTGCTTTAGTTTGCAAATCACTGGATTACGTGCAACCCTTTAAAGTTAAAGACAAAATTCCAATGTTTTAGAAACCCTTCGCAAAATTTGGATGCCAAAAATTACTTTTTTAATTATTAGGCTTATTATTTTGGGAATTCTACATGTAGAGATAATTTTCTTTCAACGTAGGGATCATAAAAATTACAAAATGTTAAGCATACCGTTAGATTCAAAACGGCTTTCTAATGACATATAATTTACACACATTGATTTGTTCGTCTACTAGCTACACAACAACAAATTTAATTTCTTAACAGCCCTTGTATTTTCTGAATGATTATAACTAATAAAGTATAAAAAGTAGAGGTGGACAAGATGGGACAAACTTCCAGGATTGTGGGACGTGACTGGAAATGGAAAATACTCAGGATTGTTTTGGAACAGGAAACGATAGAGTAAGCCCAAAAATAAATAAATAACTCTTTGATTAGTGGGCACCAGGCCAAAATATGCTATCTAAAAGGAGTAGGAAGGAGACCACATAAGAGAACACAAACTGTCAAAGAATTCTGAGTTGACTTCTAAGAAAGAAAATGTGTTAGTGTAGTACCTGAAAGCCCATCCATGTGCAGACCAGTTTCATGTTTCCTACACGAATGATAGTCCCCCTGACACACACCAGTTTACCTGCAACCATCAAGTTCAAACAATAAACTATATGTATCAATGAACAATATGTATCAATGGACTTTTATTGAATTAAAAATGATATTTGCATTTTTTAACAATATATAATAGAGATGGACAAGTCAGGAAGTGTCCAGGTAATTTAAATTTTATTTTGTGGTAGACAAGCTGAAAGAAAAGATCCATAGTAATTTTTGGGCAATTTCTTTTGCTAAATAAGAGTCATAGTTACTCTCACCAACAATCCCAAATTACTTTCTTTTAGCCTAAAGATCCTGAATGAACTTAGAAGCTAGATGGGGTGCTGACGATTGTTTTGGTCTAATAATACATGGGGTAACTTTACACTTATTGGGGGCAACACGGGGGGATGGTAAAGGTGCCGACACGTTATTGTTTATGCGGAGGCAGCGGCACTGACTCAACCGCTGCATTGGTCAATGCCGCACCTCCTCCGCATAAACAATAATGTGTCGCCACCTTTACCATCCCCCCGCGTTGCCCCTCAATGAGTGTAAAGTTACCCCATGTAAAGTGTAAATAAACAGTGTATATAATCAGTTATAATGTTAGTTCAGTGTAGTGATCGTGCTCTGAAGATGGTCTTATTAGACCGAAACGATCGTTAGCACCACATCTAGCTTCTAAGTTCATTCACGATCTTCAGGCTACAAAGAAGGTAATTTACTTCAAATAGGTCCTGAAACCAGGAATCATAGTTTATTAATCCCAAATCCGATTTTTGGTTGCACAATCCTTCAGTGACCATTGTGTACAATGGGCTAACCGTACCATGACCATGCGTTAGGGATAGTTAACATCAAACATCGATGAGACTCTATTATACTTAAGTAGCTCGATAACTTTAAATTCTTTTATTAAAGCATGTTTGTGGAAGTTACAAGTTGAAATCAATTCTTGAACACCACAATAATTTTCTATATTAGCTTACCGAACAAGTTGGCTTTGAGATGTTTGAGCTGTGAGACGGGCTCGTAGTTGAGAAGTCTGACCCGGACAGCCGGGAGATCGACGGAGTGGTCCTCCGACTCACTCAAGTCCTTCTCTAGCTCCTTCAGTGTGTACTGGGAACACGAATCTTATTATGTTGTGCATTAACAATGTAAATTGACAAAACCAAGGTAATACGCAGCTAAGCAATGAAGAGCTACTTGCATGAATTAATCGAATTTCCTTAACGATTTTTTACTCTAATTCGCTTCACTCACAGCTTTGCTTCAGCCGTCGGTCTCAGATATCCATATTCTGTTATGACAGGTGTTACGAGGCTTTTCGCCCCTTTGGTCTCAGGCTTATGGGGGTTTTTACTGCAAGTTATACTAATTATAATAAAAAGAAAACGCAATTCGTTAATATCTTTGTTCACCACATTACAATAGACACATTTAATATAGTTTTTTTGTTATTCCACCATTAACTGGCCTATTTTTTACGCCTGTCAATGACTTTGTTAGCAGTAATTAGGAATCCTTAATACGCAGTTAGAAACCAGGAAGTTTTAAGTATTTTGTTATGTTATTTGTTACAGTATTTATGCTAAAAGACAAAAAACCACACAAATTGAAAATTTTTTATTTGAAAAATTACCTGATGAACTGCCAGAGCCAAACAATTGATGGAGTGCTCAGGCTCGTCTAGAAGTTCGTTTTCAAAGTTAGGCCAATCCTTCAAGAACTGCTCGTCTTTAGCGATATCTTTGTAGTCGATAGAACAACACCTTCGTTCCTCAATGTCCGAGGCAACAAACAGCTGAGGTTTTCTCAACAGGTATCTCTCAACCGCTTGCGTTTTCAAAACTGTTGGAGAACCTGCCTTAAAATCTGGAAAATTCAATTACTTTTTCAAGTATATTGTCTTCAGTGGAGACTATTAGGGTATTACTTAGGAAAAACTTATAGGTTCTATTACAAAATTTCTGCATTTTTATTTAGGGGAATAGGTCACTGGTAGAGCGCATGCTTTGCGCTAGATCTGCCTGGGTTCAACCGATTTTCACGGCATTGAACACACAATATTTTGTCTGCATCACTAAAGAAATTTAAAGACAATATTTTCGGACCGATCCGGGACAAATAACCTGGAACTCAATGAGCTTAAACAAGTTCTTTTTAAGTACCTACAAATTTTCTGGGATCCACTCACGATTATGAATCACAAAAATACAAATACAGTAAACGGACCTGACCGATTCTGGTCCGACTGCCTCGGTAAAAAATTAAAATTGAAAAACGAAAACATGTTTTTTATTTTGTAAGACCTTCAGTGTGAGTACTGCCTACAGAGTGAGTGGTTTTAAGGTGTGTGGCCAGAACCTCAAATTAAATCTTGAGTCTATTTTATCGATTAATGCAGGATATGCTTATCGGTATCCCCGACGTGGATTTTTTTGAAATCTTTCCTTAGTCCGTTTCATCGAGGGTCTACTGTAATTCTACTATATATTTCAAACAGAGCTGAGTTGATTCAGAACGGGTAACTTACTTTCCTGAGGATGATAGAACCGCCAGCCCTTGTACTGGCCGGGGACTGGAGTGGAAGGGAATATCGCTAAGATGGATGGCTGTGAGTTATGACAAGACGAACCACTTGCTGGCAGTTCCTGATGAGGAACACCCGTTCTCCCTGCAAATTTCAATCAAATACTTTATTACAAAATATTCTACGCTGATAGTTCCTTATAGAACTGCTAAAATACGCCGCTGAAACTGGAAACAGGAATTTAGAAAGGAAACAGTTATTTTATTGTTTTGATAATGTTAATGAAAAGTTTAGGAACAATCTACTAAAAACGTCTAAAATTAAAAACTAAACAATATTTTTTTGTTACGAACCTCTCCCATTTCCTCTTTGATTATCGAACCTTTTGTAACTCCCTCTTCCTCTGCCTCGAAACTTCCAGTTGCCTCTCCCCCTGAATTGGTTTCTTGGCTTATTCGAGTTGGAATTCATTTTTGACCTTTCATGCACACAATCTGGAATTGTTGATGAACCAGTAAGAAACATACCCTGTTAAATCTGTCCATATTACAAAATAGAAGCAGTGTTTCCACTTGTAAGATTTATGTCTCGTTTTCTGTGTTTTACTTTTTAGCACTCCGGTATCAAAACCGGATTTTCAGAACTTTACGGGAACTGATGGGATTTTGGGAACAACTTTGACAGGGTTTTCCATAACAGATTGAAAATAGTTCTTGAAAGGCTAAAAACTTAATTTCCTGGTTCCCAATTACTAAAACCCCATTGTTCCACAAATAGTCGATTTATGGGGTTCTACTGTACTTAATAAATTAAATTGTTCAATTTGACCTCATTAAAAAATTAAGTAAAGACCTGGTAAACTGGAATACTGCAGCTGTTACCAGAGTATTTATTTATTTATTGAATCCCAACGGTTCACACCTTTTTTTTACAGAAAGATTGATAATTGCAATACAAGAAGTTGACTTAAAACTAAGAAGGTTTACATAAATGGAGAAGAAACAAGTGAATAAGAGCTAAGCTTGTGAACTAAGTGAGTAACAGGTACTAAATGACTAGATGGCGACCTGAAGTAATACTAGTACATGTTACTAAATATTGACATGAAGATACAGTGTATAAATTAGATAATTATTATGCGCTAATGTACCAAAAAACACTTGAAACCTTTCTATAAGAACAGTAGAAAATAGCAGTAGGCGTATGTAGTATTTAATAGCCTACTTACAAAAATGGAAAACACTAGGTACCCTAAACTTATCCAACCTAACCTCTCACAGAGGACCATAACTTAACCTAGGCCTAGCCTATACCTATAGAAGGTTGTCTTGAAATGTGTGTTCCCAACAAAAATAAATAGAAAATTGGAGGAGTATTGTTAATTTAAAAGAATATTAGCTGTGTGTTCTGCTGCCAATGCCAGAGTAAGAAATTAAAAATCATACATATATTATGACCTACTATTAATTATTCCACAAATTAAAAGTGTATGAATTATCCCCAAAAACTTACTCACGGGAGTAATGGGAATTTTGTCTACAGTCAAACGTAAACAATTCCACTCGACAAATTCTTGAAAGAACAAAACTTCAAAGCAAACAGCAAAGCAGACGACAAGATTAAATTTGCCTCCAGAATAACAAAAGCTGTTTATTAACAAAATAACTTGCCGCAAATTACATACTGTGTTCTTACATAATATCTGACATAATACTACACGAAAACAAAACCAATAAAGCATACAAATCAATGGGAAATTTTATTTTCACTCAAAACCACTCCAACCTCTATCGTGTAACCTTGTATATAGTGACGCCACGATGATTGGTAAAGTCAGGTTGTTACTAAATGGAACGTACCACTACAATAAAACAAGTGGACGGGTTAACAAAGCTGTTTTGTTATACGCAGATTTAATACTTAAACAAACAAAACCACAAAGCATACAAATCATGATTTTTATAATACCACTATAAATAGCAGTATTATCATGAAAAAATTCCATTTGAATTTTCACCACTTAAACCTTTGTCTTAAACAAAACTAGTCTCGAAAAATCGTGTCAATAACTAGACTTAATACGAGTATTACATGGAACCCCTATTATAGCATACACATCAATGTTCCGTAATCAAAAGTCCTCTAAATTACATCTTTTCAAAAACTAGGCTAATAAAATGTATAATAAGATTTCAAGAAATAATTAAAGTTACAAAAAACCAAACTAAAATGTAGGGGGAACTTTCAGAACCATTTTAAATTAAAATAAGCAATAGTGCATTTACCAATATCACCCCGATTGGCGTGAAGTGTTGCAACGTGTACACCATTGACTTTAAATATACTGGTACATTAAAATCTGTGTTTAACCTTATGTACGAACGTATTTTCATATAATTGTGTTAATTACTATACTTCTTATCATAGCAAAATATTATTACATTGTTTGAAACAATGACTCACTTTGTTATTAACTGAAATTTATTTTTATCAAAGTCACACAAATTTTACAAAGTTTAGCCGATCATAAAAAATGTATGCGCGACCGGTTTCATTAGTTATAAAATCATCATCTCGGCGAGTACATCAAAACGATTTTCCAAATTGAGTACTTACACAGTGATCAGTTTCTTTAAAACACTATTACATTGTATATTTTAACAATCACAAACAAAAAGAGACAATTTTGAAATTATAGATAGTAGTTTTGAAGAAAAACTATAATTATTTATTTTATAACATTGAATTAATTGATGTACAGTGAGATAAATATTTAGATCGGTTTGCTACATTGATAAATGCCATAGTTAAAATAATAAATAGTGTAATTACAAGAAGAATTTATGTGTTTGTACAATTAAAAAAAAAGAGAGAAATAGTAAGGGTAGATTGGAAGACATGACCAGAATCAAGAAATCTTTTATTGCCTTTTAATCATCTTTACATGGAAATGAACATAGTCATAGTGTATTATACAATGTTAAATTCTTACAACGAGTAATATCACACTTCATTTTATTATTAATTTTATTCTAATACTATCACAGTTTTATTAGCGTTGTATGGTAAAAAGAAATGAAAAAGGTTAAAATTTAAATTCTTAAACGTATCAATATAATTATATGACACTGTGTATGTAATGGTTTGTATATTGTAGGCTACTATTTTCATCAAAATTACTATTTTCCATATGTGCTGATGTATGTGCTGCGAAAAAGGTGTACACCGTTGATAAATAAATAAATAATATACCTCCGTAATAATATCACCGAGAAGAAAATACAGTACTCCTACTTTCTGAGTTCTCTTTGGTTGGCTGCCGGAAACGAAAATAATTTTGTGTGTACAGTTTTTTCTTCCAGTTTCCGGGCAGTCTTTCCGTCAAGACTAGCATCTATGTAAGTACCTACAGCTTTCTCACTTTAAATCTCTTTAGTTAGATTTAATCCTTTGAATTTTCTTGAATATAATTATAAGTTTGAAATTTAATGTGGATTCGTCTTGGGATATTAACGATAGCAAAGTCTTAAAAATGTATGATCTCTTACTAGTATGTTGGAGAAAGCCTACTTAACCTCTTTCGGTTGAATGTGCATCGAAGCCACAGTGAACAATGTTTCCTGATCAATGTAAATAGGATTATAGTCACTGTAACATGGTAAACATAATCGATTTGTATTATTATTGTACTTTTCAGAGCAAATATTTTTGCCAACATGTTAGGAATTTGCCCTAGGTTTTCGCACATTTCGGTCTACGTTTGTCATACCCCAAAAGAATCAAACCAGTTTACTTGTCGGCGCTAGGCCTGCACTGTCATGTATTCTCTTTTCCCATGGTGGGCAGGACTTAATTATTTTTAGGATCATTCATATTTGACTAACAGGCTTGGGTGTCAGACTCTTGTTAACGAAGGCTTGGGCTAGGCCTACTAATGCAATGTCAAATGTAAACACATTCACTGTGATAATTATTTTAACACATGAAAATAAACGAATGTTGGAGCGAAATGGAGGTGACCCATATTGAGCTGTCAATTCAAATTAAGCTACTCTGTATAAAGTAGCAAAACAATTCATGTAGTGAATTTATAAAGTGAGAGGACTATAGGATTGACTTCATACTAGAAGAATACTAATCTAATATCATTTCAAATTATTTTGATTTTTCAGACACTTAAATCATGAAGTGTAATCCGCTGGTGTCATCTTCAAGAAGGAAGGCGTGCAAGCGTCACTTCTCTGCTCCATCTCATGTGAGGAGGCGGCTCATGTCCGCTCCACTGTCTAAGGAGCTCAGACAGAAGTACAATGTCAGGACCATGCCCATCAGAAAAGATGACGAGGTTCAGGTAAACCTTAAGGCAGAGTAGTGTTTTGTTAGGCTTATGGTTATTATTTGTCGGTTCCACAAAAGCATGTCATTCTCAGCCAAATGAAATATCAGCTTGGTTGTAAAGTAGCATAATTTTATTTCGGTATTTGTTTACAAGAGTGACTTATGATTTCATGAGCTAAAACTGATTTAACACGATGTGGACGAGGCCTAAATATATTAAAATTTGTTTTGGGGTACTTGGTTATAAGTGGTTTAAATTGGGGACTATTTTACGGCAGGAGCACCGCGAGACAACAGTCACTCATCTGTTGTGACTTTTCACCCACTTCAAAATTAACTTAAAGGTGCTCTTATTTATATTTTTGTTGTTGACTAATTGGTAAAAAAGGGAACACAGCAGCATATAATTGTTCCTAGTAATGTATCGAAAAAAAATATATAACACTATATAGAAGTTAAGCAAAGCTAAAAATCCATTAGTCACAACCTTCATTTCAAAATTCAATGGTGAAGACAAAATATTTGCCGAACCAATTGAACCGGGTCTCAATTACAATGGCCAGCTTGTCGCAAAAGTTCAAATGTATTTTTTCTTTTAAGCTATAATCAATAGCAAATAAACTAAGTATTTTTGTCTTTTATATCAAATGCATTTGCTGTTTAATATGCGTAATAAATTAACTGCTTTATACAAATTAAGATCCCTTATTCATTTGCACAGTATTTATTCTGTAATTCTGTTTGTAATAGGAATTCAGCTTGTTGATTTAATTTAGCTCTGAGTCAAGGCTCCGGCCATTTTGACAGTCCACATATTTTGAACATAAAAATAAACTATTTAACCTACATTTCAGATTTAGTATTCTTAAATTTGAAGTGCGAAATAGTTGGGCTGAAACATGGTAGTGGTTTTGAGTGATCATAAAGAAATAAATTAGCTTAGACAGGGAACCGGGTTTCGGTTGAAAAATATTTTTGTCTAAAAATCAAATGTGATCATAAGAAAAATATAACACTATAATGGTTATCTTTACAAATAAAATATGTAAATAGGGGTCATTAATGAGACGCCAAGCCGCCACTATGCTCCAAGGTCTAAAATGGCCTGCCAGTATAGAAACTTCTGACCGCCAGATATAGGGTTAAAAAATAATAACCTTCAGAAATTTGTTTCTTTTTTCTGTATGGGATTTCTTTCACTGTAATTCAAACGTCATGTTTAAAAATTTGTTTTCATTTACACCACAATTTAGTAATTCAAAGGTATTTTTAATGAAATATAAATTCTACTTGCTTGTTTAAAGTTCTACATTATTCAGTCAACAGTTTTGTTTGACATGTGCTTCTTTATAGGTTGTCAGAGGGCACTACAAGGGCCAGCAAGTGGGAAAAATCGTCCAGGTATACAGGAAGAAGTTTGTCATCTACATTGAAAGGATACAGAGAGAAAAGGCCAACGGTGCCAGTGTATACGTGGGCATCCATCCCTCCAAGGTAAGACCAGAGAATATTATAAATTAACCTAATTTTAGTTAGAGATAATCTATTGATTTGGACTCACTGTTCAATATCCAGACGACCAGCAATTTGGCTATCCTTGGCAATTTTAGGTAGCGTAACCCTTCTCTGAAATAATTCTGCCATTGCTAGATCCTGTCTAAGAAGATGATGATTTGCCATTATCCATTCGCAGAAGCTTGACAGGCTGCATTGCTGTGTTGACGAAGGCAGGGTTCTCCTGTTTTCTGAAAACAAGCCTTGTCAGCCTCAAGTGTATGAAGAACTTTGGCTCTGATTCTTACATATTATTATTACTTGGATTTAAAGATTTGAAAACTTGGTTATACTACTGTTACAATTTGTAAATGATTTGAGCGCTACCTAGAAAATAAGAGTTGGCCATTATTTTAAAATGCATACCATTGGTAGACACCTACTACATTCTAATTTAAGAATGTACTTTTTAAACTTTCCTGTGACGGATTGGAAATGTGAGCGACTTGGGGAGGTCATCATGGGACAGGTCTAATCCCTGCAGTTACTAAAGTAATAATAAGTTGTTAATTGACAATGTGGTAATGTTAGGTAATGGTCGATGATGAGTAATAGAGGGGACTTGGTAGTCCCAACTTCGCCTAGTTTAACAAGACAATCAAATTTGAAGTTGTACTTTGACGGATTCACAGTCAAGATTGGAGCACTTATCTAACCAAGACGAGCATATTTCTACGCTGTTGCAAAGCAGCAAAGTAAACACTGGATTACACACTACTTTCTGAATTTATGAGACTATCAATAAAAACGATGTTGTTGTAAAAGAAAGATTCTAGAAAACCTTTGCAGCAAAACTTAACGACAACCAGTTGTTTTGGAATATTAGGGTTATTAGTTTGAGCAGTAGGAATATTACATATAAATATGTGATAAGGCTGTCCGATGCTCTATAATGGTTTCTCTGTATTCAATGCTCCCAACATATATAAATAAACTTCTGGTAGCTGTTAAAGGTGAAAAATTGATAATCTATTATTGATATTAAGCTTGGAGCCAATTGGTATGTCTAAAGTATTGAAGAAGATGATGATTTGCCATTATCCATTCGCAGAAGCTTGACGACTGCATTGCTGTGTTGAAGAAGGCAGGGTTCTCCTGTTGTCTGAAAACAAGCCTTGTCAGCCTCAAGCGTTTGAAGAACCTTGGCTCTGATTCTTACGTTTAATAGGACTTGGATAAAAAGTCAAAAACTAGATTATACTCTAGTTAAGGTCAGGTGGCTATCTAGAAAATAAGTATTAACCCTTTGATATTAAAACTCCATTGTAGGTTGATCTTAAGCAAAATTCAGCAAAATGCTCTCTGTAGAAACTTTATCCCTCTCTAAAGTTTAGCTATTATCTCCGCCTCATGAGATGAGCTTTTCTCTTCAGGAAGAGCACTTTTAAACTGAACTTTCACCTTCTTACAGTCTTTGTCCTGGGCTGTCAAATCAGAGGGGTAGGTAGTGTCCGTGTGTTGTCTGCTACTTATGTAGTGTAGTCTTGAACAAGAATCACGGTTTTCTATGCTGTTGTAGTGAATTCCTCTGCTATTTTAGCAGTAGGAATATTGCATGTTTTGGTCTTGTGTGATCATTTGAAATCCAGAAACCCAGCTTACATATTTCACTCATACTATCGTTTTAAAGGACGAATTAGGAGTTACATCATTATTATTTGCTTACGCTCTTTCTCCGCGATCTTTACAGCAACAAAACTAACTTTTCTGCTAGCCCAAGTCTGTTATAATAGGTACTTAAGGATCAAAAGTTATTTCAAATTAAGCTGTACCCTTAACTTTTTCTGGCTTCATTGGGACATTTGTCTTAACTCAAAAAATAATTAAAATAACGTAAGTCTATATACATAATAACCCAGGTTATTTAAATATGTTAAGACAGTCCAATGCTTGCTGAGTCATCGTTTGGTGATGTTAGTTTCTATTGGACGCACAGTAAAAGTTGGGCTTTTCTCAGAGTTGTCTATTTTGGTTTCTCTGTAGCCCGATACCCACCTACATTTAACTGTAAAATACTAGTTCTTAGTTATGACCAGTATTTAGTGATGGAAATTTCTGGCAATATCTTCACAACCCATTAGTACTACAAAATTAAAGCTGTTATCCTATTTCATGTTGCTATAAATATTTCACGTTTAAATGAGCCTATCATTAAAAACTATGTATAAAACTGGAAAGTCCTCTAGATACTTTGATATCCTTCTTGTGTCAAAAAAGAAAGTTGATAATCAACAACAACAATTATTTAAATAAATAAAGTACATTCGTTCCTTACAATGTGGTTGAAAGCGATTTCCTAACGTTGCTGGATTTGCTTTTAGGAATGTTATACGAGTATAGGTATATGGGAATTTCACTTTATCCAAACTAAACTAGACATTCTAATTCTGTATGGTTTTTGTTTTAATGGTTGTGATGATGAGTTACATTTTACACGCTGATTCTTATGATGAAAAACTGCTGTTCCCTTGGCAGGCTGAACATCCAAAAATAAATGGTAAACTGTGAAATTTTAAGCCAAAGTGAGAAAGTCTAAATTAGCTATTTAGCGTTCATTCTAATTAAGATCTGTAATAAGCCAGCAGTACATTAGGAATATTAATTAATTATAAAAATGTGTTAAGACTGGTCTGATGCTTGCTAAATCATCATTTGGTGCTAGTTAGTTTCTATGGGACGCAGAGCAATCAGTGGTCTTTTCACAGTCGTCCATTATGGTTTCTCTGTATTCAATCCCCCTAACATATAAATCATAAACTGGGAGCTGTAAAAGATGAAAACTAGGTAATTTATGATCGATAGTTATTACGCTTGGAGCCAAATGGGATGCCTAAAGTATCTAAGAAGATGATGATTTGCCATTATCCATTCGCAGAAGCTTGACAGCTGCATTGCTGTGTTGAAGAGGGCAGGGTTCTCCTGTTTTCACTGAAAACAAGCCTTGTCAGCCTCAAGCGTATGAAGAACTTTGGCTCTGATTCTTACGTTTTAACAGAACTTGAGTCCAAAAGGCTTTCAAAACGGTCCGATAGCTATCTAGAAAATAAGTGTTATGGAAGCATATAAAAACGCTTATTTCTTGTAGGTGCTTTATACTATTCTCATCCGAGAGAGCACTTTTAAACTGTAGGTTTCTTTGACATAAGTCTATTTACAGTTAAAATCAGAGCTCTAATCTCTGCCATTTGAGCAGTAGGAGTATCAGTGGCCTTGTGTGGTCATTTCAAAAACAGAATCACGGCATGTTTATTTCACTCTCACTATCGTTTTAAGGACGATTTAATAATCACTCGTATCAAATCGTTAGACTGTCCAATGCTTGCTGAGTCATCGTTTGGTGATGTTAGTTTCTATTGGACGCACAGTAAAAGGTGGGCTTTTCTCAGAGTTGTCTATTTTTGTTTCTCTGTAGCCCGATTCCCGCCTACATTTTAACTGTAAAAACAATTTCTAAGTTATGAACCGTATTTAATGATGGAAATTCTTGCAATATATTAAAAAACCATTAGTACCACAAAATTAAAGTTGTTTTTGTCCTATTTCACGTTTTAAATATGCCAGTCTATTATTTAAAAGAAAATGTATCAACCTGGAAAGTCCTGTAGATACTTTGGTATCCATCTTGTGTCAAAAAGAAAGTAGGTAAACCGAACAGTTTGATTAAATAGTAAAAAACAATTGTTTATTATGTTAGTACAAGTTGTAAAAAATAATTAAATTGTATAAATATTTGTTAAATGTATAAATTAAATATATAATAAAAAATAATAATAAAATAAAAACAACTAGTCTATACAATTCATAAATAAAAAATCGATTCCAAATTGTCGTTTGAAGCAGAAATGAATAAAGTATCTTCGTCCATAATATGTGCCTGAAAGCAATTTCTTAACGGTGCTGGATTTGCATTTAGGAATGTTATATGAGTATAGGTATATGGGAATTTCATTTTGTCTAAACTAACTTAGACACTCTTATTGAGTATGTTTTTCAATAATGGTTGTGATGATGACTTACGCTTTAATAAACTGATTCTTTTGAGGAAATACTGCTTCCCTTGGCAGGCTGAACAACTAAATATGGATTGTAAACTAAAACAATTGTAAGCTGAAATGAGAAATTCCATCCTGATTGTAGGGTAAATACCTTAGGTAATTTACGAGGGTCATCCAGAAAGTAAAGAATGTTTTGTCATGGTCAAAATAAAGATATCAACACAAAACTTTATTTACAAATACATAGCACCTTCCTCTACCTTTCTACGCAATCGCCATGGATTTAAAGACACTGGTTTTAACGTGGGACCAGTTTTTCTATACCCATGTTCTACTCATTTGCCGCCAAAAACATGAGCCAGGATTTCTTAGTTTCTTTGAGTTCCTTATTGTTAGCAAACTGTTTTATACCCAAAATCTGGGAATAAGTGATAATCACTGGCACCATGACAGGGCTGTAGTCTTTTTATTCTTGGTATAAAAAAGACATGGATTAACATCTTCGATCCCAAAAACAGTTGCCGTGACTTTTGAGTGTTTTAATTTCACACTTTACATTTGGCGGGTGTTCAATTGTCGATGCCATTATTAATCACTGTGGACACAATACTGCGTAATCACACAAGCGAACCTACACTCAAACTGAAGAGGAAGAATGTAGCTAGCAGCTGCATGCGCCGTAGTGGTGAGGGGTGTGATTATCGTTCTTACTTTCTGGATGACCCTCGTAGTTTTATTTTAGGTACCTTTCTTTAAGTGAGTAACTAACACCAGCTTTTCAACTGGATTTGTTAAATTTACAATCAAATTGCTAGGTCTAGTACCCTGAAAACTTGAAAATAGCCGGGTTAGGTAAAAACGTGTTGAAGAGAAAAAAGCTAAATGTGTGGGAATTTTAGCCATCTGGACCTTTGGACAACTTGTTTTTATTTATTTTTCAATCATGGTTGTGATGATGAGTTACGTTTTAACAAACTGATTCATGTGAGGAAATACTGCTTCCCTTGGCAGGCTGAACAACAATAAATAGATTGTAAACTGAATTTTTAAGCCAAAGTGAGAAAGTCTACACAGACACATGGGTTTGGACCATTTCCCCAAAAGCGTTTTGTGATACCACAAATCTTAGGTTAAGTGAATAATTATTAAAAATGTCCATTAACCTCAGGCTGACAAAACCAAACAAAAAGAGTTTACACAAACTTGCGAGTCATGACGTAGCAGCTGCTGATAGAGACAATAATCGCTAGATGCAGGTGGCAAATGCTTACAGTATGAGTCGTGTATATGTAGCTTGATTTGGTCGATTTAGTAGCTGTCAGTTAGCATTGCAATAACTTGTACGAAAAGCAATAAGCGCACAAATGGTAGACATTCTTACCTATATAACTTCGTAAATTAATGTAAGATGAAAAGCTTTTTATTACTAAATATGTATTAATTAAGTCAGATGATAAATTGCTGAGCTTTTTAATAACTGTATTTCTGGCGTGAGAAACCAATTTGCAGTCAAAATCGAACTTATATAATAAAACAATAGATACCGTTTACTATGTTGTAGCGACACAGCTGTTTGAACAGAGACGCACAGTAAAAGGTGGGCATTTGAAAAAATGTGAACTTTCTCACCCATCGCCATTTTAGTTTTAGGCTACTACATTGTATTTTCTGATTAGTAGCTGTCAGTTCTTGCAGCCTTCTTATCCTAAGTTATTTAAAATAACGCTGTACCCTATCAACTGACTTTTAAGTAATTAAAATAACAAAGTCAGTCCAATGCTTGCTGAGTCATCGTTTGGTGATGTTAGTTTCTATTGGACGCACAGTAAAAGTTGGGCTTTTCTCAGAGTTGTCTATTTTGTTTTCTCTGTAGCCCGATTCCCACCTACATTTCAACTAGTTTTAAGTTATGACCTATATTTAACCCCTTAAGCCCTAACGTTTTAACAGTAGAACTACACCTGCAGTCTGAGGTCTACTTACAGATTCTTTCTGTAGGAGAAGATGTTAGTGACATACGACACTATAATGTAATTAGTGATTGTGTGAGTAAATTAATGTAAAAGGCTCATTAAGTCAAAAACCACAAAATGCGTATGAAATGGTGTCTTTCGGTAAGTGGTTGAGGATGAAAATGGAAAAATAATCTAAATGTGGTGGGGGGGCTCAAATATAAGGACAGCAGAGTAGCTTGGACGTCACGCTTACTATTAATTTTCAATAATGGTTGTGATGATGACTTAGGTTTTAACAAACTGATTCTTGTGAGGAAACATTCCCTTGGCAGGCTGAACAACCAAAAATAGATAGTAAGCTGAAATGAGAAACTTTATCCTATTTGTAAGGTTAATAACTTAGGTAGTTTAGTTTCATTTTAGGTGCTTTTCTGTAAAATGAGTAACTATTGCCAGCTTCTCAACGTTTAAATGTGCAATCACACTGAAGTCAAGTGGTATAGTACTGTAAAACTAGAAAATAGGCGGGTAACATAAAAATGTGTGAGAGAGAAAAGCCAAATGTGTAGGGAGTTCTAGCCATCTGGACCCTGGACGACACCCTTACTATATTTCAATACTGGTTGTGATGATGACTCGAGTTTTAACAAACTGATTCTTGTGAGGAAATACTGATTCCCTTGGCAGGCTGAACAACCATAAATATATTGTAAACTGTGCGAAAGTCTACACAGACACATGAGTTTAGATCTTTTCCCCAAAAGCGTTTTGTGATACCACAAATCCTAGGTTAAGTCACTAATTATTAAAAATGTCATTGGCATAAACAGTAAAAAACTCCAATAAGGTAGTCAAAATCAGGAGATCTCTTTCTGTTGTCATATGTCAATTGTTTTTCTGCTGTAAAGGTGTACTGCGTTTGAAGGGTTCTTTAAATGGGGGAAGTGGTAGTTTCGATTTTCTCTGCTAGGTGCCGTTAGTGTAGCGTAGTCCTCGCATATCAGAGACTGTTTCAACCGTCTCCTATACTGCACATCCAATCGTTCAAAAAGAAATAGCGTTTGTCGACCTACAGTCGACACGAGACCTCAAAGGGTTAAGATGTTTTTCAATAATGGTTGTGATGATGACTACAGTTTTAACAAACTGATTATTGTGAAGATAAACTGCTGTTCCCTTGGCAGGCTGAACAACCAAAACAAATATGACTAGGAAACATTTTAGTAACCGACATTTACAAAATTTAAACTCAATTTCATAGATTATCCAGAACTGGAAGTCCGGTAGTCAAAATACCGATGCAGTCTTGTGAATACTGCAGAAAGCGAGGATTTCTGCTAAAGATGTCGAGATTGGGTTGAACTAAAATTGTGATTTCATTATCGACTACAAAGGTAGTCCCTAAATAAAGTCATACTGTAGTAGCAAGTATCGATATTTTAGCGGATAGAAATTGATGTTGTAATTTTGTCGTGGCAGCCATTGACAGTTAAGAAATTGTTGCTGATGGTGATTGATTATCAGCCAATCAATTGTGTTGTCTTTCGCAAATCAACCTCTCCGCTCTTTCTATTGGAGAGAATAAGTACAGTAGAAACTCGATAGGACACCTTAGTGGTACAACAGGGCAATAGGTGTCTGGAGGAAAAACCTCACAAATAATGTATGAATTTTATCCCTAGTCTGCGCCATTAGATTGAGAATGGGGTTTTGTATTAACAAACTGATTCCAGTGAAGATAGACTGCTTCCCTTGGCAGGCTGAACAACCAAATACAGATTATAAACTGTGGCAATTTTATTCAGAAATCCTATCTTGTTTTTAAAGTAAATAGTTCGGTTGCTTTAGTCTACGACAAATCCCAATATCTAACTTGTTAAAAAAAAGATAAAGTTTGTCTTGTTTAACGAGGCGTGGTTAGGACTGCGAAGTCCTCTCTACCACTCAACCTTTACCTAGCGTCACTGTATAGTCACATTAAAAATTGTAATTGGTGACTGCGGGAATCGAACCCGCACCACCAGAGTGATGAGCGCGATACCAATCCGACACGGATCCGCCTGCAACTGTAGGGTACTTAATCATGGTAATTTTATACATGAACTTAATCTTAAGTTTATGGTTTAGTTTCTGGAAAGAATTAAGTTTGGGCTGAATGTAAGGGGTGTAGCAGAAAATAGTCTTGGGTTTGATGTGCTCTTGTAGACCGAAGTGAATATTTTACTAATTTTATTTTTCCCTACCCAAATGACTCATTCTTCTAAAAGGAACTGACAGAACTTCTCCTTTTCTTTAATGACTTGTATTACAATTTTTTACTGATGCTGTGGCTTTTGTTTAATTGATTTGTTACCTATCAAAAATAAGAAGATGATGATCTGCCATTATCCATTCGCAGAAGCTTGACGGCTGCATTGACGTGTTGAAGAAGGCAGGGTTCTCCTGTTTTCTGAAAACAAGCCTTGTCAGCCTCAAGCAGATGAAGAACCTAGGCTCTGATTCTTACGTTTCTGAAAAAACTTACACAAAGTAGCCCACAGAAAAACCCATTATTCATAATCCGACGCGGTGTGAACTGGAAGGACTATATTACGGTGACTTAAGTTCCAGCTGACTTAAGTTGTAGTTTTTAAGACTTAGCCAAACACTCTCGGTTCTTGAAGCCCATAGGATTTCCAGTTTGGTT
Source organism: Matsumurasca onukii (assembly GCA_018831715.1). Taxonomy (NCBI): domain Eukaryota; kingdom Metazoa; phylum Arthropoda; class Insecta; order Hemiptera; family Cicadellidae; genus Matsumurasca; species Matsumurasca onukii. Next base: position 7,729,519 of record CM032058.1, on the reverse strand, counting down.
AGTGACAGTAGGACCCTTAGAATTAGCTTCATTACAGTCCACCATATTTCTTGCAACTGGACAATCTCTTGATTCCCCTTTGCATGTGAGCGGTTTCTTAAGACTGGTTTTGTCCACAGCAATTTCTAAGACTCCCGATAGCAGTCCCTATGTCTTCTAGTTGTGGTACGATCACATCAACTCCTAAATGTGAATCTTGGAAACTATTTCAAGCCCTTGAGATAATCAATGAGTTTCAAATTCAGTTGGCTATAGCTCACCGCCCTAGGCTTTGCCTACAAGTTAGAAATGAATATTTTTTATAAAGATGTCCGTAGTAAGTATCGAAGAAGATGATGATCTGCCATTATCCATTCGCAGAAGCTTGACGGCTGCATTGCTGTGTTGAAGAGGGCAGGGTTCTCCTGTTTTCTGAAAACAAGCCTTGTCAGCCTCAAGTGTATGAAGAACCTTGGCTCTGATTCTTTGCTATACGGGGAAAACATTTAACCAAACATGTCTACTTATAAAGTTTTAATGATAAAAATTGTTTTCGTTATATAAAGTCACTCAAGAGGTTCACACTGAATCATAAATTTGTTACTGAGTATTGTTTTAAGCATCTAATTAATACTTGTCAAACTTTATCATATATATGCAAGTAAATATGATAGATTTAACCCCCCAAAACAAAATATTAGACGACAGTACGAAATTGGCAGAAAGATCAGTCTATGATTTTAGGTAGGCCTTCTTGTTAGATTCATAGTTACTCATGCCAATGAAACCGGTTGTAGAAAGGAAATATTCTGCTTAGAACGATTTAACAAAATTAAAATAAAAGTTGAGATGGGCTGTAGTTTCTAAGTTGAATTGTCCAATGCTTGCTAAATCATCATTTGGTGATGTTTAGTTTCTATTGGACGCACAGCAATTAGTGGGTTTTTCACAGAGTTCTCCATGTTGGTTTCTCTGTAGCCCAATCCCCCCAACATTAGTAGTAGTTATCAAATTAAAAGTTCAAGTAAAAGTTTTCACAAACCAAACACTGATTGCATACGATGTTGATTTCAGACAGTGATCGTGAAGCTGAAGATGGACAAGGACCGCAAGAAGATCATCGAGAGACGAGCGAAGGGCAGAGCAGCGGCACTTGGCAAGGACAAGGGCAAATACACAGAGGAGACCACCACCGCCATGGAGACCTCGTAGATGTATTCTTAAAATAAACATTTTATTGGTTATTTTTTAATCTTTCTTTTTTGTCACCTTATTTCGTTCTCATTTTTAGAACAGTTCTTATTGGTCAGCTTTTTTCTTTGAGATCTCTTTGCGTGTTAATCCTAAAATGAAAAGTTGGTGTTGGAAATAATGGGTTTTTGTTTTCTTATCAAGGTTTGGGGGAATTGGAACAAGCTTTGGGGGTGTTTTTATTTTTAGTTTCCTTAAGGATTAGAATTAATAGTACATTGTGACCAGTGAAATCTTTTGTCTGAACTTTCATAGTGAAAGTAAAAATATCTTTATCACATAATGTTTAAGACTAGTATTGCTTTAATCAGGGTGTCCAGCATAATTTTCAATATACGGAAAAGTACAGGAACCTTGGTTGTGGTGGAAATAGAAATTTATTATAATACAGGTATTATGCCGGAAATTCCTCCCTTAACCTGAAAATTTTGTGAAAGGTATGGTGAAAGCGGTGCGCCACAAAACTCAGGTAACCACAGGAGAGGACCCTAGGTGCTGGCGACCAAAATCTACCCTCTTAAACTGGGAAGTGCGCCACTGTGTGCTGGGCTGTCTATTATTCTCAGAACTAATTCCAAGCGCAGCCCGCTGAAGTCATGTAATGTGTATCAGTCCCTCAACATGGACTACTATTATGGTGCCAATAATTCTACACTAAATTTTTCGGAATAAAAATATTACTTTTTTGGGGCAAACGCCCTTAATATCAAATTGATTTAGATTGAGAGATAAGCAACACTAATTGAAAATATGCTTATCTTTTTTGTACACCTCCAGTATTATTCATGCGAGTGCACTAAACCTAATTTACTGAAAGTGAAATTGTCCTTAGCTAATAACACCTTTCCTTTCTGACTTGAAATCTTTTTCATTTTAAAAGTAAACAAAAATGCACACACTAAAACAATTTCAATTACTCTAAAACAAACCGATGCTCGCTACTATGATGCCAACTAACTACTGACCGTTTGGCTTGCAAATACTTTATAATAAAGGGTTGAACTGTTTCGACCGAGTGGTGGTGAGAGGTAAAAGTTGGGGCAATGATATAAACACCTGAGAATCGCGCGCAGTTTTCTTTATAGTATTGCTTGAACTCTGGCGGATAATTCGCAGCAGTGTTTGGCCAATACTCTTGGTCAGTAATCCGGCCATTGTTCTACGGGCGGCCTCAGCCATCGACCTCTAAAATCTACCTGGGTTGGTAGTGGCACACTTCCAGCCGGGGATTAGGCTGAAATTTTCTACCACTTGGGGTACCTCCGGTGTACCCGGTGAAAGTGTTGTTTAAGTCATGGACAAGTCAAAGTATTGACTTCGTTATTTCGCCACAGGCGATAGCGGGAGTCAAGAGATTGTCGTCAACGGTAACGAAAGTCGGTAGCATTAAGTGAGACAGATTGCTAAATCCGGGAAATCAACAAAATATACCTGGGAAAATACAGGGATTTTGTTTCTCTTGAACCCTGGACACCCTGTTACTCAATCTATGCTCAAAAAATGCACGATTATACATTTTAGAACTACAACTTAATATCTCATCTGGTCTAGGTGGATATTTTATTGCGTTGTTATGTAGTCAAAAGTTCTCTTTTACATAAAGAATCTATACATTTTAAGTTAGTTCTTCCAGTTCAAACTGTCAAATTTGGGGAGGCCTCCATCCCCCTGTTTTTGGGTTTGACGCAAAGTACGTCAAAACAAACTTTAGGATCCTATAAAAACATTCCATAAAGGGTTTTCATTCAAAATATTTCCTTTTTAAAAGTTAAGATGGGGACATTTCAATTTACCCCGTATATATACTTTTTTTTTTATTTATTTATTTAATTTATTTAACCTTTACAAAAAAATTGTTTCAGGTATAACAAAAGTTCAACCTACCGTTGGAAATAAGTATGTGTTATAAGTATGGTGTATTTGATTTAAAATAAACAAAATTTTGAACTAAGAATAGAGAAGCACCAGTAACAACACTATAGTCATAGATCAAATGAGAATTGCTAATTTTCCAGGAACCATCAATAAATTCCTCGATGCTAACATTTGAAAGAAGAAAGAATTGTAACAGAAGTATTTTGTCAGTAACAGTAGCCTATGTGTGCATCTCCTTAAAGTCAGATGCTTGTTATTTACATTAAACTTTCAGTAGAATACTATATAAACAGCTTAATTCCTGTATATTTCATTTTCTTAAAAATAGTGTTGTCGGTGAAAGGTTGATATTTAGCTCTACCGAAATTATGTACTACTGGGTCATGTAAAATTTCCCTAGAGATAATCATTCTTAGTTTTACAGTGACGTCCTTATTTGGAATTTTCACATCATTGATCCATTTTTCTATGGAAAAAATTTATGAAATGTACCGTTCGGACAGCTTATGGTCTTTTGGGCTTTATAGCTCTAAAATAAGCCCATTTTACACGTGGAGTAATCTAAATAAATAATCTGGCTGATAAACAAAAAATGATCAATGTACCAATGTTCTATAACATCATGTTCTTCACCTTTTGAATGTAAAGCAATATACAGGGTGTCCTATAAGTAAAGTGCCAGACTCTAGGATAAGATTAAATGGGTCAAAATAAAATTATGAATACAAAATCTTTCAAAAAGCGCAGTTAACCAGATATTCACCATTTTATATTTGTCGCTAATTATTTATGATCTCCTACACTACTTATCGGACTTGACTCAAACTTAGCATACATTTGTATCTTAGTAAGACCATTTAATGAAAAATTACCAGCATGATCTAACGTCATTTTAAAACGGTGGCTATTTCATAGTATTTTTAGGGCATTTTGGCGATAAACCCAAAATGAACGGTGAGTTTTACGATATAATGTATAGAATACCCTTTTGTAGAAAATTTTGTTATCTATCTATTCATCTATTGACACGTTTAAAAACAATTAAGAATCAACAAAGTTACAGTGAAAAGTGGCAAACATCAAGAAAATAAGGTGGACAGTTGTCTGTTTTCAGCCAGAGTTTCCCATAAAGCTTCGTTGTTTCCCAATAGATTTTATAATCTTGATGTCAATAGATAGGTAATAAAATTCACTACAAAAGTTATTTTACATTTCATCGTTAAACTCACCGTTGTATCAGCTAAAAATACCATAAAAAACCATCGTTTTAAAATGTTAGATCATTGTAATTTTCCCCAAAATGTGGACTTCTACAAATGTATACTAAGTTGAGTCAAATCATGAAGATAATAAATAATGGTGTAAAATATAAATTGGCAAATATCTGGTTAACTAACGTTTTGAAAAATGTTATTCTTAATTTTCTCTTAATTTTGACCCATATAACCTTTTTTCTGGCTCTTTACTAATGGGACACCCTGTATAGGGTCCAGGTACGCAGTTAACATTGCGGGGACCGGGGAGGGGTTATCAGTGGCAGACGGATCGAAGAGAGAGTCAGGAGGAAGAATGTAGGGATCGATATCTGGGTCTGTGAGCGGCGGCGCACGCAGTCAAATCGATAACAGACCGAGCACCGAGCTGGTTATTAATTTGTATTCATATGCTTTGAATACACAATTCCAAAGACTTGAATCACCCTGTATAAACACAGTGTCACTCAACCACAGTCTACACCTCCAATGACTCAATGAGAGTACAGAAAATGCATTTATTTCCAATTCAGCAATTCTAGATAAAAAATAAAATCGTCTCAAAAGTCTTGTAAAATAGGACTCTTATACAAAATTTGCTTTCTACTTAAATATTAAAAATAATTGTACCTAAAGCCACAGGGAGGGCACGTCCCCACCCTGCCTGAGTATGGGTGCCCATCATGATATGGGTTGAAAAAAAAAGAGAAAATGTTTAAAAAGTTTTGCCTAGCAGATTTTTGCTAATTGAGCTTTTACAAATGATTTTTATTTGACACTCTTAAACAATTTTTTAGAACTTATATATTCGTGTTGTTTTCCAACAAACAATTGCATGGTAATTGGTCACTGGTCTGTTTTGCAAATGACTGCTCTTTTAAGGTGTTTTTAAAAGCTTCAAGTCTGGCCATACCAAGATAAAAAATCATACCCAGTTTCAGAAAACCATTTAAAGGCGCGGCTATACTACACCGTCACGTCACGTCACGTCACGTCACTGCCGGAATTGTATGCTCTCCTGTGTAATCAAATGGAACCGGCTATACTACACCGTCACGTCACGTCACTGCCGGAATTCTAGCGCATTTTGAGGCATGGAATGACGGCGGTGGACGTGACGTGACGTTGACGTGTGTATATCCACCCTCACCGTCAAGCAAGGTCCAGCGTATCATAGAATGGTGAAACTCGCCAAAATTGATGCAACTAGGACTTTCCGAGTAGGAACCGGTTTCAAGGGACAAGGACGTGTAAAAGACATTAGTATATTTTTCCTAGTCTACTTCGTAGTAATTATTGTTAATCGTGTTCAAACTTATGAATTAATTGTTTTAATCCATTAGTTCATTTTTCCTAGTCTATTTTGTTGTAATTTTTATAACGGTGTTCAAACTTGTAATGTAATGGTTATTAATCTATTAATTTAATATTTCTTATTGTACTTCGGTGTAAGTTTTGATCATACTTTGTGTTATAACTCATTAGTTTGTTTAACCTAGTCTATTTTGTTATTACCTACTAAACAATTTGTAATGTTAAATAAACAAAGAAAATTGTAGGTAATTTTTTTTTAAATTGCGTTGCTAATAATACTTTTAAGACGAAAAATATTGTAATTATTACTATACCTTAAACAGACCGCTAGTTTTTCTTGAGTAGAAATATGTGTCCGAAAGCGGGCATGTTTTCTCTTTATGTGAGGCTCTATCAAATTGTGAAATTGTAAAGTCAAATGTTTCGTAGTCATTCGGAAGTACTCGAAGAACCTTTCTTCAGTACTTGACGGGACGTGACGTGACGGTGTAGTATAGCCCTGCCTTAGAGTTATGAGAGATAAAACACGATGTATAATAATAATGCGTTGTCTTGAATCTAACAATCCTTTTATAAACATAGAATTCCACAGAAATGTGTTTTAAAATACTTATTTGTTTTTAAATTGTAGTATTTATTTTGTACTATAACACCACACTGTTTAAACTCCCACTAAGGAATACACGCGAGGAAACTGTTATCTTGTCTTCCGAATCAAAGTTCAAGGAAGAGAAGGTAATTTGTAAAGGTAAATGCAGCTATAAGCGTAAACAAGACTTTATCTGGACAGTAACGTTCTTTCAGCCGGTAAACAATAAACAGTGACTTTGGCAAACAAATGCGTTGGTTTTGTACACGAGCTTGGGTTCTGTTCAATTTATAGTTTGCGAGGTTAATAGCTCCGCAAAACTACAAAGTAATAAATATTTGTAAAAAATAACCTTTACATATAAGAGCCCAACTCAATTTTATCCTCTTAACTGCAAGGATTTAACTATATTATAATTTTACATGAATACCTTTACAAGTATGCCTACAATAACACCTAAATTATAAATCTCCAACACAACTAAAGGAAAACGTTTAAAACATTATTAAAATTAACTTAAGTTGCTTATGTTTTGTTAAGGGTACTTTTGAGCTCATTAGTACCTTGAAAACCAGGAGTTATAATAGTGCAGTCCTTTTAACGTTTTGACTTTAGTTAGTTATGTTTTGAATTATTCTTAAACGTATAGTATTTATTTTCTACTAAGGCACCAACACCGTTATTTATTTTATAGTTTTAATGATAATAAATAGTCTTTAACTCGCCAACAGTACACGTTGTCATGGCATTTTAAAGCTAGATGTGAATGAATGCAACATTTCAGATGGAATAGGATAGGGGACAATTGAAATACATTCTTGTAAACTCGACTATTCAATAAAATATTTATTGATTTATTTACTTCTGAGTTCTGACGATAAATAGCATCCGCATAGTCCGATACCAAGTATTTGTGTACAACTTGAGCGATAAACTGGACAAATTACGCTCACTATGTGAGCCTAGCAGTGTCAAACTCATAGGCGGCTATAGGGGGTTAAGGGATTTTGTGGGCAAGATACTAATTATTTTGACCGTAAAATATTTATAGTTCAAACCGGGACGGTTAATTTACAAAGTGCCATTTTGCTTCAGATTATATCGCACAAAATTGACGATTTAGTTCAACTGAAACACTATTACGAGTATAATACTAATTACATTAGCATTTCTAAATCTGATGGCGTGATTTTAGTCTTCGCTCGCCTTCAAATGTTGCGTTCGTTACCAGCTGACACGCTTGTCACTGTCTCCGCCAGCAGCACAAAGCAGCTATCACAACAGTTGGCTGCAACATGGTACTTTTACACACCAGGCTGCACTGCCTGTCACATCAAACCTCATATTATGGTATATATAATTTTGGGCTATTTTGTGACATCAAGGTTCTTTTGATAGCAAAAACTAGTTTTAAGCTCCAAAACAAACATTTTTCGGGGGTATTCTATACCCCAAGACCCCGGTAAGTATAGCCCCAAACTTTGTGATCTAGAGCCACCTATGGTCAAACTGCTATGGCCACTTAAATGACGCAATCCAGCAGACAAATGAACGCAGTCCATTACTCACGTTCTTGTGTAAACAAAATATATACAGAATTTTGACGGACCACGGTAAGCGTCGCCGCGCAGCGAGGCGGACCCTTAAAACTGCGTTACAGACAAATAACTGAGGGGAGGGTTAATCTCCTTAAAAAAAATTAACCTTGAAAGGGACAGTTTAAATTAATCATACAAACCGTGGTCATCGATATGATTTAACGGATTAAGTTTGTAAACTGCCTCAAAAATTTTAAATTAAACGAATGTAAAACGTTATATCCACTTAAACTTATTATTATTACAATACAATTTAATTGAAAAATACACGTGAACTTATAAAAGAAATATTAAGACTACAGTACTTTTAAATAAAAAATATTGAATAATAGTATCCAGGTATTATTGGTTGAATCTTATTCTGTAAATTAAAACTACATATTCCCCAGTATAAAAATGTCTCCTATTAACAAATGAGATTCTGACTGTAATTATTTTTAAGTTTAATCTGTACTAATTTAATTTTACAGTCATATAATCCTACACTATACTGTACAAGTAAAACAAACAGCTAATTAAAGACAGGTCAGTCACCTCCGTCAGGTTTAAATGTATTAAAAAATAGTCAGCTGATTATCTGCGTCTTGAAGAAGAGAATTGCAGGGCGGGGAGGAATCTAGATAAAATTCCCGCCGCGCCGACAGACAGATCGATAGTTTTATACTTGTCCGTTATTATTATACATAACCTCAATTTCCTTGCCACTCAAAACTTGACAGTTTTTTATTTTTCGTTGACTAGACAAACAGTTGGCTATTCTGTTGTATTTTCCTTTTTAGTTTCTTACGTTGTAGGAAAGAAGCGTTCTGATTGGTCGGCTGTACTAAATTTATCGATTAGTACTTTCAAGTTACCGATTGTTTCTTGGCCTCAGTAGAGAAGAAAGTGACTTCGTTTTAGGTAGTGTCGGGAGTGTTGTGGCGCAATTTTCGCGAGTGTCCTGTGTCCTGTGTGATGTGCTGTTATTCCTGCCCTGCGTCATTGTGATTACGGTTTGGTAAGTGGAAAGTTTATTCATATCTTATTTTAAATCTAATATGTGTAATATCTAATGTTGAACTTCGGCATCATAACGCCGCCATTACGCAACAGGTACCATTTCACTCTACAATTCCTGACATGGAAGGATTAAGCCTTTAAGCATATTAATTTATGTAGAACACAATATATTTTGCCAGTCTGTATATGATAAACATAATACTAATGCAAATGTTTTTCTAATTGTACGAGTGAATTGGCTTCAATCTGATAGAATTGAAAGCTTGTCGCAATGCTGGGATTTAAGGGGTAAAAAGGGGGGCTGGGCCATTTATCGTCTCTTGTTTTACTCGAAAGCTGATAAGATTTTCAAAATGTGGTCAGCGGAGTCACTGCATTACATTGTCAATTTTCAAATAAAACTTATATCGAACTGATCTGGTGGAAATTGTAGACGTTGACGAGTGCCAAGAAAATGTCTGGTTTTACATTGTTCTTGTGGGACAGAAAACAAAATGGCCGACAGGTACTAAGCACTTTTAATAATTCTAGGGATCATGACCCCTATGTATGAAATAAATTCCACGGTCTAAATTATTTTTACTCACAAAAACTTTTTTACTTAAAACATTAACTATTAATTGTATTGTTACATTAAGATACAGAAATAATTTTAAAAAAGTTAGCACTAATAAGGTAAATATTTTCAACAACCTTTTAAAACTCGAAATTGTCCTTCCATCCGGCATTTCTTAATTAAACATGTAGGCCTACATGCATCACATGCTCATTCTCTTAGATCACTCTTTTTAAATTATTATTATTATTTGAAAAAAAAAATACATTTTCAGTGTAAGATATACACAATATTAAAATTAAGTTTAAAGTTTCTTTCTGAAAATTTATGTTTGCCCAGAAATTTGATTTTTTAGAAAAAACAAATGAGTTAAAATATTAAGGTAATTTATGCATTCAACCCATTAAACCAATTATTAAATATAATTAATAACCCAACTAAATTATTCTGATATGTTAGTGGGTACTAAAATATTATATTTCATTGTTTCGTTTGTTTTATAATGTATAGTAATATTCTGTCTTTTTTGTTGGTATTTTTGTTTTAATATTTACTTTTAATTTGATCTATTCTGGCCTAGTCCTTCCTTGCCATAACCATTTTAATGTATCTCTTTAGACAGTGAGAAAAGTATTCTACTGTTATATACTACTTTTTCTCTTGAAAATAAATTTGAGTTTTGACTGAAAAATGGACACGAGTAAATTCAAAGGCAATACAGATTAATCCCTTCAAATAATAAAAAAAAAACAATCAAGAAACAAAGGGCTCAATACTATTATGTGTTTGAACTATTCTATTTTCAGCCGGGTGTGTAGTGTTGATCTATAGGCTCACTGTACATTGTGTAGATTGTATTTGTAAACAATCCCTACAATCCAAAATGGGACCAAATTGGGTGGGGGGGGAGGTCGTCAGCCAAACCTACCAAAGGGAGGAGGGTTATGTGCCACCTTACAGACAGGGCCTGTCATATAAATTAACACTGCTTTTAAATTTTAACACTCATTAATGGTGTTGTTTGTTCTACTGTTATGGGAATATTCTAAAATTGTGTTTAATATCAAGTTATACAAAATCTTCTTCTTCAATTTTAAAAGAGTGTAAAACAACTGTTTACAGATAATTTTATTTTTAACTGACTCTTAAAAACGAGAGAGAGTCAGGGTAGGGATGGGCAGGTGTTTCCCTAACACAAGGTCAAATCTTTAGAGCCTCAAATAATTTTGTTGTTAAGATTAGTAAATAAATAATAATAATAAACATTGGCATCTGCTCGCCAGTGTGTCTCGGGTTCGTGAGTGGTTAATACTATTGTTGTGTAATGTTTCATGTGTCTATGTCGCTTACAGGTATAGGTGTATTATGTTATTTGTTGCTGTAGTAAAATGTACTTGATTTAAGGATTTCAATATGATTCAGGTTAAGTTTCACTTGATAACGAGATAACATATTTTATAATAACCGCTTGAACAGTCCATATATTTAGTGGATCCGTGGCTGATTTGGTATCGCGACTCCGGAACTCATCACTCAGGTGGCGCGGGTTCGATCCCCGCAGTCTCACTTACGGTGACGCTACGTAAAGGTCGAGTTCAAGTGGTAAGGAGGATTTTGTAGACCTAACTTCGCTTCGTTAAATAAGACAAACTTAACTTTCTTTATCCATTTCTATGTTAACTACTAATGTTTATGTGAGTTTAAAAACTAACTTTTAAAAACAAACAAAACTGGCCAAGTTCTTTCTGATGACACAGAAGAGTTTACTTTTGTTTTACTTTTAGTATTTTACTTGTGTGAAATGGTCAACTGAACGCGAAATGCAGTGTAGCAACGGGTATCCCGCAACGCCCGGGAATGTTTTGTATTTTAAAAACAAGAAAGTATTAACAAACAGGAAGCAGAAAGTTTGATTTTTTTACTTTCTGAAAAAGCAGTTTTGAAATTGGATCTATAAATAAAAAGTGCACTATTTCGCAAACCGCTAGTACGTCCTTGTTTTGAAATATTAAATATAATTATTCCAAAAGGCCAGGGGGGCACGTCCATATTTTGTAAACACAGGACAAATTGTCAGATCGTGAAGGCAGTTTCGTTTTTCCTCCAGTTACATGACAAGGTCAAGGTCTATAAATAGAGGCAGCCGATGAGTCAGGTGTTGCGCGCGATAACGTGAGGACAGTGCTCTGCCACCCTCCCCGCACAACCCCACCCCTCACCTACACCGATCAGCTGTAGTCTGTCTGCACTCTGCAGGGTGACAAACTGCAGCGCGTTGAAATCCCCTACTTTGTCAACTCTGTCCAGCTCTTATACCAGAAATCTCCAAACTTTTTATAAGGCCGTATAAAAATATTAAGAAGTCAGGGTGGGTCAAAAGCAACACACGGACACCAAAACTCACATAAAACACGTACATGTACCTTGAACACACGCATCACTATATAAAACATCACCCAACACGTCTCAAGACGAACTGAATGAAGCCAAGCACTCAGAGCTGCCGGATATGCATTTCCTGGAGGCTATTTGTGAATCTACAGTAATGACGTATAACTAGGGGTCAACTATCGACTAAACAATATCATACTTAGTTCTACGCCGTTATAAATGCTCATATTAAAAGGTTATTTACTCATTGTTTTACTGTTATAAGGGCAATAACAGTAAAACCATAGTTTTACCATGTCATCACTTTTTTATACAATACAGACATTATACCATCGTCAACAACACACTTTGAGCGGACCCGTGGCGGATTGGTATCGCGCGCGACTTTGGAGCTCATCAGTCCGGCGGGTTCAATCCCCCCAAAGTGACTGTTCGGTGGCGCTTGGTAAAGGTCGTGGTTGAGTGTTAGCATAGAATAAGTATAAATACTGTTATACTTATTCTATGGTGGTAGAGAGGACTTTTTCAGTTAAAGGCGGAAGTGTTTTCCCGCTTTCGTTCTTTTAATCCATTTCTGACTCAGTTGCACAAGAGTAAGTGCGGAGGATGGACCCGGTTCATGTGTACTCTTTGTATAAGTTGGTGAAAAACAAAGGAAGAAAAGGAGATGGGCCGTTCACCCCATTAAAAACTGCGTGCCAATCATGAAGTGTCTTTCACGCTGTATCAAGAACTGAGAGAAGATGATGACAAAATTTTCAACTACGAGTACTTCCGAATGTCGCAACCCTCATTTGATGAACTCTACTGTGCTGAGAACGGCTGTAGATAAGGATAACTTTAGTTGTTTGTTGTTTTATTAACAGCTCTTATGTTTGTATGGATTAAGTTCGTTATCAGATTATCAAATGTACAGTATTATAACTACTGTACTTATTCTGCCCGAAAACATCTTTTCCAAGAATAATTTATCATCCAATGAAGCTTAGGAAAATGTACCTTTTGGGGGTTTGATCATGATTTTAAATAGTAAGTTAAACGTTAAATTACTGTTTCTGGACACTTTAACAATAACAATAATAACAATTAGTTTAATGTCAATTTTACAATATAAGTATTTTCTTTTTGACAATATACTAAAGTACCACAAGTAAGACTTTAGCCTAATTAAACAATTAAATTATGGAACTTTACCTATCATAAACTCTCTTGTGTATAAAACGAATTTTGGGCAAGATAATTTATGAGTTTGGATTTGAATTGGTTTGAAAAATAACTTTTAATGTTGTCTGAAGTTTATTGTACAGAATCCTACCGGCTTCAATAGGAGGTTTATCACATAACTGAAGTCTATGGTAGTTCGGTGGAATATAATTTTGATTTCGTGTGTTGTACCGATTATTTTGATTTCACATTAATAGAACACTTAGCCCTAAAGAACAGCAAGGTTTCTAAAATGTACTGAGAGCATAAAGGCAATATGGATAAGGATTTAAAATGTTCCCTGCAGGACCCTCTAAACTTTAGCCTCCCAATTATTCTAATTGCTCTTTTTTGTAGAACAAAATCCTGCGAATTTTTGTTTCAGAGCAATTACCCCATAGGCATAATCCGTAAGATAAATGGGGATGAACTAATCCATAATATGCCAATTTTAAAACGTCTTGGCTGCAATGAATATACTTTAAAATATAGGTAACTAGCTGTGTAAGCTTCTTACGGACAAAATAAGTTCAAGTATCTTGACTACAGTGATCGATCAGATTACAATATTCTTGTAATTTTTTACTTATCAACAATGAAATTTACACAGTTTTAGAATGACCCAGGAAACACCATGTGGAGGTATCCGTGCTAGTTTCCCATGGGGCGTTTTGTTTACGCAGATCCTCTCGCCTACTGCCTATATCTACGGGGAGTTTTCCCCTCGTCAGATCCCCTCGTCTACTGCCTAGATGTACGGGGAGTTTTCTTTACGCACATCCCCTCGTCTTCTGTCTAGATATTATTCTGCGGGGAGTTTTGTTTACGCAGATCCCCTCGTCTACTGCCTGGATATCACTATGCGGGTAGTTTTGTTTACGCAGATTTGCTCGCCTACTGTCTGGATATCATTCTACGGGGAGTTTTTTTACGCACATCTCCCCGTCTACTGTCTAGATATCATTCTTCGGGGAGTTTTGTTTACACAGATCCCCTCTCCTACTGTCTGGATATCATTCTAAGGGGAGTTTTTTTTACGCAGATCCCCTCGCCTACCTGTCTAGAGATTCTACGGGGAGTTTTGGGCAGATCCCCTGTCTACTGCCTAGATGATGCTCGGAAGTTTTTACGCACATCCCCTCGTCTACTGTCTAGATATCATTCTTCGGGGAGTTTTGTTCACACAGATCCCCTCTCCTACTGTCTGGATATCATTCTAAGGGAGTTTGTTTACGCAGATTCCCTCGCCTACTGTCTAGAGATTCTACGGGAAGTTTGTAAGGGCAGACCCCCGTCTACTCCCTAGATGTTCGGGGAGTTTTGTTTACACATTCCCTCGTCTACTGTCTAGATATCATTCTGCGAGGAGTTTTGTTTACGCAGATCCCCTTGCCTGTCTAGATATCATTCTACGGGGAGTTTTAAGGTGGTGTCCTCCTACTGTCTAGATATCATTTTAGGGAGGGGTTTGTTTGGGCAGATCTCCTCGCCGACTGTCTGGATATCATTCTACGGGGAGTTTTGTTTACGCAGATCCCCGGGTCTACTATCTAGAAGTGCGGGGAGTTTTTTACGCACATTCCCCCGTCTACTGTCTAGATATCATTCTACGGGGAGTTTTGTTTACGCAGATCCCCTCGTCTACAGAAGTGCGGGGAGTTTTGTTTACGCACATTCCCCCGTCTACTGTATAGATATCATTCTACGGAGAGTTTTGTTTACGCAGAACCCATGGCCTACAGTCTAGATATCATTCTACGGGGAGTTTAGTAAGGGCAGATCCCCTCGTCTACTGCCTAGAAGTTGCGGGGTTTGTTTACGCACATCCCCGTCTACTGTATAGATATCATTCTACGGAGAGTTTTGTTTACGCAGAACCCATGGCCTACAGTCTAGATATCATGTTTCAGGGTGGATCCTCGTCTACTTTGGACAATGCGGGTAGAGGTTTGAGACTGTCTACATATCATTGTATGGGGAGTTTTGTAAGGGCAGATCTCCTTGCCTACTGTCTGGATATCATTCTGCGGGGAATTTTGATTGCACAGATCCCCGCGTCTACTACCTAGATCAACGTGGAGTTTTGTTTACGTGAATCCTCTCGCCTACTGCCCGGATATCATTCTACGGGGAGTTTTTTTAGGGCGGTTTCCCTCCCCCTGCCTACTGCCTAGATGTACGGGGAGTTTTGTTTGCGCAGATCCCCCCGCCTTCTGCCTAGATCTACGGGGAGTCTTGTGAGGGCAGATCCCCAAGTCTACTGCCTAGATTTACGGGGAGTTTCGTTTGCGCAGATCCCCCCGCCTACTGCCTAGATCTACGGGGAGTTTTGTTTGCGCAGATCCCCCTGCCTACTGCCTAGATCTACGGGGAGTTTTGTTTGCGCAGATCTCCCCACCTACTGCCTGGATATCATTCTACGGGGAGTTTTTTTAGGGCGGTTTCCCTCCCCCTCCCTACTGCCTAGATCTACGGGGAGTTTTGTTTGCGCAGATCTCCCCGCCTACTGCCTAGATCTACGGGGAGTCTTGTAAGGGCAGATCCCCAAGTCTACTGCCTAGATCTATGGGGAGTTTTGTTTGCGCAGATCCCCCCGTCTACTGCCTAGATCAACGGGGAGCTTTGTTTGCGCAGATCCCCCTGCCTACTGCCTAGAACAACGGAAGTTTTGTTTGCGCAGATTCCCCTGCCTACTGCCTAGATTAAGGGGGAGTTTTGTTTGCGCAGATCCCCCCGCCTACTGCCTAGATCAGCGGGGAGTTTTGTTTGAGCAGATCCCCCTGCCTACTACCTAGATCTACGGGGAGTTTTGCTTACGTGGATCCCCTCGCCTGCCGCCTGAATATCAGGGGATTATACAGGGAGTTTTGTTAGGGTGGTTTCCCTTGCCTACTACCAAGCTTGGTGCTAAGGTTCCTCTCTGTAGACTATATTTTTCGTCTTTTTCTCCGGCTGTAAAATTGTCAGGCTGGCAGAAGAGCTGACTCTAGAACAGGCCACGCACAATTGGCCGTGAGAGAAACAATTACTTTTCAGACCAACGCCAGCCACTTTCAAACTCTGCCCCTGAGTCTTGTTAATAGTCATGGCGTGGCAGACTCTTACAGGAAAATGCAGACCTTTAACTGGAAAGGGTAGTCTGACGGAATCAGAGGAATGCGAGGAATAAATACGGTTTCTCCTTGGCCTATGCCTGTGAAGATGGTGGCTTTGATAACATACTTATGAAGGGCTTTTACCTGCAGTTTTGTTCCCTACACAATTTAGGGTTTAGTGATAGGTGCCCCAAATTTGAGGTTGAGAGTATCTGCAAGTTTACCAGGTGGAATGAGAGTGTGCAAAAATTCAACTGGGCAATGCACAGCATTATCGACTTCGATTACTGAATCAAATGAATCGTACCTCATTCTATGGGTCGGCAGCTGGTGTAGTATAACTGCATTAATGGTATTTGCTGTGTCGTTTGTAGAGGTATGGATTGCTCTCTCACATAGCCCTCGAAGAGTCATCTGATGAAATGTTGCAGATGTTTGGATAAATTGCTCGATTACTTTCCAAACTGTTGACAATCTCTTACAGTTGATCTAGAATAGTTTTCCAGATCCAAATCTCAATAGCTACTAAGCATTTGTTGTAGCACGCACACAGCACAGTGTAACCAACACATTATTAAAAGTTAGCAAATAAAATTTATTGGTTTTTGAGACCTGTTGCTTCTACCCGTTTAAATAACAAATTAGGTAGTTGGTGTTCATTCTGGTGTGTGAATTCTCTCATCGTAAAATTGGTAGTTTTCTTTCAAAAAGTATTAGGTTAGGCTGGGTGCAAAATTTATATTTTTAAAACTAATTTGTTCCACAAAACTAAGGTTAGACCCACTAACTATATTATGTCTTCGAAAGTTCTTTAAAATTAAAACTAATTTTAAACTATTTGCTGTTGCCAATAGGCTGACTCGCAAGCCAAGCTGACTTGTATTTCGTCAAACTGCCGTAAAACTGTTTTACTTTAATAGTCAGTCATCTTATAAACAGTTTTATAAAAAATTCAAGAGCTATATTTTTTTTTAATTTGACAACAGCATCTTTTACCCATGCTTATACTTTTAATTCGGCAAGTAGAAATCACCAATAACCATTCGATACATCTTTAGAATTCGAAGTACAGTACAGTTGCAGTATTGAATAATTCGAACCTATAACTGTACTGTATTCTAGAAAAGTAATACAGTACAACTGTTTCAACATGCAGGACAGGTAAGTATATTAGTCTGAATAAACGTAGAATAAATCAAGTATTCTGCAAGGAAATTCTACCTACACATCTGAAATTCTACCTACACAAAGGCAGCAACTGGATAGAAGAGGGGGTCGATATGGTGTGGTGGGGCGCGGAGGAAACTGGGCCGAGTGACCAGCTTTTTTACGTTTTGCTCAATGACTGGTAAACTAAGAGAGATACAAAAAAATGTTAAATATAAAACTTGTAGATAATTTCATGCCACACTAACGATTTTCAATCAGATTGAAGATCGGATCACTCGTTTAGGCGCTAGCGGTCAAATAGTGAAGACGTACACGGCCCATTTTTGCTTAATTTCACCCTTTGAAACCACCAAAATAGGAATTTACAAAACCGTTTCTTAGTGGGTGGTTTTGGGCTACCACAAACAGGTGTGCAAAGTTTCAACTCGTTAGGCCCAGTAGTTTTGGCTGTGGTCTGATTATGAGTCAGTCAGTCAGTCAGTCAGGACACTTTCTTTATATATAGATTATTATTCGATGTTTGGAAAAATATTTATATTTCATCACAACAAACCTTATTAATTGACTTACGCGAAATAAACACGATTACAACATTTCAACTTGGAAGCGGTCTATATAGAACACCAGTAGTCCGCGCGACGTCGCAGTTGCATAAATACAACGATTTGAAACAATGTATGAGGTGATGCGCGTCAGTGGCGTCGCCCGAAGTCGTGAGATACTGACGCGGGTTTCAGCACGACGTCGCGCGTCTAACAGTGCATAAAGCGTCGCGCGTCAGTGACGCCCGTGCATAAAATAGTAGTAGTAAACACAATTTTATTGTAAAAATGACTACAAATAAATAAATAAAACCGGCCTGACGCGACTACCTTACTTACAATAGGAGATGAGCGCGCTGCGATTCCTTGCGTCACACAACGACTTTTCTCAGAATTGTACAGCGTCTTGCGACTGCGATAGTCGCCCGTGGGAATCCGCCCTAATGCCTTAGTCTAAAAGTGACCAGTGGCTAATCGATATTCATGAAATACGTAGTTAACTGAACGGTATTTAAGTGTATATGTTGTCGTGAGATCTTACTGGCTTTTTTCTGTTATGTATTTAATAACAGTAAGTTGTGCAGCCTTTCTATAAAGAACCTAATTTGAAGTTAGACTTGTATTTATTGGGCTGGTTGACCAAATCGATTCGCTCACTATCCAATGAAAAACTGTTCAGCCTATTTCTTTTGCTACAACTTTAGAGTTTATTTTGTTGTAACACATCCGACTTAAGTTTATTGTTTGAGTTGATACAATACATTCCATTAGTCGTCGGGTTATTCATGACCCATCTTGGGAACAGTCGACCCTAGTTTGTAACCTACATCTCATCATACCTAAACAACACTCATCACACTCACTCACCATTCATCATCCCATATTCTGGGGAATAGTCGACCCTAGTTTGTAACTCCACATCCATCATCCCTAAACAACACTCATCACACTCACCACCATTCATCCTATATTCTGGGGAATAGTCGACCCTAGTTTGTAACCTACATCTCATCATATACTCCAAACACCTTCATCACACTCACCTCAACTATCATTCATCCCATTCACCTTAAAATGCCCTCTAAGAGTGGTCGGGAGTCTCAAAGCAAAAGTTTGAAAGTATTCTATAGCCCAACGGTCACCCCCCTGCAGTAGAATTTCATTTTACGTAGCGATTTTATGATTTATCCCTTTTAGGACTTTGAGTCAATCAAACACGAGAAACCTTTTATAGTTGTAAGGGTCGCGAGTGATACATGTAAGTGATCGTGTCTTGTGGATGTGTTGCAGGGTTGCGGCCGGCTTCCTTAAGCTGAAAAGATGTCTGTGGTGAGCCAAAACTGCTTATCTAACCTCTCGCTTTCAGCATTATCGCCGACATCTACAAGAACCTCGAAACCTGTCTATAGGAGTTAGGGAGTTAGGATTGTTGGGGTGTTAGGACTGTTGGGAGGTAGAACTGTTAAAGTGATAGGACTGTTAGTGTTAGGACTGCCAGATAATTAGGACTGTTAGATAATTAGAATAAGTTAGGAGTTAAATTCCAGGGAATTTTGACTAGAGGGACTAGGGAGTTAAGACTTCATGGATTTAGGATTGTTAGTTTATCTTATTACAAGGAGTTAGAAACTTATGGAGTTGAGATTGTTATTTTTACATTTAAAAAACTCATTATATTCCTTTATATTTAAATGGTTATGTTTTTTGCTACTTGAACGAAGCTAGGTATAAAAGTTTAGTGCTTTGAAGTTTTCTTTTATGTCTTTTGACAAAGCATTTCGGAAGACAAGAGAGGTAGGGAGTTAGCACTGTTAGGGAGTAAGAACTGTTAAGGAGTTAGCACTGTTAGGCAAGAACTGTTAGAGCAGTAACTGTTAGGAGTAAGAACTGTTAGGAGCAGCACTGTTAGGAGTAAGAACTGTTAAGGAGTTAGTACCGTTAGGAGTAAGAACTGTTAGGAGTTAGTACTGTTAGGAGTAAGAACTGTTAAGGAGTTAGCACTGTTAGGGAGTTAGTACTGTTAGGGAATTAGGACTGTTAGGCAGTTAGGATCTGTTTAAAGTTAGTACTCGTTAGGAGTTATACCATAGGAATTGACTGTTAGGCTGTTAGGACTGTTAGGAAATTAGGACTGTTAGGGAGTTATACTGTTAGGTTAGTACTGTTAGGAGTTAGTACTGTTAGGGAATTATGACTGTTAGGCTGTTAGGACTGTTAGAAATTAGGACTGTTAGGGAGTTAGAACTGTTAGGGAGTTATACTGTTAGGGAGCAATTGTTAGGGAATTAGTACTGTTAGGAATTATTACTGTTAGGCAGTTAGGAATGTTAGGGAAATTAGGACTGTTAGGAGTTAGTAAATTGTTAGCAGTTAGGAATGTTAGAAATTAGGACTGTTAGGGAGTTAGTTCGTTAGCAAAGTTAGGAAATGTTAGGAAATTAGGACTGTTAGGAGTTAGTACTGTTAGGCAGTTAGGACTGTTAAGGAATTAGGACTGTTAGGAGTTAGTACTGTTAGGCAGTTAGGACTGTTAGGAAATTAGGACTGTTAGGAGTTAGTACTGTTGGAGTTAGGACTGTTAGGGAAATTAGTACTGTTTAGGAGTTAGTACGTTAGGCAGTTAGGACTGTTAGGAAATGAGGACTGTTAGGAGTTAGTACTGTTAGGAGTTAGGACTAAGGAATTAGGACTGTTAGGGAGTTAAGACTTAGGTTGTTATCTTACATTTAAATTATAATTATGATCATCTCTATTAAAGTGGTTAGGTAGTTTTTGCAACTTGGACGAAATTAGGAATGAAATTCTTAGTTCTTTGTTGTTTTCTAATGTCTTTTGACATAGAATTTCGAGGAAACCCCCCGTGAATCAAACGCGGGTCAGAAGAAAATTGGTTATAAATCTAAAAGGGATTTCATACAGCTTAAAATATATTAGACACTTTAATTTTGTGTTTTTAAACGTATATCTGGGCTGTACTAAAGCGAATGTGGTAGCAACTTTAATTTTTTCACATTATCATCTTAAAAAAACTAAAATAAATAATTTTTACAATTTTATTTAGGTGAATTTAGTTATAGTTTTTATTTTATTTTGTAAACTTAAGTAATACACAGTCGTTTGCATCTGTTTATGTGTAGAAACTAGAAATCCAAAAATTAGGCCTATATATGGGATAAACAACTATGATCTTGGTAAGGTGATTCAGAACATTCAGGCTAGTCTGAAATCACTCAGTCTATAATTTATCCCCGTTTCGTATTTAGTGTGTTTATTTGTTAAAACGTTACCAACGGGGCTGAAATTATTAACGAAACAAACTTAACACATACCGTGTGAAACGTGGAATTTCATATGAAGTAAGAATCAAGATCTTGTATTATGGTTTAAGTTACTTGGACCTCTAGTCTTGTTATCAAATGCAATGCTGGCCAGATTGTTTTTGACAACTAAGATCAAAGCTGAGTAAATAACCATTAGTTTAAAACTTTGTCAATTACGCTTTTACCTATGAAAGTTAAAAGTAATGCAATGACGATTGTTTACTCTGCTAATGAGGCTCTAAATAGCTTTTAGCATTTTACACATTCTTGATTTTACTGCATTTGAATCGCGTTAGGTAAAATTTGCCATATTTTAAATTAAAGTACTGTAAATAGGCGGCGAAAACTGTTAATAACTAATCAAGTAAATTGTTACGCCAAACGTGTTTGAGTTTTCCAAACTACATTATGTATAATTGTAACTCTTCATGACCATTTTCCGTATTTTAAGGTTAATTTTATGTTTCACCAATTATGACTGTTGGATTTTAAATAATTGTAAAAGGGCTCGTTCGCTGTAGTTTTCACCGATATAGTGTTGAGGGTTGTTATACCCACGGAACGTTTCGATGTTAAAACATCATCGTCAGACGCAGTCTTAATAGAAGTCAACCTGTTGGCTTTTTTATAATAGTTCATAATAGTCATGGTACACATTACGACGAAACACAGAAATAAATTAACATTTTTTTTAAATAACGTAAACCCCTGATATAAATAATTAACAAGTAGGCCTACACACTCACACACACACACAAGAACGAACAGATAACTATTGTCGAAGGTGGATGAACCCTGGAGATTTTTTAAAATTTTAACGAAAATAATTCCTTTTGGCTTACAGCGCATTTAAAATAATATTTAGTTATTTGAGTATTGTGGTGGGTTAAGTCTTAGTTTTGAAGAGAGTTTACATTTTGAAAGGAAGACAGATTATCTAATGCATGTAAAGTTTATAATCGAAGCAGCAGCTGTTGAATTCATCAGTATTTGAAAACATAAACACTTTTAAATGTTAGGTAGCCTACGTTGTCACAAATACGTCTAACCATTTCACATTGGAGTTGAGAAGATTTTAATTATATATTTTAACTTTTGAAAATTTAGAATACTGAAGTGAAATTTCGGTATTAGGTAACAAAGATAGTTATAGATTGAGATTCCTAACTTGTTCTTGCAAGAAAATTTATTTTTGTTTTAACTGTGTAAGGTAGAAAACCGTTTCAAATAACACTTTTAGACATTATTCTTGGTACGAATTCCATTTAATATTACAGTAATAAAATTATAACTAAAGCACAACAAGGTGGGAAACATTTCAATGACATTGTATTAATTTTAATTTTGACATTGTATTGTAATGAAATTTTGTATTGTTATCAAGTTAAAGTATTCTAATGTTAAACTGCAGCTGTTCATGTCTAACCGAAATCAAACCAGTTCTCACGGGAAATTAGAAATTCAAACGTATTTTGTTGTGCACTATTTCAACGCACATTAGGGCTGAAAAATTACTAAAATCATATTTATGTTTTAATATAGACATAATAAACATTAGGAAGCCAAAATAAGGGGGGGTTCAGGGTAGACAACGAGATCTTCAAGAAGCAACGGAGAGTAGATTTGTTTATGGTGTGTTGTGCATGGTGAAGTAGATTTTCTTGTGTTCTTAATATAGTAGTTTTAATCTTTTAAATCTTTCCCGTAAATTTTGACGTCGTGCGTACTTTGAAGAAAGAAGACTGCAAAGTTTGATTGTTCCTTCAGGAGAAGAAGATGGTGTTTTCCAGCTGTTCGGTACATTTTAACCCACGGGTTTATTTCGAGGTTAAGCGTTGTTTCCGACTGTTGCTTGTAAAAGGTTTTATAATAAGTAATTTTAGTTTCTAAGATTTATCTTAGTATAATGTGGTATATTCATAAGTTTGGTTTTGCGCGAATATGTTTTCGGAAAAGACAAGTATGACATAATTCAGAATCAGAATTTTTGTTTACAGAAAAAATTACAGACATGCATGGCAAATGTGCCAGAAATAAAATAATACACAATTTTCCATTATGTTAGTAGGTGTAGGAATCAAGTAGTAACTAAATGTAATAGTAGTAATGTTACACAGGTTATCATGAGTTTGGACGCATAGGCTTAACTTCATAACTAGTAAATATAATAGTATGACATATACATGCTGATTAGTCAAATCTCGATCCTTAGTCATCCGAATTCTTTCTCTTTGTCTGGGGGCCTAGAGCTTAATTCTGTGCGCCCACTGTACGTGCGCCCCATTGTAGTGTCAATTCTCGATCCAAGACATTCCCCATCTAATCTTTTTCTGAATCATGCTCTAAGGTCAACATCGTCTAGACCAATGTGGAATTGTGTGTTTTGGTTTTTCCCCTCTGTGCGTGCCCCATTGTAGTGTCAATTCTCGATCCAAGTCATTCCCCATCTAATCTTTTTCTCAATCATGCTCTAAGGTCAACATCGTCTAGACCAATGTGGAATTGTGTGTTTTGGTTTTGGTTGCCCTCTGTGTGCGTGCCCCATTGTAGTGTCAATTCTCGATCCAAGTCATTCCCCATCTAATCTTTTCTCAATCATGCTCTAAGGTCAACATCGTCTAGACCAATGTGGAATTGTGTGTTTTGGTTGCCCTCTGTGCGTGCCCCATTGTAGTGTCAATTCTCGATCCAAGTCATTCCCCATCTAATCTTTTCTCAATCATGCTCTAAGGTCAACATCGTCTAGACCAATGTGGAATTGTGTGTTTTGGTTTTGGTTGCCCCTCTGTGTGCCCCATTGTAGTGTCAATTCTCGATCCAAGTCATTCCCCTCTAATCTTTTTCTCAATCATGCTCTAAGGTCAACATCGTCTAGACCAATGTGGAATTGTGTGTTTTGGTTTTGGTTGCCTCTGTGCGTGCCCCATTGTAGTGTCAATTCTCGATCCAAGTCATTCCCCATCTAATCTTTTCTCAATCATGCTCTAAGGTCAACATCGTCTAGACCAATGTGGAATTGTGTGTTTTGGTTTTGGCCTGCCCTCTGTGCGTGCCCCATTGTAGTGTCAATTCTCGATCCAAGTCATTCCCCATCTAATCTTTTTCTGAATCATGCTCTAAGGTCAACATCGTCTAGACCAATGTGGAATTGTGTGTTTGGTTTTGGTTGCCCCTGTGCGTGCCCCATTGTAGTGTCAATTCTCGATCCAAGTCATTCCCCATCTAATCTTTTTCTCAATCATGCTCTAAGGTCAACATCTAGACCAATGTGGAATTGTGTGTTTTGGTTGCCCTCTGTGCGTGCCCCATTGTAGTGTCAATTCTCGATCCAAGTCATTCCCATCTAATCTTTTTCTGAATCATGCTCTAAGGTCAACATCGTCTAGACCAATGTGGAATTGTGTGTTTTGTTTTGGTTGTCCTCTGTGTGCCCCATTGTAGTGTCAATTCTCGATCCAAGTCATTCCCCATCTAATCTTTTTCTCAATCATGCTCTAAGGTCAACATCGTCTAGACCAATGTGGAATTGTGTGTTTTGGTTGCCCCTCTGTGCGTGCCCCATTGTAGTGTCAATTCTCGATCCAAGTCATTCCCCATCTAATCTTTTTCTCAATCATGCTCTAAGGTCAACATCGTCTAGACCAATGTGGAATTGTGTGTTTTGGTTGCCCCTCTGTGCGTGCCCCATTGTAGTGTCAATTCTCGATCCAAGTCATTCCCCATCTAATCTTTTTCTCAATCATGCTCTAAGGTCAACATCGTCTAGACCAATGTGGAATTGTGTGTTTTGGTTTTGTTTGCCCCTCTGTGCGTGCCCCATTGTAGTGTCAATTCTCGATCCAAGTCATTCCCCATCTAATCTTTTTCTCAATCATGCTCTAAGGTCAACATCGTCTAGACCAATGTGGAATTGTGTGTTTTGGTTTTGGTGCCTCTCTGTGCGTGCCCCATTGTAGTGTCAATTCTCGATCCAAGTCATTCCCCATCTAATCTTTTTCTGAATCATGCTCTAAGGTCAACATCGTCTAGACCAATGTGGAATTGTGTGTTTTGGTTTTGGTTGCCCCCATGCGTGCCCCATTGTAGTGTCAATTCTCGATCCAAGTCATTCCCATCTAATCTTTTCTCAATCATGCTCTAAGGTCAACGTTCTAGACCAATGTGGAATTGTGTGTTTTGGTTTTGTTGCCCTCTGTGCGCCCACTTGTGTGCCTCATTGTAGTGTCAATTCTCGATCCAAGTCATTCCCATCTAATCTTTTTCTCAATCATGCTCTAAGGTCAACATCGTCTAGACCAATGTGGAATTTTGTGGTTTTGTTGCCCTCTGTGCGTGCCCCATTGTAGTGTCAATTCTCGATCCAAGTCATTCCCCATCTAATCTTTTTCTGAATCATGCTCTAAGGTCAACATCGTCTAGTCCAATGTGGAATTTTGGTGGTTTTGTTCTCTGTACGCCCACTGTGCGGGCAATTGTAGCAGCAATCTTGTTCGAGTAATTTCCAAACAAATTTTTTTCCAACTTATTATTAGTTTTAACATACTTTTATCAGATAATTATGTTCAAAAGTCTGGCTATCATTTTTCTTCTATCTATTTATTAAATACATTTTTTGATTTTGAAATCATGTCATATTTGTCAACTTTCAGGTCAACTAAAGGTATTTATAAAACTATAGTTTTTAAGTTTATTGTTTTACCTTGTGTAGTTGAACACAAGAAAATACTTTGAAGGTCATATGCGTATAATTAATTATGATAATTTATTTAGAATGTTTTAACTTTTATGCCAACAAGTACAATTCTTACCAAGCACTGTTTTACAACGTAATATTGTAAAGAATATAGTTCAATTTAACTTGGCAGTGATAAATCCTGCATTAATAATTTAGCTCAAAACGCATATGACTTGAAGAAATTAGTTGCATGAGTAGATAGTGTGTGTGTGTGTGTGTTGTGAGTAGTTTTGACTCTACTAACTTTATAAAGATTATTTATTTATTCCGTAAACATCAAGCGCGTCATAAACATTAATTCCGCTCTAAAGATTTCGGTTAAATAATCTGCTGAAGAAGTTCTGCGTATTTCATCTTGTGCAGTTTGAGTCCAGGAAGAAATATACGACATTTTAGAGGGACACTTGTTGAAGGTAATGACACATTCCAAAATAACACATTTAATATAATTAAGCTTAATAATAGTTTAGTTTGTATAACTTTGTTCTGCAGTTACTGGCCTAGATTACCTCTTGGCTACTGTAACATTATTCATACATAGTCTCGTGTTTGATGGATGATTATTGAGGATTAGGTCTAGTTTTGACAACTGTGTCCTACCTTCGGCCTTCACATATTTGTTATTGCCAGTAAAAAAATGTTTAATCAAAATGAAGGCTGCTGGTATAGGATCGACAGTTTAAGATAAATTAACAGAAAATCTTGCAACGTGTTCTAAGTATTATTGCAGTGTTTGTTCATTTAACCAGACGTCTTTTAATCTATTAATATATTTTAGGGAGCGTCCTGATCAGTTACCCTTTCAGTTAGCTTTCCAAATATTTTCCAAGCTTAGGCCATGTAAACTCTTCTCCCAACGTGCCCTTAAGCATAAAAACTACAGTAGTTCAGTGCCGAGTGTAATAGGGGGTCATGGACGGGTTCGCCTAAAGGATGCAAGACCCTGCGCTTCTAGAGAGCGTCCTAGTTCTTACACTGTGTGGCCAGCTTTCCAAGCTAAAGTTATTTTGACTCTTTTATACGTGCTCTAAGGCATACACAACCTAGTCCGAGCGTTGATTTAGGAAGGGGTCATGGATGAGGTTCGCCCGAAGGATGCAAGACCAGGACGCCTCTAAAGAGCGTCACAGTAACAAAACGTCAATTAATAAGAATCTAAATGATATATTCTAGTTAGATGTACCAATATAAGCGTTTAAGACATGTATATGGAAGAGGTGTCAATCCTATAATTGATAGCTCTTCTAAGGTATGTATTTATTTATTAAGTGTTTAGGGTTTCGTTTCGCCTCGTCATCAAAGTGCTAATTCAGTTAATTTCTAATTATTAGTTTACACCTAGGCCTTCGGCCTTGGCTGCTTGATTTGAAAAATGTTCTCATTAATTTTCACTTCTCTCGGCTTTTGAAACGCCGTTTTCATTGATATTATAACCCTCATTCACTGATTTGCGTGAATAATTTCTCTGTCGTCTTTACATGCTTCGGTTGCTTAACGTTAAACAATTCTTATTAATCTTCAATTCCCTTGACATTTTCATGTTCATTGATATTCAATCCCTCGATCCTGGAATTGCGTGAAACACTTCTCCACAGTGTTTACTTTATACATTTCTCGGCCCCTAGCCTTGTCGTTACATACATTTTCATCCCTTGTTCATTTCTCTGACCGCGGTGTCGGGTAGACGGGCCCATGCAGACTGTAGTTTGCCGAGGGCATCCAGGGCAGGTCGGCAACATGACACCCAGGTGTGAGAGATTGTTGTCAACTTGTCTTGGATGTAAGGCGGTATGAGAGGTGTTTACGTGTCTTCTCATAGCGGTCCCAACCCCGCAGTCGAGAACCAAACAAGTACCCTTGCATCTGATTGCTTTTTACCAATTTTTTACTTTTTACCAATTTCAATTTAAACTTTTTTTAGAATAAAGGTACAGTAAATGCACTTAAATTATACTTTTGCAGTAATTAAACATAAGAGTCGCGTAGCCACAGGTTCAGTAGCATTTAATGTAGTTTTAAAAGTTTTTCTAAAAGTTTCCTGTATTGTTTTAAGTCTTTAAATATTTTATCTTACATTATATTTTTAATTAAGATTTTTTCTAATATAATACTTTGTTGCAGGTGTCGTCAGTTATATGGAACTTTTTATTTTACTGGGATGTCACAGTTGGTATTGCGCCACGGATGTTTAAGTGCTTGGTTTATGTTAGTCAGTTTTGGGTGGTTTCAATAATTTTGTCCTTTACCTCTGTCAATTCCCTCGAAGACTGTCTTTGATTCCCTGATTTCTTTTGGCCAAGGTGAAGTGAATGCGGATTTTTTGCTGTCCAGCTGTCAAACTTTAAGACTAAGAGTTTATTCATAATCAAATCATTTATACAGAATTCTTTTTAAAGTGATTTTGGGTTTCAGTGTTTCAACATAAAAGCTTTGTTTTTAAATTTCCTTACATTGCATTTTTATATTCTTTACACTTTTTATATTCTAATTACACATCCTATTTAGTTGTAGAGTGTTGTTAACTCCTTACATATTTACCCTGGTTACCTCGAACTTTTGACTGGGACTCGTGGCGTGGTCCTGTAACCAGCTTCATAGGTCAGGTTTTGAGGATGATATAGGTCTAAACTCAGATAGTCTCAGTGACTACTGATTACCCGCATCAACTCACCATCGTTTAGACATAGACCATCATGTAATTGTGTCACGTTAAGTTGGTCCTTGTATTTCCATTGGTCATTGGGCTATTAACTAATGATTCTAAGGAAAGTCGGCCTTAGTTTATCAAGACTGCACCTCATAACCCATTACTATCACCCATCACATCATCCTTCACCACATATTTGCCTTAAAATACCCTCATGAGAGTGGTCGGCATCTCAAATAGTAAAGTAAAGTTGAAGGTATTGTTGACACTTTTTTGTGCAAAAGGCGACTTATTTTCAGTTGTTTCAGAAAAATATTGCTAACAATAAAACAGTTGGTTTTTTTAAAAGTATTGTATCAAACAATTTTAAACACTACTCAATTTGACATTGCCATTTTTGTACCTAAATAGAAATTATCAATGTCTGGCTTTCCTAAATCATGATATTGAAAAAACTGTACACAGAAATGTAATTGTTTATTTTATAATTTATTATTATTATATTTTGTATTATGTCTGTATTTATTTATTTGAACAATAAATTGTCTATAATTATATATATAACTTATAATTCATGAACAGAGATTCATGAACTTCCTATTATTGCCACAACAGACCAATGTCCCATCTCTATTAAACCAAGATTATGTTATGATTGGTAAATTGCGCATAGATATGCCAAATGGCTGAGGCAGGAAAATCAACATAGCGGCAGCCCAAGCACAGATAGCGCCCTGCCGTCTTTTCTCCCCTTTGCTCGCTATGCTCGCACGCGCAAGTTTTTGTTCTTGAAAATCGCACGACCATAACATCGACATCGGACAAACTCGAGCATGTGGAGCCGAGGAGGGAGAACGACGGCGAGTGGCAGCGCTCGCAGCGCTATCTGTGCTTGGGCTGCCGCAACTCTGTTGATTTTCCTGCCTCAGCCATGTGTCATTCATGCGCTATTTTCCTACCATAATAATATCTTTGATTAAACTTGCCAAGAGACCCAAAATTGCATGAACCTTTACATTGACATCATTTCAAAATCAGTAAATATCATAGCTCTCAATTCTCAAAACAAAAACAGTTGCAGATTCTAACCCTTTATGATGAAAACATACAACATTTAACAATTTAAAATTAATTATCTCAAAATTTAAATTTTGAATACAATCTTCAAAACTTTATACTAAACAAAATAATTATTTATTAGCAAGACCCATTACAAACAAATATTATTTGGAAGATTATAAAGAAAATCGTACGTCCCTAGTTTTAAAATTCCAATGTAAGTGCTTATATAATTTTATTTTCCACTGCAATAAATACCTACTTATTTGATATTTGCAATGTATCAACAATTAATTTGTTTTCTTTTCAGGCTGTACGAAATAATTGAGTTGGTCGAAGAAACTAATTTGAAGAATTGTGTTATACATATTTATGCAGTTACTTCAAAGCGATCAGAAGATTTCTGATTATTATATTATAACATTTGGTCAAATATTGCTATTTTCTGCTAAAATATTTTGAAAATAAAATAATAGTTTGTTATTTTATTAACAATTGTTCTTTTCATTAATTTTATCGAAAGGAAGTTACAATTAAATTTAATACATTGAAATAAATTTTAAGACAAAACCACGTTAATCCTTTATATTAAGTGAAGCTGTATTAAGAGGGCGTTCTACTAGATTGGGATAGCGTCGTTGTAGATATATGCGCGAAATAAAATTGAGACGTTATTATTAATGCTATTTTGACAAAACAACTCTTAAAATGAAAAATTACTATATTATTTAGGTTCGCCTGTTTTCATTTTCACTATGTCTTTAAATTTGTATGCAGTTAGTGGGAGAATTAGAAAAATATAGTGTTTATAAGACTTTATTTAAGAAGCTAAAAATAGGGTTTTCTGGAACCTGAAAACAGGCAAACACAGATAAACTCTTTCTTGGTCCATACAAATTAACATATCCGAACATAAGAGCGCTATCTACTTTCTACGAAACACTTGCAGGCGCTAGGTTTGACAGTTGAAAGAAGGCCCGTTGTTTAGCCAGTTGTTACGTGCGGATGTCATGTATTCCTTGGATGGACGAATTCAGCCTTTCTCTGCTGTCACCACTTAGTAGGAGGATCCTTTAAATGAGGACAAAACCTTACTGTTTATGTCGTTGTAAACGTAATCTTTTTTTATTTCTTTTGGCTTCAGATGAGTTCGTCACATAGCTAAAGAGATGATTTATTTATTTACAACTAAACAAAACATTTACTTCTATACTTCTATTAAAAACACAGAAAAGCTATGTGACATCTAGCTAAAACATATATTTCAGTTAGTTGAACTATAACATATTATTCTGCATAATAGCTAAGAGACTAACAATATTTGTTTACTTCAAATTTAACTTTGCTACAAGACTTGAACGGATAAAACATTGCATGCAAAATTTATAGAAATTCATGTAGATTTAACCAAAGACGATCTGTGTACGTAGACAATACAACTTATGTGCCATTACAAATTATCGTCACCATTGAATTTACACATAGAACTTCAACTAAATGCCAATAACTGTTCGCATCCAACCGTCATTTTTTACCTACTAGTAAGTAGTTGGCGTCAGTAGGCGAACCACAATTTCAGCTGGTCATTGTATTAAACTATTAATAGAGTCTGATGATGGTATTTTGCAAGATGATTGGTTCATGTTAACCTTTTCAGAATGGCTGGAAAAGCACCAAAATCTATAAATAAATAAATCTTTTATTGCATAAACAATATACATTGTATCGCAATCGTCAGTGTTTTAGGTTATCTAAAGTTTTCCATTCATTTACATCGAAGTATCTTTCAAACACACAGAGGTATTCATTCATTCGAGTTATTCCCACTTCAGCCCAATAATCTGTCTGTCAGTTTTAAGAGGTCTCCCAGTTATGTGCCATGAACTCGTCTGTGCTGTAAAATGCTTCCTGAGCTAGTATTGTTTTGAGACGAGATTTAAATGCCTTTGGCCTAGTGGCACCATTAATCGAATTTGGAACTCCTGCCTGTGAAGGGAGCTACCCATGAGTTCATGTGTTCCCAGTTCGGTAATCATCCCTGCCACTCGTTACGTAAGAGTGTATGTCTCTACCTCTTACGGGGTTGCACTTGGATTTAATAGAGACATGTTTCAAGGATATAGAGGCAAGGTAGTGTCAACAATTTTAGTTTTTTTTGAAAGCTGGCTTGCACGGCTCCCTCCATTGAAGTTTTGCGATTTTTGATTGCTTGCTTTTGCAAAATGAAAAGCTTAGAAACATTTGCATTTGAGCAACCTCCCACAAGGCCAAACCGTAGGTAAGGTGTGGGAGACAACTCCATAATACGCCGTCATCAGTACCTGAGTTGGGCAGTATGTTGAAAGTTGTCTCAAGACATAAAACGTGTTCAACGTAAGTCCCAGGTCAACCCTTTATCAAGGTATATCCCAAGAAATTTCGTTGAATGAACCTCTTCAATTTCAGTTTCATCCAACATGACTGTTGGATTGTTACTTAAATCCGATTGCCGTAGGTGAAATTGAATGAAATATGATTTTGTTGGATTGGTTGGATTTGTTGAACAAATCCAACATACAGCACGAAATCTCAGCTCCGAATGACCTGATCTAGATTGCTCAGTGACTCATCACAAAACCAGGTGATCCTGAAGATAAGGCACATTACAATGTCTCTGCGGCAGGCATGCATGAACTGGTACGGTTGGTGATTCGCAAAGGTCAGTTGGTCTTCAGTTACGGAAATACACTACGGCGAACTTGGCATTTTGGGAACTCCTGCAAGGTCATCAGGCTGCCGTCCGTGTCGCAGCAGTAGGGACACGTATTTTATTTTATTTTAGGCTAACTTGTCGGCGCGCTTCGACAAAGTATATAAAAGTAATTAAATTCAAGAGTGATCAGCCCGAATTTATAGCCGAGGTGGAATAAAATAAAATTACGTGTCACAAATACCCATTTCCCGCAGAAAATTTCCCAAATTTTCTTTCTACTGGATGTAATGTTTGATGTTTTGAACGTGCCAGTTGCCGATGGTTTTTCCCACACACCATGGTGAGATCTTTTGGGCGATCACATAAGGCCCTACATAGCGAGGTGCTAATTTTGCAGAGAAATCATTGCCTGCATCCGATTGTGGGAAATTTCTCTTCAGCACGAGGTCTCCAACTTTGTAGGTCACTGGTCGTCTCTGAAGGTTGTACCGCTTTGCATTCTGATCGTGTGCTCTCTGTAGTCTTTCTCTCACGTCTCTGTAGATGTCCTAAAGCTGTCTTAGATGTTCGACACCCTCGTCCTGTGAAGGTATCGCTCCTTCTGGAAGAACTTCAAATCCCGCACCAGCAGTGGCAAGTTCTCGCCCGAAGTTCAAAAGGCAGGTGAATGCTCTGTTGTCCCATGATGAGAGGTCCTTAATGCGAAGCCAATCCTTGGTATGTGTGTATCCCACTCCCTGTGGTTATCAGTGACATATGTGCGAAGCATGGTAATGATGTCTCGATTTATCCTTTCAGCGGGGTTTGCTTGGGGGTGTCGTCTAGCGTTGAGTAGAACCTTGACGTTATATTTCCGTGCGAGCTCAGTTACCGGTGAACCTATGAATTCTGATCCGTTATCACAAATAAGGTAATCAGGTACCCCATAAACCAGAAATATATCCTCTTCCAGGAAACAAGCGTGGCCGTGGCTGCTCTCAAAGGCCGCAAAACCGAGTATTTGGTAAAGGTATCAGTCATGACCAACAAATACTGGAATCCTTTCAGAGAACGGGGGAATGGTCCCATTAGATCAGCTGCGATCATTTTCCAAGGGGCATCCACTCCACGACGAGATCCCATGACTCCGGCAGGTGGTTTCTGGTCATACTTCGTTGTCTGACAAGTTTTACATTTTGAGACATATGTGGCAACATCTTTACGCATTTTGCCAATAGTAGGTGTTCTGGAGGCGTTTATATGTTTTCAGAACTCCTTGGTAACCAACTGTGGAGTTTCGATGGCATGCCAGGGTTCTATTCCTTAAGTCTTTCGGGATCTTCCCACAGAAAAACTTCCCACAAAAAAGTTCTAATTTTAATAATTGATCTAACTGAGCAACAATATTATAAACTTTTCATCTTCCTCGTGAACTTTAAGTTACTTTCAATAAATATCATTTGGCCAAATATTAGAGTGTAATGTATATATTTTCTCTAAATTATGAACAATCATTGTAAAATATATGATAATAACTCCTCTCCACGCACAGACGGTAAGTTCTTGTGGGGAATTTATTCTGTTTAACTTTGTAATGTATGTAAATGTTAATGTAAAATTTTAAATACGGATTATTGAATTTGAACACCAGTTTTACGTGCAAGTAAAGCCGAGTACGTGAATAATATAGTTATGTCTTTGGAAAGACACTTTGGATGATTTATGGGCGATACCTTTCTTCAAACTGCAAAATTACACAATTACGCCAAATAGAAGTCTTCGGAATGAGATGAGTTTCAGTATTTTTAAATGTATAAATAATGCTTGAAAATAAATACGCATAGAATCGTCTTTACAGCAGTTTTAGACTACAATCTGAAGATAAACATTATCAGGTATAACCGTAATAAAATATTGGACTAGAAAAATCTACATATCCAACTTAAATAAACTAGTTATTTTGTTGTTTAATCAACATGGCTACCGCAATCACCAGCAATCTTGCTAGACTTGTAGAAATATTAGCTGGTTTTCCTAATAATAGTGTATAATTTCGTGAGTTATACCTTTTTAATGCAACAGAAATGTCATTGACCCCAATTAACTATTATTTAGAAATCTAAAAAGAAAAAAGAGCTCATACTTAGCTTAACTTTAATAATAATTAGTACAACTACTATTGTCTAAACTACCATTTAGGAGTGCCTAAAAGTAATAACATATATAAAACATGTACCTCGTCCCAATGTCAAATAAAACTACAATGTAGGCTTTTAATCATAATTATATTAAAGAGATAAAGTGCATTAAAAATTCAATGAATATTTAACTAAAGATCATGTTATGGTAGACCGATTGCGCATAGATGCCACATGGCTGAGACAGGAAATGTAACAGAGTTGCTGCAGCCCAAGCACAGATAGCGCTTCTAGCGCTGACATCTCTCGCCGTCTTTCTCCCCCTCGGCTCGACATGCTCGCACGCGCAAGTTCTTTCGTTCTTGAAAATCGTACGATTTGGTCACATTTAAGTCATTGACATCGGACGAACTCGAGCATGTGAAGCCGAGGCAACGGCGAGATCGTCTTGAACTCTCTATCGATGCATTCTCCGCTCTGCTTTATGTTGGCATCTATGCGCATCTACATGTTATAACCTTTATTTAACTCTTGACCTATTTTCCTGCAACCTTTAATGCACTTTAATCATGGGTCAGGGGGCTCGCTCTGATCCTTCTCTGTGGTTCTCTTCTTACGCTGTAAACTAAACCTTTTAAAGTTGTTCTATCAAGCTGATACTACGAACTAATAGCTAATATAATTCATTTTATATTAAATTAACAAAACATATATGAACAAATTTGGGGTTACCATTTGAGAAATTAATAATAGTTATTTGTGTCTCTTTTTTGCACAGTACATAGAACATTAATTAAAAAATCATAATTCATTAAAATTTAATATTATTAATATTTTAAAAGTTTATGTTTAAATTGACAAATCATTTAAATGGTTGCGGTAGCAAAGTTCGAATAGAGCCATGGAGGTTGAGTGGAAAGCCCTTCAAAAGAGAGTTGGTTTGAAGTTGCAGACGTGTATTGTCAACTTCATCACAAAATGAAGGAATTCAAATAAACCTTAAAATCTACTACTGCGTTATGCATTTCTCTTATCTAAAAATAATTAGTGACGACTAAAAGTTGAAATTACTAATTTTGATTATTTTAGACATGACTGGATTAATAACAATTATTTAAAATAATAAACTATTTTTATTAGATTAATTTAGTGCAGTTTTAGTTACCAATACTCTGGAATTAGCGCCCATTATAAATTGACAGCTAATATAACCGTATTAAGTGATACACCGGGTTTAATGTTCAAAGAATATTCAACCAAAAGATTATGTTATGGTATGGAATTAGAGCACAGATGCCACACGGCTGAGACAGGAAAATCAACATAGTTCGGCAGCCCAAGCACAGATAGTGCTGCCATCTCCCGCCGTCTTTCTCCTCCCTAAGCTCAACATGCTCGCACGCGCAAGTTCTTTCGTTCTTGAAAAACGCTCGATTTGGTCACATTTAAGTCATCGACATCGGACAACCTCGAGCATGTGGAGCCGAAGGGGAGAAGACGGCGACGATGGCAGCGCTATCTGTTAACTGCTTGCTACGTTGACTTTCCTCCCTCAGTCATGTGGCATCTATGTAATCTACGGACCATAGCATTATCTTTGATTTATTTGTCGGAAAAACAATCAAAATGTATTCTGTGGGTCAGGATCGGTGCTCTTTTCATGGTCCCTAGCGCTTTTCACACAGCTCATATTAGTACACTTAATCCGAAACCCGTTAATTCGAAAACCCACCTAATCCAAACACTGTTTGGAAATTATAAAATTGTTGAGCAGATAAAAAAAAATAGTTTTTCAAGTTATGTTTATAGGACGTTGTCCTGTATATCTATGTAAATAAAATAAGACTTTTGTCTGTACATTGCAAAGAATCCATAGTTTTTTTGGTTATTTTGTGTTCATATACTTTGCATAGACCGAAACTGACGTCACAAAAATTCCTGTCCGTCTGTCTGTAACGTTTTAAGGCATCTTGGACCGCTTATAACTCAGAATCGACTGAAGCTATGGCGGTGAAACTTCGTTTTAAGGTTAAGCCCATCACGCAGTGTGTCTTTAGCTATACTTTATACCAATACAACATCCACAAAATAAATAGCAAGAGACTAAAGTGAACATTTGTAGGCATTTTGGACCGCTTATAACTCGAAATCCGCTGAAGCTATGGCGGTGAAACTTCGTTTAAGGGTTAAGCCCATCACGCAGTGTGTCTTTAGCTATATTTTATACCAATACAACATCCACAAAATAAATAGCAAGAGACTAAAGTGAACATTTGTAGGCATTTTGGACCGCTTATAACTCGAAATCCGCTGAAGCTATGGCGGTGAAACTTCGTTTAAGGGTTAACCCTTTGAGGTCGCGTGTCGACTATAGGTCGACAAACGCTATTTCCTTTTGAACGCTTGGGTGTGCAGTATAGGAGACGGTTGAAACCGTCTCTGATATGCGAGCACTACGCAACACTAACGGCATGGCGAAGGCGAAACTACCACTCCCTCCCCCCTCCTCGGCAACTCAAGTGTGACTTTCACCGCTCACGACAAACAGCCCGGTGGTTTAGTGGTTATAGTGACGGACAGCTGGCCCCTGTCTGTCACAGCGTGGGTTCGAATCCCACCCGGGTGCGCTCTGGTACGGTGCAATGCTAGTTGTTGGATCACGCCGGGTGCGGGGGCCACAATGACCCGCTGAGGATCACTGAAGAGAAAATGGCTCATCAAATCCAGTGAGGCGGAGAGTGGCACTTTTTGAGCTTAGGGAGGCGCTAAATCCCCGCGCTTAGAGGTGTGGTTCAATGACTGGTAATGCTCATGCTGGTAATTCTCTGTGGTTCTCTTCTTACGCTGTAAACTAAACCTTTTAAAGTTTTTGCTATAAGCTGATACTACGAACTAATAGCTAATATAATTCATTTTATATTAAATTAACAAAACATATATGAACAAATTTGAGGTTACCATTTGAGAAATTAATAATAGTTATTTGTGTCTCTTTTTGCGCACAGTACATAGAACATTAAAAAAAAAATCATAATTCATTAAAATTTAATATTATTAATATTTTAAAAGTTTATGTTTAAATTGACAAATCATTTAAATGGTTGCGGTAGCAAAGTTCGAATAGAGCCATGGAGGTTGAGTGGCCCTTCAAAAGAGTTGGTTTGAAGTTGCAGACGTGTATTGTCAACTTCATCACAAAATGAAGGAATTCAAATAAACCTTAAAATCTACTACTGCGTTATGCATTTCTCTTATCTAAAAATAATTAGTGACGACTAAAAGTTGAAATTACTAATTTTGATTATTTTAGACATGACTGGGTTAATAACAATTATTTAAAATAATAAACTATTTTTATTAGATTAATTTAGTGCAGTTTTAGTTACCAATACTCTGGAATTAGCGCCCATTATAAATTGACAGCTAATATAACCGTATTAAAGTGATACACCGGGTTTAATGTTCAAAGAATATTCAACCAAAAGATTATGTTATGGTATGGAATTAGAGCACAGATGCCACGGCTGAGACAGGAAAATCAACATAGTTCGGCAGCCCAAGCACAGATAGTGCTGCCATCTCCCGCCGTCTTTCTCCTCCCTAAGCTCAACATGCTCGCACGCGCAAGTTCTTTCGTTCTTGAAAAACGCTCGATTTGGTCACATTTAAGTCATCGACATCGGACAACCTCGAGCATGTGGAGCCGAAGGGAAGACGGCGGCGAAATAACGCTATCTGTGCTTGAAACTTTCTCGTTGACTTTCCTCCCTCAGTCATGTATCTATGTATCTACGGACCATAGCATTATCTTTGATTTATTTGTCGGAAAAACAATCAAAATGTATTCTGTGGGTCAGGATCGGTGCTCTTTTCATGGTCCCTAGCGCTTTTCACAGCTCATATTAGTACACTAATCCGAAACCCGTTAATTCGAAAACCCACCTAATCCAAACACTGTTTGGGGAAATTATAAAATTGTTGAGCAGATAAAAAAATAGTTTTCAAGTTATGTTTATAGGACGTTGTCCTGTATATCTATGTAAATAAAATAAGACTTTTGTCTGTACATTGCAAAGAATCCATAGTTTTTTTGGTTATTTTGTGTTCATATACTTTGCATAGACCGAAACTGACGTCACAAAAATTCCTGTCCGTCTGTCTGTAACGTTTTTAAGGCATCTTGGACCGCTTATAACTCAGAATCGACTGAAGCTATGGCGGTGAAACTTCGTTTAAGGGTTAAGCCCATCACGCAGTGTGTCTTTAGCTATACTTTATACCAATACAACATCCACAAAATAAATAGCAAGAGACTAAAGTGAACATTTGTAGGCATTTTGGACCGCTTATAACTCGAAATCCGCTGAAGCTATGGCGGTGAAACTTCGTTTAAGGGTTAAGCCCATCACGCAGTGTGTCTTTAGCTATATTTTATACCAATACAACATCCACAAAATAAATAGCAAGAGACTAAAGTGAACATTTGTAGGCATTTTGGACCGCTTATAACTCGAAATCCGCTGAAGCTATGGCGGTGAAACTTCGTTTAAGGGTTAAGCCATCACGCAGTGTGTCTTTAGCTTTATTTTATACCAATACAACATCCACAAAATAAATAGCAAGAGACTAAAGTGAAAATTTTTAGGCATTTTGGACCGCTTATAAGTCAAAATCGGCTGAAACTATGGCAATGAAACTTTGTTTGATTAAGCTTATCAGTGTGTCTCTAGCTACATTTTATGTCCATATTACATCCTCAAAATAAATTGCAGAAAACCAAAGCAAGTTCTAAAAACGGGCGGAACGGCCGGAGTAACTATGACTCTCACAAGGTAGCTAACACTTATATAAATAAAATATATCTATATATTTTATTTTGGCGTCAAACATCCAAGAAAGACGGCGAGATGGAAGTGCTCGCAGCGCTATCTGTGCTTGGGCTGCCGCAACTCTGTTGATTCTCCCGCTCTGCTATGTAGCATCTATGCGCATTCTACCTGCATGACATAACCTTTTATTTAACTCTTGACCTATTTTCACTGCAACCTTTAATGCACTTTAATCATGGGTCAGGGGGGCTCGGCTCTGATCCTTCTCTGTGGTTCTCTTCTTACGCTGTAAACTAAACCTTTTAAAGTTTTTGCTATAAGCTGATACTACGAACTAATAGCTAATATAATTCATTTTATATTAAATTAACAAAACATATATGAACAAATTTGAGGTTACCATTTGAGAAATTAATAATAGTTATTTGTGTCTCTTTTTTGCGCACAGTACATAGAACATTAATTAAAAAAATCATAATTCATTAAAATTTAATATTATTAATATTTTAAAAGTTTATGTTTAAATTGACAAATCATTTAAATGGTTGCGGTAGCAAAGTTCGAATAGAGCCATGGAGGTTGAGTGGAAAGCCCTTCAAAAGAGTTGGTTTGAAGTTGCAGACGTGTATTGTCAACTTCATCACAAAATTGAAGGAATTCAAATAAACCTTAAAATCTACTACTGCGTTATGCATTTCTCTTATCTAAAATAATTAGTGACGACTAAAAGTTGAAATTACTAATTTTGATTATTTTAGACATGACTGGGTTAATAACAATTATTTAAAATAATAAACTATTTTTATTAGATTAATTTAGTGCAGTTTTAGTTACCAATACTCTGGAATTAGCGCCCATTATAAATTGACAGCTAATATAACCGTATTAAAGTGATACACCGGGTTTAATGTTCAAAGAATATTCAACCAAAAGATTATGTTATGGTATGGAATTAGAGCACAGATGCCACACGGCTGAGACAGGAAAATCAACATAGTTCGGCAGCCCAAGCACAGATAGTGCTGCCATCTCCCGCCGTCTTTCTCCTCCCTAAGCTCAACATGCTCGCACGCGCAAGTTCTTTCGTTCTTGAAAAAACGCTCGATTTGGTCACATTTAAGTCATCGACATCGGACAACCTCGAGCATGTGGAGCCGAAGGGGGAGAAAGACAGCTTCGTCTTTGGCGCTATCTATTGACTTTCCTCCTCAGTCATGTGGCATCTATGTAAATCTACGGACCATAGCATTATCTTTGATTTATTTGTCGGAAAAACAATCAAAATGTATTCTGTGGGTCAGGATCGGTGCTCTTTTCATGGTCCCTAGCGCTTTTCACAGCTCATATTAGTACACTTAATCCGAAACCCGTTAATTCGAAAACCCACCTAATCCAAACACTGTTTGGGGAAATTATAAAATTGTTGAGCAGATAAAAAAATAGTTTTTAAGTTATGTTTATAGGACGTTGTCCTGTATATCTATGTAAATAAAATAAGACTTTTGTCTGTACATTGCAAAGAATCCATAGTTTTTTTGGTTATTTTGTGTTCATATACTTTGCATAGACCGAAACTGACGTCACAAAAATTCCTGTCCGTCTGTCTGTAACGTTTTTAAGGCATCTTGGACCGCTTATAACTCAGAATCGACTGAAGCTATGGCGGTGAAACTTCGTTTAAGGGTTAAGCCCATCACGCAGTGTGTCTTTAGCTATACTTTATACCAATACAACATCCACAAAATAAATAGCAAGAGACTAAAGTGAACATTTGTAGGCATTTTGGACCGCTTATAACTCGAAATCCGCTGAAGCTATGGCGGTGAAACTTCGTTTAAGGGTTAAGCCCATCACGCAGTGTGTCTTTAGCTATATTTTATACCAATACAACATCCACAAAATAAATAGCAAGAGACTAAAGTGAACATTTGTAGGCATTTTGGACCGCTTATAACTCGAAATCCGCTGAAGCTATGGCGGTGAAACTTCGTTTAAGGGTTAAGCCCATCACGCAGTGTGTCTTTAGCTATATTTTATACCAATACAACATCCACAAAATAAATAGCAAAGATAAAGTGAAAATTTTTAGGCATTTTGGACCGCTTATAAGTCAAAATCGGCTGAAACTATGTAATGAAACTTTGTTTGAGGGTTAAGCTTATCAGTGTGTCTCTAGCTACATTTTATGTCCATATTACATCTCAAAATAAATTGCAGAAAACCAAAGCAAGTTCTAAAACGGGCGGAACGGCCGGGTAATATGACTCTCACAAGGTAGCTAACACTTATATAAATAAAATATATCTATATATTTTATTTTGGCGTCAAACATCCAAAGAAAGACGGCGAGAGATGGCAGTGCTCGCAGCGCTATCTGTGCTTGGGCGGCCGCAACTCTGTTGATTCTCCCGCTCTGCTATGTAGCATCTATGCGCATTCTACCTGCATGACATAACTTTTTATTTAACTCTTGACCTATTTTCGCTGCAACCTTTAATGCACTTTAATCATGGGTCAGGGGGCTGGCTCTGATCCTTCTCTGTGGTTCTCTTCTTACGCTGTAAACTAAACCTTTTAAAGTTGTTGCTATAAGCTGATACTACGAACTAATAGCTAATATAATTCATTTTATATTAAATTAACAAAACATATATGAACAAATTTGAGGTTACCATTTGAGAAATTAATAATAGTTATTTGTGTCTCTTTTTTGCGCACAGTACATAGAACATTAATTAAAAAAATCATAATTCATTAAAATTTAATATTATTAATATTTTAAAAGTTTATGTTTAAATTGACAAATCATTTAAATGGTTGCGGTAGCAAAGTTCGAATAGAGCCATGGAGGTTGAGTGGAAAGCCCCTTCAAAAAGAGAGTTGGTTTGAAGTTGCAGACGTGTATTGTCAACTTCATCACAAAATTGAAGGAATTCAAATAAACCTTAAAATCTACTACTGCGTTATGCATTTCTCTTATCTAAAAATAATTAGTGACGACTAAAAAGTTGAAATTACTAATTTTGATTATTTTAGACATGACTGGGTTAATAACAATTATTTAAAATAATAAACTATTTTTATTAGATTAATTTAGTGCAGTTTTAGTTACCAATACTCTGGAATTAGCGCCCATTATAAATTGACAGCTAATATAACCGTATTAAAGTGATACACCGGGTTTAATGTTCAAAGAATATTCAACCAAAAGATTATGTTATGGTATGGAATTAGAGCACAGATGCCACACGGCTGAGACAGGAAAATCAACATAGTTCGGCAGCCCAAGCACAGATAGTGCTGCCATCTCCCGCCGTCTTTCTCCTCCCTAAGCTCAACATGCTCGCACGCGCAAGTTCTTTCGTTCTTGAAAAAACGCTCGATTT
The DNA here is from genome assembly GCA_018831715.1 of Matsumurasca onukii. NCBI lineage: Eukaryota > Metazoa > Arthropoda > Insecta > Hemiptera > Cicadellidae > Matsumurasca > Matsumurasca onukii. The sequence goes on along the minus strand of CM032058.1, from coordinate 7,686,919 downwards.
GGTCACATTTAAGTCATCGACATCGGACAACCTCGAGCATGTGGAGCCGAAGGGGGAGAAAGACGGCGACAGATGGCAGCGCTATCTGTGCTTGGGCTGCTTAACTACGTTGACTTTCCTCCCTCAGTCATGTGGCATCTATGTGAAATCTACGGACCATAGCATTATCTTTGATTTATTTGTCGGAAAAACAATCAAAATGTATTCTGTGGGTCAGGATCGGTGCTCTTTTCATGGTCCCTAGCGCTTTTCACACAGCTCATATTAGTACACTTAATCCGAAACCCGTTAATTCGAAAACCCACCTAATCCAAACACTGTTTGGGGAAATTATAAAATTGTTGAGCAGATAAAAAAAAATAGTTTTTCAAGTTATGTTTATAGGACGTTGTCCTGTATATCTATGTAAATAAAATAAGACTTTTGTCTGTACATTGCAAAGAATCCATAGTTTTTTTGGTTATTTTGTGTTCATATACTTTGCATAGACCGAAACTGACGTCACAAAATTCCTGTCCGTCTGTCTGTAACGTTTTAAGGCATCTTGGACCGCTTATAACTCAGAATCGACTGAAGCTATGGCGGTGAAACTTCGTTTAAGGTTAAGCCCATCACGCAGTGTGTCTTTAGCTATACTTTATACCAATACAACATCCACAAAATAAATAGCAAGAGACTAAAGTGAACATTTGTAGGCATTTTGGACCGCTTATAACTCGAAATCCGCTGAAGCTATGGCGGTGAAACTTCGTTTAAGGGTTAAGCCCATCACGCAGTGTGTCTTTAGCTATATTTTATACCAATACAACATCCACAAAATAAATAGCAAGAGACTAAAGTGAAATTTTAGGCATTTTGGACCGCTTATAAGTCAAAATCGGCTGAAACTATGGCAATGAAACTTTGTTTGAGGGTTAAGCTGTCTCTATAGCTACATTTTATGTCCATATTACATCCTCAAAATAAATTGCAGAAAACCAAAGCAAGTTCTAAAAACGGGCGGAACGGCCGGAGTAACTATGACTCTCACAAGGGTAGCTAACACTTATATAAATAAAATATATCTATATATATTTTATTTTGGCGTCAAAATCCTGTCCGTATGTCTGCCGGTTTTTAAGGCATAATGGGCTGCTTATAATTCAAAATTGACTAAAGCTAGGGCGGTGAAACTTTGTAAGGATTTAGCTCATTACGCAGTGTCCTGGCTGTATTTTATACCCATAAATCATCTTAAAAATAAATGGATCAAAGTGGGGACTGAACGCGTGTTTTACGCGTTTTGGACCATTATAAGTCAAAATTGAAAAAAACTATGGAAGCCCAGCACCACGCAGTGTATCTTTAGCTATATTTCAAATCCTTACAACATCCACACAATTAATGGCAAACATATAAGGAGAAGATGGTGAATTAACAGGCAAAATAGATTGTTTTCTATGGATATATAGGAAACTATTTTTGTTGTTTATTTTAAATTTGCAATTTTCTTAAAATAAACACACAGTTATGTTAATAAAGCTCCGAGGCGAACGCGGGTACTCTCAGCTAGTTTATATATAAAATATTAGTACCTCAAAGTATAATTGCTGTTTATATATAGCCACGTAGCCATGTGGTGGCCATGATATAATTTTGGATTTAAATTTTGACAAAATGTTCAATGACAACTGCTTGTCCCGATTAAAACACCGTCCAGTCGCGAGATGTTACCGTGCACAACCGCAGATGAAAGACGAAGGTTAAGTTTAAATTTCTTGTTATGTTCTTAATGCTATTATTATGATTTAAAATTGTCTCTAATTTTTTGTCCTGTAACCTTTTATGCCCCTTTGGGGCCTTTATCAATAGTGGTGGGGAGGGAAGGGCATGACCTTAAGTCCTCTCTGTGGCTCTCTGCATGCTTACGCTGTAAACTAACCGTTTAAACATTTTTCCTATAAACTGATAATTCGAACTTATAGCTATTCATTTTATACTAAATTAATCAAACTATATGAAAAAAGATTCGCTGCGCGCTCACAGCCTCCCTTCGGCCAGGACTATAAAATCTATTTTATACACCGCCCAAAACCGACATTGAACTAAATATTCTAATAAATAGTAGAACTATAGAAACTATTTTGAAACTGTGCTACCCTGCCTCTATATTTTGGAGACATGTCTCTTTTTCAAAATAAAATTCGATACCATAAGACGTAGTAATATACATTCATATGATGATATGAAACTGGGGGCCGCGACGACTACCGAACTGGGAGACACAGAACGGTAGCTCAAGAACGTTTGCCTTCTCAGGTAGAAGTTCAACAAATTTCAGTCTTTAAACATGCCAAAATTCCGAAGACATTCAGAACTCGTCTGACACAAATCTTGGTTAAGGAAGCATTTTAAAGTAAAGACGAGTTTATGGCACACAACTGGGAGGCTAGATAATTGCTTGTCTGACCGGGGTCTATAGTGGAACAATTCCAATAATGGGAGAGAGTAAAGGTGTATGTCTCATCTGTATGTCCGAATGAGATCTAGATGGAAGAATGTATGGGACATTTTAGTACTAAACAAGAAGATAATCTACGTTTAGTTGGTATTCAGTTGAGTTAACGATAATGTTCTGGTAGGTAGATTTCGCATAGACGCCACATGACTGAGGCAGGAAAATGGACATAGTTGCGGCAGCCCAAGCACAGATAGCGCTTCTAGCGCTGACATCTCCCGCCGTCTTTCTCCTCCCTCGGCTCGACATGCTCGCACGCGCAAGTTCTTTCGTTCTTGAAAATCGCACGATTTGGTCACATTTAAGTCATCGACATCGGACAAACTCGAGCATGTGGAGCCGAGGAGGAGAAAGACGGCGAGAGATGGCAGCACTATCTGTGCTTGGGCTGCTTAACTCTGTTGATTTTCCTGCCTCAGGCATGTGTCATCTACGCGCAATCTACCTACCATAACATTATCTTTGGTTTATTTGTCGGCTTAAAAGAATTATTCAATCACAACTGTATGCGAGAACAATACAAGAAATGGTTGTTTTAAAGAATTTTACGTTTAGAGGGGAATACATATACTCACATAGCTCAATCATTCTTCACCTTTAAAAGAAACTATCTCAGCATTAGATAGTTGTGCCTGTGTCTCCCAGTTCGGTAGTTTTCCCTTAATGTCATTACCTCTTATGGCATTGCTTTTTGAATTGAAAAATAGTCACGTCTCCAAAATGTAGAGGCAGGGTAGGGCCACATTTTCAGGTCTTTGAATGCTAGCCTCCAAGACTCTTTTACGTAACTTTGAGATGATTCGAACTGCATGTTTTTGAAGAACGAAAGATTTGGAAAGGTTTCACAGCGCCAATCCGTAAGATAAGTGTGGGTAGATTACTCCATAATACGCCGTGCTCAGAATCTGAGTCGGGCAGTATACTCGGACAGTTTCCTCAAAACACACATTCCTAAGGATAGTTTTGAGCAAAAGTGGTCTACGTGGACGTTCAAAGTCATCCCTCGGTCAGTGTGTATTCCAAGGAATTTTGTTGAGTAGACCTCTTCAATCTCAGTTTTGTTCAACATTACTTGTTTATAATGTCCATGCAATAAACATATTACAGTATTTATTTACTACTCAACAAATTATACCACGTTGCACGTTGCCAATGAGATCCTAGTTCGGAAGCCCGCGGCTAAAATCCCACGCGGTGATTTACCACAGATTTTCCTCCAGTCACTCCTTGTTGATTTGCAGCCTCCAGGAACGCGAGGTATTTTCATCTCTGACCGCAGTGAAAGTGTTGTCAGCGCACAACTCATCGTGTAGCCAAGGACTGAGCGCGTGCGCATGCGCAGGTAGCGCGGGTATAAATAAGTCGGAAACTGGTCGCAACGCGTCCAAGGAGAGCACATCTCTTCCAAAATGGCAGTGGCCCACAACCGGCATGCTAATTCATACTGTCTTCCCCCCCAAGGTCGTGTTGTGGTCAGCCCGCGCGCTGCTGCTGGTCAAGGTAGGATGCCGCCCAAAGAGTTCAAGGGATCGTGAAATCATCTAGGAGCACGTGTTGTTGGGAAGGCGGAGAGTTTTGGGAATATGGGGATTTTTTAGGCTCGTTGATAATTTAAATAAACAGGGTATTAGTGACTGGAAAACTATTGTCAAAAGCGTAACCAAGGGGTCATGACCTATCTAATGCATTTCGATAAGGGCGCCGAAACTTGATTTTTAAAACATGAATTGTACAACAAATAGTATTATTAATCCCGTGATAATACAGGACGAAACCCCAAGCCGAAACAAGGCTGTGAACGTAGAAAAAAAGAAGCAGAAACGTACTCACAAGCGCTATCGTGAATCCTAGCGTATTTCCTAACGGGGTAAGAATAAAAATTGTATTTATCAGCCGATTTATCGTACAGCTAAAGTTGCACGGTAGCTTTTAGCTGTGTGTTGGCCTGGTTTATATTTTTCGCCAATGTAAACAACGCTTTGCTCCAGCTTTATGAGTTGATCCTTTAATTTTAACTTATCTTAGTTTTACCAAGGATAATGTTATGGTAGGTAGATGTTATGGTGGTGCTTAGATGTCACATGGCTGAGGCAGGAAAATCAATATAATGCGGCAGCCTAAGCACAGATAGCGCTGCGGGGCAGTTCTTTTAAGAGTCTCAAGTAGAGCCATTGAAGCACGATTGGCCACACTTTGGTCATCGACATCAGACAAACTCGAGCATGTCGAGCCGAGAGGGAGAAAGACGGTGAAAACAACAGCGCTGTCTGTGCTTGGGCTACATATGTTGATTTTTCTGCCTCAGCCATTCACGCACAATCTACCTACCATAACATAATTTTTGGTTTTACCAGTTATAGTGATAACTCGAAAACGACGAGATAAAGAAAGTAACACGCTTCTTGTTCGTGACTGGGAAGCAACAGCTGATTGTGAATGATGACGTCACAGTTGAGCCGGATATTAGAACACAAGCCGCATTCTTCCCGCTCTTGACTTTGACACGGAGTCTTGTCTTATCTTGACAATGAGACACAAGTTGTATTGCAATATCAATATAACACGTGGACGGTGTACTTTACCCTAGCCAGGTACAGTCTACACAGACTGCAATCCCCCTCAGCTGCGCGGCGAGCCCAAATGCAAGGGTCTGCAAAGTTAAGATTAAGTATTTACATTAATTTTAAAGCTAAGAAGCTTACCTATACGCGTAAAGAGCGTTGTTTTCGAAATTGTGCGTTTTAAGTGTACAACAAACGAAGTTGAAAAGCACTAAAACTTAGACAGTTTCAAAGAATTTATTTGAGAGACTATTAAATCACTTATGAGAAATCAGGCTCTATACAGGTGTCGGACTCTCATTTGACAATTTGTCTTCATCAGTTATATGAAGGCTGGTAGTTTAGCCAGTTGTTACGTGCGCGTTGTCGTGTGTTCCTTGAGGGGACGAATTAAAAAAAATAATTGTGAAATTATGTCTATTTCTGTTGAAATTTAATCAATGGAAATAACGTTCTGATGATTTCTTTCTCTGAGGTGACCACTGAGGCTGACCCTTAACAGGAACTTTGAGAAAGCATCAAACGGGGCGAATTCTCACAATGAGAAACAGTTGGTTCCAGTTTAAAGTGTGGGCAAAACATTAAAGCGTCGATCATTCATATTTTTGAATTTTGTCTTGTTCATAATTACGACAGTCTATTTTGTCTTTACACATTCTTACAAGTATCATTTCTTCTATAGTAGACCTAATTGTTTTCACGCTTGATTTTTGTTTTAAGCCTCGTCTACGAAACAACTTTAGCTGAAAAGCTTGTCGTTATGTCGGCGTGTCTAACCGATCGTTTCCCACGTTTCCCGAAGTTGACCGCTTCTAAAGACACGTCTGGGCCGCCATTTACTGCATCGGGATGCGTGCTCACGTGACCTCAATAGCATAATTTAACACCAAAATTATATAACACCCGTAGGAAACTAATCCGACTAATCTGCCATAGAATCTTGCGAAATATTTTGTGATTGCAATCTAGATCTTCCGGCTCACAACGCGTCAAAATACCATAATAATTAGCTTGAAATGTTTCGGTCTCGCTGTGGAGTACCAACTTCAGTCAATGATTGGCTGAAACTGAGATACTTGTTGTCTGCTATTTTATTGGCCACAGGGCTCCAAAGGCCAGACTCTTCCTGAACATTTATTGAGGTCATTGTACAATGGATTGTGTTGACACTTCATAATAATTATAGTTAATTTTGACACATACTAAATTTTAAAAGATAAAATCCCGGTACCGGGTTTTAGTTGTAAACATTATATTTATCTAGTAAAAGTTGTCTTGAAAGTAAAGTAGTGAAGCCTTATCTTGATAATGAATATTCAATTCGAACTACCAATGAACTCGCCCACACTATAAAATGCTTCGTTCAGTAAGAATTGCTATAGCTTTCTTTTTAAAATCTTTAAATCAGTTTCTGATCTAATATTTAGAGGTAATTTATTGTACTCCAGCTACACAGGAAGTTGATAATATATGTAAAGCCTATGATAGCTATTTCTTAGTTGATTGGCGTGCCTAGTATTGTGGTATGGAGATTCGCTCCTGTCTCTAAATCACATTTTGTAAACAAAAAATAATTGAAAATTAAAAATAAACTCATTATAAAGCTCAACACCGCTCAGTTTAAATCCAAGCTCATGAGGCTATGTTAGACAGACCTCTCTATAGCCTCAAGGAGATCGAAGAGTTCCTTCATTTCATTGATCATGCTGACGCAATCTATCGGAAAATCCTGCTAAAGATGAAGACAACAAGTACCAAATAAGTAAGTATCAAGTATTGGTCCATTGCTCCAATTGACGGTTGGCAGCCCTGTGACCAATAGGATAGCAAGTATCTCGGTTTCAGCCAATCAGTGACTGGAGATGGTGCTCCTACTGATTATTAGGATGTTTAATGCGGTGTGAACCGGAAGAACTGGACTACTTACCTTAGTATAACCTTTGGTATAATTTAAACCCTCTTTTATAAATAAAACATCAGGTAGTAATAATTTGGTGGGTTTGAATGGTATCGTGATTTTAGAAAAACAGAAACAGCTGTTATAGTAATTATCATTAAACCAACGATCAATATCACTAATGGCCCAAACGGTCACGGTAAATTAAATCGCATTGCTGCTGAAATACCCACCACGAAAGCAGCGTTTCCGCCAAAGATTGTGACGAGTCATGGGACTTTAAGCGCTTAAATACCGTGACGTTTAAATGTTGCCGGTTTGAGGAAATTACTAATAATTAAAATATAAATACTCAATGATTTGCTTCTACGCGAGCTCTATAGAAAGCAGAGTCTCTTGGATTATATATCTGTACAATGGGAAACGGGTACTTAAAGTTGTAAAAAGCCTTAAAAATTAAATTTTAGACTCCATTGAGTCTAAAGGTGTTGTGGGGCGGGGGAAAGGGTTATAACAGTTGTTTATAGTGTTTTCCGTAACCTGTCATGGGGAGATGAAAATAAGGATTATATTAAAATTGAAATAAATAAAGGTAAATTATTATAATACACGTTTTTATGATGATCAACGTTCGTTTATTCATCATCAGTATAAAGTTACATACAAGCATGGTAAATCTTATAAAATACAACATAAGCTTTGTACAAACAAAATACATATTTACATAGTTTGAGAACTTTTTACAAGCTTAATTTAAGAAAACAGCATTATAAATTAATACATCACAAATAAAGCTACTTTTCCTATATTAAAAATAACAATAACAATGATCATGATTTGAAATGTAAACAGTAGATAGATTACAGATTTAAGGTTTAGTTGTGTCTTAGGTTACTTGGAAGGGTAACAATAACAATACTCATACCAACTTTTCAGCCGTTGGTTACAGGAAACATTGGTAACGCATTTGTAAAAAACTTGCGGGACTGTTTTAGATCAAAGGGACTCGGATATCCCTATGCTCGCGTTGTACAAGCTTTTTCTCAGGCATACAATTTATAGGTATGTTTTGGTCATATACCCTTACTAACTTTTTCACCAGGGATGTAAAAGTAGTCAAAATAAAATAATGATGTTAATATTTGTTATCTAAACAATGATTGTTTGACTTTTTATTGACTTTCATCGAAGTGTAATTTACATATACAATAATGTTGTCAATAAAAAATTTGAATTTGAATAATTTTTAAACTTATGTTTTTTAAAACTTAAAAATTTCGAAAGTTATGCTAAGGCTATAATTTGTTCATTCAATGATGTCCTTAGAAATCAGGAAAAAGGTCATAGTTAAGCCATCTGCTGGAGGCTGAATCAACTAAACTGGTTTGTAACTTGTGTTACTAACCGATTACAGCTCATTATTGACCTGACTCCGTACACGGGCAACCGATCAGTGATCTAAATCCCCTAGTCTGCCCAGTGGCATCATGGATACAGAACAGCCAACAAGTGTTTTGTTTTTTGTTGATGTAGGATTGTCACCATATAAGTATGATGAAACCCTACCTTTTGAGGATGTTGATAACATGAAAAGAATATTTAACTATTAGGCACTATACCTTTGCCCAAAACGTATTGAAATACTGTTTACCATCCACCCTGTACATACAGAATTGTCCAAAATAAGGGTAGACTCTAGGAAAAGGTTATATGGGTCAAAATAAAGGAGTACATTAGAATAAAAATTTCCAAAAGCAGCTTAGTTAACCAGATATTTGCCATTTTTTATTTGTCGCTAATTATTTATTATCACACCTTATCGGATTTGACTCTGCTTGTATTTGTATCTAAGTAAAGACAATTTATGGAAAAAAAAAATTATCAGTATGACCTATCATTTTAAAAACGGTGGTCATTTTATGATATTTTTAGGGAGTTTTTGGGTGTTACACCTTAAGTAGCGAATAAACGGTGAGTTTAACGGTAAACTGTAAAGAATAACGTTTTGTAGTGAATTTTATTACCTATAAATTGACATAGATAAAAAACATCGATGAAGAATCAACAAAGTAACAGTTGAAACCGTGGCAAACCTCAAGATAATAAGGTGGAATGTTGTCTGTTTTCAGCCAGAGTTTCCCCTAAAGCTTCGTCATTTCCCAAATGATTTTTATGGCTTTGATGTCAATAGATAGGTAATAAAATTCACTACAAAACATTACTCTTTACATTTTATCGTTAAACTCACCGTTTATTCGCTACTTAAGGTGTAACACCAAAAATGCCCTAAAATTACCATAAAATAGCCACCGTTTTAAAATATTAATGTTAGATCTCATGGTAATTTTTCCATAAATTGTCTTACCAGTTACAGAATTTATGTTAAGTTTGAGTCAAAATCAACTTTAAATAGTATGGGGAAAAAATGATAATTAGTGACAAATATAAAATAACAAATATCTAGTTAACTAAATTTAGTTTTGAAAACATTTTATTCTTGATTTTCTCTTATTTTTGATTCATAACCTATTCAAGAAGTCTGGCACTTTACTATGGACACCACAATATAAGAATTTTTCAACATTACACATACGACAATTTTACTACTTCGCCGATTTCGACCCATGCCTTCTCGGTTTATTTAGCTGGAATAGCCAGGAGGTTTTTAAATCATATTATCAAAACCGGACGTTTTAAACTTCACCCACAAGCAAAAGATTAGTTGTTTGCTAGTTCATCCGGAGACTGGAAACTTTGAAATCACCAAGTGACAAACATGTCGGTCACTAGGAGACTGGTTGTAACCGATTTCTGTCGCGTGCGTAACCAGTAGCGTCGTGCGGAGTCTCATTGCATTACATTGGAGGTTACTCAAAATAAACTAGTTAGTGATTTGAGTCACTGATCAGTTCTTTCAGTAGCTCCGTGTGCAGACGGCCTTATTCACAACTTAATCACACGTTCTTGGGCCTTTTCTCAGCGATGAGAGTCACCATGGCAACGTTCTACAAAATGCATGATACCATTATTTTGTAGTTATTGACAGATCTTTAAAAAGTTGAGTTTTTATTGAACCTAATTATACACAACTAGTTCGACGGAGAATACAAACATTCAACAAGTCGTTTATTAGTTGGTTAGGCCTCATCGACAGACCAACATCAAATAAATAAGTTTTATTGAATTGTTTGTGTTTTCCATCAACTCTTAATTATTGTAAATCCAATAAGGAGCTCTCCTAGGTATATAACTTGTTTTAATAATAATTTGAAGTATTAATTTTGCCGTCCGAAAAACACACAAATATTTACAAACTGGTCAAAGTCCAGACTGAATTAGTCACATCACACATGATCTAGGAGCCTAACCTCCTGCGTCGCCTGGTCTCACTGTTGCGCCAGTCCTCCTTGATCATGTCAGCAGCCTTTCGCCGATCATGAAGATGATGGCGTTGGTGTGTCCGGTGGGGATGATGGGCATGATGCTCGCGTCCACCACGCGCAGACCTCTCACCCCGTACACGCGCAGCCTGGGGTCCACGACTGCTTCGGGGTCCGTGGCCGGGCCCATCTTGCATGTCCCCACCTGCACAGGCAGACAGTTAGGTTTTTTCAGACAGTTACCAATTTCTCAAGAATCTACATTCTTCAAAAAAAAGCCGTTCGAACAATCGCGAGACTTTAAAGTCGAGAGTCGTGCAGACCAGCATTCAAAAATCTCAAATTGTTGACATTACCTTGCCTCTACATTCTAGAAACCTGCCTTTTTTCAAATCAAAATGTAATCCCACAAGAGGAAGTGAAATTCACTCTTATGGAACCAGAGGCAGAGAACTACCGAACTGTGAGACACAGAACGGTAGCTCACGAACGTTTGCCTTCTCAGGCAGGAGTTCAACTTGTCAACGGTTGCCAGATTCCTTCTAAAGTGCTCCAACGCCCAAGGCGTTCAAGTCTCGTCTCAAAAGGGTTTTGATCGCAGAAACCTTTTACAGTACTGACGAGTTCTTAGCACATGCCTGGGAGAACTTAGAACAAACAGAATAGGCTAGAGTGGGAACAATTCGAATGAATGGGAGAGAGCGAATGAACACAATGTATGTTTGAATGGGACCTCGATGTCAGAATGCTTGCCAAAATTTCAAGTTTCATTCTCTTCAAGTGACTGTTGTATAACATGTAATATTTTTGCTACAATAAATGATATGTTTATTTATTCTGGAGGTTGAGTTTTAAGTAATGCGTTTATAGGGATATTGTCCACTTTAGTGGTTTGAACAGGCAATCGGTTACAAGTCCTTGGAAGATAACACCAAAAATTATGTTTTAATAGGTAGATGGCGCTTAGATGCTGATTGGCTGAGGAAAACCAACATAGTCGTGGCAGCCCAAACACAGATAGCGCTGCGAGGGAATTTTTTAAACGTCTCATGTAGAGCCACTTACGCAAACCTACTTCTAAAAGGACCGAGGAGTGTGTTCTCCAGTGGCATGGTACCTTAAAATTAGAATGCACTAATTTCTAATATCAAAACTAATGGGAACTTCGGGTATCATCTACAGAAAATGGGGTTTCACCTGGTAATACTTTATGTAGACTTAGTGAGGAGTCAGTAGACACTGCTACGGACATCCTATTAGAATTAGACTTTCCCTGCTTGGAGATCAGGAGGAGGGGTCTACTTAAAAAACGTAACTAAATTAAAAAATTTCATAAAATCGAAACAACCGTTTAAAAAATGTCCAACATTTTATTTTTAAATTACCTGGTGATGGAGATTGGTGGTGAAGTGTCTAGCTGCGCATGCCCAGTACGTGTCTGAGCCGAACTTGTGGCGCTCACAGCCCGGCACCACGCTGCGCACCAGCCGCGACCTGTACCTCTGGAACTGTGCACTCTCCCCTATCTCCACCGCCTGCAACACACAATAAGTAATAAGTATAATAATGTAAATACATAAACAGGCCAATACGCAGCTAAAACGAATGTCCTTTGTGATTTGTTACTCTTATTCGTTCCGTCACAGCCTCGCTTTGGCTTTCGGTCGTTCTATCGCCACGGGCGTTACGAGGAGCCTTCGGCCTCAGACTCACGTGGTCCACCATCACGAGCGCTACGAGGCTGAACGCATACAACAATTCAAATTCAAATTCTTTATTAACATCATAATATGTAACATTACATTTCGATGCAAGTCAGGCATATATATCTCAATAAATATACAAATAACTCTTAAATTCTATAAATAAAACTAAGACAGTTTAAAATAGCTTAATAAGGGCTAAGAACATGTCAAAGCTCCGACAAACTATAAAGGACCCTTCGAGAGAGATAACATCTTAGTCTGCGTTTGAACATATCTAGGCTAGGTAATTGTTTAATTTCGCCTGGAAGTTTATTAAATAAATTTATACCTTGATAAAAAATTGATTTTCTGCAAAGCTCCAAATTAAACATAATTTGAGGCGTTAGTTGTGATTGGTTCCTTGTGTTTATATTGTGGCAAATGTTTATGAATTTTGTTTGATTTTGAAAAATATAAATAGCTGCAAAGTAAATTATTAATGAAGGTACGGTCAAGTCAACAATAAATGCATTCGCTTTAAATTCCCGATAACAAACTATGAAATTGTCTCAAAAATTCCATTATTCTGTTCCAAAAATGGAACGTTTCTAAACATTGACTTGAAATATTATAAATAACTTTTCCTAAAAGCCGGTGGGGAGGGGGTGGGTGACACACACATCACACGAATTCCGTAAACCATAGCCAGATTGGTTGGTTGACGTGAGCTGGCTATGTGAGTTCCGGCAGGTGTTATACTTTATACATTTTATACAGTATACGTGAGCGCGCGTGACGTCACGCACCACGCACTCTGCGCACGTCGCACGCGCGTGTTACGTCTGCCTCTAGACCGGTGTAAAGGAACCGGAAACTGGTATCAGTCCTGAGTTGCAATATCCTTTGCTACAGATGAAATCTAAACACGTTTTTCGTACAGATTTCAGAATACTCGACTTAGGTTTCCTCCTTCAAAGATTCAACTTCCAACATGTTGGTAGAGGTTTGAAGGAATGTGTACAATAATTTGGCGGCCATCTTGACCACGTGGCGAATAATCGAAGCAAAGTTAGATTACTTTTGCGGGAAACAAGCGCGCGAAAAGTAAGATCCCGCCGTTGGAAGTTCAAATTTTAGTAATTGAGGTAAAGATTCAGTCAATAACCGTTGACGATTCGGTCTATTTAAGTTGATATTTTTAAATTTAAAACTATGTGATTCCACAAAACAGACTGCAAACCAGTAGAAAATAGATAGAAAACTCAATTTATAATTAAGAGGGTTGATCACCCAGAAATAGTTGCTTAAAACATGCTCTCGTAGTAGTTTAGGACGCTATTTGTTGGTGTTTAGAAAAGTAGTTTTCCATGTTCTCAAAGATTATTTCTCGGTTTGTATAGCCTGTTTTTATTATCTTACGCCAAAATTAGCAAAAAAATAATTATGTTAAAGTTGGCCAAAATAAGCTATTTTAAAAGTACGAGTAAAAACTGAGCCAACCAAGACCCTACAACAACCCTAATAGAGCCGATGTTTTGAAACAGAAGGTAACCCTTAAATATCCACCTACCCTCTTCCACCGGATAGAAATAATCAATACTCCGCTATTTCAGTGGTAAACATGGGTTTCTGCTCAGTTGACTAATCCTCGAATTTTGAATATTTAATTTGTATTGCTAAAGAAGAAACATAGTATTTTTTCTTTACATCTAATTATAAGAAACATAGTGTTTGGTCGTGTTTGACTGGTCAGATTACCTTTATTACCTTAGGCTAGCTAGTTTTCCATAATATACATGCCTATGGCAGATTTTCTAATGTCACTTTTAAGCTGAAGACGGGATGAGATTACTGCCCCGAAACGTCGTGCCTTCTTGCATCATAACGTCGAAAAACGTTCGCGATAATATTTAAAACTTATAAAAGAACATCTAACAAGTTTAATAATGTAGGTAGGTCAACGTGTTCCGATTTTCCACCTTTCATATTTAGAACATACTTTCGTCAAAGGGTGGAAAAGTGTGTAGTTGAGGTAAACTGCAAATTGGTTCATGCATATGTAAAATGAACGCTAGTGTTAGAGAGGTTGTTATATTGTTAGAGAGTTTATTTAGAGAGCAGATACAAGCTGTTGGCTTAGTGCACTCTGCAATCAGAGTTCTTCATGCAATTTGCACGGCGCGTGGTGATCTCATCACTCCCTCTCGTTCCCTTTCATTCAAGTCGTACTTTCTTCAGATTCGTGTCTATTGAATGAGCATTCAGTAGCAAAGTAATGTTGTACGTAAGTGAATCAGCTGTGTCCTTTAAATCTTAAAACCCTACAACTTACAACGATTTAAAATGCTCAATAAACAATCCTTAGTACGATTGAAATTGAAAATGGCGCCAAGAAATATAAACGACAACAAGGTCAACAAACGCCGCCGTGATAAAATATACTCGTATAGTTACTGTGGCGTTTGAACTTAAATGAAGTCAATATATTCTTTAGAGAAAATTAGTAGGAGGTTTTCCAAATGTTTATTATCGAATTTCCTTTAAAAAAATGATATTCATGCCGTCAGCATGGTAAAACCCAGACCTGGGACCATGAAGTGAACACCAATATTGAACCTAGAACACGTTTTCAGCATTTTACAAGACTTTATATACGTGTGTAATCTTTACAGGTCGCATTTTTGTCAGATATCCATAAAATGCGGTTCAAATGTTATTTTTGTAAATATCTCGGACATGTCCGTTACCCAGCAAAATCGGGCTACCGAACCCACCCCTTTTGGAGGGGTTTTGGTAAAAATAGTTTTAACGATCTAAAAACACTACATTTCATCCTATTTTAATGGAATTTGAAAAAATATGTATTTTAAGGTATCTATCAATACACCAACTATTATAAACATTCATTAAGTCGTTTCAAAATGGTGACAAAAAGTGATTTTTCGCTATAACAGTCTTGTTAATAGTCGGATTTCAATACAATTTAAAATATTTTTAACCCTCACGATATGTAATAAAAATAACAGTAAAGAGCACGTAAGTCTGAGGCCAAAGGCCGAAGCGAGGCTGTGAGCGTAGCGAAGCCACTAAAGGATGCTTGTTCAAAGTTAACACGATGTTCCATAGTTTCTAGCCGCTCGTAAACATAACATTCCTTCACGCGATAAACTATTCATCAGTCAGACTTATCAGAAATTACAGTTATATGAGTGCGTTTAAAATAATTATAACAATATTGTGAATAAGTAATCTGTGGCTAGACGCGCTTAGATCAGCTGGCTCCACAGATTACATCACGTCTCATCAGCTGGTATAACTTATAGGTTATGTTGTGTTAGGTTAGGTTAGGGTCACCTCTATCCGCAGGTATTCGTTCTAGCCTAGATCCATCTGACACTTTCACCTTCTGCAATAATAATTGCAATGACTTCATGCCGAGTTATTGGCTGTCAATTGACTTCTATAAATAACCTGTGACACAAACTGGGCGTGATGTAGGATTGAGGTTAAAACTATTAAATTGAAAGCCTGCTTCGTACACGGGACACCTCATAGGTGACGGTATTAGTGGCATAAATCCAAAGGTAATGTTATGGTTAGTAGATTGTGCATGGATGCAGAATGGCTGAGGCCGGAACAGAGTAACGGCAGCCCAAGCACATATAGTGCTGCGAGCGCTGCCATTTCTTGCCGTTTTCTCCACCCTCGGCTTGTCCGACGTCGATGACTTCACGTGATGTTAAAATTGCATGTAACTGTAAGTTTGAAAGCCATAGATACTTTTTAACAAGTTTTTCACGCCGAGTGACCACCATTAATGCCCTGTTATCTAACCACTCCGTTACTTTCCAACGACCTTGAGTCCTTGACTGCCGAGTGCTTACTCCTACTTGATTACTCTGATATTTAGCCCAGTTTTCCTTGTGACCTTGAGATTACTGCCCTGAATACGCGAGTGCGTCGCCGTTCCGGGCCCGTAATTAACAACGGACTTTTTATTACGGACTTTAGCACGTAATAAGTACTATCGGATTATAGTTTATGTTAAATTAAGCGTTGCTGAATAAGCGTATTCTTTTTTTTAGTTTTGTTCGCCAGGTTGTAAGTGAGGTGGAAAGCTAAAGCATTCACGTTTTTACGTGCATAACGATCAACTAACACAACAAAGTAATTCTAAAAGAGATGGATGAATTCCAACCCGTATAGTTAGTTTGCTTATAAAATGGTACATACACTTTCAAAATACTACTTAATAAGGGCGTAATTAAAATTATATTCACGTGATGTTACCTCCGTAAATAAGAGATAACATGGAATTCGTTGCAAACTCTGTTAGGTTTCCGCACTAAATGGAGTGAACATCTACCAATCAACGCAAACTGGGTGTAAAACTATGGCCACGTTCTAAATTTATTCGTGAACAAACAAAAATCGCTGCAGGTCAACTTGTATAATCTCCTTGTTTCTCTGAAGTTGGTTAAACAGTTACTTGTTTTTGCCATTTTCGTATAAAACAGCTGCTTTGTAGGAAAATGTATTTACGAGCTAGTTGCACATTTTTACTTGGGAAAATAATTGTTTGTTTTGATAATATTTTTCTCTCTTGGGTGAAAAGTACAATTTTAATGGTATTAATGTGGAAATGTGGTAAGGGTGCCAGCTGTTCCAATAGCTTTGTTTGATCAATATGATTGATCTATTGCAAAGAAGTCGACTGTTGTAAATATAACTACTCTAAATATCGATATTAAATTGAGGTTTATATGTTTATCTGTGACATAATCGATTCCAAATCGATACTAAGCACTAACCGAGGATCGTCCAGAATGAACTAGCGTGAGGTTATGTAATTTTGGTTAAAAAACCACCCGTTTTGTTACATGTTTTGCATTAAAAAAATTGCAAAAGAAATTCGCTTCAGTCATGCCAGTGGCGCTTTAGCGCTTAGCTGCGTGTCGGCCTGGTTCAAGTTTCCGTTGTATATGTTTAAGAAGTACAACTTTGAGCGTTGAATATTTAATTAACATTTTAAGATTTGGCCGACAAAATAAGGCTATCGTCAACAAATTCAGTACATCATGCCTTTTCGTTAAAACAATTTGTAAAAAATCGCACGATAATGTTGTAAAATATTACCAACCGAACCCTTTTAAGTGTCTTAGGAATGTTAAACATCACGAACATATATTTCCAACATCAGTTGGATTACCGGTTTCATTGCAAAACATGACGCAATTTTTCACCTTAATCATTTCTTTCCCCTGTCCCTCTCATTTAAGTTAAACAGTCCGATTCAGTCGTACGAACTGTAAAAAACGTCGAAAACTCAGATAAAGAATAGATTGATTTATTTTCACCAATGAATCCGAAAGCTTGAGGCAATCTCTGATATAGTTTGGCGATAAAGAGCGAAACGCGAGCAATCAGCTGGGCTTTGTCAACGGCGGCAAATTGATGAGGTTTCGTTCACTGGAGTTGCAACCAATCAAGTCTCGAGACCACAGAGTACACGTTGTGCTATGTGTTATGTGTACTATAACAAATGCATTCGGCGCGGTGCAGTTCTGCTGGTGTAAGCGCAGTTACCTGATAAATCTACTGACTTGGGTGATTATAAACACGTAATTCAAAGGGAATTAGTTTATAAGCATAATAAGCTTTACAGAAACGTCGGTAATTAATGAAAATGTATGTCTTTATTATTCAGACTTTTTAAAAAGAGTTAAGCAATTTTAGGACAGTTCAACTGTATTGTTTAATGACAAA
This sequence comes from Matsumurasca onukii, assembly GCA_018831715.1. Taxonomy (NCBI): domain Eukaryota; kingdom Metazoa; phylum Arthropoda; class Insecta; order Hemiptera; family Cicadellidae; genus Matsumurasca; species Matsumurasca onukii. Next base: position 7,669,133 of record CM032058.1, on the reverse strand, counting down.
CATAACACTGAAGAAACTACAATAAGAATTATTTAACAAAGCTTTTTTGAACATATGATAAACAAAAGTAAATTGGGTAATATTTAAAACTTAAAAACACTATATTATATAATATTCAAACATCTTCCCCTTTTAAAAAACAACTTTCCTTTTCCTTATGAAAATAGAGTTTCTTCGAAATTGTTTTCCTTTTTCTGTCTGCACTATATATGACCTTGGTGTTTCAGTCAGTTTTACTATTACAGCTGGTTCCCAGTGCTTGCTTCTCACATCTTGCACAAAAACTTGATCATTTTCATTGAACTCTGATTCGCTTTTGCAGAGTTTGTCGTAGAAGGATTTTTGATAATTTTTGTTACTCTTCATTTGGTCTCGTATTGTTTGATGTGGAATTATATGCGGCTCCAGTCTGTGGTTTGGTAGAGGTAGTTTCGATCTTAATACTCTGCCCATCAGTAGTTGAGCTGGAGTATAGTCAAGCCCGGCAACAACACTATTTCTGTAATTAAGCAGACTCAGGTTTAGGTCTACTCCTGATTCTGAGGAATCTTGATGGCTTTTGCTATACCTACACCTGCTGCTAAGCCATTGGCAAGAGGATAGGGGCTTGTAGTTTGTATTTTGAAGTTCCATTGTTGTAAATTCTTTAATCATAAGAATGGCATAAAAGTAATAATATCTTACTAACAGGCATCTACAAACAAATAATTCTCGGCAGGCTCCAATCTCAGATGTTGCAAAGTTTGCAGTGTTGCCGATAACAACAATATAAGCATTGATAAATAGTGATAATAAATTGTCTTCTAAAGCCTAAATCATCATTCAGACTTTTAGTACGGGCAAGTTTGACAGTTCCAACAAAATGGAAACATAACACTGGAAACTACAATACAAAGCTTTTTGTATTAAACGAAATGGTAATATTTAAAACTTAAAAACACTATTTATATAATATTCAAACAGTATGTATAAATCGAATTGCAGATATAATGGTTCGATAATATGAATTATAAACGTGAATGCTAGTAAGGTTGGCTTACTGAACAATGTATATAGTAAATATGAGTTTTATCGAACTTCCTTTGGATATATTCAAGCGGTCAGCATGGTAAGAGACCCGGACCCGGGACCGTGAAATGAGCACCGATCTTGACCCCCAGAACACGTTTTGAGTATTTTTGAACACTTTATTTACATATGTATGTATGCATATATTTGTGTACTCTCTAGAGGTTGCATTTATGTCCGATTTTCATGAAGTTTGGTACACATTTTCCTTTTGTAAATCTTTCGGTCAAGTTGGCTATTCAGGAAAAATCAGACTACCGAAAGTACCCTTTGGGGAGGGCGGCATTGATAAAAAAGTGGTTTTGATTATCTAAAACAAGTCAGTTTTATCCGATTTTGATAAAGTTTGAAATAAATATGTATTTTTACAGTATTTATCAATATATAAAAGTGATTTTCGCTTTAATAGTGTTATAAGTAGTCCAAATGTAATGAAATTTGAAACACAATTTTCTTTAATAATATGTAATAAAATATCCAGTACAAGGCCACATAAGTGAGGCTGTGAGCGTAGCGTAGCGGCGCTTTAACGCTTAGCTACGTATCGGCCTAGGTTTTTGTAAAACTGTTAATATTTTGTTTGAAGCTTGTGTTGACGAGGTTAGAACTTCTGAGTTTGAAATATTATTGTGGATGCTTTCCACCGTTAGTAAAGAAGAAGAACACAAGAGTTTTTATTTGTTGAATTCTTCTTGTTTAGTAAAAATGAAACATTTCCGCAATAATACTTTAAAATTAGAAATGACAAATAAACTGTATTGATACTAAATTGTATTTAAAACACAATTACTTACTAATTAGAGTTGAACATTTAAGTAATTATATATAAATAATCGGTAAGAAGCCGATACAACAACAAACGTATTTTATCAGAATTGCTGGAAAGGTTTGCGAAGAATGGGTAAACAAGGAGGCTTGTCGATAATGTCAAATGTTCTTCTCTCAAAAGGAAATTCGGTCTCTTGGAGACAGATATGTTTTTCTTTTAACCTTAAGGATTTGTGAACGACCTTATAAACTTTTTATTCTAAAGAAAATAGACGTGAACGGGTTCGTTTGGAAAATATTTACTGTAAAATATTATAATGTAGTTGAAGTCCCTCAGGGTCCATTCTTGGACCGTTTTTATTAGTTTTATTGAATATAGTGGTTTGACTCAAATGAGTTTCTTGATTAGCATTTACTGGTATATGCAGATGATACAACAATATGCGGATACAAAATGCGGATGTATCAGTTCAATTGGTTTGAATAAGCCCAAACAAACATTAAGCTCTATAAAATATTTCGATAGTTTAATTAGATAAAGTTTTTTTAAGCTTTAGTTGACGGTCTATTAATCATAATCAAATTAATCTTACATAGTTTTGTCGAGTTTTAGGAATCACTCGTAGGATAGTGATAAATATAATGATGAATGATAAATGATAATGATGATATCTGAAATACTATCTCCCTATAGATTTTGTACAATGTACGTAAACATATTCTTCGTCAGAGAAATTTTATTAAAAAATATTACATTGCAGTTAACCATTTTGGAACTAGCATTATATGACATTACTAATTTTTTTGTAAGGATTAGAAACGATGTGACAACAGAAAATGGCTCTTTGTAAAGTTATTAGAAGATAAATCGAAAAATAAAAATACCCTGTTATCGTTTTAACTTACACGACTAGTTTCAGGAGACTTATCAATACTTATCTAGTCACTTTAGTGCCTGTAAAAACAACTGGGCTAAGGCCCAAACCACTGCCCAATTGCATTTGATAGAATATATTTCTTTTGATAACCATCGTATGAAAGGTTTAAACACGTGTAAAATGTTAAGTTAATAAGTAGACATCTATATGTAACGAAACACCCTTGATACAAAATAATGGGGAGTAGAGTTTTTACTGAAATATCTTCTTTTTTAAATATTGCTCATAAAGAATCTACCGTAATATATTTATTTCTACTTCATTGTAAGCTGTTTATCCATTTGGTAATTCTTATAACGAGATTAAGAAACAATAAATCTGTTCTATTCTGCTCTTTTCAACGGGGCAACTTAATCGAATTATAAAAAAACACTCCCTTCTGGAGCACCTAACAAATTTAATTGTACGTACCTGTTTCAATCCTTCCACAAGGACATCCAAGTCTCTAGTGTCCGAGAAGTAGTTCGGGTACAGAAGCGGCCAATGAAAAGGGTTCTTCGACTTCAACTTCACTCTCCCCTGCTTCTGGGTTGCAGCAGGATAGGCACAACCCGAACCCATCCTGACCCATCCTGCTGCCGTACATCTTCCTGAAGATGTCCTCCCGGATGTTGAAGCTCTTGCGGAGACTTCCACCCGTGTCTCCCATGAAGCTGCCAGGACCCATGACCAGTTCCATGTCGGGCTGGTCGGTGTCGTTGTTGTACTTGGTCCTGATGAAGGCAACTGCCTCTGCGCCTCCTGGCATCGTGTAGGGCCCGTTCCCGTTGAGCACATAGTCCAGGAAGTACTGAGGTCCTTGGTACCTGGATTCCACTATCGTCACTGTATCGTTCACTTGAAACGCTAACGCTGCCATTGACACGTGATCTTGGAGGTTGTATCCTACCCTGGAGTCTTTGATCACTGGGATGCCCATTTCCTCCAGGTGGTCCTTGGGTCCTACACCTGAAAGCATGAGCAACTGTGGGGAGTTGAGAGCACCCGCGGATAGAATTACTTCTTTCCTAGCGCGCACTACGTAAGTTATTTTATTTTTCACGAACTCCACGCCGAAAGTCCTGTTTGTAGTTGAGTCTATCAGGATCTTGGTGACTCTAGCTTGTTTACCCACGGAGAGGTTTCTTCTCGACCGGACTGGCCTGATGAACGCTTTAGAAGCACTTAGTCTTGCTCCGTCTACAGTCGTTGATAACACAGGGTACACGCCAATCGGGTTGGGGTTGTTGCAGTCTCTTACAGGGTAGCCTCTTTCCTTAACGGCTTCAAGGAACAGCTTCCCTAGTGGAGTCGCCCAGTGTGCTTTGTCAACATTCAAGTATCCACCAGATCCATGGTAAGGGGAGTCCTTCAACTGAGGGATGGCGATGTTCTCGGACTTCATGAAGTAAGGAAGAACGTCATCGTAAGACCATCCAGGGTTGCCGAGAGCTTTCCATTTGTCAAAGTCTTTCTTGCTTCCTCTGGTGTACACCATGTAGTTGATAATGCTCGTTCCTCCCATGCCCTTCCCACGATGCCAGTTGCACCTCTGCCCCTCCATGGCTAAGCAGATGCCCTTCTGCCTCTGCGTCTTGTAGCCCCAGTTGTAGTCGGTGGCCAAAATATAGCTCACTAAAATCGGAATGTCCGTTAGGAAGATCTCCTCCTTCCCGGCTTCCAGGAGGAGGACAGACCACTCGGGCACCTCGGAGAGGCGGTTCGCCACGACACTACCCCCCGACCCCGCGCCCACCACGATGAAGTCGTACTCCTTCTGGAAGACTTGTGTGTCGGGAGCGGCTCCTGCAGGGATGCTGGCCGCGGAGCGGTACATCTGGAGCACTGACTGGAGCACCGAGAGTTGAGCATGGAGCACCTGCGCACAGCTGAGCACTGTTGCCAACTGCAGCAGCTGGAGAGAAGTCAGCGACGCCATGGGAGGGGACCATAGCGTGCTCTGCGCGCGCCGACACTTGACTGACTGACCGCGCGCTCCTCACAACTCCGCAATCAGCTGACTCTGACTGTCAAGGACGCGGCCTTCCCTGACCTTAGCCTTAGTCCTTACACCATCCATCGTCACAGCGTCACAGTCATGTAACAGGTTGCTGAGGCAAGGTCACCACTGTGGTGCAATCTTCAACTTCCAAAAACAGATTAGTGGCTCCACCATGTGTTCTGTACCACGCGCATTTGTAATAGATATTTACTGACGCTAATATTTGCTGTCAATTTGGTTCCACAAAAAGTACCTACTAATTCATTATTAAAGCAAACTCGTGAGGTGATAGAATTGATAGAAAATTAACCTGATCAAAAAATGTGTTCACGATGGCCACTCCCCTTGATTCGGAAGTCACGTTTAGCCGTTGGTCGTTATAGGCTATTAATTAATGACCCAGCCAAGGGAGCAGTTGATTCTAGTTTGCAATAACACTACACTTTATTACCCATCAAAACACTCATCACTCTCACCATCATTCCACATTCACCCAGTATATAAAAAACCTTTAGGAGTGGTCGGTGTCTCAAATAAAAGTCAAGTATCGGTTAAATAAAACATGCAATATATATATTTTTTCTTTATTAAATTTATATTTATACATGCATTGCAGTTACATTTTATCCCCCCTAGCTAATGCTAATTGTCGGGAAAAGCTAAAAAGTGTACAAATTTCGTCATGCATATATATTATATAAACATATAATATTTTATATTAATATTAACATAAATATATTAAATAATTCAAACAGTTAGATGGAATTTAGAAAAAAAAACATAGGTACAAGTGCAAAAGTGTGCACTTTGTATTGCCATCTAAAGCACCCGGTACTGACCGTGTAAACAAACTATTTACACTATTTACAATGCCTAGCGTTTCGCTCATTTTGCAATCGAGCATCCTCAGTGGAATAATTGCTGAGTCAGATTAATGCGATTATATCGAATTTCCGATTATATTGCACTCGATTATAGCGTCAGCTTTAAACGTAAGGATGGAAGTGTTGCATCGTTTAGCTAACAAGCACTCAAGCACGAGTCACTGCGCATGCTCATGCTTGGCGTGCTTGACATGCTTGGCATGCTTGAAGTAATTACCGCGAGTCTTCTGGAGTAACTATGTCAGCCAACACACACACACTTGCTGGTGTACAGTGCGATACGTTGGGCGTAGTCTGGGTACTGTCTGGTTGAGGTCTGTGTATTTTTCATAACTGAAGCCATAATATCGCAGTTCTGTGGGCAGTGCTTATAGTTTTAGGACCTAATGGGATATGGCCTACGACTGGTTGAATGGGGAGTTCGAATGAATGAGTCGGTGTTATTAGAGTTGGTATGAATAAGTTCTCAGTACAGTATAAGTATAAGTGGCGAAATTTAAACTTTTAAAATAAGTATGGCGATTTCAATGCAACTTTGTGTTGTTCTTGTCACTACTTTTAGGACGTTCTTAGGACTATTTAAAATTTAAATGTTGGTATAAAAACTCAGCTACCCTTTTTTAGTAATGGACACTTTTGAAGCAATGCGTAATTTTCGGGCTCATATTTTTACACTGTAAATATCCATCCAAGAGAAAATTTGTGTGGAGTAGAGCTATCGAAAAGATATTTATTTTTACTCCACCCTAATGGACGGATTATTCTCCTAATACCTTACTTGCTGATCTGTCAAGGCTCGATCTTCATCTTTCGTTCATAAACATCGAGCTCTTATCCTCCTCATACATCCTTCAGCTGTGCTGGTTTTATCTTCATCGCTTGAACGATGAAGGCCTCCAGTTTTCCTCTCCTTCCAGCATCACTACAGTTTAGGATTATTGAACACCACGGACTTTTACCCCTGCCGAACCTCGAAAGCGCGCAAAGCGTCGTCTGCTGAAAGTGAAACGTTCACAGCTGATCTGTCGATTGTCCCGGTGGCCGAGCAGAAGTAGAAACCAGTCAAAAGATTCAATCAACGATTCGATCCGCGAAGATCGGTGACAAAACTCCGGTGACAAACGGAGAAATTGCCGGCGGGGGCCAAAAACAATCGCGGCGCCGAGAAAGTAAACGTTCCGTTCACTTGGTTATAATTACCAGCTGACGGTTCAGTTCCAGTGTTCCTCGTGACAGCTGAGACTGGGAACGCCGGATTTCATAACTGTGGTTCCGCAGTTCCGGTGTGTATCGTGATAAACATGCCTAAAATCGGCTGGCGTGAAGATGCTGTTGTTGATTTAAGTGGAGATACGTGTTGGCATACTTGAGGTGTTGTTTCCTAGAGCGATTTACAGCGTAGTTTCGGCTCAATTCTGAGGATCAGCGTATACTTCAGTGGATGGAGTAGTCAAATAGTTGCAAGGAAATAGCAGCACTTTCAAGCAGAGTTAGAAAATAAGAGCAGAGTTAGGATCCTGAGTTGGAATTTCTATGTAGATGCTGCTCAATGGCTCAATATAACCTACACAAACAATTTTGTAACTTATAGATGAAATATAATCAAACATTAAATGCCAAGATAGTATACGAATCGTCTTGAATCAACATGAAATCAAAGATTACGTTAATTTAGGTAGATTGCGCATAGATGCCACATGGCTGAGGCAGGAAAATCAACATAGTTCGGCAGCCCAAGCACAGATTAAAAATTATTTTAAGAGTCTCAATTAGAAACACTGACGCACGCGCAAGTTGGTTAGTTCTCAAAAATCGCACGATTTGGTCACATTTAAATCGGACATCGGACAAACTCGAGCATGTCGAGCCGAGGTAGATGGCAGCGCTATTTGTGCTTGGGCTGCCGCAACTATGTTGATTATCATGCCTCAGCCAATTGGAATCGATGCCCAATCTACCTATCATAACATTATCTTTGATAAAATCAACAGAAAAAGGACGAATAAAATGAATTACTTCTCGTTTGTTGATAACGAAGGAAGAACACGACGTTTCGGAATCTGCAATCTGATCCCGTCTTCAGGTGAAAAGTAACCTAAAACATAACGCAAAACATTAGGCATGAATCAGCCTACAGTAATCAGCGTAAGCTGATCAGTCAAACACTACCAAACAACAAGATTTTTGTTTGTTTTAATTCAGAAAAACAAGTACAATCTTAAAAAGCGAAAAAAATAGCACAAAAATGTAAAGAAAAACACTCAAGTAAGTTATCTTAGTACTGTATATATGTTTTGCTTGAAACCCCAAACAACCACACCCGTTGTTTGGTTGTCGGTGACTGGTCAGCTGACTTTAGGAGCTCATTTCTAATGTTATGATTTAAAGTTATTTTTCACCTGAAGACAAGATTAGATTGCAGATTCCGAAACATCGTGTTCTTCTTTAACGAAGGAAATCGTTCGAAATGATATTTATTTATTATACTAATGCTCATAAGAAGTATTGTGCTCTTGTCTACGTTCATACTTTGTCTACGTAAAACAGTTCGGCCTTCTAGCAGAACACTTTGCTGATAAGAAGTAAGACTCCGTAGGACGAAGGAAACTTGATAACATCAGCTATCAGCTGTGTATCCTCTACATTCATCAAACTTCATGCATCGCGTGTCGTCACTGATACCTTCGCATTTCCTTCCGTAATCATCAATAATTACTTTTACCTTATAAACTCAGTACTTGATAATAAAGCCACTTAAATGATGTCCTCTAAGATTGGCGCTGGTTAACTGTAATTTATTTCATTAAGGTTGCTTCAATTAAGATCGTATCTTGGATGATTTGGTTGATTATTTAAGGAGGTTTTAAACTTAGCGTGTTTGTTAAAGCAAAGGTTGGTGTCGTTCAAAAGTTTTGAGATTAAAGTTTTGGGATTAAAGTTTTGGGAAGGCAGAATGTTGGGGTAAATGATGGTGTCGTTCAAAAGTTTTGAGAATAAAGTTTTGGGATTAAAGTTTTGGGGAGACAGAATGTTGGGGTAAAATGAAATCATATGGAACAGTCTTTTTGCTGGGTTGAACCTTTTTTGATTCAACGTTAGAAAGCGAGCGTTTTACTAGCAATTGGTTTGAACCGAACGTAAGAGTGGACAGTAGTCAGGTTTCTGAAATACCATAATTTGGATAGGTGAAGACGATTCAAAAATTACAATACAGGATGGGAACCGTGCTTATTCTGTCGAAAACACTGTCTCACATATTCTTACTAAAAGATAGATCAACATTACTAAAAACCGAGTTTGATTAAGGTATTTAAATTTGAGACTGTAAATTTAGGTATGTTTTAATTTTATACGTTCGAGTATTTGGTTTGAATTCACGTATTTATGAAACATATTAAGATCCCATTTCGAAACATGGACAAAAAACCAGTGTCATCTTTAGGGCCCAAAAGACTATTATTACACCCTGCGTAAAACAAATACGTATTAATGATATTGATGAGGCATTAGAAAATATACATATTAACCCGAAGATATTTTATTTTTAATGATTAATTGCTTGCGGTTTGATCGCCTAAACCTAAACCGGTCCCTGAAAAAAATAAATATTTAAATAGTAGGCCTGCAATATATATTTTCTTACATTTTATCATTACAAAATTGTTACTTTGAGAATGTCTCTAAAAAAATATTTTCTTGACGATAGGTTTTACACAGAAAATATAATTCAAATTGAAGTAAACAATCCCAAGCTGACTTCAAAAGCACAGATTCCAGAACATCACACGTACGACCGCGCGTACAGTTCCCTACTGCTACTGGTCAGTTAACTGCTCTATCAGCTGACGTCTAGCGCCGTGCCGCCAGTGACGTAAGCACTGAGGAAGTTGACCTGAATGCACCAGCTGATCTAGGCCAATAAAGTGAACAGGTCTTCGCGTCTCCCAGCTGGTAAACAAGCCGTGCGGTGTGGGTACTCTGCGGTATGCCTATTGCGCAGCAAGCACGTAGATTCTATGTAGTGAGGACCTTAGAAATCAGATCAAATTCTTTTTTCAGGAAAGTATTTAAAAACAAATTTGGTGAAAGTGATTCGCAGTACTTAATTGTGTAAAGGTGGTATTTGAATACATCCAGGTGAAATGAATAGCGTGAGCCAGATCATTGCGGATCCATGGCGGCTTGGTATCGCGTGTGACTCCGGAGCTATCACTGGGGTGGGTTCGATCCCCGCTGTCACCACTTACAATTTGTTGTAATTTACGATCAACATGCGTCAACACGTACGGTGACGCTAGGTAAAGGCTGATCTCTTCGCAGTCCTTAAGTCACCTTGTTAAACAAAACAAACCTTATCTTTTTCAACAACAACATAAGAAGGAGGGTAAGGGTAGCCCCAATTCAATATTTCAAATATCGTTAAAGTTATCCGTAAGGGCCTTAAATGCATTACTTTGTGTATAAATATCCAAACGTCCCCAAAGAAGACCCTTGGCTCTTGCTGGAGGATCCTTTGGGGAACCCATTATTCTAATAACTTTTATAATTCTCCGTTGCGTCTAAATATCCGGATTTTTCCATGGGTAACCCCTCGTTCCCTAGCCCTTGCTGAGGAACCTTTTGAAAAGCCCCAAAATCCCAAATTAATACTCCCAAGTAGAATTAAAACTTTCCAAAAGGCCATCAAATATTCCGAATTTCCCCGGGAAACAACTACTAGATTCCCGCTCATACCTTTCAGACTCCCAATAGAAACCCTCCCCTAACACTGTCCCTGTACACTGTTCTGTCTGTTCCTCAATCACGCAAATACCACAGGACCAATTTTAACGCAATTTTACAGGAATGTGGCTTATATACCTGGCCTACACATAGGCTATTAACACATTACATGTGAGAATTTATAAGCCCAATAGTGTAACGTGAAATTCTAGAAAACCGTAAAAGATATTAAACATTTGGCTGACTATACAAGCTTTAAAATTTAATCTTCTACAAAAATGGTTCTGAGTATTTTTGTTGTATCTTCAACCGTTTGCTCGGAAAGCAAGCTTCAGTGTGGAGAAACAGGCTCATGATGCGCCAGGTATGTTAATCTAAGGTTGGGCAGCCCTGACTCACCACCTCCCTTCTTCTTAGGAAGGAGAAGATGGTGAACTAGAAGGTTATAGGTGGTGAGAAGAAGGTTATAGGCAAACTAAATTGTTATTCTAAGGATATATCGGAAACTGTTTGTTTTTTACTTGAAATTTCAATTTTTAAAAAATATACACAGAGCTATGTTAACTACGCCCCGAGGCGAAGTGCGGGTACTCTCAGCTAGTATTCAATATTACAGCTGTCACCATTGGCAAAATTAGTACATAGACTTAACAATAAACATCACAAAATAAGACGATTCTTGGCCTAAAAGGTTTTGAGTATACGTTTGACATTCTTGATGGATATTTGTGGTATCGTCCTTAATTAATGGGGTGACATAAGGCTTAACATGATTTGTCTTGAGGTATGGGGTTTTCTACCCTAGTAGATCACAACCCTTTGGTCGACTTTTAGTCTCTAGTTCTTCAGCAATGAACTAAATACTGTACCATAATATTGCAGAATCGCTGTTTTATCACGTGCGGTTAAAAAGCTATAAAACTGGCCTGGATTTTATTAGTCACCCTGTATAACTGTAATGTGGAATGTCGCTTTGTCATGATGCACGTGCACGTGGACAGTGATGCATTCCACGGTAATGGTTATGACGTTGGTTTACTGCTAGAAGATAGAGTTTTACATTAACCAACCACCTCGGTGCTTTGTTAGCAATTGTAGACTTCACGATGATCAGATGGGTCTTGTCATTGAATTTATTTTTAGAAGCCCAACTCAAATGGGACTTTGTGTCTGTGTCACACTCTGATGGCATCAACACCAGAAGACTTTTGAAAATAAAATTATAAATCAAATAACAATTCTTTATTTGTAATATGACAATCATATATACATTGTATTACAAACGTCATCAATAATAAAACAGAAACTTATAACAATTTGGTTATTCTAACTTATGCTAACATAATTTGGGAAAAACTACAAAACCGTTCTTTTAGTTACATTTCAAGGAATTTAATTACAGAGTAACAAGCTTTTTACAATAAAAACTTATTTAGTAAAATTTTGAATAAGTTTAAAGTATCTGCTTTTGGAACTTGCATAGGTAATTTGTTATATAATTTAGGATAGATGTTTTGAGGAAGTAAGGAGGTAAGTTCAAGTCTATGTGTTAATTGCCTATGTTGAAATCTATGAAAACTATGAAACAATAGTTATGTACGGATGCACCAGTTAAAAAATGTATAGATTTAAACTTATAAAATAATAATGATTCGTAAATATAAATGGACGGCAATGTTAATATTTCAAGTGTTTTAAAACAGTTTCTACACGACGCTCTACTATTCAATTTTGAAATAATACGAACCAGCTCTTTTCTGTTATATAAAACTCTCAAGACATTTGCTTGAGAGGTGGAATCCCATAGTACGATGCCGTATCTAAGCCTCGACTCAATAAGAGAGGTGTATATCAATTTCATAAGAAAAAACTTTGATAGTCTGAAAATCTTCTCAATAAAAATAAATAAGAGGATATTTTTTAGCAAAGAGCATTAATATGAGATGTCCATGAAAAAGAGTCATCAAACGTTAGCCCTAAATATTTTATAAAGTAAAAATAAAATAAAATATTTATAAATCGTGAACTGGTAAAGGCAACTCGTCTTTTGCGTCGAAGTAAAGACATTCACACGCTAGATGAAAGACGTCACTTAGATGCTAGATGTGGTGCTGGCAGCACACACCACATCTAGCATCTAAGTTTCATCAGGATCTCCAGGCTACAAAGAAGGCAGACCACAGTTTCAAAATTGTGGTCTAAAAGCTTGTACCTGTGTGTCGATAAAAAATTGAACCACCGCCTGAAGAGAACAGTAGAAACTACGTACTGTATATATTTTCTCATTAAATACCTGAAATGATCAGTTTTACTTTCAGCAAAAAGATTAATGATTCCAGCTTTATTTTTAAGAAACCAATAGGCACATTAGTTTTAATTTCATTTTCAAAAGTATTATTACTACGATTAGTACGCAATTTATGGGGTTGCCAATACATAATTATACTAGACCAAGGAGACCAAGGATAAGTTTACAAAAATATCTTACTATAGTTTTACGCTAATTTGTGAAATACACTAAGGATTCCTTACGACGAGCATGTGTGGGAATTTCATCCTTGTAATCAAACGAGACAAAATTAACAACTGGCAAATGCGCAAACATCTCTTTACCTAAATGCTTTATTTTCTCGCTGTGTACAATTATTACTATGTAAACAAACAAAACGGAAACGTTACTTAGATCTAACAAAATCTATTGTATATTTTACTAGCAATAACATTGTTTACTTTAAAACTAAAGGTCTATTTAAAACAAGTTTTAAATATGAAACATTATTTCTTACATATATTCTCATAGATAATCAATCCAAAAGGGCATAGCTTAATCTTACAAATAGTAATACACCTAACAATTTTTGTTTAATCTGTGAAATGTGTTTCAATCTCTTTGAGATAAAGGCCAGCTTTTCAATTTATTGAATTGTTTGTAGACATACAAATTCCTAAAAGGTATAATTTCCACATTGATAAAAATTGGCCAAGTATGCGCCACATGGTTTCATGTTTACATGGATATGTGTAGAGAACAATAACACCAAGAATATTTTTATCATTTAGCCCTCGCTTAAAAATTAAATCTTATTTTTTCTTATTGAAGGAAAACCTGCCTGTGCTCTATCAATCTTATGTACGAGACCCTTAAGTCTACTATACCGACAAAAGACTATGAAAAATGAACCGGTCTTAGGCTCTTAAAGATTTTATTTGAAAATATAGCTATTCATTTCTCTCTCCAAATAGAACAGAGCGTCGTATTAAAACCTTTCAGAACAAATATAAATCACTAAATCGCTATTTGAGATGCCGACCACTCCCATGAGGGTATTTTAAGGCAAACATGTGGTGAAGGATGAGTGTGATGAGTGGTAGTAATAAGTTATGAGGTGTAGTCTTGTTACAAACTAAGGCCGTCTCCCTTAGAAAGGATCATTAATTAATAGCCCAATGACCAATGGAAATACAAGGACCAAGGGATTAACGTGACTTCCGAACCACTCAGATGGTGGTCTGATTTGTCTAAACGATGGTGGGAGTTGATGCGGGTATCATCAGATGATCACTGAGACTATCTGAGCCGCTTTAGACCTATATCATCCTCAAAACCCGACCTCCATGAAGCTGCATTACAGGAGTCCCAGTCAAAATACATAATATAGAGCATCGAGGATTCTGAGATTCTAACACCGAGTATGTTTACTTCGTCCATTATGTCACCCATCTGGAAAGTGCACGAACTTCCTTATAGTCATTCTGACTACGTTTTGTTTAGCAGTTAAGTTTGTAGCGCTGTGAAACTATAGTAATAAAACTAGATCAGCTCGGAATGCGACGCACTTTCTATTGACTCTGCGAGAATATGCTGCGACAAAAGAATTACTAGCGTGACTAGGTTCTACGTGTAGTTTTCATTTTCGAAAATAGGTTCTTAAAAGTGTGCGGATGTGAAGTGCTTGAACACTTGTTTCCTAGTGTTTTAGATCTGTAAAAAGGTAAAGGTAAAGTTTGTCTTGTTTAAAGAGGCGAAGTTAGGACTACAAAGTCCTCTCCCACTCAACCTCGACCTTTACCTAGCGTCACTGTATAGTCACATTACAAATTGTAAGTGGTGACTGTGGGGATCGAACCCGCACCACCAGAGTGATGAGCTCCGGAGTCGCGCGCGAAACCAATCCACCACGGATCCGCTAAAGGAAGATCTTTAAAGATTGATTGCAGATGTAAGCCCAATTGTGTCTAGAGTTTTGGCCAAACTAGCAGGGGGGTCCGCCTCAGCTGCAGGGCGACCCTCAATTCAAGTGCTTAGACGGCCCGATTTTACCTTTCAAAATAACTTTTACAATAATTTAATAAACATGATATACAGTACGAGTATTTGGAAACTAGAGGAGATTTTTTGACACGTGTATAGAGGCCGATTCTCATAAATTGTTCAATATTTCCACAAATAAACTTTGAAATTGTCAAAGTGTTTGTGCTTTTGAACTCCATTTTGTGCATTTAAAGCGTTTTGTGCTCAATTAGCGTGTTGGGAAACTACTTTGTTTTAAATTTATAATGTTTATCTATCTATTATATAAAAATGAATCGCAAAATGTGTTTCTAAGCGCATAACTCAACGACGCCTGGACCAATTTGGCTAAATCTTTTTTTAAAATGTTCGTTGGAGTTTAAGGATGGTTTTTACGGCGAGAAAAATTCGAATAATTGCCGGGAACCCCCTTTAAACAGCCCTTTTCTTTTTCCCATACAAACGTGTTCTAACTAAAACGTAAACAGTTTGAGCTTTATTGATATTCGTTGCCAGCTGATATCCCTATTTTTATAAAACATATGTACAGTAAAAAACAAAACAAACGGCCACATTGTCGAGTCAGCTAGTTAATGTATAAATTATTTTGGGCGGTGAAAAAAGGACCGCCGGAGACCCTTGCATTGAAGCGTAGCTGAGCAGCTGAGACGGACGAACACTGTTGACATGATAACTTCAAGTCAACACCAAGGAAATTTATTGAGAAGACTTTTGTGATGATTTCATCCAAAATGATACTTGGACTATAAGCTGAGTCTGTTTGCTACAAATACAATTTAACGAACGTTGGTTTCAAAGGATTATTTTGAGGTCGATATTTCGTAAAATGTTGATTCGATATGTTGAGGTCAGTGAAAGTCAACTTCTCAAGATATTTTGCAGAGTTGGTGGAAGGAAAGGATATTCTGAAAGAATATTCTACCAAAGAAAGTTTATTTGTTGAAGTAGTTTTCAAAGTATTGGAAATATCATCGGTTCTAAAGAAACAACTATTGAATCCAACGGAAGGGATTGCTCGCGGTTGTTACAAATGAGGAAATCCTGTAGAAAAATGTTAAAGTGAAAAGTGTAAGTATGTTTTAGTCGGACACTATAGTAGATGTTTTATCTTTGTTAGCTTAGCTTGTTTTATCGTTTTTGAGTGAACGAAAATACACGACGTTTCGAAATCTGGAATCTGACTCCATCTTCAAAAGGTCCTCCTATACATGTTTAAGGTGTCCAATGTCTGTGCATGAATAGGTATTTTTGTGTTCCTTGCTACACTTTGTCAGTCTGGTTCACGGCTGTGACTGGTCGTCCGCTGCCCCAAGCCAGCCAAAGGGTCTACTAGCGGCTGGCCAGGCAGTCAGTCAGTGTGCAGCTTTCGCCTGTTACATTGAGTCCTAAGGCTCTATACACGTTTCGTAAAGCCCCTGTAGTTTCCAAATTTTTCATGTTCATTAACGTCAAAATTATTTTAAAAGGTGAAAAACGGGCCGGCGAGAACTCTCGTAAGGGCTTAGTTAGGCAACATCAGTTGAAAGAAGGCCCGTTGTTTCGTGCGCGGTGTCGTGTGTTCTTTGTGGAGACGAATTCAGGCTTCATCTGAGGTGACCACTAAGGTGGACCCGCTGATCGGGAGAGCGTCATTGCAGAGATTTGCGGGAAATAAAATGGAGACTTAAGTATTGATGCTGTTTTGACGAAACAACTCTTAAATGAAAGATAAACATATTATGTAGGTTTGCCTGTAGTTTAAGTTTCAAAATTCCTTTTAGTTGTTATGCTATTAACGGTTAAAGTTGGAAAATATAGAGTGTTTTTAAGACCTTGTTTAAGATGCTAAAAATAGGGTTATCAAAAATCTCATCACAATTAAACACAGATAAACTCTTTCTGTTTTCATAAAAAACACATTCGAATTTAACCTTCGTGTAAGCGCGCTATCTACTTTCTACAAAACCTTGCGCGGAGAGTTTGACAGCTAGGGCGCATCAGTTGAAAGAAAGCCCGTTGTTTAAATAAATAAATAATAAATAATAATAAATATTTTATTGCAAGAACATTATAAACAATGTATAGCAATCGTCAGGAGTTATCTACAAAGCTAAAATTTTCCATTCATACACATCGAGAACCTTTCAGACTTGTTTAGCCAGTTGTTTCTACGCGGTGTCTTGTGTTCCTTGTGCGGACGAGTTCAGGCTTTCTGCAGGTTACCACTGAGGCGGACCCTTAATAATAATCCTTTATTACGATACATTTTCATGTGTGTAACAATAACTATACATTTTAATTAAGGGCTAACATCTTCCGTTCTTAAGCTCCTTTGGTTAAATCTTGTTTATTTTCCAATTTTTAACTTCAAAAAAATCTTCCGTCGAATAAAATGTTTTCATGGTTAATATTTTTTTCAATTTTCTTCGAAATATATGAGATTGGTTTTCATTTTTGATTTGGTCTGGTAAATTGTTTAACACTTTAGTTCCCACCTCATTTGGAAGAGATTCAAATAATTTTGTACGAGAATTTCTTTTACTATTTTTTTTACTATGTTGAGAATTTCTGTAGTTCATGTGGTATCTAGTGTTATGGCCGTGAATATCAGAACCTAAACTAAACATATTGCATAAAACTATATTGCACATAAACATATTGCACTAAACTATACATGTGCTAATATTTAGACTTAAATTTTGAAAAAACTGCTATTTCTAGCAAATATATAGATGGGAGTGTTAAAATATTTAATTCGTTAAATAAAGGTTTGCATGATTCTCTGGAACGTATTCCTCCAATTGTTCGAACAGCTTGTTTTTGTAGATAGAAAATTCGTTTAAATTCTTGCTTGGAACAGCCTCCCCAAATGGTGATTCCATAAGATAGATGAGGATGTATGAGCCCGAAATAGGCCGTTCGAAGAACATGCATTGGAGAATGTCTCGCCAAATATCTCAATGCATAAATGTTAGAAGACCATTTTGATGATAAATTTTCAATGTGTACTTTCCCTGTGATTTTATTATCTATGTAAAGTCCGAGGAATTTTGTGTAGTCCACTTCGTCTAAAAGGTCCTCCCCAATAAAAACGTTAGCTTTCTCTTTTTTTTCAATAGAAGATAAGGAAAAATTTATATAGTTACATTTATTATTAAGTACGTTCATTAAGTACGTGTAACTCCCCACCGTTTACGCCTTCTCCTGCATTACATAACACTGTAGTTGGTTTTGAATACTAGGTACTACCGGTACACTTCCTCTTCTATGTATGTCTATGGACAGACGTGCCTAGCTATCGTTGATCTGAATGACTGTGTTGGCTCGCTTATAACTGCTACCCAGCATGTGTATATCATTGCACTCTGCTACGTGTCAAACTGGTACATGTGCTTGCTACTTATATAACACAATATCGCTGGTAATGGTGTTGGTCTACACCCTGTATATGGCTGGTTAAACTCTGTACCCACTGGTGTTGTTGGTAGCTTCTTCGGAACAATACAGAGCAAGTCTGGGTTTCAATTTCAACCAGAAATGTACCGCAAACCCTAGGACCAAAATTATTTAATAAATTACCAAGATATATTAGATCTGTAAATAGGCCAAACAAGTTCAAAATTTTAATGCAAGAATATCTTTTACAAAGAGCGTGTTACTCGTTTGATGAGTTTTTGTCACAAGAGTAAATATTGTAAATAACGTACACTAATATATTATTTATCAAAAATAGAAGAGCTTTAGGCAGAAAGAAACTTTTGTTATATTATATTTTTAGCTATACCGTTTTATTTAACTGTAAGTCATAATGTTAAATAAAATGTTAACAGCTCAAATCATTTCAAAATTAGGACACAGGGAGGCTTGTAGAGACTAACATAACTACAACACTTCATTGCGTTTATATTTATGAAACAATAATATTCTTTTGTAAAAATGGTCTTTTAGCTCGAGGTTGCGATATTTACAACTATACGACTAGAAATAGTAATAAATATAAAACTGAAATTCATAGAACAAATATTTTACAAAAATTACCCCGTCAAACTGGAGTTAAATTATACAATAAACTGCCGGATAATTTAAAAAGTATACAAAATATGAACACCTTGAAAGCTAGGTTAAAATAGTTTTTGGTCCAATATGCTTTTTATAATAATGTAGATGAATTTATGGACCTATAATACATCTCTAAAATTATTATTTGTTTATTTATGATAAATGGTCAGCAAACATTTTTTGTGTTAAGCTTTTATGGTGAATTTACCTTACTTCTTGTATATATATTTTCTCATTGTTAGCTACTGTTTTTGTTGTTGTTTGATGTGACACAATAATTATTGTATTGACAAAAAATACCATACAAAATACGTTATGTCAAACAAAATATGTATAACTGTATATCTAGGTTAAGTGATATCTGTAATACAATTATTGTAAATTGTCAATTTACAGAATAAAGAATTTGAATTTGAAAATTACAGACTGACCGACTGTAACAGAGAACACAAAAATACCAATTTATGCACAGCCAATGGAAGGGGTACTTTAGAGTTTTGATTAATGAATCAGGGTTTCCTAACAAACACGATAATTCTTAAAAAAAATGTTTGCGGACTTGGCTAATACAAATGTGTGTTTGTTAGTTTTGCCTAATAAACGACTTCGATTTCGACTTCGACAAAATATTGAGGGTTCACCTTAGCTGCGCGGCGACGCTTCAATGCAAAGGTCTGAAATAATCCAAAATACACAGACACTATAAAGTTTAAGATTTAATATTTACATTAGTTTATAAACTAAGAAGCTTACCTATACGCGTATTGCGAGATTTTTCGAAATAATGAGCGCTTTAAGTGTATAAAATAGAGTTTGAATAGCATTAAAACTTTGAAAATCAATTTTATTTGTGAAGCTATTGAACAACTTGTGAGAACTCAAGCTCTATATACGTGTTGGAAAACTCCTCTAGTTTCCAAACAAATTATGTTTATTCATGTAATATTATTTTGAAAGGTAGAAAACGGGTCGGCGTAAACCCTTCCTTCCTGGCGCTTGATTTTACTGGTCGCATCAGTTGAAAGAAGGCCCGTTGTTTAGCCAGCTGTTATGTGCGCAGTGTCGTGTGTTCCTTGGGCGGAAGAATTCAGGCTTTCTCTGAGGTGACCATTGAGGTGGAAGTGTTAAATATGTTAATCAATAAAACGCCATCCAAGCGCGTAAAAAAACTTTAAAAATTTAACATTTCTTTGCCATTTGATTTATAGATAGTTGAGTGTCTTTTTTCTGACCAAGAAACTTATTAGTTTAATTTTGTATTAATTTATCAAGTATTATTTTGTACTCGTATTTTGTAACTGATTTAATGTGCAAGTAGTATGAAAATATACCACTTTTTCACTAGAGGAAAATAATATGCTCACTAGTTACTTTAGGGAATAATTGATGCCTCGTTACTTATTGGTTTGTTCAAAAATTGTTTATAAGGGGGGCATTTAAAACTCACCCCGTAAAGTAGAAGTGGAACTTTTATTTTATTAAAGCTTTTCGGAAGAGTAGCGACATAGAACGCTGCTTACGATTATGTTTTATTATTTAAAGTCGTTACGTACGACAGTGGACCTCGATCTTCATTCTGTTTTACTTCAAAGCCCTCCATGTTTTGCTACCTAAGGTTTGTAAGGTTATTTGAATGTTTGGGAGGATTTAAAAAGCTCGACATTGCTAATTATAACTATTAAAATCTACTCACAACCCATTTTCACCCGTCTCTTAAGCTTAACTCTTAGGCTTTCGCGGCCAGTGTCACCTCGTGTTCAACAACGACAAAACAAAACAAGTGACATTCGGCAAATTTCAAAATATCGTGTCTGAAATTCCTGAGCTGCAGCTAACAACAGATGAAATTATCTCAGGTTATTATAGATGAGAAACTTTCGTGGCAACAGCACATAGACAGCTTATAATGTAGGTTAAGCAGTGCTCTCTATGCTTTACGCAGAACAAAAGCTATCAGTACTCTAGAAGCATGTAAATCGGCTTACTTTGCTTTGTTTGAAAGTCATCTTAGATTAATGGTGGTGTTTTGGGGGCAGCATCAAAAATCCATCTAGACAGAGTGTTGATACTGCAAAAGAGCGCTGTGGGAATTCTGGCAGACTTAGAAATCAGAGAGAAGTTGTAGCAGTCCTTTAAGCATCTGAACATCATGACTGTTGTCAACATTTATATATATGAAGTCATTTGTCTAGCAGCTACAAAACAGCTTACAAGAAACAAGGACAACCACAGCTACAACACAAGGCATGGCAACAACTTCTATCTACAGGGACACAAGAAAGCATCCTTTGAAAGAAGCCCTCCTACGCAGGAACCAGATACTTCAACGCTCTACCTGCAGAGTAAAGAGTGGAAACGTAAAAGTGCTGAAAAAGACATCTACTGGACTGGCTGCGAGACAGACCGTTCTACTCTGTGTCGAGTTCTTAAGCTGGAGAAACTTTGACTTTTGACATTGTCAGTGTAATGTAACTATGTCTAATCTTAATGATTGTGATAATACAGAATTCTCTCTCTCTCTCTCTCTCTCTCTCTCTCTCTCTCTCTCTCTCTCTCTCTCTCTCTCTAATCTAGTTCTTCCGAAGGTTTTAGTCAATTAATGACTGAAGATTGTGCTCCACAGCGAGGCCGGAATATCTCAACCTAATTGCCAGAGGTTTGGACGCGGTGAGCCGGAGAACTAGATTATAAGTCTCTATAAGTATAAATGTATGCATTTCAGTCACCATTTAAAAGCAAACAATAAACTTCGCAGTGATTCTATGTATTATATTATTAATCATATACCAAATTCTAAATAATGTACTGTTTTTCATAATGTACTGTCAATGTTCCTGTAAAACCCTAAAACGAAATTGAATGAATAGATGAAATTGAACCTCAGTAGCTAGTACTAATGGTTTGTTTTCATACCGATGGCGATTCAAAAACAATTTTGGGGTTCCTATTTATTTACAAGACAAAATGTTGTGACAGCTGAAAGATTTCATATGCCAAAGTTGAACTCTTAGGTTCAACTGGTATATATAATTTATTTCCTTGATGTACATTAACGATAAAATAATGTTATAAACTGTATCATAAGTTGCAAAATAAAAATTAATTATCATATACGTATAATTATCTAGTCGGGAACGTCGAAATCGCTTGAATGAAATAATTTAGTCGGACATCTAGACTTCTAAACATTTTCAGAATAGTAAAAGAAGAAAGGTAAAGTTTGTTTTGTTTAGTGCGGAGAAGTTAGAACTACAAAGTCCTAACTACCAATCAACTACGGGTCCACTCGTAGTCATCGGTTTGTTTAAAAGTCTCTAACAAATAATCGTTGTGAAATGTTGAGAAGGGGATGTTAACAATCTGAGAACAAATAGGTCAGATATGAACAAGAACTAGGTTAAAAGTTATGACTCTGTGCGTGTCGTTGTCATGGCAACCAGTCGCAAGCCAATGCCGGGCTATTGACAATGAGGTTTGGTGTAAAGTTCCCTATTGGAAAACTTCTCAGCCGAGTTGATATTAAGAGACGCTGCCCGAGCTCCGTTTGAAAACTTATTAAATGTCGTGGTTCTTGTCCACGGAACGGCTCTAAGCAAACTTGCAATATCGCCGGCGTGCATCGTGGCTAAGTCGGTAGCGCACGAGACTGTGGATACGAAGTTTGCAGTTTCGAGCCCTAAAGGTGCTCGCTTTTGAGTTATTTAATTTTAACAATTTGAAACGGCCACCATTTTGAAGTTTGACAGCCAAATTAAATAATATTTCTTCCTAATTAGAAAATAGTATTTTAATTCTTTTTTTAAATAGGCCCACACTGAGAGACGGACAACAAAGCGCCGGAGACCCCTGTTAATGTGGTAAAATGGCTGAATTTCAACTCACACCCTTAAAAGCGAAAGTTCGAGGCGATCCGAATTCACACCCGTGGTAAAATAGTATTGTTTTGTCCCGGAGAACATGCCTACAAAGTATGTCCTGAGAGTTCACCGAAACCCTGTATATAAAATATCGCACCTGACATGGGTACAAAAAACCAATAAAATCTGTCCAGCTGCAAGATGGGGCGAAAAACGAACTTCAATCGTCATCCTGGTCTGGGTGATCAGATTTTATTGATTTTCTGGTGCACATATTGGAAAAATGATTATAAAAATATGTTTACTCAATTTTATTGAAATTGGTTGAAAACCCCCAAAGGGAATTTCCAGTGGTCTGATTTTTGCTGGTTAACAAACGTAACCTATATATTTCTAAAGGAAACCTTTTTACCAAATTTAGTACAAATATGCGACTTATTGAGTGGTTACAAGGGGCCAAAGGGATCAAAAAGGACACTTCCGGTCTCATTTTAACACCGTGAAAAGAAATTCGCTGTTATTCACGGTAGCGCTTGTGCTACACGGGGTATTTATTGCGGATATAGGTAATGTTAGACAATATGTCAATATATCACTCAATTATTTTAAATGTAAGATTTGTGGACTCAAATGAATTTAAAGAGGTACTTTGTTAAATTAGAAAAATGCAAATTGTAAAGGGATATTTTAACTCTTAGGATTTTGCGACCGGTGTCACTACTATAATCTAGTAGTTCGGGTTCACACCATGCCCAAACTTCATGATTAGTTTGAGATATTTCGGCCTCGCTGGGGAGTACCATCTTCAGTCACTGATTGGCTGAAACTGAGCTACTTGCTGTCTGCTGTCCTTTTGGTGGCAAGGCTAACAACCGTCCAATGGAGCAGGGTTACCAACTGTCGATGGTCTCAACGATGTTCTGCTATGGCCGACTTTTCAACATTTGCGTTTTTTGTATGCCTGATGTGTTCTTGGACTCTCGTTGAAATTAATCTTTTAGTCTCGCCAATATATACCAAACCGCAACTGCAAGGAATTTCGTAGACTCCCGGCGTGCACAATGGTATCTGGTCCTTCACAGGTCTCAAACAGTTCTTCAGTTTACTCGCTGGCTTAAAACAGTCTTTATTTTGTGTTTGTTTATGATTTTGTCTGCCTATTTAGTCTGTTGTTTCTAGGATGTATGGAATGTAAGCTGTGTTTCGACGAACCTCTTCCTGGTTCATGTCCAACCGTTGAGCGGGTCTGTTGGTCTTAGAAAGCTGCTTTTTAAATTCGTTATTTATCTGTGACTTCGTTTAACTATTCTCCTGTTGTGTTTTGTGTAGTAATGTCTTCTCTAATGTGTAGCTCAGTTTGAGCCAATCATTGACTGATAATGCTAAGGTTCTCCACAGCGAGGCCGAAATATCACAACCTAATTATGCAGTTTAGACGCGGTGTGAACTGGAAGAACTAGATTATAGGGATATTTTAGCATAACTTTGAGAAGAAAAAGGTCAGGCAAATATAAAAGCTAAGGAAGTCTTTAATAATTCCCGGAAACGTAATTAAATCTTGCGCGTAGGTAAATGGTATTAAACGGAATTCTTTACAATTATTTATACATTTAATTGGACGAGCGTTAGCGGAAATGTTTTTGCACAAGAGTGAGTTTTCCCGGTTCTAACTCAAGAAAAGGTTGACGAATCCGATTAAACCTTTCGTATATTTGTGTGTTATTATAGAATTTCCTTTGGAAAAATGAGATATTCATGCCGTGAGTGGTAAGACCCAGACCCAGGACCATGAAATGAGCACTGATCCTGAACAAGTTTTGAGTTTTTTTACTTTACTAATTATACCTATATAAATATATGTGTGTACTCTCTACAGGTCGAATTTTTCGTCAAATTTTCATAAAGTTTGGTACAAATGTGTTTTTTTAAATAGTTTTCGGTCAAGTTCGTTAGCCAGCAAAATTGGGTTATTGGAAGTACTCCTGTGGGGATTTTGATGAAATTTGACATTTATATGTTATTTGATAGTATCTATTAATGTACTAACATTTATGAAAATCCATAATTCCGTTTCAAAATAGCGGCAGAAGAAAAATTATTTTCCTCTAACAGTATTTTATAAGTAGTCAAATTTTGTTAAGATAAGATAAGCTAACTTTATCGTTATACAAAATAAATTGCATAAGTATCACGAAATGCATAAAATAGATGACAAACAGAAACAAAAGTAACAAACATTGAAGTAAATGCAAATAAGATCTATCTTTCCTTACTTATCAATAATCATCCATACTTGTAGAACGTGTTCTGCATAAAAATTGTGTCAGGTTTCTCTTAAAAGTTTAACGTTTTCTTCATTTTTAATTCTTTAGGCAAATAATTTTAAATTTTCACTAAATATAAATTGTATGATTTTTGTAAAATGATGTGTTGTACTTCAAAATTCTTCAAATTAAAATTTTGTTTTAATCCATAAAATTGTTTTTGAGAAAAATCATACATTCAAAAAATATATATCATTGGGGTTAGTATTTGGTTTTCTTTAAATAAAGTTCTGCAAGAATAATGGGGTTTCTTCGTAAAAATAGCTCGTACGGTGTTTTTTTGTAAAATAAATAAGTGATCAAAGCACTTTATTAGCATTGCCCCAGATGACTATGCGCCAGCACACACAACTAATCATAATATTGACAGCAATGTAGGTGTAGTACAAAATTTCGAAAGTCTTGTTGAAATTTGAAACAAACTTCCCATTTGTGAAATTTAGTAAAACGTTTAGTAAAAGACCACTCAAGTCTGAGACCGTAGGATGAAGCGAGGCTTTGAGTGTAGCGAAGCGCTTTGGCGCTTAGCTGCGTGTCGGCCTCGTTAAAATCAAGCACTCACTCTGATACAAGACTCAATAGAGCGCACCTGATGTTATACATAACAGTGGAAACTTTAGATTGAAAAGTTCAAAGGAAGTTGTGTTTTCTTTCCTCGGTGCAAACAATTCAAGTTGTAATGTTGTTTAACTTTCAGTGGCCGACTTGTAAGTCATCTTTGATGAAACCTTGGAAAACTGCAGAGTTTTGAAACTCGTGCTTTTGACTAAAAGTATTACCAATATTGTAGCGTAGCTTTAACCGTACTAGGTCTCGCTTGATGTCGAATTTCCTTTGGAAAAACTGGATAATTATCCGGGCTCAGGACTATGAAATGGACACCGATCCTGACTCCCAGAACACGTTTTGAGTAATTTTTCCAACACTTTATACTCATTTGTGTATCATCTCGACGGACACAGTTTTCATCCGAGTTTTGTAAAATTTAGTACATATGCTTCTTTGTTAAATATCTCGGTCGAGTTCGTTAGCCAAAAATTATGTAAATCAATCAAGTCGTTTAAAAATGGTGGCCAAATTTAATTTTCGCTATAACATCGGAAAAAGAAGTCTGATGTTGTTGAAATTTAAAATTACGTTATCTGTCTATTCTTACATAATATATAGTATAACTTTCCAGGAAAGCCCCGTAAGTATAAGGTTGAAGGTCAAAGCGAGACCGTGAGCGGAGCGAATTAGAGTAACAAATTGCAATGAAAAATCGATTCATTGCATTTGCAATACGAACATTAGATGCATGATGTACAACGGAAGTTCTAAAAATAGCATATTTTGGTTTGGTATACCCTCATTTTGCGTATGGTGTACGCCTTTGGGAGGTTTTCAAACATTAGACTTCAACGTGTATTTATTCTCCAAAAGAAAGCAATTCGGTTATTAAAAAACTAAAATCTAGAGAGTCATGTAAACCTACTTTTCGGGAGCTTGGATTACTGACTCTACCTTGCCTATATATCTACGAGGTAATAATTTATTGCAAATCTAAATGTGACTTGGTACAGGAAGGAATGTTCACCATATGAAACAAGAGGGAGGGACAATTATAGGATCCAACAACATCGATTAAATTTTACTCACCATCTTCTGGAACAGGTTGGTGTTAGGTTGATTAATTATCTCCCCGGTGACATAAAACGTATCAATAACATTTGGCAATTCAAAATTCTATTACAATGCTTCCTTGTGCAAAATTCCTTTTACTCGGTTCGGGTTTTAGATATATAATCAAATTAAATCTCAACTTAATTGGATCTTGAGTTATATGTGTGAATGTTACAGAACCTGTATGTTTGAATGTGGAACTCGATGTGTGTGAATGTTGGGATAAGGACGACTGCCATACAATGTTATAAATGTCTACGGCAATAAAGAATTTATTTATTTATTCACTCAGGCTAGCGGATTTTTAGCGCTTAGCTGCGTGTCGGTCTGGTATTTATTTTAAATAAGAAAGAAATTTAATGGGATAAAACACACTTTTACCTATCTTTTACACGCCTTTCCAGTTTATTTAGTCAGGATTTAAGTTTTAGAGAATTGAATATTTTTGCAGTGTTCAAAATTAGACAAGGATAAAATTATTGATGAACTATAACTATTTACGACATTTAGTGGGTAAAAGGTTAATTCTGATGCCATTAAAAGCTATGGTTTCCGAGCGAGCGGTAAACACTATTTCACGGCCGTAATATAACGGCGAACATCTTAAATGTTATCATATGAGAGTGCTTACCTACGGTATGGTGGTCGTTTCCGTATGATTGCATTAAAACAAAATTCACCGTCACAAAGTTCCCTCAACCGCTCAACCTCGATCGTTACCGTATGGTCACTTTACAAAATGTAACTAGTGACTGCGGGGATCGAACCCGCGCCAGCGTAGTGATGAACTCCGGAGTCGCGTACGATTCCAACCCGCCACGCATCCCGTTATGAGAAACCAACCGTCTTATAACTGCAAGTGAATTACATGAAACAATCTGCGGTTTGTTGGTGCTATTTTTAACGATACATTTATGCAAGGACAACGGAATTCTCAGACACGGAGAAAAAACTGGCGCAGCAAAAACTGGACTGGAAGTAGGATACAATAGCAAGCAAGAAATTCGGTCTGGGCCCACGTGTATGTACTCACATCGCACTTTTTTATAGTCAATCAGGTACAAATCGCTTCTTTGTGCGCATATTAAGAGATCACATTTTCAAATTCACAGGTTTTTGTTTGTTTAGCTGTGCGTTGGGTGATGTATGGGGGTTTTCTTAGCCGACCTTTACTTTTATAAGGGAAAAACAACACAAGTTTTTCGTACAGTTTTTTTGAAACACGGACGGTTTTTTCAATCGCCTGCTAACCTGCTGGGTAACTAACCGCCAGTTAATTTTTTTACAGTCTGCAATGTTTACATTTTCACGCAACGTTCTAAGTACTTAATGAATTATTTGAAGATCAATCATGCAATAAAGGTATAGTTTTACCATTTTTATTGCATTTAACATGTACACATTATGCTAATATAGATAAATACAAACTGTAAAACCAAAATGCAAAATCAAAACAGGCAAAGTAAAACTTAATCTAAAAAATATCCAGCTTTCCTATTGGTTGAACCCTTGTCCTAATTTTAACCGCCGTTTAAGGCTGAATTAAAAAAAACAGCCCGATTGAAAAAAACCTTTTTTATGTTTATATATTGCCAGACTAAACAAAAAATATGAACAATGTTTTTTAACCACTTATAGATAGTTATTCATATAAATGACCTGTATTTCCTTGATAGATAATTTGACCTTATTTTGTTCCAAAAGTTAATTGTCTTTTACTTTGTTACGTTATTAAAAATATGTCGTTTAAAATTAGTCATTTTGATTTATTAAAATATGTCATTTAACTAAAAGATGTACTGAAGGGAACAATTGTAACGCAAATCAAAACATCTTTTTGTATCAAAATTACAGAAAATATTTTAATTATTTTAAAAAAACCTTTCGTAAACACTGGTAGACACCGTCAGTTGTAGACATATAAGAGTATAAAATATAAATATATAAAATAACATGTATAAATAGAAAAATGTATAAAAGTACAAAAATTCAAAGTTAAAATAATTTTAAATAATAAAAACATTATATACATCACATTGTATACATTGTATGCCCTTTTTTTGTCTACAACACTGATGATGTTTACCACGGTGTAGACGAAACGTTTTTTTCTTGTTATTAATAACTAAAATATTTTCAGTGGTTTTGATCCAAAAAGATTTTTTATTTATGACCAACCACTCCAGTTTAAAATTGAAAATAGTAACAACACAAGTTTCAGCACCGTTGGATTAGTAAAAAATGTGGTAAATTCAAAGTTAAAACCTTTTGTTCCTGACGTCTATTCACCTTGAAGTTGATTTTGACCTTTATAAAATCAGCCTGGGAGTTCTTAAAGCTGTGGTATTGACAGCCGTTAGATCTGTTCTTAAGGAAAGGTCAAGTCTACAACGTCTCTAATGATTTGAAATGAGTTAGTATTTCAATGTCATAGATCTTTAGTTTGCAACTTATAATACAGTTTACAACATTATTTTATCGTAAATGTACAACAAGAAAATATAAATTATAATATACCAATTAAACCCCTAAGAGTTCAACTTTGGAATATGAAATCTTTCAGTTGTCACAACATTTTGTCTCGCAAAATAAATAGGAACCCCCTAGCAAAATTGTTTTGAATCGCCATCACTGTATGAAAACAAACCATTAGTACAACTAAGGTTCAATTTCATCTATTCATTCAATTTCGTTTTAGGGTTTTACAGGAACATTGACAGTACATTATGAAAAACTATTTAGAATTGGGTATATGATTAATAATATATACATAGAATCACTGCGAAGTTTATTGTTTGCTTTAAAAATGGTGACTGAAATGCATAACATTTATACTTATAGAGACTTATAATCTAGTTCTTCCGGCTCACATCGCGTCCAAACCTCATAATTAGGTTGAGATATTTCGGCCTCGCTGTGGAGCACAATCTTCAGTCACTGATTGGTCTGAAACCTTCGGAAGAACTAGATTATAGTTGTGACACCGGCCGCGAAAGCCTAAGAGTTAAGCTTATAGAGACGTAAGTGAAAATGGGTTGTGAGTAGATTTTAATAGTTATAACTTAGCAATGTCGAGCTTTTTTAAATCCTCCCAAACATTCAAATAAGCTTACAAACCTTAGTTGACAAAAACGTGGAGGGCTTGAAGTAAAACAGAATGAAGATCGAGGTCCACTGTCGTACGTAACGACTTTGTAAATAATAAAACACGTAATCGTAAGCAACGTTCTATGTCGCTACTCTTTCCGAAAAGCTTTAATGTAAAATACAGTTGCCCACTTCTACTTTACGGGGTGAGTTTTAAATGCCCCCCACCTTATAAACAATTTTTAGAACAAACCAATAAGTAACGAGGGCATCAATTATTCAAATTAGTAACCAAATTGAATTAACTTACTTAATAACAGGGCTACATTTCAGTTCCATCCCACATTAAAATTTAATGTTAGGAAAATTTAAATTAATGTAATTAATTTCAATACCGAATTAAAGAACTCTCTCTCTCTCTCTCTCTCTCTCTCTCTCTCTCTCTCTCTCTCTCTCTCTCTCTCTGTTTATGTGTTTACGAGGAATGGTACCCTTAATTTGAATTATATAAAAAATTACACTTATTTAAATGCCCATAATATGAAATTAAATATTTGTAGCCAGGCGAAGTCCTCTCTTACGCTTGATTTATAACGGGTAGTGTAGAATAAGAAATATTCAAGCACTTGGGATGAAAGTGGGGTGAATAGAACGACACTTTGAGATGATATGAAAGTCTGGGACGGCTTGGAATGTGTCTCAACCTACCTCGTAACCTTTCCACTGTTCACCTTATCTTTTTTTCAACCAAAGACGGTGTTATATTTTGTTCAGCTGATTTAGTAAACACGCACAACTGTTAATTTAGCAAACAAACCTGCATATGATAGAAACACCTAATTTTCTGCTTTATTTTAAACTAAAAGGAATAATTTGGCAGAATTTAAAATATTTAGAAAAATCGTATAAGAAACATTTCCGGATCGGTCCACACATTTTGTCTTCAAACCTTTAGTAATAAAAAATAATTTTACGTATAGTTTTATTTATACTGATTTTTCCATATCCGAACTTGTTGATCCCGATTGCTTACTTTGCTCAATAAATTTATCCCCTTTTAAAGTTACAACACCAATGTTTACAACTAACTCTTTTTTCTATTTTACTGTGCACCGAGAACACTTAATTATTCAGCTAGAAATGCGCAGTACAGTTCTTAAAATTTCCCCTCAATTTTGTGCTTTGTGAAATCCGTAGCTCGAGGTCATGGTATGTAAAAGGTAATAAATGAATGGTCATGTTTTGTAGTGAATACAGTTTGCCTTTTAAACCCAGGGTAAAGGTATTTACAGTTTTTAGGTTCGACTGAAACTCCAGTTTGTGCCTTTTTAGGCCACCCATCAAAAGTACAAAGGTCAGAAATTAACCACCCCTCTATAAAATGATTGTATAGACGTGCGTAACGCGGATCCATGGCGGGTTGGTATTGCGCGCGACTCCGGAGCTTATCACTCGAGTGGCGCGGGTTCGATCCCCGCAGTCACCACTAACAATTTGTAAAGGTAACGGTGCCGCTAGGTAAAGGTCGAGGTTGAGAGATGACTTTACCTCGCTAAACAAGACAATCTTTACCTTATTTTACATAACAACTTTACACAATATGATGCATTAGTTCAGCGTGTACATACTAAGCCACTGCAATAAATATGACCAATAAATCACCAAGTAGATATAAAATAATATCACACTGGCAGCTCTAAAGTGACACAAACATCCACTATAAATATTCTGAAGCTTTAATTATTTCACTGATTTAAAAGCTTTGAACCGCGTGAATACCAGTAAAGCTCCTCGGTAGAAGCGTGTAATCAGCTCTGGTCTAAGCTTGGGTTGTCATGGCAACAACATCCGGTGTAGCAACGCCATCTTGATTAAGCTGTGACATGTCTTGTCATACAACCTTCAGTACAGTGTGACATGCACTTTAGCTTACAGTAGCTTAAAATAAAAACAACTCGGGAAAAATAATTGAAATAATTATTTCCTTCTCCTTTTCAGTAAAAGACGCTGCGCTACTAGTTTAAGAGTTTTATTGAATGTTTACTTTAGCTAGTAAAGTTTCCGTGTTGAGAAAGGAAAAATTAGATGGTTTAGTTGTTTATATATACGACACGACTCTTTGGCTTTTAAATTGCACAAGTTTCTTATAAAATATTACTTTACTGATTTTTGCACAGTGAGTCGAGTTTACTCACAAACATGCGCCATATGGTAAATGGGGTCATACGCCGTAATGAGCCATTTTTCAAGCAGTGGCCTCGCTTCACTCGTCGTTCGTCAAGGTCAAGTTTCATTAAGTCTAGTACTTGTCGGCCATTTTGTGTGTTTTTCCATAAAAGCATTTTCTTGAGACACTTCACACAATTATTGTCATCATATTTTTTGAAATACGTTTTATTAAAAATTACAATATTCTGCAGTGACTTTGCTGACATTTTTTTGAAAACTCTTTTAGTTTAATGGTAAAAGCAAACAATTTAAATAGAAAATTGTATCTATTTTTGGATTTATGTCACGGGTTTTTAAATTAGAAAATGGAAATTCGGCTCAGCGGAGTCACTAAATTATTTAACGCACTTTAAAACAAAGTTTGTTTCATAAAAATCTAATGAAAACTGTAGGCATAAATGTTTTAAGAAAATTTATGTTTTACATTGTTCATATGGGACGAAATACGGCCACTACAGCGCACTCTTAAGTTAGTGCTTGCCAGACTTGAAAGGGACTTTGTGCTAGTGTCATAATGCATAATCCGTCAACAATATCTTTTATCCCATCTTAACTTTAACTACTTTCGAAGAGTAGTCGGTGTCTCAAATCAAGTATCTAAAATACGCTGACTGGGAAAACACGGAACACACTGACTGACTACAGGACTAGAATGGTTAAATTCGAATGATTGAGAGATAGTTAATGTCAAGTAAGTACGATTGCGATTGGGATTTCAGTGTTAGAATGTAGGGAACATTTTACGCTTTCAAAATTAATGAGGATTGCATAACATGTAAAATATTTACACGAATAACTATTTATTTAGTTTTAAGGGTGCTCTCCATAAGGTATGGTTGATTAACCACGTTGAAATTTTGCTTCGTTTAAAATACGTACTACCCAGTCTGGAAGTCCACCTTTTTTCTTCACTTTTAAGCAGCCGACACTGAACTCGGAGTACAGGTAGTGCGGACTAGCGGAACAGTTCAGCGCGACTGGCGACTGCACCAGGTTAAATTCCTCTGGTAGCCGGTGGGTTACTTCCACTCCACAACCGTGTGGGATGTTGACCGGACCTTGACCAGTGTGAGGTAACCGCTGCTCTGGCGGTTGCGGTAGGTCGTGGCTCGCTGTCCAGTTTCCTAACAATGATACATTCGAGCCCATTCCAGTGTTTCACACGTATTGTTTCTGCTGCTGATTTCAACAGTATTGTAGCTAATCAGTTGTTCATTAAGGGGGAAGTCTCTGCATAAGACCTTGTTGTGGCAAGCGATTCTAAGTCATGTTAAGCCGTTGGTTCTTGTATTACCATTGGTCATTGGGCTATTAATGGCGTTCTAAGGAAAAGTCGGCCTTAGTTTGTAACAGAGTACACCCACATAACTCATTACTACCACTCATCACCTCATCCCCTTCACACATATTTGCCTTAAAATACCCTCACGCGAGTGGACGGCATCTCAAATAGTGATTTAGAATGAAAAGACGATACATTGACGTTGGTTTGGGCTATGATTTAGGTGTAATTACACTGTAAGTAATCCTCCCCTGACAGTTGACGTTTTTCCAATGCACTTCACAAGAATGTGTATTTTTCCTTGTGCTATCTTCAAACTGGGGTTTGTATAGATGTAGTGTAATTTAGCATAACAAGTTCAACCTGAAAATTGAATTTTATCCAAATTGACTGTAAAACTGTACTAAAATTCGCAGCAACTGCAGCTCTATGTGAATCGATAGAAATGACCTCTATTAACCCTAAAAGTTGTCATGAAGGTTTCAAATTCGAAGCTCTATTTCTAGAACAGGGTAAAAACCAATACATCGAAGTTCAAACGCGCTTTTCGATCGTCAAACAGTCCCTTTGATTCCAGTTTTTTCGATCAACAACGTCTGCTTTTTTGCATTATCAACCAAGCAAACTCTCTTCAAAATTCGCTAATAGTAGCCAGGGCAAACTAAGAACGTTTACGCAAAGGTTTTTAGTCTTTGACGTGGTGCTCGGAAGAGCGTCGTTTGGGGTAAATAAAGTGGAGACTTAAGTATTAATGCTATTTTTACGAAACAACTCGTTATATAATGAAAGCATTTTGTACTTTTACCACATTCTTAATTTATTTAAAATTTTAAAATGTGGTAAAAGTACAAAATACTTTGTCTATAGTAGTGAATACCACAATGTCAATACCACAACATCAAAAAACAATTCTTAATACTAATAATCATTTATTGTCAGACAAACAAGTTTGCATAGACAAATAACAATAAAATAAAAATAAATAAATAATAATAACAATAATAGTAAAAATAATCTAAAATGAAGAAAACCATATTATCTTAATTTACCTGAAGTTGTCTTTTTCAACCTGTAGATTTACATGTTTCAAAATGTCTTAGTTTTTACACCATTAACGGTTAAAGCTAAAACATATAGAGTGTTTTTAAGACATCGTTTAAGATGCTAAAAATAGGTTCATCAAAAAACTCATCACAATTGAACACAGATAAACTCTGTATGTTTCCATACCAATTAACATATTCGAATATACCCTTCATGTAACCTTCATCTACTTTCTACGAAACCCTTGCAAGCGGAGAGTTTGACAGTTACGCCGCATCAGTTGAAAGAAGGCCTGTTGTTTAGCCCGTTGTTACGTGCGCGGTGTCGTATGTGTTCCTTAGGCGGACGAATTCAGCCTTTCTCTGCGGTGACCACTGAGGCGGACCCTTAAAATCAATTGGTGAAAATATATCACCAATTTGTTTGGCAAACCAAGGATGTTTTCGCAAGTCTAGTCTTTGACGTAAATAAATCTTAAGCTTTTGATGTAGATTTCACTACAGACACTGTAAATAAAGTTAGTGCAAAGTAAAAATCCATAGTTATTATATATAGTTATTACATAGTTAATACATAGTTATTAGAATATATATCAAACAAATTATCTAAATCATTATTTCTAATTAAAAGGCTCTTCAAATTTTGTTCCAACGAAATCTTGTTGAATGTTTACCACTCATTATTTATTTCAAATTTAAAATATGCTATCTATACTTATTTGGGAAGAGCTTCGAACTTAAAAACTTTATTGATTCTGCAGAGCAGCAATTAGAGCAATTTTTAATCTGAAGCTAGAATCTTGTGAAGAAATATTTGAACAAAATAAATTATTAACCGTTCAGACGTATATATATTTTGAAACAATAAAATTTTCCAAAGAAAATCCACAATATTTTACACTTGAAACTACAAAATTAAAACCTATAATATCAGACCGAAAAATCTATTAGAAAATATATTTCATAACAAAACATTAAACGAAAAACATTCAAAATTCAACGTCATCAAACTAATTAACAAGTAACCTCAAGAAATTAAATTTGAAAACAACATCAAGAAATTCCAAAATAAATTAAAACATTATCTAATTAGTAAGGCACATTACTGCACCAATGATTATTTGGAAGATAATATTTGGAAGACTACATTAGTGTTTATATTCCATTGTAATTACTCATATATTGTGTACAGCAATAAATGTTTATTAATTTATTTATAATTTTGGAAATGTGACGACGAAGCTGCCAAACTTGCGTCACCTTGAGTAGCGAGTATCCGAGGGACCATCTACGCAGACGAAGGTTACCCGAACTCTGGCGGCATAGTTCATCTGGAAAACGAGTCAAGGCAACATATTAATCAACTGTCTGAGAAATTGCTGTTATGTAGCAGGCCTTGCGGGCTTGCTAAACATAGGCCTCCTGAGTGCAGGGCCGGCGGTAACGAGAGTGTGCGGTGTCTTTGTAAACTGTTGGAACGGTTTGATATATTTTTAAGGGTACGCCTCTTCTTCAATGCGAAGTATACAGTGGCCAGTTTACACCTTTCAAAATAATTATTGAATGATTAAGCATGCCATATTTGGAAACTAGATCAGTTATACGACACGCGTATAGAGCGTTTTACTACGAAATTATACGTTTTAAGTGTAAACAATGGAGTTTAAAGCGCTCCATTCCGAAGTTTGTGTGAAGCTATTGAACTACTTATGAAAAATCGGACTTTCTATACACGTGTTAGAAAACTCCTCTAGTTTTTAAATATGTAATGTTTATTAATGTGCAGGTTATTTTAAAAGTGAAAAGGTTTAGGCCGTAATCTATTGCAAGCAGTTGGTTTAACTGTAAGGCCAAATCTGTTTAAAGGAGGCCCGTTGTTTAGCCAGTTGTTAGGTGCACGGTGTCGTGTGTTCCTTGGGCGCACGAATTTCAGCCTTTCTCTGAGGTGGCCACTGAGGCCACGCTTAACTGTAAAGCATAGTCGACGCTTAGCAGCGATACCGTGAATCTAGCGAGTTCCATGTGACGATGTAAATATTTACTCCGGAGTACCCTTTTGGACTCTTGTAACCACTCTAGAGGTCACATTGTTTGTTCGATTGTCAAAAATTACAAATTTAAAACGTAAATGTCCGGTACAAATGCTCTTTTTCCAAATATCTATATTCGGACCATAAAAATCGGACCACTGTAAGGACAAATGCTCTTGATTGTCTCAGCACTGCTCCCCAAAATATTATGCCTTAAGAGATGAGGCTGTATTACTCCGAAATAGATGATTTTAGAAAGATTTGTGTAACATAGACCTTTTAGTATTCTTATTAGAAACCCCTGAAGGTATATTTTTTACAGACATGGTCGATTTTGCCAGCATAAAGGTTTATCGACGTAGTTGTGAGTTTATTTAGATCCAATTATCCGTTTTCTGGAGTCAATAACACTCTGTATGATAATTAGAACTGTCAACTTACCTTTACCTCGTGGTTGTTTGTTACTTGAAAGCACAGCTGTTTATACGTCAAAGCAACTTCTCGCTGGAAGCGACGAGCTGCAAGCAACAGATAATCTGCTAAACATAAACCATACGTTTCATAATCCCTTCTCCCTCATTTATATACTGTAGTGTAAATAACATAGTGCGACCGTGGGTCCTGATGAATTCTTGTATGTAGGGGTAAAATTACACAGGACGAGCCAACGATTTTCTGCCACCATCTTTGTCTGCTACAAACGGATTAAATTGTCCCCACTCCCTCCTCCTTAATGCTGAACTATAATAACATAGCGCTACCGTGAATTCTAGCAAACTTTTTATAAAGGGGTAAAATTACAGAGGAAGTTTGCCGCCATCTTTGTCTGTCTGAACGGATTGTTTCATTTTGATGTTCATACCAAGTTTCATCAAATTCGGCTCATAAACATGGGTTTTATAGCATTAAATTCTTTTGGAAACGCCTCCTCGAAAAGTTAATTCTGATGGACCGATTTTCCTGGTTAATGAACTTACCTAGAATTTTCTAATGAATGTTTATACCAAATTTCGTAAAATCAAACGAAATGCAACCTATACGCGTAGAGTTGTTACACACACATACAGGTGAGTTATAAATGCCTACCTTAACGTTTGAAAAAATGAGGTATTTTTAACAACCCTTCAAGGAATGGTTTATATAATTCTAATGTTTGCTTTGGCGTGTTTGGGCGTACTTTGCGTCTCCCTCTTCCCGCTATTGAGGGTTTTAAAATATTTATTTTTAAAGTTAAGGGGACATTTAAAACTCGTCCTGTATAGTGTATAACGTCTTATAAAGTTTCGCTTTTTGACTCAGAAGATGTTTTGAAGCTCAAAACAGCAAACCGTTTGTTTGAAGACTTTCGTTTTCTCTGGCGATAGAACCAAATAGCTTTGTTTCTTAAAGAACTTCGCTAATAACATTCATTATCTGCATATTCCGCGCTAATGCAGCAACGAGGAGTTTGAAAAGTTGTTGAAAGCCTGGATTGATTCTGTTGAAGTTTTGATTGAGTAGAACCTAATGCCGCAAACCCGAGATGAAAGGTTCCAATAAGGAAAATTGCAGCGTATCAAAGTTTAATGCCCTCAAACTTCTCAAAAGGCTGTCATTTTGTTCAGAGGCAACGTTTTCCAACTGAGTTTGTCTGATGATTCGTCTACGTTTGATGACCAATCTTAGTAAACTATTTGGTAAGTTTCAGCTTCCTAAGTTCTTTGAAAATAAAATTATCAAGTGTTGTCAAACTTTGTCAACACAGCTTTGGAAGCAAAAGCAACAAACCGCACCTGTCTACGACGTTTCGTTCTATTTGGTGTGAGAAATGAATAGCTCTATTTTCAAAGAAAATTTGCCAATAAGTATGGACTTTATTAGCTAACAAACCACTAATAATTTTTTCTTGTATAAAGACACCAATACAACCCTTAATAAGTGCAGGGGTAGCGTCCGGTGGTGAAATGTTGAAAATTTCCATCAAGAGGGCCAAGTAACATTACAATTGTGTCTTTTGTAGAAATTACGTAGTTTCTCCAACATACTCGACTTAGATGTAAGAATGAATGAAAAATTTCAACCGTCATTTTTTTGGTACTTTTATTTAATTTACATAGTAACAATTAAGCCCTTATTTGTTAACTTTGGCTTTACTTCAGTATATTAGTTTTGTTGTTGTTGTTAATAGTTGTGTGTTTAGTAATTTTATCTTGTTTTTATTTAAAAGACATTAAAATGTTTAATGTTAATGTTTTCTGACGATTGCCATGCATTGTAAAATGGTGTGCAATAAAAGATTTACTTATTTATAAAGGACTAGTTATACATACATGGTTCCAAAAATGTTCTTAAATTTTGAATGACTCAAAACATTCAAACTTTCGATGGCATACGTTACTTAGGTATACTGATGTATAATTTTGTCGAGATCGAGGTCAAAGTTTCAAATGATTACAGCTGTGACCTTTAATAGTTTCCGATGCTTTGCAAAACGTGTTTTGTTAGGATAAATTTCTAATTTGCGCTGCTTTAAGAAACGTTTCATAAGGATTTATTTCTTAAATTTGAGCACAACTTCATTAAACAGAAAATAATACATGTAATATTTAACTCGAAAACCACTCCTCACTAATCTTCGTAACTTCCCGCTTCAAGAAGAACTACCTCACGACTCACCTATGACTTGCACATTACAATGACACAACCAGCTGACCGCTTCCATATCTCAGCTTGTTATCATTATCTCAAGCCACCGTCCATTACTGATAATGCAGGAACTGTGAAGAATGTGTTTACTCAACAGCTGATTACCTGTTGTGCTGAGGATGCAAGCGCTCGACCAAAGATTACGTTATGGTAAGTAGATTGCGCGTTGATGCCACATGGTGGAGGCAGCGAAATGAAAATAGTTCGGCAGCCCGAGCATAGATAGCGCTGTCATCTCTTGCCGTTTTTCTCCCCCCTTCGGTTCCGCATGCTAGGTTTTGTTCTTTGTCGATGACTTAAATGTCACCAAATCGTGGTATTTTCAACAAACGAACTTGCGTGTGCGTCAGTGGCTCTACTTGGGACTTTAAAGACTTCGCAGCGCGATCTGTGCTTGGTCTGCCACAAGTATGTTGATTTTCTTGCCTCAACCACGTGGTATAAATGCGCAATCTACTTTTTAATACGTTATCTTTGACTCAATCTAGGCTACTATCTCGTTCCAATGTTTTACTATGATGTTCCATGGCATTTTAAGACTTCTTAACCATTCTAGGTAGTTTGATTCAAAACTGATTGATTATTTAAATAGTAATGACGTTTTAGACGCTGTTGAACTAATTTCATCAAACTTTGTTTGTTACCTTAGATATGGTTTGCAAATAACGGTGCTCACAGTGGTTTAAAGTGGCGGATCCATAGCGGATTGGTATCGCGCGCGACTTCGATTAGCAGTCGATTCCCGCAGTCACCACTAATAATAATTTCTGAGACTATGTGGTAATGCTAGGTAAAGGTCGAGGTTGAGCGGTAGAGAGGACCTTGTAATCCCAACTTTTCCTCGTTTAACAAGACAAACGTAACCTTTTTGAAGTGTAGAGAACAGATAAGCTCATTTTCGTTGATAGGATTGTTATTAACAGATCCATCTGTCTATCACAATGGTTGCTCTTCGTTGCGTATGACCACGTTCAATTTTTATTATCATGTTAAACATTTTGATAACTACATCAAACTAGCCCTTGGGTATATATAATTTCTTCTTAAGTTGTAGTAGTTGTTAAAGTGTATATTTATCATATTTTATTCATAAAATAATTTAAAATTATATGTTTTGCATGGAACTTGCGATAAAGCCATTGCCTTTAAAAGGCCTCGTCCAAAAAAAAATTTTAATATTGATGGTTTAGGTTGAGTGGTAGAGAGGACTTTGTAGACCTAACTTCGCGTCGTTAAACAAGACAATCTTTACCTTTTTAAGTGTTTATTAAAATAGCTATTATATGTATAAAGGGTGCGGTTTGGGGATTTTGTTTATTATGAATGAATAACATTTACTTAACATCCAAAGCAGCTCTTTGAAAGTAGGCGAACATGATAAATTGAGATTATTTTGACATTTTAACAGCTCGTCCACGGGAAGTCAAAACGTCCTATCAGGTACTACTGTTCAGCCTAGACCTTTCCCTATCCAGGTCAGTAGCAGAGTAGCACCCACTATATCACTCGACAAGCTGACGGCTAGCTAATAATCATTAGGTAAGAAATACTCATCCCCTCATTTTCTTTACTTCACGGGGAATCCAGAGAGTAAAGTTTACGTTTTAATTGTTCGCGTTGGAACCGTACTAATAAATCAAAGGTTTAGTTCACCAATTGTCTCAGATGAACAAGCTGTCCCTTGTTAATGGTTAGCCTCAGTACCGCGACAATACCTGATGTTAGGGCTACAAGATCCCAAAATACGCAGATACTTTAAAAGCTTAGTATGAGTATTTACAAAGACAATGTTATGGTAGATGCCGCATGGCTAAAGCAGAAAACTCATCATGGTTCGGCAGCCCACGGACAGAATGCGCTGCAAACGCTCCCGCGTTTCTCCCCTCGGCTCCACATGCTCGAGTTAGTCCGATGTCGGTTACCAAATCGCTCGATTTCCGAGAACAACCTAAACTCGTGAATGCGTCAGTGGCAGCGCATTCTGTGCATGGGCTGCCTCAACTGTGTTGAGTTTCCTACTCAGCCGTGTGACATATATGCGCTTTCTGCCTACTGTAACGTTGTCTTTGGTATTACGCTCATCATACAAGACAAGACAATTATTAATTTTACCTACCTATCTTACAATATGTTGAAAACAAGGAAGTTTACACTTTTTAAAGTAGATTTGTAGGAAATTCTTTGCTTTGAGTGTTTTGATGGATAATGAGATGTAGTCTTGTTACAAACTAGGGCCGACTGTTCGCCAGATTGGGTCATTAATTATTAACCCAACGACCAATGGAATGGACCAATGGCTTAACGTGACTTCCGAACCACCCAGGGAGTGGACATCGTGAAAAGTTATCCGAACCCGGGCCGATTTGGTGCGAAGCACGCACTATGATACTTGCCAAAATCGGGTTCTATACAAGCAGAAAGTCTTTTCTAATTAAAAAATATCATGCTTATATTTAAATAATAATAATAAACCGTAGGATTAAATAT
This sequence comes from Matsumurasca onukii, assembly GCA_018831715.1. Taxonomy (NCBI): domain Eukaryota; kingdom Metazoa; phylum Arthropoda; class Insecta; order Hemiptera; family Cicadellidae; genus Matsumurasca; species Matsumurasca onukii. The sequence goes on along the minus strand of CM032058.1, from coordinate 7,627,736 downwards.
TCATAGACAGACACGGGTTTTATTGAAGCGGAGAGCAAAGTTAGCAGTAACAGACTCGTGCAACAAATTACGCAAGTTCCCAACTCCAATTATTTGTTGCTAACTGGGGAAAGAATAATTTTATCATTGGCCAAGTTTGATTAAAGGTATGAATTTTTTACACTGTTTCGAGGGAATATTCAAGACGCATGAATAGACGTAGCTTGTTCGAAAGGCATCACAATTGAACACTTGGCCTAATTACGGAGGGAGTTCTTCCGAGTTTGAAATATTTTTACGGACGTTTTCTATAGTTTTTGAGTGAGTAAAAAGAACGTTTCGGGATCTGGAATCTGATACCGTCTTCAGGTGAAAAGTAACTTAAAACGTAACACACAACTTTAGAAAATGGGCTAGCCTAAATGTTATCAGCGCAAGCTGACCAGTCACCCATCACCAAAAGGTATTTACTTTTATTCCTTCTCAAACCTTTTTGATTTGAAAACGACTAGCCTAGACAACAATACAACGTGCACGAACACTAAAAAAATTAATAAAGATACAGATAGAGAAACTATGCCATCTTTGAACATTGTTAAACTCAATCGTATCGTTTTTCTTATGTATTATTCAATACTATTATTTATTATGTATCACTATGATGTATGTATTGGTTGTTTGACCGTTGGAAGAATAAAATAAAATATGCACGACCACGGCCAGTGACAACTGTCCACTGACTCCGCCAGACCACAGTATTGGCTGGCTAGGAGCAGCGGACGACTAACCACAGCCGTGAATACTTCAACAGGTTTTCATCATTCACTGTGCAGGGAATTTTCTAAAGTATTGCAGTAGTTTTAGTCCTTTGTTAGAAAACCCTGATTCATTCATCAAAACTCTAAAGAGTTCTAAGGGTGTTTCTCTGTTGCAGTTGGTTAGTCTGGTTCACGGCTGTGATTGGTTATCCGCTGCTCTATGCCAGCCAATGCTGTCTTTGGCCGTGGACACGCTTAATTTCTCTTTTTGACTTTTTAATTAAAAAATAAAAATGTGTGTGCATGTTGTCCAGATTAGGTGTTATCAAATCAAATAAGTTTAAGGGTGGGGAAATTAATGTCTTTTGGTAGTGGGTGACTACTCTTAGCTCATTTCCTAATTTTTGTGTTATGTTTTCACCTGAAGACCTAAATTTTGGTTTAATTTACCTGACCCCATGTTAATCTAAGGACAGGAACAGTTGGTTGGGAACCAATTCGGCACTGACCCAAATTAACCCGTGTTTCGCACGTCATGGTAACCAATTCGGTAACTCCCCTCGGCGGGATGCTCTGAGTCACTTTACTACTTGTAATTGTAGGCCATTACCCTCACTTTGAACAATGGTCTTGGCAAAAAGCTCGCCTCTCTTTCCAGACTTGGGTTTATTTCCCCCTTCTCCCACTGGTTTGATAATTAAGATACCATTTTTGGGTCGGATTGTTATGACCGAGTATATAACCTAATTTCTATGTAACGTGGGAAATTGTATCTCAACTATATAGGATGGTTAAAAACTCCCACACGGTGAAGATGTTTCTTAGACTAAAATTAATGAAATCTGGTTTCCATTTTAATTTCTTTGTTAATTACAACACCACTCATCGAATCCAAATAGAAAACTTAACTCTTTGGCTATCGCGGCCGGTGTCACTATACTCTTCCGGTTCACACCGCGTCCAAACTTCATAATTAGATTGAGATATTTCGGCCTCGCGGTGGAGTACCATCTTCAGTCACTGATTGGCTGAAACTGGCCAACCACTTGTATGTTTCAGCTAACCAGTGACTGAAGATGGTACGCTACAGTGAGGCCAAAATATCTCAATCTAACTATGAATTTTGGACGCGGTGTGAACCAAAAAGAAAAGTTTAGCATGTTGTGAAAATTTAAACATAAAACTATTTTAGTTGACACCATTTCAGTTTACCCGAATGGCTGATGAACCCCTTTGGCCGTGCTTTGTCCTCAATTATAAACGCTTAAAACGTTCCAGTGACGTATGTTGTTAGATGTTTATTCTCACCAAGTTTTGACTAAGTTTCCCTCCTTTAGCTTGCTTGTTACTTCTTGTTACACCGTCAGCAAGACACATATACCTGACATGTTTCATGTTTGTTCGTACACAACTTCAACATCAACATGCATCTGCTACTGAGAAGCTAACGACTGTTGATGCCAAGACACAAATCTTGGTTATTTTAACATCAAATTACATACTTTATTTTAATTTGGCAAGGTTGGTATTTGGTAAACGTACATGAGTGTCTGTTATTTTTCGATAGTTGATATTGGTTACTAAACAATACACTTACGAGTACAGGTTCAAACAAGGTCACGTTTTAGTCCCTATTTTCACGAAATTTGGAACAAATATTGTTTCAAATCTCCAGGTTAAGTTCGTTAACCAGCTATATCGGATCATCATTCTGTTTCAAAATGGGGGCAATGAAAAGTTTTGTTTTCTATATAAAATAAATGAACACAACGTTCCCCCGGTATAATAGGGCTTTGCCTTCTTAATTGACCAACACGAATCCCGTTGCTCTAGAACCTACAGTTTTAAAATTATTTTTATTTAATTATCAGGCAAAGTTTCTTCACGTTGACATTCAGAGCACTGGGCAGAAATTTAATTGATCCAGAAAATAAACCACTTTCTTATTTCAAAACAATTATAAACGTCAACAGCTGCTGATTGTTAAATATAAAGTGTGAATTACAAAATAAATGAATTTTAATTCAAGATTTCAAGCCAAACCATAGAGTAAGTAAGGCAAATATTAAAAGAAAAAAAAACGAAAAACGGTTATGGCTACGTGTTGGCTATGTTTAATAACGAGCAATTTCGCAGTAGAATAACATATGTTTTCCTGCGTGTGCTCCGGGCCTGCTCCGCTGACCTTTGTCCAAATCATCGTTTTGTTTCTTGCGTCATCGACGTTTCGGTCAAGTCCACCTTGCCCTCTTCAGAGCCACGCCGGGCTGACCCATTTACGCACCGGTGTAAACGTGCGCTCTCGAGTCGTCAAATAAATCTCGAAATATTTTATTAGTTGCTTACTATTCAAGATCGTGGAAGTGGGGTTTTACAGCACCTGTTATACCGAACTTTGGCAGTATGATGCAATGTGCAAACCTGGTGACATTTTAATTTAATTGGAAAACCGGACTCTAAGACTATGAATTTTAAATCTAGCCCATTATAATTCTTACTAACTTGTTCTAAAATATATATTTATACAATCTTGAAATGTTTTAAAACCCATTTGTTTTATTTTGAATTTGAACACTGCAAATCGTATGACCTGTTTAAAATTACCCCCTCACAAAACATCATTTTTGAAAAACAAATAGTTTAATAACTTTAATGTCACACAATTGTTTCAACGTGTTTTGTTTGGTTTTTATTTGTTTTTGTGGTTTTGCCTCCGTTATGCTTATACAATTAATTTTATTCGCAACAAAACTTTATTTATTGAAAGAAAAAATAAGTATATATTTGTCAATATTTTGATAGATCTTTTATACGACAAATAGCTAATTTATTACTAAAGAAATTTGCTGAGTAAATGTTTGGACCGAACCGGGACTTGAACCCGGGTGATTATGCTGACCACTACACCATCCGGCCCACCCATGAAGGCGTAAATAGTTGGGCCGTTTGGTGTAGTGGTCAGCATAGTCACCCGGCAAGTGAAAGACCCGGGTTCAAGTCCCGGTTCGGTCCAAACATTTTCTCAGCAAATTTCTTTAGTAGTAAATATTTTGAACATAAAAGTAGAAACTCACCAATGTTTCCCCAGAATATTCAGTAAACATTGGACGATTGTTTGGCAATTTCGAAATCCGCTGTGAATCCCTGTTGACAGGACGGGCTGATTATGCAGAGTTAGATTAGTTGGCTTCATTTACATGTTAATCACCATGTTCACATGTTCAGGCTAAATGACAACCCTCGCCCATTATACACCAAACACGTGCTATACTGGGCCAAGCACTTCATCACAGACACTTCAAATTGAAAAAAGGTAAAGTTTGTCTTGTTTAACGAGGCGAAATTAGGACTACAAAGTCCTCTCTACCACTCAACCTCGACCTTTACCTAGCGTCACCGTATTAGTCACATTACAAATGTAAGTGGTGACTGCGGGGGTCGAACCCGCGCCACCGGAGTGACGAGCTCCGGAGTAGCGTGCGATGCCAATCCGCCACGGATCCGCTAATTGACGTTCTGTCTTTAAAATTCAATATTGAGACAAAATATGCAAAAGACCAGGTGACATGCAGGTGCTAAATGCTAAAACTCGCTGGTGTGAGGGAAAAGCATTTTTATTGGGTTCGTTGCCACGCTTACAGCTTCGTTTCGGCCTTTGCTCTAGCGTGTTGTGCTTAATCACCACAGGCATTACAGGGCTGTTTGCTGCGCTCACATTCTCGCCTCGGTCTTCTGCCTCAGATTAACGTGGTATTTTACTCCAAAACATCACTAAATCACTATTTGAGATGCCGACCACTCTCATGAGGGTATTTTAAGGCAAATATGTGGTGAAGGATGAGTGTGATGAGTTATGAGGTGTAGTCTTGTTACAAACTAAGGCCGACTCTTCCTTAAAATGGGTCATTAATTAATAGCCGAATGACCGATGGAAATACAAGGACCAATGGCTTAACGTGACTTCCGAACCACGCAGGTGATGGTCTGATATGTCTTAACGATGGTGGAAGTTGATGCGGGTATCATCAGTTGATCACTGAAACTATCTGAGCCGCTTTAGAACTATATCATCCTCAAAACCTGGCCTCCATTAAGCTGGATTACAGGACCACGCCACGAGTCCCATCATACAGTATCATAAAAGTAAACAAATTTAAAATTCCATTAAAATCGGATTACTAATTATTTTGTTGTTACAACTGAAAATAGCTTTTTAGCTGTTGTTTTGAAACTACCGGACGAATTTTAGTTTTTAGCATATTTATAAACTACATCAAATAACATCAAGTGCTTCAAAAATCTTGATTTATTACCAACTTTAATAAAAACATTCTACATTAATCTTGGATTCAATAAAAATCAAGATAGCCATAAATTTGATTTTACAATAAATAATAGTTCCCTTCAAGAAACTGACTGCGTCAAATTCTTGGGTCTATACATAGATAAAAAACTGTCATGGGATCAACACATAGACTTAGTTTGTAATAAAGTGTCTAAGGGCTTATTTTTACTAAGGAGGCTGTCATTTTATTGTACTCAAGATGTTTTATATTTAGCATATTATGACATAATTCATCCTCATATTTCTTATGGTATCCCTTTTTGGGGAAACTGCGCTGAAACACAAACCCAAAGAAGTTTTGTATTGCAAAAAACGGCAATGAGAATATCATTTCATCTCAAATATCGTGATTCCTGCAAGGAATCATTTAAAACTTTTATCAATTTTACCTTTACCGTCTCAATACATTTTAGACACGGTATTGTTCTTCGTCTACAAAATTTCCTTTTACCAGCAACCAAATTCTACATACAATATTAGAAACCAATCAATTAGGCCAAATTATCACATACTCCATATATATGATAAGCTTCCTATCGAAGGCGGCCGAAAATTATACAATAAATTACCTGACAATATAAAGAACTGTGATGTAGGTACATTCAAAAATAACCTTAAAACATATTTAATTTAACAATCATTTTATAGCGTACAGAAACTTTTGGATAGCTAATTGAAAATTATTAAAACTACACTTCCTTTGATCTAGGTTTTATTCAAAAATGGTTTTGTCTTTATTGTGTCGTTTAACTTTTCTTTTCTTGGCATAGAAACAATGTTATATTGTACCATTGTGACAATTAATGCATTGTATTGTAAAAAAATGTTCGTTTTAATATTTTATTAAATTCGGATTAAATTTATTAATTTTTAGATTGTTTTTGAAAACTACCCCAAAAGGTAACTACCCCAGGGTTCCGTGTTATTCCGATTATGTTGGCTAACGAAGTTGACCGAGATATTTGGAAATTTGTACCAAATTGTATGAAAGAAAAAACTATCCTCACCCCATGGAACTAATATTAGTCTAGGGCTCTTTGCGGTTGAAAATAGGGATGGCGAACCGGTCTTGTAGGTATAAAACACATAAATATCAGTTTTCTTGGCTGCTAGAGTTAGTGAACGGGTGGTCTGTACACCCTGTATAGTGAGTCATGCTACGAGGCACAGGTGTGTATAAACACCTTTTTTGTTTCAGCCTTGGCATTCTTCTCTTATGGACACAAACGCCGGCGTCCGCTTTTTCTTCGGAGACGCGCTTCAGCTTTTTCCAGCCACACGTTTTTATAGACAATCGTGATTATACGAGTCATTAAAGCTACTTTTTAGAGTTGGTAATCAGTAAGTTTATACAGTTCAGGGTTAAAGTGAAATAAGTCCTGAAAGTAAATAATAAAGCCAGGCCGACACGAAGCTAAGCGCCATAGCGCCTCTGGTTCACTCATGTGAAACCAATTTCCTTTGAAATTTGTTGCTCTATTTCGGCCTTCGACCTCAGACTTACGGGGTTTTCCTGGAGGTTTTACTACATATGATGAAAGAACAACACATTTTATATTTGACTACTTATTTCGCTGTTGAAGTGAAAAATACGTTTTTGGCCGCCTTTTGAAACCACTTAATGGATTTATAGCGTTTAGTGTATTGATGTATAATAATAACAAAATACATTACTAACGAAATGTGAAGACAAAAAGGTTTGGACCGGACCGGGACTTGAATCCGGGTGTCCCGCTTGCCGGGCGGTTATGCTGACCATTACACCATCCGGCCCAACTATGTCTGCCTTCAAATTTAGGGAGACCCGGGTTCAAGTCACGGTTCGGTCCAATCTTGTTTGTCTTCAAATTTCTTTAGTAATAAATTAGCTATTTAGCGTTTATACAAATTAAGATCAATAACAAAATACATAACTATTTCTTATTTCACAAAACCTGACATAATTTACGGTTTTAGATTATTAAACCCCTTTTTTGTGTGAAAAATCCTCACCAAAAGGGGGGCTCCAGTAGTCCGTGCTGGTTAACGCTCAACCAAGATATTCACAAAAGAACATTTGTACGAAATTTGCAGAAAATTGGACAAAAAATGACTTGTAGATATGATACACATAATATACGAGTACATATGTAATACAGTTTTGAAAAAATGATCAAAATGTGTTCTGGGGGTCAGGATCAGTGCTCATTTCATGGTCCCGGGCTTAGGTCTTACCATGCTGACGCCATGCAATTTCATTTTTCTAAAGGAAAATCGATAATAAAGAATTGTAAGTTCATTAGGAACGATTTTTGACTTGAGCGCAATAATGAGACCAGCTATGGACATTTGAGTATTGTCGATTTATTACTGCGCAGTATCCACTGTTAAACATTATTGAGTGAGGAGTCTCAAAAATTACTCTTTTCTTTACACGACGAAAACAAAATGGCCGACCAATACTGAGCACTTTTACATTAAAAATTTGCTTAAATTTTAATGAACAAAAGTTATAGTATCAATAATTTATAGTTACGTTTTAAACAAACGATTTGGTAAATATCAAATATCCCTTCGGCATTTCATGTCAGGCTATATTTAGAGTGTAATTGAATATAGTATTCGAGTACGTCAGATGTGAGGGTGTCTACAGATTACAGACAACAGACACGAGACACGAGACACGAGACACGAGGTGTAATGTATTCAATTAGTTCTCCAAGTCTAACGTTTCATGCGCACTCCCCTACCTGCGGTGAATAAGCTTAGACTCCTGTACTGGTAGTGAGTGAGTGGGTTGAATTCATTTGTCATTTCATGATATATACAATTATATTATATTGAGTTGAAAAAGGCACAGCCGAAATATACTTGTCCTTTTAAGCATTTTAAACGTTTTGTTTTTATCTTAAAGTCGAACGACAGTTTTATGTTTTAATATATATATATATATTAAGTAAGAATTATTGTGGTTTATCAATTATATAACAGGTTCCTCTAATAAAATAAATAACCACCAAATTCTTCAAATTTTAAAGATCTTACATTGTCGTATTTTTACCTATTTCAGAATATTGTTCTATTAATGAATTTCCCCTGGAAAATGAAATATTTATGGTACGATACAGACCCGATCTCCACCTTTCTAACAAATGCTAATCGGCCAAGCAAAAGTTAAAACATGAATATGTATCTTGAAATTTGCGTTCAACAAATAACAACAAATCTTACAGTTAGCGGATCCGTGGCGGATTGTATCGCGCGACTCCGGAGCTCATCACTCCGGTGGCGCGGGTTCGATCCCCGCAGTCACCACTTACAATTTGTAATGTGACTATACGGTGATGCTAGGTAAAGTCGAGGTTGAGTGGTAGAGAGGACTTTGTAGTCCTAACTTCGCCTCGTAAAACAAGACAAACTTTACCTTTTGTTTACATCGCCAAAACCTTTTAATAGATACCTCAACTTAGGACGTGCTCATTTTGCCTACCTACATATTATTCTCAATACTGAATCCTATATGTACGATTATCAAAATACCGTACTTTAGGTGACTATGTTTGACCAGCTTAAGTAAAGATGCGGTGCAAAATCATGATTTAATGTAAACACATAATTACATCAATCCATGACAACAGTAAACAATCCATGCAACCAAATAAACACATATGTTTTACGTAAACTGCAACTATGAAATTGAAATTAAATAGTTTCTAACATGTACGATTCCATTAATTTATTCCTACGTCATTATGTGTATTGCATCACAGCACGACACAGGCTTACGCAGTGCCCGCGCTAGATCTTGATGATGATGCACACTGCGCGCGCATTCCTTGTACGCGCGCCGTGTCAAGAGGTGAGGGTCAACAGTAGGTCTACTTACTCACCAGGGGTCGAGGTGACGCTTCTATACGCGTAATTCATTTTGAGAACAATTTACGTGTAAGTCTCAAAAATTTGTTTTGTTGATTGAAACTGTATCCTTTATTGCGGACTTTAAATCGTTGGTTAACTTGAAGAACACGACGTTTCGAGGTTGTAATCTCATCTCGTCTTCAGGTGCAATGTAACCTAAACATAACACAAAACTAAATAATTATTCATTTTAAAAGTTTCATATAATTTAATTTTAAGAGCGCTGCCGTTCAAGGTATTATCAGTTGTTGTTTAGCGTAAGCTTTTCAAGCTAAACAACGGGCTTTGAACTGATGCGGACTAAATGTACAAACAACCGTTCGCAAGGCTTTACGCCTTCCCGTGTTTCATGTTCCAAAAATTATTTACATTAATAAACATGATGTATCTAGAAACTGAAAGGGTTTTCCGATACGTGCATATAACCCGATTTCTTGTAAGTGGTTTAATAGTTTCACAAATAAACTTTGAATTTGACCAAGTTTTAGTGCTTTTCAACTCTATTTTGTTCCCTTAATACGGGTACCTTCGAAAATACGCTCTATTTGCGTGTAGGTAAGCATCTTAGCTTTGAAACCAATGTAAATATACTAAATTTTAACCTATATAGTGTTGGCGTATTTAGGATTATTGCAGACCCTTGCATCGCCCAGCTAAGGCGCACTCTTAAGTAATCAGCGTAAGCTGACCAGTCAAATACAACCAAGCAACATGTGTGATTGTTAACATGTTTTTAATCCATAGAAATAAAATTTTAAAAACCGTATAACATAAAAAACGTTAGTCGAGTAATACGCCCACGAACAGTGACAGCTGCCAAACATCTATTTGATGCTGAAAGTTATGATTATCCCTTAGAACAAAGTTGTCAGTCAGCTTGCAATGATTACTTTAGGCTGACATACTAATACCATGCGTGGGAATAAAAATAATTTATTTCCACTGATTTGGGTTACAGAAATAGTTATGTTAAAAATAAGAATTAAAATTATTATAATATAAATAGAAAATATCTACGTTATTGAATTCTATGATGATTTGATAGTCTGAAAATTCTTCGTTTAGAAAAAAAGGATGTTCTAGCAACCAAACGTACAGTTTGATTTTAAATTTATTAAAGCTAATTCTCTTAGGATCTAGTGATGAAAGGTACCATATTTGTAATGATTCGTTTCACTTGATCATAAAATTATAACAATACCAAAGTATGTAAAATACGTTTGATTTGTGAACAATACTTCTGTAGATTACACTGATTTTGATGAAAACTCGAAAGGAGACTGATGTATATTGCAGCTTTTAACTGTGTTATCGTCGAAAACCTACAAAATAAGATGTCTTTAAATTTCTAACTTATTAGTAAATACTGTACTATAGTAAATCCGTGGCAGTTAGGTACCTCGTGCGACTCCGAAGCTTATTACTTCGGTTGCTCAGGTTCGATTTCCGCAACCACCAATTACAGTTTGAACGGTGACGCTAGGTAAAGGTCGAGGTTGAGTGGTGGGGACTTCGTAGTCCTAACGTCTTGTTAAACAAGACAAACTTTACCTTTTCAACTTTTTGATCACCGTAAATGCCTGAATTTATTAGAACTGATAAATGCACAGCATACAACCACGGCTTGCCCACAAATTTGAAGGAAGTTTAAACAACAAACCGTTTATTAATGTTTTAATTTTAGTTTAAAACCAATTTAACATAATTTAAATCTTGAAGATCCTTTTAATAATCGTATGAAGTTTTATAAAAATAAACTTACATGTGGTAAGGAGAAATTATTAAAATTACTTTTCAAGTTCAAAACTTGGGCGTAAGACTTTTAAAGCTAATTTGTTTCCCCTGACAGACTTTTTTGCAAAACAGAAACTACACAACAAACTTGGCGACAAACTACACTGGTGAAACTAATTAAAACCCTCGATCTATTTTCGTAAGTTTCTTGCTAATCCACAAATCTTGAGGTTAAAATATTATTGCGGCTTTTCATTGTTAAGAGTGTGTTGTAGTGGCTGTGACCTTGAATTTCGCCCCATAAGAGCAATGTAAAAACATGCATTTTCTTGGGACACTTTGCATCCTACAGTTTTCATGATTTACCGTGCAGATAATTTTCTCAAGTTTTGTTGTAGTTTTTGCTGGGCAAATCAAATCTGCTTTATTGATTAAATATCTAAATAGTTACCTCTCTATGGGCTTTGCATATATGGGTATATCTTTGTGTTCTCTGTTACTGTTGGTCAGTTTGATTCACGGCTGTGATTGGTCGTCCGCTGCTTCAAGCCAGATAATGCGGCTGTCTGGTGGCTGGCCAGGCAGCCATTAGGTGGGCAGCTGTCACTGGCCGTGGATGTGCTTGATTTCTCTGTTTTGCCTTTTTATATATTTTTTAAATTTGTTGTGCATGTTTTATTGTTGCCTAGTCTAGTTGTTATCAAATCAGTTTACAAAGAACTTTAATGTAATTTTGTGGTGGGTGACTGGTCAGCTTGCGCTGATTACTTTTAGGCTAGCTTTCTTCCTAATTGCGTTATGACTTACTTTACACCTGAAGACGGGATCAGATCCCAGATTCTGAAACGTCGTGTTCTTTTTGTTCACTCAAACACGATGGAGAACGTAATAATATTTAAACCTCACAAGATTCACCGGTGGAAATACTGGATTATGCTTTATGTGAGTTTAAGGTTAAAGCGTATAAATTAACACGGGACAAAGTAGAATTCCATGTTTTCACAGCGCAGGTTACAAAGTAGTATGAGAGCTGAGCCAATGTGTTTAACTTTAGTTGGAGAGCAAAGTAAATAGTAAACAACCAGCTCTCATCAAATCCCAGCGCAAAGACAAGCCACACAGCTAAATACGTAGTTCGTAAAGTTGTTTTTGTTATTTCACTGTAAAAACAGCTGTTTTGGCATGTTACGTTGATCTAAAGTTGCAATTTTATTCCAAAGAACATAATGGTTTGTTTTGACGATCTTTTACTCCCCAAAAGATAAAGGATAGTTGTGCCGGAAAATAGCGGTAATTTCCTACAAGAAAACCATAGCTTGAAGAATAAAACCTAACCCATTAAGTTACACTCATTGTTTACTTAGAATATTTAAAAATATTAAAAATCTAACTGAAATGTATTCTTTAATGTTTTGCAATATGACAAAATCACTCCGCCCTAAAGTGTTTTTTGATCCTCGGCGTTAAACTTAAGCTCTCAGCAAAAAGCTTCTCTTAGGATCTAGTGATGAAGTGTACCATATTTGTAATGATTCGTTTCACTTGATCATAAAATTATAACAATATCAAAGTATGTAAAAGACGTTTGATTTGTGAACAAAATACTTCTGTAGATTACACTATTTTGATGAAAACTCGAAAGGAGACTGATGTATATAGCAGCTTTTTTTAACTGTGTTATCGTCGAAAACCTACAAAATAAGATGCCTTTAAATTTCTAACTTATTAGTAAATACTGCACTATAGTAAATCCGTGGCAGTTAGGTATCTCGTGCGACTCCGAAGCTCATTACTCCGGTTGCTCAGGTTCGATTTCCGCAGCCACCAATTACAATTTGAACAGTTACGCTAGGTAAAGGTCGAGGTTGAGTGGTAGAGAGGACTTCGTAGTCCTAACTTCGTCTTGTTAAACAAGACAAAATTTACCCTTTCAACTTTTAGATCACTGTAAACGCCTGAATTTATTAGAAATGATAAAAGCACGACATACAAACACGGCGTGTTGCCTCAACAAATTTGAAGGAAGAGTTTAAACAACAAACCGTTTATTAATGTTTTAGTTTAAAACCAATTTAACATATATAAAATCTTGAAAACTCTTTTTAATAATCGTATTAAGTTTTATATAAAATAAACTTACATGTGGTAAGGAGAAATTATTAAAATTACTTTTCAAGTTCAAAACTTGGGCGTAAGACTTTTAAAGCTAATTTGTTTCCCCTGACAGACTTTTTTGCAAAACAGAAACTACACACAACAAACTTGGCGACAAACTACACTGGTGAAACTAATTAAAACCCTCATCTATTTTCGTAAGTGTCTTGCTAATCCACAAATCTTGAGGTTAAAATATTATTACGGGGCTTTTCATTGTTAAGAGTGTGTTGTAGTGGCTGTGACCTTGAATTTCGCCCCATAAGAGCAATGTAAAAACATGCATTTTCTTGGGACACTTTTCATTCTACAGTTTTCATCGGATTTTCATGAAATAAACTTTGTTTGAATGTGTATTAAATGTTTTAGTGGCTCCCAAAACCAAATTTTTCTTTTAATTCATAAGACCGCGACATGATTCTAAAAATTGACAACATTTCCTATTTAAATTTTTTGCTTTTACTATGGATCTAAGAGAATTTTCAATAATGGAGCCAGCGGAGCCACTGAAGAACATTGTTATCTTTCTAATGAAACCTTTTTAAAAAATCGGATGAAAATTGTAAACGTGAGGTGTTTCGAAAATGCTTGTTATTGTTTATATGGACAAAAAAAATCGCAATAGACAGGTAGTGTGCCCTCTTAATGAGTGAACAAAAGTTAGACGACGTTTCGGGATCTGGAATCTGACCCCGTCTTCAGGTAAAAAATATTCTTAAACGTAACTTTGTTTTTTTTCACCACAAATCTTACATGTACTATATTTTCTAACCAATATTTTTACAGATAAATAACAATTTTCCTCAACATCTACGCGTGGTACCAAATTAACACAGATATTTAATTAATTTAACAAAACCCAATTATCCTAATTAACTAAAATGTGTAAGCAACAAAAGAGTCGACATGGAGAGAGTCTGCGTCTGACACCAATCAAAATCGTTATTAAGGGTCAAAACCACGCTGTCCACTTCACCGAGGTCTGAAGAGTTTTGTGAAACGTTTTATAAAACCATCGTGACGTGTTGTGAAAGCCTTTATACAACAGGGTGTTTTACCCAATTTTAAACTATGGTAAATTATTCTTTACGACTAATACATACGGTTTATAAGTTTGTATGATTTTTTTCTTCATTGCGACATCTATCAGCTGGTATGTACTGTTGTAGTTGTATTTGATTTCCTAATTTGATGTAATTCAGGGGCGTAGCCGGGGGGATATCGAGATGTATCCCCCCACCGAAACTTTCAGGAGAAAACAGAACAATTTTACACGAATCTCTTTTTACAACATGCACATTACACAAGTAGTTTGTCATTAAGTGTTTACCAAAACGTACCTATTGTGTCTATAAGTAAGTAGAATTAAATGAGTCACTACCCTGTCGAGTGATTGACAGGACGCGCGGGAGCGACTGAGCGTGTCAGAGAACTATGGTGTTGTTTATTAGCTTTTCCAAATCGTTTCCTTTAGTTAATATTTTCTGGCTTAACTATGAACTACTACTGAATTTGGTTATTGAAATGAACCTTATGCTAGCTGAAAACATGTTAGAAAAAATAAACATCTAAGGAGGGGTTCCTAATTGATATAGCCTAAGAATTTCATCAATTCTAGAAAACAGTTTCCCCACTAATGAAGAATAAATTTTTGTTTTAACATTTTGGTATGTTTTCATACATTAAGGTCTTAAATATTTCAAAAGGTCTTAAATCTTAAAAGATCTGAAAATCATAGAAAAGTACAGTTAAAAAATGAGTTTTGCATTTATAATTTCAAACAATTTTTCCGGGGAGGGCCCTCTAACCCCGCCTGGTAAATATGGGGTATGACTCCCAGTCCCCCCAAAAGCATTCTTGGCTATCCACTGATGTAATTGTTATATAAACACAACGATGGGTTTTCACAACGATGAAGAGTGTTAATGGTTGAAGAATGCTTAAGAGCAAGATATTTTTTTTGTCAAAAGGCGTTTAGAATCAGGTTTGCAGGCCTTGCTTAGGCCTTCGGTCTCAGATTTATGGTTCTTTAGTCGTACCAAATATCAAGAAAGAAAATCACATTGTAAATTTCAATAAAACCGGACCACTTATTCCGCTGATATAGTGAAAATAACTTTTTGGCCGCCATTTTGAAACGAATTAATGGATTTTCAAATCCTTTGGTATATTAACGTATCACAACGAAATACATATTTATTTTAAATTTAATCAAAATGGTACGAAATGTACTATTTTATGATCATTAAACCTCCTTAATTGGTGAAAATTCCTTCCCCCCCACCCGAAAGGATACTTCTGGTAGCCCGATTTTTCTGGCTTATGAACTTGACCGAGATATTTACAAAAGGAAAATTTGTACCACAATTCATGAAAATCGGACAAAACGTGCGACCTGTAGAAAGTACACACACATATATATACATATGAATAGGCATTATGCGTAGAAGGTTTAGAAACAATGCTCAAAACGTGTTCTGGAGGGTCAGAACACATTTCTTAGTCCTTACCAAGAGAGTGGCATGAATATATATTTTTCAAAAGGAAATTTGATGAAAATATTATTTTCCTAAACACGTAAACATTTTATTTTTAGTAAATTTAAGCTCCAAAATTATTTTATTAACAATATTATTATACATATTGTAATGAACGGAACAAAGCTTCTACAAGGGAGTATTGGATGTGTGGGAGTACGTTTCTATGTGAATGATAAGCCTTATCACTAGCATCAAGTTAATTAAATGTTTCTGTTTGAAGCTATTCTCATTCCGAGGTTTGCCTCAGGTTGCTGCTACTTCTGTGTTCTGACTTCTAATGCCGTTATATTTACTAAATTCAATTATTCTCTTGATATAAATCTACAAAAGTCCTAGGAATGATTATTGGAGGAAGGTTCACGTTAACGAAACGTCAGGAAATTTCGGTTGATACATTTTAGCCAAATAGGGTTTTAGTAAAATTCTTTGAATAGATTATTTGGAATCAATCTTCCCTCATTTGTCGTATAGAAAAAGCTGTAGCTGCATTTGTCAACCCGGGTTCTAGATGTATTGAACCACGCCTACTTTCTTGTTATTGGCTTCGTCACGTTCTAGAAGGCAGTGATACATCGAGGTGCTCCGGTGATTAGATGCCCGACTAACTAAACCTCCTGTAGGAAGGATGTCTCGTATTAAATTTGTGAGGCCTTTTAAGTTGTAAAAGGGAGCTAGTAGAACAAATTCTAAAGACGGTATCAGAGAATAGTGTTGACTCATATTTAAATGAATAAATTTTATCACATTTCCCTGTGTCTATAAATTGGAAGTTATGTGTTTATTGCACGGCAAGTTTCGGGGTTCAAACCGTTTTCTTGGTGCGATATGAATTCAAGTACAAACGTATCGAAAATAGTGCCAAAACTGTCCGTGCTACATAATTTTGAAAGGGTACTACGTTTTAGTTGTTTATAATCTAGTTATAATAATATCTTATGACAGGAAAGCGTAAAAAACCCTTGCAGGTACAGTACTAGGTTTGACAGTTAGGCCGCATCAGTTGAAAGAAGACCCGTTTTTTAGCCAGTTGTTACCTGCGCGGTGTCCTGTCTTCCTTGTGAGGTCGAATTTGGGCTTTCTCTGGGATGGAACCTTAAATAAGGCTCTCTCCGAAAATTTCCATCCGACCTCTCCATGAGTAGGCCAGCCTATTAGAAAATGCTGGGTGTTAAAATAAATCTTCGTAATTTTGTTGTTCCACACTTAGACTTTGATGTGATTATCATAGTTTACGAGATACTAATGATAGTGCAGTTAAAACTACCACTTTCTACACTGTATTTCACTCTCAGTTGGCAGAATTGGTCTTAAAGAGGGAACTTTGTTTTATTGTCCATCCTGACAATGTCACATTCTATTGAGAAATTAGAGAGGAAATAAACCAGATGGCGGATCTATGAGATCTCAGAACTCGATATCAGCTCAGCTTTTCTCTCTCTTTGATATCTTTTATTTATTTTTACCGCTGAACAATCGTAATTGGGTCATAGAAACATGTTTCAAGGTTTTTTTTCACCTGCTTTCGATATTCTATTGATTACAACTCTTAGTTTGTTCTGTCTTCAAAACCTGTCATTTGGATTTTGCAGCTGAGGGCTATTGTCGAATTGTCTATAACGTGGGAAGATTTAAACAGGAAGTGTCCACCAAGTTCACTTCCGGTAGAACGGTTATGCTGTTTGAAAACCTTGGTACGTATACATATAGCATGTTATATACATATATACAGGGTCATCGAAAAAAAGGTGTACAGGATTTGTAAGTGAAATAACAATTTAATGTAATTGGAAGTTATGTTTTTATTACAGCAAGTTTCGGGGTTCAAGCCGTTTTCTTGGTGCGATATGAATTCAAATACAAAAGTATCGAAAATGGTTTAAAACTGTCCATGCAACAAAATGTTGAAAGGGTACTACGTTTTAGTTGTTTATAATCTACTTATAATAATATCTGATGACAGGAAAGCGTAAAAATTTGCAAGAGCTTGGTTTGACAGTTAGGCCGCATCAGTTGAAAGAAAGCCCGTTGTTTAGCCGGTTATTACCTGCGCGGTTCTTAAAACCTTAAATAAGGCTCTATCCGAAAATTTCCATCCGACCTCGCCATGAGGAAGCCAGCCTATAGAAAATGGTGGGTGTTAAAATAAATCTTCGTAATTTTGTTGTTCCACACTTAAACTTTGATGTGATTATCATAGTTTACGGATATAATAAGCGCAGTTAAAACTTCCACTTTCTACGCTGCATTTCCTTTCTCTGTTTGGCAGGTGGTCTTAAAGAGAACATGGTTTATTGCCCATTCTAACAATTGATTGGGACTCGTGGTGTGGTCCTGTAATCCAGCTCCATGGAGGTCAGGTTTGACGATGATATAGGTCTAAAGCGGCTCAGATAGTCTCAGTGATCATCTGAAGAAACCCACATCAACTCCCACCATCGTGTAGACATATCAGACCATCACCTGTGTGGTTCGGAAGTCATCAGACCATCACCTGTGTGGTTCGGAAGTCACGTTAAGCCGTTTCCTTGTATTTCCATTGGTAATTGGGCTTATTAATTAATACCCCCATTCTAAGGAAGAGTCGGCCTTAGTTTGTAACAAGACTACACCTCATAACTCATTACTACCACTCATCACTCATCTTTTCACTACATATATTTTAAAATACCCTCATGAAGGTGTTCGGCATCTCAAATAGTGATATAGTGATCTAACAATGTCACATTATATTGAGAAGTAGAGGAAATAAATGATTGTCTATCTGAAACTAAACCAGATGGCGGATCTATGAGATCTCAGAACTCGAAATCAGCTCAGCTTTTCTCTCTATTTGATATCTTTGATTTATTTTTACTGCTGAACAATCATAAATGGGTCATAGAAACATGTTTAAGGTTTTTTGCATCAGCCTGCTTTCGACGTTCTATTGATTACAGCTGTAGTTTGTTCTGTCTTCAAAACCTGACATTTGGATTTTGCAGCTGAGGGCTGTTGTGGAATTGTGGTAAGATTAAACTTAGTGTCTTTTTGGGTCCACCAAGTTCACTTCCGGGAGAACGGTTATGTTGATTGAAAACCTCGATACGTATGCATATAGCATGTTGTATACATATATACAGGGTCATCGAAAAAGATGTATGGGATTTGAAAGTGAAATAAAAGTTTTAATTTAATTGGTAGAATGTTGATTTTTACATCAAAAGACACAGCAAATCTTAATTTTGTTATGTAATTTAAAAATTTCAATGTGAGCTCTCCCCGTTGCACGACAGACATCTAGCCGATAGTCAACCTCCCACCAGGCGTTTTGAGCATTTCAGGAGTCACCGTTGAAATGGCTACGTTGATTATCTGTTGCCTCAAGTTGAAGACATTGAAACGGAAAAGGGCATTAATGTCATTTTCTAGCAGGATGGAGCTCCATGCCACTACAGTCTAATCGTCCAAGAGCTCTCAACAACAAATTTCCTGATCGTTGGATTGGGAGGAATGGTCCTGTTTTGTGGCCACCTAGGAGTCTTGATTTGACGCCTTTAAATTTCTTCTTTTGGGGCTACATTAAAAACTTAGTTTATGCTGAGAAAATACGTGATTCAACTCATCTACAGCACCTGAGAAGAAGAATCAACGTAGCCATTCCAACTAAGAGTGAAATAGACTGTAAACTTACGTAGAGCAGTTCAATACAGTCTACACATGCAACTGCTTTTCTGGTGATAGGAAAGTACAAAGTGCCATGTAAATAGCATGATATATCGCGTATTTACTATGCCAACTAAGAGTGAAACAGACTGTAGACTTACGTAGAACAGTCAACACATGCAACTGCTTTAATCAAATCCCAATTAGCTCGTACTATTGTCAAACAATCCACTAACCCACCTTGCAGCAGTAAATGTGGGACGTCGAGCTATTTGCACATTCCGAAAATAACTAATTGATTCATTCGATGTTCTTAGAATTGGAGTGTTCGGGTAAGTGATAATTAGCGAATTTTCTTTGAAAATAGAGCCATTAATTTCTCTCGCCAAATAGAACCTAACCTACCACTAATTTCTTTTGTTTTGTGATTGTACCTCGAAAATCATGCGTTCTGACGACATTCATCATGTACAAAATGAAAGCTGATTAAATTTGCTACAAGTTGTATATTTAAGGTTTTCGAATATCTTCTATAGTTTTGAAATATCATGCTCTCAAAAGGTTGTAATTTTTAAAAGATAACGTTCTTGCCTCACATATGAATATTTTCCTTATTTTGGTAAGGTAGCACTTGAACGATTCATCTAAATAATAAATTCCGGTCATAATAGGGTTGTAGGAAAATTAATTGCCACCAATACTGCCTTTCTCTTTTGTACCTATTTTCCTTCAAATGTCGAGAATTTTCAATATTGAGCGTGAAACATAACGTTTTGCAGCAATTGTCGACTAATGAATATTTCAATTTTCCACCGTTTCCAAGTAGTCTAATACTTTTTCCAAATCACAGACTTTGAGAGCTGATATCTCGAAAACTATACAGGATATAAAAAAGTTTTAAATATAAGACTTGTAGCAAATTTTATCAGCTTTCATTTTGTATCCAATGTTTAAGTCGTTACAACGCATAGTGTGGGAGATAATAAATAATTAGTAAAAAAATATAATGGCAAATATCTGGTTAACTAAGCGTTTTTAGAAACATTTTTATTCTTAATTTTTTCCTTTATTTTGACTTATATAACCTTTTCCCAGGTTTGGCATTTTACTTATGGGACACCCTGTATACCGTTTCGTTGCCTGTACGAAATACATTGTTATAGCTTATAATCACTTCACTACTTATAAACAAACTAGACAGTGCATTGAAAGACATACATTAGCAAGAAAGATAAAGACAAAGACGTAGCAGTGACAGTGTGCTTGACAAAGGAACGAACAACGCATGAACTGAGTGTAACAATAGAGACACCTCTGTGATTCACCCTATTGTTGTGAACAGTTCATGTAGAGCAGTTCTCTCTACACTGGCGTTGCACATGTATCATGTATCCATTCCATTGGTCGTTGGGCTATTAATTAATGACCCAATCTGGGGAACAGTCATCCCTAGTTTGTAACCATTCATAAAAATCAACACACTCACCCTTAAAATATCCTCTAGGAGTTGTCAGTGTCTCAAAACCAAAGTATCCTAACCTACAGTTTATTGCAAATGAGCCAGAACCTTGCAAATATCTCCCAGCTGTTTTATATCTAAGGGTTGTAAATGTTTATGATTTTACTTTCGCGTTTTGTGTTGTACTCTAAGATTGAACTATTATTGTTACGGACGTTTTTTCTTTTTTTTACTGATTACAAATTAATTTTGCACATAACCGTTCATTAAAGTTTCTTTTTTCAAACAACCCTAATTAGCGGACACGTGGCGGGTTAGAACCGTGCGCGATTTCAGGGCTCACTACTCAGCTGGCGCGGGTTCGATTCCCGCAGTCACCAGTTAGATTTGTAAAGTGAATATGCAAAACCCTTAGTAAAGAAAGGTCAAGGTCGAGTGGTAGAGAGGACTTTGTAGTCTTAACATCGCCTCGTTAAAAATACAATCTTTACCTTTGCCTTTTCAAATCAAATAATCTTTATTGTGCCATAAATACATATTTACAGTACATGAGCACTCGTCATTTTAATAAATAGTTAAAGCTAAAACTGTTTAAACTAGTGAAAAATCATTTTAAAAATAACATTTAAATCAAGTTGAGCTGAATATTTGGTTTGGAAAATCCAATCCCTCTCCCCTCACCACTCAACCATCCCGTTAGGATGGGCTATTCACAGTTCGACAGCTGTTTCCGATGTAACTTCGTCTCACAAAAGCAGCTTTTATGTAAAGAATTTTTGTAATATTCAGAGTTCAACTGTGTTTGACAAGAAACCAGGCCGACACGCAGCTAAGTGCCAAAGCGCCGCTAACACGAGTAAGGTGAACTCCCTTATTACTACAGGAGGTAGGCTCAATGTTAAAAAGTACGGTAATGTTGAGAAATGTTCAAACGTGAAGAAGTGTTCTGAGTCATTGACGCGTTCACGTTTCCGCTATTTGAGCACAAATAACGATCTCGCTTTTAAACGTCTAAATTATTTTTCCTCTAAAACAGCTGTTTTTGACACATGTAATGACGTGCTAAAGTGTCACTTTTTCCCCAGGCAAATAAAGATTTTTTTAACGGTCTTTTTTTTATTTAAGGGCAATCTTTTTGCGGCTGGTTGAATGAGTTTGTTTTTAACACTAACTTATAGTAAATCAGTACAACAGCTGTTTCTTCAAAACAATATAATTCAGACTGCTGAGTTTTAAAGAAGGTTTACTTAATTTTTTTTACAATATTAACACGTAAATTGACACTCATCCCAAAAGTACTTTTTGACCTTCGGTCATTTAACGTCCGAGTCATTCAACTTGACCTCGCGTTGAAACGTGTCACTTTAGGACCAAGAGATGAAATATACTTTTTTTTAACACAGCTGTTTTAGACATGTTTTGACGAGCTCAAGTTGCACTTTTATTCTTAGTAAAATAAAGGTTTGTTTTGTGATCTTTATGTGGCAAGGACATCAGCTGTTCCATTGGTTGTGTTTTATCTGAATGATTGATCTATTGTAAAGAAGTCGACTGTTGCTACTACTCGAACTATCGATTTTATTGTTGTAGATTACTGACTGAGAATTAATTTATTCTAAACCGGTACTTAGCAATAACCGCTGATTGGTCAGGAAGAACTAGCTTAACAGCTGTTTCTTCAAGTATACATTACAACTCAACTAGTGGGGTAAAATGAGTAAATAAATTTGAGTTATTTAAAACAGTAGGCCAATATAATTAATTTTTATTTTGCACAAGCGCTTTCAATAGCAAAGCTATCATCTTCAGGCTGTTACAAAAATTATAAAAGTAAAATATTATTGTTTTGACAGGTAACTAAAATGGTTATGTTAAACATATGTGATGGAAAAATTTAGAAGAGGTTGAAAATAAATTAATTTGATATTTATAAAGTATATATATATATTAAGTTGGTGTTCTTGATGTGATTAGATCCAGTAATTTTGAATTCATAATAGGGCCATCTTCATTATTAAGTAATTTATTTTTATCAGAATTGTTGATGAAATATGATTCCCAGGCATTCAGGTGTTGTGGTTTGACGATTTGTTTTATTAATTTAAGATTATCAATGTTAAAAGTACGGTAATGTTGAGAAATGTTCAAACGTGAAGAAGTGTTCTGAGTCATTGACGCGTTCACGTTTCCGCTATTTGAGCACAAATAACGATCTCGCTTTTAAACGTCTAAATTATTTTTCCTCTAAAAACAGCTGTTTTTGACACATGTAATGACGTGCTAAAGTGTCACTTTTCCCCAGGTAAATAAAGATTTTTTTAACGGTCTTTTTTTATTTAAGGGCTATCTTTTTGCGGCATGGACATCATCTGGTTGAATGAGTTTGTTTTTAACACTAACTTATAGTAAATCAGTACAACAGCTGTTTCTTCAAAACAATACAATTCAGACTGCTGAGTTTAAAAAAAGGTTTTCTTAGTTTTTTTATAATATTAACACGTAAATTGACACTCATCCCAAAAGTGTCCTTTTGACCCTCGGTCATTTAACGTCCGAGTCATTTAACTTGGCCTCGCGTTGAAACGTGTCACTTTAGGACCAAGAGACGAAATATACTATTTTTCCCAATTTTCTTTGAACACAGCTGTTTTGGACACATGTTTTGACGAGCTAAAGTTGACCTTTAATTCCTAGTAAAATAAAGATTTGTTTTGTGATCTTTATGTGGCAAGGACATCAGCTGTTCCATTGGTTGTGTTTTATCCGAATGATTGATCTATTGTAACGAAGTCGACTTTTGCTACTACTCGAACTATCGATTTGAATGGTGTAGATTACTGTCTGAGAATTAATTTATTCTAAACCGGTACTAAGCACTAACAGCTGATTGGTCAGGAAGAACTAGCTTAACAGCTGTCTCTACAAGTATACATTACAACTCAACTAGTGGAGTAAAATAAGTAAATAAATTTGAATTATTTGAAAAAAAAAAAATTTAATAGATACATTTATTGATATTATACCCGCATCGTGATCAAAATTATCGTTCACCACTCGGTCTTAAGTTGTCCTTTTCAACTTTGATACTTTGATTTGAGACACCGACCACTCTTGGAGGGTATTTTAAGGTGAATATGGAATGATGGTGAGTGTGTTGATAGATTATGAAGTGTAGTCTTGTGACTAACTAAGGCCGTGACTGGGTCATTAATTAATAGCCCAACGGCCAATGTAATGGACTAACGACTTAACGTGACAGCTCAAACCCTCGCTCATTTAACATCGAACTTTGAGCTCTTACCAAAAAAAAAACTTTTAGAACAGCTAATGATGAAATAAACTATTATTTACGGGGTTAAGCTAGGACTTTATAGTCCTCTCTACCACTTAACCATGTTGACACATTTCGAAGTTGTTGTAGTCGTTTTCGTTGGTAATTCTTATATTTCCTGCACTGTCACTGAAATACCTTTCATAAATATATCGTCAACGGGATTTTAGCCAAGAGCACTTAACGAGGACTGGTATACAGGCTTCTCACAAAAGCGCTCTATTCACTCGCAAATCATTTATATTGAATTGATTCAATCGAAAGTCAGATGATAGACGGATTTTATTCATCTTCAAACTTCACAGTTATTTTAACAAAATATATTTTAATTTTTTGAACACAGCTGTTTTAGGACACGTTTTGACGAGCTCAAGTTGCACTTTAATTCCTAGTAAAATAAAGATTTGTTTTGTGATCTTTATGTGGCAAGGACATCAGCTGTTCCATTGGTTGTGTTTTATCCGAATGATTGATCTATTGTAACGAAGTCGACTTTTGCTACTACTCGAACTATCGATTTCAATGGTGTAGATTACTGTCTGAGAATTAATTCTAAACCGGTACTAAGCACTAACAGCTGATTGGTCAGGAAGAACTAGCTTAACAGCTGTTTCTTCAAGTATACATTACAACTCAACTAGTGGGTAAAGTAAATAAATTTGAATTATTTGAAAAAAAATAAAATTTAATAGATACATTTATTGATATTATACCCGCATCGTGATCAAAATTATCGTTCATCACTCGGTCTTAAGTTGTCCTTTTCAACTTTGATACTTTTGACACTTTGATTTGAGACACCGACCACTCTTGGAGGGTATTTTAAGGTGATTATGGAATTATGGTGAGTGTGTTGATAGATTATGAAGTGTAGTCTTGTAACTAACTAGGGCCGTGACTGGGTTATTAATTAATAGCCCAACGGCCAATGAAATGGACCAACGACTTAACGTGCATCTCAAACCCTCGCTCATTTAACGTACCTCGAACTGTAAACTTGAACTCTTACCAAAGAAACTTCACTTTAGAACAGCTAATGATGAAATAAACTATTATTTACGGGGTTAAGTTAGGACTTAATAGTCCTCTCTACCATAACCATGTTGACACATTTCGAAGTTGTTGTAGTCAAATTAATCAAAATGTAGTTTTCGTTAGTAATTTTTATATTTCCTGCACTGTCACTGAAATACTTGTCATAAAAATATCGTCAACGGGATTTTAGCCAAGAGCACTTAACGAGCACTGGTGTACAGGCTGCTCACAAAAGCGCTCTATTCACTCGCAAATCATTTATATTGAATTGATTCAATCGAAAGTCAGATGATAGACGGATTTTATTCATCTTCAAACTTCACAGTTATTTTAACAAAATATATTTTAAGGTTTGAAAAACGGGTTTGTATAGCACCTTTAAAAGTTTCTTTAAAACAATCCTCTTTCGCTTTGTAACTCTGCTACTGGTGTGAAAAGTACGTTATCTGATAACTTGTCAAATACTATAATTTAAAACTTCAAATCCAATATACAATTTTATCTAGCTTGACAAGATCTTTCGAAAGCTAAGCTTTCAATCACGTTTAACCACAAAAGACCTATTTTTGGGTTAGACCTGATAAAGGAAGCTTAGCTTTCGAAAGATCTAGTCCACCTAAATACAATTTAATATATGGTTTGAATTTTTAAATTATATTTATATTTACCAAAATTATTTGTCAAGGAGTGTTTATTGTTATATTTTCAACCTTGAAAATATGTTATAACGTACACAATATACATGTTTTCCAATAATTTTACCTTATTAATATAGTTGGACCCATGGACAATATAATAACCACATTTTCATCATAGCTTTTATTACAGTACAATAATATGACTTTCTGGTTAATCAAATACATTTGTTGTTTTATAGAATGGATAATTTAGATTATAATATACCAGCAGAAACATTGTACTGTACAACAACATGGAAGTTAAATCAATAATTATTTAGAAGGTTGTGATTTTTTCTTTTGATATTTAAATATCTCCGAAAAGAATGTGAAAAGGACGTGAGAGTAAAGTTGAAACGAGAGCATATTGAGAAGAAAACGTAAGGTTATATTTGTTTGAAACCTTTCATTCCGTGACCGTGTCACCTTATTGTGACTTCTTTCTCCTTACTTCAAGAAATCAGTTATTTCCAGAGTTTAAAAACATACAAACATTCATCTGAGCTCAAACTAGCAAATAGCAGTCAGCAAAGTCTTAATTTCTTTTACTTACAAGTTATTACCACTATTACACGATTTATATATATTACATTAAGTTTTATTCTCCGTTTACAGAATATAAACCATACATTTAGTTTAAGATTGTCTTGTTTAACTAAGTGAAATTAGGACTTCAAAGTCCTCTCTACCACTCAACCTTGACCTTCACCTAACGTGACCGCATAGTCACTTAAAAAATGTAAGTGGTGACTGCGGGGATCGAACTCGCGCCAGGGGAGGGATAAGCTCCGGAGTCGCGCACGACTTTAACCCGCCACGGATATGCTTTGTTTGGTTAATAAACAAATATTTAATCCACCCAGAGAAATTTTAACCAACGACAAAAATTAAAAACGAAACCAATTTATCAGTAAACATACATTGACTGGACATTAATCCAAGACTTAATAATGTTCAATTCTTTTGCAACAATAACATTAATGAAATACAAGGAAATAATAAAAACAAAACCCCTTTGATGATTGCAAATTGTTATAAGGCAATTTACTTATAACTTATTATATAGGTCTTTCGGTTCACACCGCGTCAAAACATCATAATAATTAGCTTGAAATATTTTGGTATCGTTGTGGAGTACCATCTTCAGTAACTGATTGGCTGAAATTAAAGCTAATTTCGAGCTAGTTATTATGATGTTTTGAAGTGGTGTATCTAGATATAGTAAGTTGTGACACCAGCCGCAAAAGCCTCAGAGTTAATTTTTTATTATAACAATATAGTTTCATCAAGTATATTTTGTTTTTACTAAATATTTTTTATATTGTCGGTTTTTTTTCTTTTTTAAATAAGCGTTTACAGCGTGGACGCCTTGCGTCTCCCGATAACCTTGCACGACTCTCTGCCCTGTCGCAGACTCCGGCCTCGGGGCTCGCGAAGAGGCTGTGGGCTGGGCCTGCTAGGGGGCCCTGGGGGGCTCCAGACGCACCCGGGCCCCCAGACCCCCCAAGCCTTGCCACGGCTCACTCATCCGCCCTCAGGGCCTCTTCAGCGACATAGTGCTCGTGTACGTCAGGTTCACGTTGCTACTGTAACACAAAGAGGAAAAATATGTCATATAATTTTTTAATATACAATAGGGTGTTTCAAAATTCTCAAAGAGTACTTTAAGGTATTTTTTCTGGAACTTTGTGAAGCTAGGAATCCATATTGATAGATTTACAGCCACCATTTCATTTTTTCTAGTTTTAATTCCAAAGGGTTTGACGTACGAGTTTGCATTTTTAGCATACTGGCTGTCCAGTTATTATGGGATCAATTTTCATCAGGTGATTAGTCATGTCAAAATAAATAAGACATTTCCAGTAACGCGAGATATCCTGTCTCGCTTTTCCGTATGTCTGTCTGTTTTTTTGTTTGTTTGGTACTAAAATTGTTTTATCTTCGAAGTCCATTAAGGTGTAAATTTACACCTTTACACACCTGTTAGTATGAAAACTACCAATATTTAAAAAAATAATTTGAATAATTATCATTTCCGGTTTCAAAATGGCGGCCATACGTAATATTCTAAGTTTAATAGCCTTTACACTTATAGTAAATAAACAATATAACAAAACGTGACAGAGAATTTTTAAACATTTTAAGAGCAAGTTTGTTGTGCTGCGATAAAAAATAACGTAGAACTAACTTCAAATGTGTTTGAGCATTTAATTATTACGTCTTAAATGTAAGTAAACTATGACGAGTGTCAAGAAAACTTTAATTTCTAGGTCAAACTTGGTAGGAAGAATCAAAGTTTGATCCCAGCCCAGTAAGAACGATTTGAACTATTTCAAAACGTGTCGTGTGCTACGTATTAAGAGTCCGCCTCAGTGGTCATCCCAGAGAAACCCTAAATTCGTCCGCACAGAAACACACGACATTTCGCACCTAACAACGGGCCTTCTTTCAATTGAGGCGGCCTAACTGTCAACTGAGGCGGACTCTTAAAACAACAACTAAATAACTGCTCAGCCGGCTTACTTGTGGCGCAGATAGCGCCTTCTGAAGGGGCACATGAGGCCGATGAAGGCGCGCCTCAGTTCCCGGGAGGAACAGGCGTAGATGAAGGGGTTCAGACAGCTGTTGAAGTAGCCCAGCCAGAAGGTGAAGGTGAAGGGCAGTCCGCTCAGCTGGCACGAGGCACAGGCAGCGTCTGCAACAGGGTTGCCAACTTATCAACACTATTTAACAGATTAATAGACTATACTATGTAAACTACGATACTAAACACACCATTTCCAAAACGCAATACATATCCGGAGCTTAGCCACAAGCGCTACCGAGAGTTCTAGCTGATTTCCTGTAACGGAGGGACCATTTACACCGGAAGTGCCCCTTACGGTGGGGAGGAGGGGTGGGCGTTTACCCCAAAAATTGCAAACCGTTTTGTTCTACGACGTTTTGTTTTCTTTGGTGAGAGAAATGAATAGCTCTATTTCCTATAGAAATTTGATATTGAAACTTTGAAGTCAACGCCTACAATGGGTTGGGTTTCTCAGCATAATTGTGTAACAGGATTAATTGATTGACAGTAAACACGGTTTGGTAAAGGGAATCTCATTTCACCATTTGGATAAATGGGGGTTGCCATAGCTCAGTGGTAAAGTGTGTGCTTCGCACCAAAACAGCCCGAGTTCAATTCCCAGCGCTGCAGTAACAACAATTTTTCCAATGACTTCTCCTAGTGGTTCGGAAGTCACGTTAAGTCGTTGTCGGGCTATTAATTAATGACTCAAACTGGGGGACTGTCGACCCTAGTTTGTTACAAGACTAAACTTCATCATCCATCAAATTTACCTTAAAATACCCTCTAGGAGTGGTCGGTGTCTCAAATGAAATAAAATAAAATAGTAGTGAAATTATTTTGGCAAAATTTACGTAATTGCTGTTAAAGTTTAAATGGTACTTGAAGTTGACAAACAAGAGCGTTTATCATTTGAGTTAAACAAAAGAAACCCATTTATCACCAAAACCCTCAGGGTCACAAAATGAGGAGTGAGACCCAAAGGAAAAGACTGATTATCCTGAAATCCCTTATAACTGACGTGGGTTTCTTTAAACCGTCCGTCCGCTGATCTTGATTATTACTTCGTTACATCCTTCTCAATCCTGTAATTCGTAGGTTGTCAGTTTAACAAAGCCTTCTTTTGTTTATTGTAATAAAGTTGTACAAAGAATAGACACGGTATTGAGTTTTTAAAATAAGCACCTAGTGCATTTTAACAAAATGAAGAAAGCTTTAAACACAGTTATGGCGTCGTTATTTAAAACTAATAAAAATTCTTCCTTAAAGATTATATTCTTAACATCTTGTATTAATTTTTATCCTGAAGTGAATTCAGACAAGGACTTTGAAGAAGGTGGCAGACTGTCTTGTCTACAGTCACTGCCTAAGGCGATTCTTTCTGACCAATGTAGTATTCTGTTACGACTTAAGTGTCTAGCCAGATACGAACCTGATAATGCAAACTCTTTAAAAGTTTTAATATTTATCGATTTATCGAGATTTGTATCGAAAATAGTGTAATTACGTATGTTTTCCGTCTCCATTAAATGGTTGGCTAAGCAGATGTAGATTTAGATTTTGGGTTAATTTTTAAAATTTGTTCGCTACGCCGATCTTAAATTAAGGCCTTTCGGTTATGGCAAAGATAATTTGATGGATGGTAGATTGCGCATTGATGACACATGACTAAGGCAGGAAATCAACAAAATTGCGGAATCCCAAGATAGCGCTGCCATCTCTTTCCGTCTTTTCCCCACTCGCCATCACATACCGATGTCCGATGTCGTTGGCGTAAATGTGACCAAATCGTGCGATCTTCGAGAACGAACAAACTTGGGCGTGCGTCGGTGGCTCTACTTTCGACTCTAAAATAACTCCCTCGCAGCGCTATCTGTACTTGAGCTGCCGATCTATGCAGATTTTCCTGTCTCAGCCATGTAGCATCTACGCGCAATCTACCTACTTTAACATAATCTTTGGTTCTGGCCAACGTACAGCAATGGTCGGATGATAACTAGTAGATAGAATGACGCCAGTCAGCTCGATCTTACGTAACTTAGGCAGACATTACATGACGTAGGCAAGCAAGTTTGTTTGTTTTGTTAGCTGGCAAATGAAAAAGAACAAAATACTCGTAATTATTATTTACGTAGGGGCCCAGCTTGACAAGTTAGTTTTTATTTGTGTCAGACTTGCTTCATCCTTTTGAAATGAGCCCAATTTAATCCCCTTTTTTCAGTAACTTCCCTATAACCACCTTAATGAACGTAGACTCTCACACCGTCTCCTCCCCCCTCCCTCCCGACATGCCAATGTTCCCAAATCGTGCAATTTTCGAGAACGAACGCATTTGCACGTGCGTCAGGCTCCCTCGTACTTGAGGCTCCCTCGTAGCGCATTCTTTGCGTGGGCTGCCTCAACTATGTTGAGTTTCCTGCCTCAGCCATTCATCTATGCGCCGTCTACCTTCCATTACCCTCGGTGATGATTGGGCGAAATAGGTAAATTCCAAATTTGTCCAACGTTACTTTCCAACAAAATTCCCGAACAAGAAGATATTTAAAATCTTATCTACAGTACTTACCAAGAGGTAGGATTATGAAGAACGGAAGCCAGCACAGGAAGAATCCCCCGACAACAATCGCCAGAGACTTTGCAGCTTTCTTTTCCCTCTGGAACTTCACCACTCGACCGTCCATTCCAGGTATCAGAGTCCTGGAGGCGTCACTTCCTCTTTGGATCATCGACTTCCGGTCTAGAGTCCCATTGGGCGTCTGAGCCATCAGCGTCGGAGACGTGGAAAAGCTGTACATGTCCTGTAATCCAAATCAAATTTCGATATTTTAAATATAAAAAAACACTAGCTGGATTTGGGATTGTTTTAAGAATCAACTATGTCAAATTGTTTTTTCGCTGTAAATAAATTATTCGAATTAATTTTATCGGCAAATAATGGTGGTAAACTTCAACTACGCCTGTTTTATTTGTTGACTGCAAAATAGTTATGTAAATGATGTTAATTTATCTTGTATCACAATTAATTTTAAATGTTGGACCTTTACACCCGGAGGACTAGGAATACTCTATGACAATCTCTAAATACATAAGTACATCGCTATATGTAACTAAGAATCGAGTTTACTTTAAATTGAAGATCTTTTAATAGCAAGTTGCTGACTCGAATTTCAAAGATTTTATCTAAAGGGCGGGGTTTCAGTTTGATTCTGTAAACAGGTTTGAATAATTGAATACAATTTTTAATTTGATGCTCTTTATAAACAACTTTTACCTCTTGTCATTATTTAATATTTATTTATTTTAACGAGAGTAATCGCACTTTGACTAAAGCTTAATTGAATTAAAAATATCCCACGCGTAGCTACTGTGAATCCTAGCGAATTTTCTTTAACAGGGGAAAGTGTCTTCTGGACCCTGCTGACCACTGTACTGGGACTCGTGGCGTGGTCCTGTAATCCAGCTTCATGGAGGTCAGGTTTTGGGATGCATGGGTCTATAGCGGTCAGATAGTCTCAGTGATCATATGATGATACCGCATCAACTCCACCATCGTTTAGACATATCAGACCATCACCTGCGTGGTTCGGAAGTCATGTTAAGCTGTTGGTCCTTGTATTTCCATTGGTCATTGAATATTAATTAATGACCCGTTCTAAGGAAAAGTCGGCCTTGGTTTGAGTCAAGACTATACCTCATAACTCATTACTACTCATCACACTCATCTTTTTTACCACATATTTGCCTTAAAATACCCTCATGAGAGTGGTCGGCATCTCAAATAGTGATTTAGTGATAAAGAGGTTCGACTTTCACGAAATCTGGTAGAAATGTTCCTTTTGTAAATATCTAGGTTGAGTTTGTTCACAAGATAAACCAGTTTTCCGAAAGTGACCTTTTTTGTGGATGTGATACTATTGAAAACACTTCTTCAGACTGGTTGCCAGCTTCTTGAAAGTTTAATGGTGTATTCTTTATTAAGCTATTATCATTTTTAATTATTTAAATCAGTTGACTCTCGGGTAATAATGTGACATTTTGCCAATACATTGGCTTTGTCAAATTCCACTGCATGTTTCGTGTTGTAGCTGTGGTTTTGCTATGTATGCCAACGCATATTGGTGTTTTGTGTGTCTGATGTGGTCCTGAACTGTTGAAAATAATCTTTTAGTCTCGCCAATATACCCTGAACCTAAGTAACAAAACAGCAAGTATTTCAGTTAAATCAGTGACTGAAGATGGTACTCCACAGCGAGACGGAAATATTTCAAGCAAACTATAATGATGTTTTGACACGTTGTGAACCGGAAGAACTAGATAACAGCTATATTTCCTATGGAAATTCAATAAAAAGCAAGTTAGAAGCCAATCTGAGTAGAGTATCGAGTGGCCTACCCTAGGGTTTGCATTGTAATAAGTTGAATGGGTTGCACGTTGGTGCAATCACTTGAGTGATTCAATTACCCGAGCTACTTCTACGTCAGAGTGACGGCTATAACAGTCTCGTCTGCTGCTCTTGACAGCTTTGTTTTATAAATGACGAACAACAACTCAAGCTTGTTATCTTTAAAGGAATATTCTCCTTCAAATATTTAAAACTGTAGCTGATATATTGAAGTAGCGTGATTTTCGTTAGGGTCTGTCTTCGATAGTTGGAAAAAGTGGTGACAGTCTTGTTGAAAAAACTTTCTCGCTATGTTTTGTACTTACTCTGTCGTTAACCGATAAGTATTTGAAGATTTAACTGATTGAGAAAATCGTATATACAGTGGTTATTCGTCAAAATAAACGAGTGGCATAATTATAACTCGTACTTTTCATATGGTGAATTGGTAACAATATAGTAGTAATAATATTGTATAGCAAACAATACAAAATTGCTTGACTAAGAAAACAAAAAGAAAATTCTAACCGATAAATTACGAAAATTTGTACACTCGTACACATATACATGCACACAAACGTCAAATAATTCATCCTCACAAGCACCATTTACATTGAGATCATCAGATCTGGTTTTATTCCATACATATATACCGGGTGTCCAAAAGCCCGACTCTCTCCCCATTAATTTTTGAATGAATGAATATTTTTAAACGTGCTTTGGTAAATGTATTAAGGGTCTACTGAAGTACCTTTTGACATTTTTTGGGGATTTACCCCCACCCCAAAATAGGGGTAGTAGTGGGTACCCTTTGAAATATTGATTTTCCCCTCAACATGTGACCCCTCATATAAAAGGGTGTAAAGGCACAAAGTCATTAATACCATTAGAACAATAAGGTGGACCCTGTTCGAAATAGTGCCCAAAACGTGTTTGATTGTTTGAGCAGATAAATCGATGAGTGATAAACCACAACCTTTTGAAAATTGGCGATTTAAAAAAAGTGACAGTTTTCAAAAGTTAGCAACATTTGTCTTGTAGCATATCATTTTAAAGCTGATTACCCAAAAACTGAATCCGTATTTTTGTCAAAATTTGGAAAATGATAGCAACCACATCGACTTGTCTGCTCAAACAATGAAATTCGTTTTTGGCCGCCATTTTGAACAAGGTCGTCGTACAATTTGTTTAAGGGAATCAATGAATTCGTATATTCAAATAAAAGGGCACATGATGGAGGAAAATACGTATTTCAAAAGGTCATCCCCTACTACCTATTTTGGGGGCTTATTTTCAAAATATACCAAAAAGTACTTCAGTTGACCCTTAATACATATGGTAAAGCTCGTTCAAAACTTTTCTTTCATTCAAAAGTTAAGGATGGAGGATCGGATCTTTTAGACACCATCAGGAGTTTTCAACCTAGGCCTAAATACCAACAACATGTTATCAACTTTCCTAACAACAGTCATTAAATTCACCAACTGAGTAACTTTGTGAAAAATACAGGTTCGATACTAAAGTATTCAGCAGAGGATTTATATCTCATACAATCAATGAGTTTAGCAAATAGTAAAATTGATGTATTAGAGGGAAATGTACTAAAGCAAACATACTGCATCACAATGAATGAGACTGGAGAGCACGTTTTCATTGTGCATATACGAGATCAACCAATCAATACAATATTGTCCAAACATATACCTACTAGTAGAACCAATGTGAGGTTCACTAATAGGCCTATCTCATGCGTTTATCCAGGAGACCTGTACTACGCGCATTTCCAACGTATTAATTAGAGGGCCTTTGATCTTTTAGTGTCTAATCCAATGGCCTAACTCTTTTCTTCGGGATTTCACTTGTCTTGTATTAATTTCCATATGGAACCAAAGATAATTTAATTGTAAGTAGATACCGCATAGATGCCACATGGCTGAGGCAGGAAAATCAACCTATCGAAAATCAACGGACTGGATGTCCTTAGCTCTACTCGAGTCTACTCCTCGCAGCGCATTCTGTGTGTGAGCTGCCTTAACTATGTGAGTTTCCTGCCTCAGCCATTCGGCATCTATGCGTTATCTACCCACCGTAACATAATCTTTGGTGGAACGTAGGGCTCAACGAAGTTCTGCCACCCATCCCGATCCGCTGAAAGTGCCTTGGCCTCTGTCCACACTAGTCCTTTCCTCTCGAGGACTTCCTCAATGGTTCGCCATCATGTACGTACTTGTTGGTCCACAATCGGTTTAACAGAGCTATCATCCATTAAAACTCACTATTAAAGTACACACACAACTGGTACAGCCTACCTTGTGGACGGCATCGGCCGAGTAGGTGATAGAGTGAAGGCTTGCTCTCGGCCGTGAGTTGCCCACGTGGACTCTGAGAGTGACGTCGGAGCGAGTGACTCTGGAGCCAGAATAGAGGAGTCTAGAGTGTCTAGCGGCAGCCCGGTACACCAGAGAGTAGAGAACCACAATAACCAAGGCGGGCAGGTAGAACGAGCCACAGGCAGAGAATATGACGTAGCTCAGCTGCTTGTTGACGTGACACTCGCCAGGACCTATCTCCTCCCTCCAGCCCAGGGGAGGAGCGATACTGGAACACACAAGTAGGAAGCTGAATGTTTAAAGGAGGAAGTGGAAACGTTTAAAATAGCCGTTTCAATTTTTAAAGTAAACTATTTTGATTAAGTAGTCTACGTTAAGTTCCGACGAATGACCTTGCTATAATGGGTAGATGCCGAATGGCTGAGGTAGAAAAATCAACATAATTACGGCAGCCCAAGCACAAATCGCGCTGACAGCTCTCGTTGTCTTTCGCCTCCCTCGGCTCCACATACTCGATATTGACCGACGTCGATGACTCAAATATTACCAAAGACAATACATACACCTATATGTATTGTCTTTTATATTACCAAATTGTGCGATTTTCGAGATTAACTTGCGTCTGTGGCTATATTTGAGACGTTTGAAAGAATTCACTTGCAACGCTACCTGTGCTTGGGCTGCCGCAACTATGTTGATTTTCCTGCCTCAGTCATTTGGCATCCATGTACCATCTATCTATTATAACATAATATTTGATTCTAACTAACAAGATTGCAATTCATATACCTCCGGTAACGAAGTATCATAATAAAATCGAAATAAGACCCATCTGAGCATGTAGTACGGACAGTGAGGTATAGTTACCTGATGGCGAGGGAGAGCACCCAGATGGCAGCGATGAAGCAGTGGACCCTGCGTTTGCTGATGATGCGTGAGTAGGACAGAGGACGAGACACGCCCACGTACCTGTCCACGGAGATGAAACACAGGGAGAGGATGGAGGCGGTGCAACAGAGCACGTCCAGCGTGGTCCACACCAGGCACAGCTCCTCGCCGAATATCCATCTGCCTACAGAAGGAGGAAAGATGTTGAGTTATCGACCGAGAAGAGTGAACTACATATGAAAACTTGGGAACTATCGCCAGGAAAGTGGGTTCTGAATTTGTTAGAGATTACAACTTTGAATTTGACATGCCGCCGTAAGTTAAAAAGTTTACAAAATAATATTACTTAACCACACGGGTAAATGACGTGGCCACCTTCACAAGTGGTTCATAAGAGGCCACACAGACAGCTATATTTGATTTATGGAACTGTGGAAATTATTTCCACTCAGACTTCAGATTACGACAGATTTTGTTCTCATTTCAACACCTTGCTTTCCAACTTATCAATCAATCAATCAATCAAATCATTTATTGTAGAGAGACAAATATATATTTGTATTACAAAGGTCAACCATAAATGTTCGGTCCAAATATTTTTGTCTTCAAATTAATTTAGTAATAAATTAGCTATTTAGCGTTTATACAATTAAGATCTATAATAAGTCATTTGACACAGTATTTAAATTCTGTTTGTAATATTTCCAGCTTGTTGATTTAAAGTCACTATTTGACAGTCACATGTTTCGGATAAACATTCAGAAGTACTTATTTGAAGGCAGAAATAGTTGGGCCGGATGGTGTAGTGGTTTAGCATAACCGCCCGGCAAGCGGGAGACCCGGTTCAAATCAGTTCGGTCCAAATATTTTGTCTTCAAATTAATTGTAATAAATTAGCTATTTAGCGTTTATACAATTAAGATCTATAAAAGGTCAACATAATTTACTAACATTAAAATTCACCATGAAAACCTAAATAAAACATCCTTGTCAGTTATTAGATTACTAAACAAACAAGTTGATACTATTATTTTAAAAAATAATGAAATACAACTAGGTATTGGACAACAATGCAAGTAACTTTGAACTAATCTATACATTTATTTACAAAGTTAAGATGAGTTGAGGAATTCAGTTACAAGTAACAAGCTCTGTCTAAAGATACTTGGTTAAAGCATTTTTATATTTGTTATATGAATTTTTCGCGTTTGATGTGCAGGGTAAATGATTTAGTAATTTAGGACCGAAATTTTGTGGTAGTTTAGCCGCGATTTCGTCTATGGGGAAGTTGTCTGTGATTATGTCTGTATCTAGTGTTGTAATCATGGGTATCTGCATGATTATAGTTGTGGTACATTTAAATTTGTAAAACATTACTATTTCAAAAATATATATTGATGGTAATGTCAAAACTCTTAGGGTTTAAAAGATTTCTACAGTGAGCCCTCCTGCATGTCCCCACCATATGCGGATTGCCCTTTTTGCAAGCGAAAAACGCGCAAAAGTTGACTTGAGAGGTTGAGCCCAAAAGAATACCGTATCTTAATCTGGATTCTATAAGTGAGGAATAAATTAATCTCATAAAATAAACTCTGATAATTAGCAAATCTATCAGCAAAATAATTGGGATGAAAGTTTAGAACAAAGTGTATTAACATGAGATGTCCACGAAAAGATTCATCATGACACCTAGGTATTTTACTTCCGTTTCTAAAGGTAGTTCAAAGTTATCCATAAATATATTGGGGATGAGCTGAGTATTGAAAAGTAATTTAGAAAAATAAACCAGCTGGTTTATTTGGGTTGATGTAAGTTATTGGTGTTAAAGTATTGGTAAAGGTTTGTTAGTTTTAAAAACTATCTATTTCCAAATCTTCTATGTTGTTTTCAAAAATATGAACTTATGAACCTCTTATGAACCACTTGTGAAGGTGGCCACGTCATTTACCCGCGTGATTAAGTAATATTATTTTGTAAACTTTTTAACTTACGGCGGCATGTCAAATTCAAAGTTGTAATCTCTAACAAATTCAGAACCCGCTTTCCTGGCGTTTGATCCCAGGTTTTCAAATGCAGTTCACTCTTCTCGGTCGATAACTCAACATCCTCGACAGTCAATATCTAACTTGTATTATTCGGACTCAATAAATAAATTGAGGCTTTTGTGCATAATGTCTCATAACTTAAACCCATGTTTGAATAGGTTTTCTGTAAACAAATGTCAAGTTTTATTTTTTTAACGAATTAAAGTTAGGACGACGATGTCCTCTCTACCACTCCACCTTTATATAGTAACTTTACAAATTGTAAGTGCATTCCTGGGCGGAGTCCCAAATTTGTTATTCATTTTGGTTTTAATCTTTTGTACCCAAATAGTTCCTCTATGCGCTGTAGGTCTACCACCCACGGAAGTACTAATTACTCGGAAGGTGAAATCATTTTCTAATTTTTTTCTTAAAGAACCATCTATAAATATTATTCACCTATAACAAAGTCCCACCAACACGCTCTCTCCACTCGGTTTGATCCTAGAGTCTAGAAACTTTGATATTTTGCGGAACATAAAAAGGTCAAAAAGCTTCAAAAGACTCTTTTGATACCGATTAACTTCTTTGATAGGGATTGACTACTTTCTGCTTGATTAAGCGGGGTTTGATTTTAACGTGGACGCTTTGGACTATTGGTCTGGGCCATAGTTGATCGAAGCAAACCCTTGTTAGGTTTTAAATACTGTATATAGTATACGTCATTTTCCTTGATCTTGTCTCTACACTAGGATATTATTTGATAGATACAAAGATAATGTTATGGTAAGTAGATTTCGCTTTGAATCCGATGGCTGGCTGAGGCAGTGATGCGCTTTACGTTCAGCCCGGTTATTGCCAAGCTAATGGCGCTGCAGGGATAGATTAGTAGATCTGCGAGCAAGATCCAACATTCGTTAAAGCACAGATCGCTGCGAAATTCTTCGCATCCAAATTCCGAAATCGCACGTTGGTCACATCTAAGTCATCGACATCGGACAAACACCAGCATGTTAATCCGCGGGGGAAGGGGAAGACAGCAGCGCTATCTGTGCTCGGGCTGCTGAACTATGTTGATTCTGATACCTCACCATATGGCGTCTATGCGCAATCTATTTACCATAACATTGTCTTTGATATATATTATCATTTTATTTAAAGAATTACGAACGTTAATATTGGCCACTTCTGTAAAAAGTTCAATTAAGCAGTGGTTTGCGCCAGCAGTAGTGATAGTGTGTTAACTAATAACTTCGTAGCTTTGGACGAAGCTACACGTGGAACTCTTCGTATATTACCACGGTAAAAGCTAGTGAAGTTCTGTACAATAATATTCTGAAAGTTTTCAAGTACTGTACAATATAATATTCTGAAAGGTTTTGAGCCGAAACTTTTGATCCCCTCAACTAGTTGCAGTTACACGATGAAGTTTGATTGAGTTGGCTGGAAGCAATTTCATTACCTAATCCAATTCTCAGAATAGATCATGATTCAAAATGTAGAAGGCTTTGAAACGAGATGTAATAGCGTAATATTGAAAATTAATTTATCGATAATTACTAAACGTTAAATGGTAGCATATTAGGCCTACTTATTACGTTATGGCTGCTTTGACAGCGAGAATCTTAAGCCTTGCAAATTAAACCAGCCTTTTCTCTTAATATTACTTACAACAAAGGCATCCTTTGAATTAAACAACCGTTGGAAAAGTATAACTTATTTACAACTTTTATTTCATTAATATACTTATTTTGTATTGAACCAGATAATGTTTTAACACCTCAGTGTCGATAGAAAAAAGAAAATGTCATAAACCTAATTAACCATGAAAGAATGTCAATTACCGTGAGATGTCATAGTAACTATAGAAATAAGAAAATGTCTTGAAGCTTAGTAGCCTTAGAAACAAGAAAAGTGCCATGAATTTCAATAATTATAAAACAAGAAAAAAATACATGAAATTAAATAAATTAGCTTTTTATTGCAAAACATTTTACAATGCGTGGCAATCGTGGACTTATATCCATAGAAACAATGAAATTGTCATGAGCCTTAGTAACCATAGATACAAGAAAAATTGCCGGTGTCGTTAACATCAATAACCATAGAAACAAGAAAGATTTCATGAACTTCAGTAACTACAAAACCGAGAAAATTGACTTGAAATTTAGTTACCATAGAATCAAGACAAATGCCATGAAAATATCCCTTATTACCTACATTTAATGTATTATTTGCAATAAATCCCACCCTTATGGCATTCTTGTAAATGCCACTCAATTTTCCGGAGGTACGCTAGAAATGTACGCTAACTGCAAGTGGCAAGACCTACCTTCATATAGCTCCTTGATGGCGGACAGCGGCAGCACGGTGAACCCCAGGAGGAAGTCTGCGACGGCGAGGTTCACGATCAGCAGATGGGTGGGAGTCCTGAGGGAGGAGGTGTGGTAGACGGCCAGGATCACCAGCAGGTTGCCTGGAACAACAACAATGTCATCTTTCAAACTGTCGAGGAATTTTTTTCTAGTAGTCGAAAAACAACTACAATCTAGTTCTGCCGGTTCATATCGCGTCAAAACATCGTAATAATTAGTTTGAAATGTTTCGGTCTCGCTGTTCAGTCGATTGGCTGAAACTGAGATACTTGCCGTCCGATAGCTGTCAACCGTCCATTGGAGCAATGGACCAATAGTATGGCAAACAGCATGGTACTCCATGGCGAGACCGAAATATTTCAAGCTAATTATAATGATATTTTGACGCGTTGTGAACCGGAAGAACTAGATAATAGTTGTGTCACCGGCCGCAAAAGCCTAAGAATTGAGTTGAAACACAATTGAATACTGTAGGCTGAGCACAATCATTATCAAGTCTATAATATTAATAGGAAATCGTGTATAGGTTACAACCTACTACTCGTCGGACAAATTAACCCTTCCACCCTATCGTTAATGGGAATTCTCCAGTATTCACGGTAGCGTTTTTAACTACAGTTCGGCCATGTTTTCTATATTTAAACGTACCTAGAACAGTGAGTAGGATGACGACACACAATAGCACGGCCTGGGCCAGGAGGACGGGGTCGGTCCAACAAAGCGACTCCAAACCTTGCTGAAGATCTTCAGCGGTAACGTTGGTAGTCGCTTCCGTTACGTTGTAGATGAGTTCATCGTCCATCCCGTGATCCATCGTGGTCCTCGACACGTGATTCAGAAGTTGATCCGACTCTAGGGTGCCTTCGTCATTGTCCACGTTACTTTTCTTTATTCTTG
The DNA here is from genome assembly GCA_018831715.1 of Matsumurasca onukii. Classification (NCBI taxonomy): domain Eukaryota; kingdom Metazoa; phylum Arthropoda; class Insecta; order Hemiptera; family Cicadellidae; genus Matsumurasca; species Matsumurasca onukii. Next base: position 7,586,724 of record CM032058.1, on the reverse strand, counting down.
TTCAGCAGTATTTTTCAATTTGAAATGTCTCTTGTTGTTTTTGGTTAATTTGTAGTCTGTAACAGAAAATGTGTATTTGAACTATCTAGAACTATTTAATTTTACATTAAGTTAAAAGATACTCCAAATTACATACTTTTCTGACCCATGGCAGTGCAGTAGTTCGCACGTATCCCTGAGAGAGTTCGATCCCCGCAGATATCTGTCAAATTTTCTCAAGTGGTCATTTTTTGATACTTTGACTTGAGACACCGACCACTCCTAGAGGGTATTTCAAGGTGAATATGGGATTATGGGTGAGTGTGTTGAGTGTTTTTGATGGATGATGAGGTGTAGTCTTGTTACGAACTAGGGCCAACTGTTCCCAAGGTTGGGTCAATTATTAATAGCCCAACGACCAATGGAATTGACCATCGGCTTAACGTGACTTCCGAACCACGGGGAGTGGCCATGATCGTGAAAAGTTATCACTGCGCCCGGGAATCGAACCTGGGCTGTTTTGGTACATTGCACGCAATATACCACCCTCAATACGGTCCAGTATGGAACAGTAGAAGTTGAATAGTGAACGAAACTATGTACTGTTAAATTGTAAAAGAATATACTGATTTACTGAAGAAACTTTTAGCTTAATCTAGTACAAATTCTGCATCTAAAGATTGCAACATGTTTGGGAGGGACTCTAATAATAGAATGGATGGAAGATTTTACCTTCTAGAAATACTGTCAGTTGCATTACTCGTCAAAACTTTTCCGCAATAAACTATTTATTTATAGACTCAATTTACAATGGCATTTTTAGCAACAAATCACAGCAATGTTTTCATTACTCATAACAATCCCTAGATAAAACTGATCCTTCATCAAAAGTGGTTTAAAATGAAAAGCGTAAACAACGTTTGTACAGACCTGATTAACTTAATACGCTTTTGTCTGAATAAGAGCTTATAACAATTCACGCAATTCATCAAAGCTCGATTGTGTTTAACCAGTTTGCGAATCACCATATCGGCTTTCATTGAATATTAATACTGATCCAATAATGTGCCTCTTTCACTAACACTGCTTGAATATTCAATATGGGATATTAAATATTGAATACTGACTGTATTTTATTACGTGGGAATGATATGCTATGCTATTTTATTGTTAAATTTATTACGTAATTTGTTGGGTATTTTAGCCGAAAAACAATACAGAAGGGTTGGTGATATAGAAGGGTTAAACATGAAAAGCAATAGTGGTCTGGAAAAGCAATTTGTTCCACAGGGATAAATATTGTTATGTTTCTTCAGTCTCGAAAACAGCTGCTTTTATACATGCAATGACAGTGATAAAGTGTCGCACTTTTAGAGGTAAATAAAGTTAGCAGTTATTTGATGATTGATTGATTGTTTCTCCTAGAAAAAAAAGATCATTGTATTGATCTTTTCATTAGCATGGACATCAGCTGTTCCAATGGTTTTGTTGAAATTGAATGATTTGTTCGAATATAGTCGATACAGCAATTAAACTGTGAATATCAATCAAATCGCGATAATTTAACTTTTATGATTCAGACGATAATGGAACAAAACGAGAAAATAAATGTAGCGTTTGACACAATAATACTCCCAATATTTTCTTCAAACGTTTTAAATTAACTAACTAATTTAAACCACTCCTTCAACTTGCATCATGACAAAATATCGTTCACTCGTTAAGTGTCTTTTTTTGATCCTCGCTATTTAACGTCTCATACGTATTATTTATATAAACTTGCTCATATAAAGAAATTACCATAGGACCTAGTATGAAATATGCATATTCAAGTGGCTAGCAACTGCGATTTTATACTGAAATTTAAAATATGTTTACCTTCCGTCGTATATAATATAACCTCCAGTAAGTCTGAGGCCGAAGGTCGACGTGATCATGTAACGCGCGCCCGTGAACAAGGAGGCCAAAGGCCGAAGCGAAGCTATGAGCATAGCGAACAGTCTTGTAACATCCGTGATAATAAAAAGCGCAAAGCTCAGGCTGTGAGTGCAGCGAATCAAAATAACAAATTGGGAAGAAGAATTGACTCTTGCCAGCGGCGCTGTAGCGCTTAGCTGCGTGTCGGCCTGGTTTAACCTTGACAAGGTTTTACAGTCTAGAAAATCCTGCTTACGCTGCAACTTTTAAATATTTCTTAGCTGCCGCAATTCAATTTAAAGTTCGGGTTTTATACAACTCTAAAATTCTAAAATGTTTTGTTAGGCCAGTCTTTTACATGGCCGCAGACGTTTAATGTTCGTTACTTAATTTATCAAAGTATGCTAGTGTATTGTTCTATTTTCTTACGCGTAGTTGTTATATTTGTGATTCAGTGTTGATTTTTCTTAACATTTCTATACAAATTTTACTTTTTATTTTTAGGAACCACATATTGCTTCGTAAGTATTTATTTGTGTGTGTATTGTTAATGTACTAGTTATGATTTATTCTCGTTTTAGTATACATATTTTGATTTTACAGAAAATAAAATTTCACTATTAGAACTAACATGAATATGTCTACCAACCTTGTCTACTGTGGATGAGCCCAGAGCATGTGGTGGGACACTGCACACTGTAACAGTGTTCTGTTTGAGACTGTCACACTGTTCACGAGATTATTTGAAGAGAGCTGTACGAAAGGGTTGTTGTACGGAGACAAAAGCCAAACCTGATCTTGTTTGCCCCTTCCCCCAACTCCACAACTACCCCTCTTGTATTGTCTGTGTGTTCTATCCCTTAGGTATGTCAATAGGTGACTGAGATTTAGAATAAACATTGGCTGATGAGTTGTCTTGACTTAAAACTGGTTTGTATTTAAATGTAAAAGGTAAAGTTTGTCTTGTTTAACGGGGCGAAGTTAGGACTACAAAGTACTCTCTACCACTCAACCTCGACCTTTACCTAGCGTCACCGTATTAGTCACATTACAAATGTAAGTGGTGACTGCGGGGATCGAACCCGCGCCACCGGAGTGATGAGCTCTGGAGTCGCGTGCCATACCAATCCGCCACGGATCCGCTAAATCCGCTGTTTAGTGTTGAAAGAATTTATAACCGGTATCTATTTAATAGTACAGTGGCGTTTGTATTGTGGGGTGTTTTAAGTAGGGCGGCCAATTTTGGGGTCAGTTCCTTATGAAGAATTAATGACATTCATGCAGTATAAACTTGGGTTCGAAAATGCTTCGTTTACTTGCTGCCACCATTTTGTGTTTTTACTAATTTTCTGTATATTTATTTGGTATTAAAGTTAAACAGCTTATGACAAAAATATATTAGCTAAATAAATAATAAAAAATTAATAATAATAAAATAATATATGATCTAAATTAAGCATGAGCTATCTTACTTAAAATGGTGGCTATTTTAAAGTATTTTTGGCACTATATACTTTAATTAATTGATAATCTAAGAGGTATACAACACAATTATAAGAATAACTTTCTTTTAAAATTGTATTACCTATCAATTTACTCCAAGGTGTTGAAGCTCCGTTAAGAAACAACAGTGTCAGAGAAAACTATGGAAAAATAGGCATCTTGATCCTATTTAATTTTTCGCTACGGCTTTTCCTGTACCTATCTTTCTTGGTTCTCAATCTATAAGACTGTGGGATGCACACATAAGAAATAATATTGTCTTAGAACTATCATCGTGACACTTTATCCACTAAGGTCTAATGTTTAAGGTAACTAAGGTCCAATGCCAAAAAAATACTTAAAAACAGCCCCCATTTTGAAATTACATGTTAGATCATGCTAATGAAATTGTTTCAGATGATTTGTATTGTACAAAATTAGGTTTGGAAAAATCCTTTAAGTAGTTTAAGTGATATATAATTTGTTGAAAAATAAAGTGGCTGCTATCGGGTAAAAGAACACTTTCCCACCCACTTTTAACGAATTTCTTTTATTGATTTTGCGTAAGAGACCTTGAAGTTGCTGAAATAAGTTGCCGCACATTTAGTACACTTCCACGTTTTGTTTTTAAATAATGTACTGGTCTCTAAAATTCCTTAAATACGTCTCGATTTAATAGTGAGAAATTTGATTAAGCAGGGAACAATTTTGGAGGGTTTTGTTAAGTAGAGTCATCTCTATTACCATTTTAAATGTTTTTTAAAGCCTAAAAGCTTTTAGAGTAAAGTTCTGCTACAACCGGAATCGTATATATTTTGTAACAAATATATAACAAAAATATCAGAAACGTTTATCCAAGGCAGTAAACGGGATATGTTTAAAAAGTAGAACACAGCTCGAAATCGATCAAAAAGTATGAATTAAAAATAGGAGCAAAAATATACGTTAAACTCTATTTTAAATGGTTCATATTTCAAACTTTACTCTTAATATAAATAGCCATGACAAAGTTGTTAATATTTATAAAACAGATGACAGTCAAATAACAAATAATTGACAAAGTGGAATTGGTCTTCAAAACGTTGACACTTCCATCACAGCAAGCTTGTTTTGTTTTTATTGATTCGTTTGCAAACACCCGCGGCGCTAATGGCTTATAAACAAACAGGACGACCTTTCATAATTAAATGAAAGCTTGTTTGTCCACAAACACTGTTTAAACACTTTTATAAGCTAACATTTCAGACAACTGAACCTGATACGCTGAGACTATTTGTTTTGCAAAATACACGATAATTTATTGTAAAACTGGATTTACTGGTGAAATAAAGTTTAGACAAGACGTTTAATATAATTTTTTACCGTTTAAAAAAAGTGTCTTTTAAAAATATAAAAGTATGGCCAATAAGGTTTAAGGAAGTCTCCCATGATCATCTTCTATAGGGTGGCGCACGAAATGATCCAACATTTTTTATGGTGTTATTTTTCTAAATTATCAATTACGAGCATTTTATGTTGGGAATGTGAACAGCGTTTTGCAATAGTCAAAGTTATTGCGGAGCATCATAAGAGATAATATTTACTGTTATCAGTTTGTTCAAAAACGAATTTATGGCACTATAAAAAGAATATATGCCCTATATTGTTCCTTGACTTGATATTTTGCCTTGCAGCAATTTTTGAAGCTTGGTGCACCTTTTCATAAAGAACACCTAGCCTCTATTTGTTTGAAACAGCCTTATTTTGTCGTTCAAAATATAAGCCGGCGAAAGGCATAAATATACATGATTATAACACTGGAGGTAAAGATGAATTGAGAGTTCAGCAACATCGAACTCGTGTTGTAAACATTTGCCAATGCAATTTGGGGTCAAAATTATTAACAAACTTGCACAAAATATAAAAAGCATAAATATTATTACAAATTTTAAATGTCAACTAATATTTTATGGTGAAACAGTTCTACTCAATTGAGGAATTTTTATCAAGCTGTTGAGGATAATCTAATTAAACAAATTTAAAGGATGGGTAGAATTAAATCTATCAGAGTTAGATAAACTAAATTGATATCCCAGAAAATATTATGTATAGGATTAATTGGTAAATTTTAGACAAGACGTTTAATATAATTTTTACCGAAAGATGTATAATTTTAAGGCTTCATTATTTGTACACCACGTATTTGGTCATCTCATGTAGTGTAAATAAATCATTATACAAAGGGTACATAGTTTCACTTTAAACTAATATAGGATCTACACATTAGATTTTAAAGTGTTCATATAATACCATTGTTTAATATAATCTTAAGTTCGTTTAAACAATCAGATAATGTCTTAAGTCGAGTTTACGTTTTATTGATTTATTTTTTTAATCTGTATCATACCATTCATTGTCATTATTTTTCCATTAAACACTAATGTAATTCATCACATAATCCATATACTGTACTCAACCCATTATCATGCAACTTCAAACTCATACCATTTTAAGTTGATTTATTAATTCGGCTCTTATTTGTTTAAAACAAATTTAGTCTGTGTATACACGTGCAATGACAATGCCACATATTTTATATTAAAGCATGTAATAAAATAAATAAATAAACATATAGATGTTCGGTAGCCAAATACGCACATTGCTTTTATTGATAGCCTCATCTAGATGAAATGTGTATAATCTGAGAACAAACCTTGTTCAAAAATGTCTAGCCAATTCAGTAATTGTCAATCTTAGATGTTGATTTCTAGCGGTTAGTTCTGAAAATACGGTTATTTTATACATATACAAATGCAAATCCTCTCTTGAAATTCCCTGCAAAGATCTTCTTGGGAAGATTTAAAACGCTGATTTCAACAACACCAGTAGTGATGTTGTGATTAGGCGTTTTCACTCTGAAAGAACCTACAAAACCTAATACTTAGATTTGATGAAATAAGTTCAGAATAGTTTAAAAGGTAAAGTTTGTCTTAATCAACGAAACGAAGCTAGGACTACAAAGTCTTCGTACCACGCTTACCTTTACCTTCAAGCTCCTCCCCAAACCACGACCTTTACCTAGCGTTAACCTAGCTGCAATAATATTCTGAAGTAGCTTTTAAAATTTTCCTTCGGCTCATTATTAAATTTGACAATTCCACCTACACAAGAGTGTAATGAAAGCGTTGAACTTGTTATTGCTTTTCACTGGAAATGGCGAAACACTTGGCCGGTAAAGAGGACGTATCTGGCTACACTCTTGACAAACACTCTTGCTTGAAGAGGCAAGAGTTAGGTGTCATATTCCGCCTCTGACACACGACCCGACTCTTCAAACCTCTCATCAACCTTTCAACTGAGAGCTGAACAAAGTTAACATTAGGCTTTGTTTGAAGTTTGAGTGAGATTATAGCAATGATTCGGGTAAAAAGAAAAAGGTTTGTCTTGTTAAACGAGGCGAAGTTAGGACTACTAAGTCCTCTCTACTACTCAACCTTGATCTTAACGTACCGTTACCACATGGTCACTTTACAAATTTTTATTGGTGACTGCGGGGTCGATCGCGCCACCGTAAAGGAAGCTCTGGAGTCGCGCGCGATACCACTCCGCCACGTATCCGTATACTTTGTACTACCAGGAAGATGAGATGATTCCCGAAACCGGTTGTAGTTTACAATAAATTTTGTTCAAAGGGTGTTTCTCAGTTTTTCAATCCCCGTCTTAATATATATAATGTATTTCTTTTTCTTTTACTCTTCTTTGACTACAAAACTGACGATGTTTACCACGAAAGTAGACAAAACTGTGTGTATATTAAATAACTAAAATATTTTCAGTGATTGTATCCAAAAGTTCTCTTTATTTATGACCAACTACTTAAGATAAAAATTTGGAAATAAAAGTAAATTTCTTTATTAGTAATAATTTTTGATAGTTACTATTCTGTATTAATACTCAAATTAAGTCAAATATCCATTACGTTACAATCCTTAAAAAATGGTGATTACTAGCTTTTATCCAGCTTTTGATCCACATTGATGGATGAAAATGGGTGTAATTAGGGAATCATTTATCAAACTGAGCCATTCTGTCCCCATGAAAGGCAAGCGTTGCCCGGTACTTAGCCTATATCGTTGATAGGTGACACATCTGTCACATAGGATTCTCAGCTTCTGCTTGGGATCTTCAAACACAGATTTTAAACAAAATTCCATATACAAGGAGTTTATTTTAAACGGGCCACCATTGCTAGAAATAATTTGTGCATGCCACTGTTAATTTTATTACAGGTTTACAGGTTATCTTGAAGTGTCTGCAAATGTTCTTACTAATGTATGTATACAATACTTACAAAATCTAAACCTGTTTACAAATTTTACAAAATCTAATATTATAGGTTTTCAGTTAAACTCTTTGTCCAACCATAACCAAGTAATTCAAAAAGATTGTCATTGACAAATGCTCTCTGGAAGAAGTCAACTGCACAAAGTCTTCAGTCGTGTATTTGGATAATAATTTGGATTGGGATAGCCATGTTGAGTACATTATGTAATAAGTTTTTGTCAGCGGTATATTTGTTAAGAAACATCTCTAGCCACTGCACACGGAAAGTACTGATAATGGCATATTATGGACTTGTGTACCCTTACTTGAAATGTATTGAAATAAATTTTATTTTCCAAAAGATAATTTACACTCTTAATACATAATCTTTTTTTGGAAGATCTTGCCATCATTTCAAGTATCGATGGTCAAGTGACTTGTCTTACGGAATCAGTATATGGGGATCTTGCGCCGAATACAAGTTTGCGAGGAATTTTATATTACGAAAGAAGGCTTTACGAATTATATCAAACGCTAATACTCGTGATACATGCCGAGATATTTTTCAACATTTATAGATCATGACACTACCTAGCCTATAAATATTTGAAACCATAATCTCTAGCCTTACTAGGTGTCATCTAGTTAAAGGCACTGATATACATGACTATAACACAAGGCATAACAATTTGTTTCGGCAAAAAAGCCACAGGCTAAAACTGTTTGAGAGCATGCCTTCACAAGCAGGTGCCAGATTGTTCAATAGACTGCCTGCAGGGATCAAGTCTATTCAACCCATGAACCTGTTTAAAACATCTAAAAAAGCTTCTGACAAAACATGCGTACTACACTGTTGATGAGTTTATGCACCAAACATTTAAGTTTCCAGTGTACCAAAATTAAAATTATTAAATTAGGTTAGTTGGTATTAAATTAGAACAATATTATATAGATTATTATTATTGATCAAGGATTAACTTGGAAGGTTCAGGTTAACGAAACATGTAAACGAGTTTCCTCAGGAATTTTCGGTTTACGCGTTTTATCCAAATCTTGCTCTGTTCAAATTCTTCGAATAGCTTATTTTGGACTAATTCCCTCATCTGTCTTATGGAATAAGGTTGTGGGGAGGATGTTCAAAATTCAATTTGAGAGGCTTTTAGGCTGCAAAAAGAAGCTATTAGAATAATTTCGAGCAAGTTTCAGGGAATCATGTCGAGACATATTTCAAGGAATAGGTTTGTTGACACTTCCCTGTCTCTATATCTTAGAAGTGATTTTGTATTGTAAAACTAATAAAATGTTGGTTCAATCTAAAATCACTCATGATTATAACACAAGAGGAAAGAACCACTTGCAAATTTGTCAACATAGAACTTCTAAATTTGAACAACTACCCATGCAAGTAGGTATAAAACTCTTCAATCACCTTCTAAAATTTAAAAGAAATTAAAAGTACCAAAATTTTTAAATCTCGAATAAAACGGTTGCTGTTAAGCAAAGCTTATTACTCGGTGGATGAGTTCATAGATGATCTTCCGGACAAATAATTTCTTTAAATCATATTTTAATTCTCCCCTAAAGCCAGGTCTGATGTTAAGTGTGAATGTGGAATGAGTGCGAAATCATGTAAGTGTGAGTGAGTGTGAATGTTTAATTTCATTGTATTGTAATTTGTGTTTTTTTTTTGCTACGCAATATTTTGTATTGTCTTCAGCAAATATATATTATTATATTATAGATTAAAACAACACATTTGGCCTTAAGATTTTGTTACCAGTCGCTTATCACACTTTATTTTAACTTATTTAATAATTATGTCTACACAATTATTAATTGTACTTGACAAAAATAAATAAATAAATTTGAATGGAGATTTTAAATTTATTAAATTGTTATCTTTGTAATGCAACAATACAAAAATTGGTGCTACCTTCAAAACTTCAAACCAATACCTTCTACTAGGTTCTTATAGAGGTTTGTAATAGAAAACAGATGTTTCTTCTACCGGGAAATAGAGTAGCTGTGTCACAGGTGAAAGAGACTGGTTTGTCGAACGCAAAGGAGCTTTTAGATAATCAACTTTTCCTAGCAAATACTTCCCACTTTGATACTTTGATTTGAGGCACCGACAACTTGCAGAGGGTAGTTTAAGGTGAATACGGGATGATGGGTGAGTGTTTTTGATGGGTGCTGAAATGTAGTCTTGTTACAAACTGCGGCCGACTGTTCCTCAGATTGGGTCATTAATTAACAGCCCAGCTCTAATGGACCTTAAGTGACTTCCGAACCAAGTGGAGTCGCTGTCGTGAAAACTTATAACTGCAGCGCCGGGAGTTGAACTCTGAGCCGATTTGTTGCGAAGCACGCACTACACCACTGAGCTATGGTCACCCCAACCTGCTGTTGAAAGAGTTGTTACATAATTTTAAAATTACTTGGCTTCAACGAATTTAGTTCTTAACTTGGACAAAACTGCTTAGTCAAATACTGTAAGATAAGCATTTGCTTTGCACTTTTAAACTCTGTCTTATGGAATAAGGTTGTGGGAGGATGTTCAAAATTCAATTTGAGAGGCTTTTAGGCTGCAAAAAGAAGCTATTAGAATAATTTCGAAAGCAAGTTTCAGGGAATCATGTCGAGACATATTTCAAGGAATAGGTTTGTTGACTTCCTGTCTCTCTATATCTTAGAAGTGATTTTGTATTGTAAAACTAATAAAATGTTGGTTCAATCTAAAATCACTCATGATTATAACACAAGAGGAAGAACCACTTGCAAATTTGTCAACATAGAACTTCTAAATTTGAACAACTACCCATGCAAGTAGGTATAAAACTCTTCAATCACCTTCCTAAAAATTTAAAAGAAATTAAAAGTACCAAAATTTTTAAATCTCGAATAAAACGGTTGCTGTTAAGCAAAGCTTATTACTCGGTGGATGAGTTCATAGATGATCTTCCGGACAAATAATTTCTTTAAATCATATTTTAATTCCCCCTAAAGCCAGGTCTGATGTTAAGTGTGAATGTGGAATGAGTGCGAAATCATGTAAGTGTGAGTGAGTGTGAATGTTTAATTTCATTGTATTGTAATTTGTGTTTTTTTTTTTGCTACGCAATATTTTGTATTGTCTTCAGCAAATATATATTATTATATTATAGATTAAAACGACACATTTGGCCTTAAGATTTTGTTACCAGTCGCTTATCACACTTTATTTTAACTTATTTAATAATTATGTCTACACAATTATTAATTGTACTGACAAAAATAAATAAATAAATTTGAATGGAGATTTTAAATTTATTAAATTGTTATCTTTGTAATGCAACAATACAAAAGTTGGTGCTACCTTCAAAACTTCAAACCAATACCTTCTACTAGGTTCTTATAGAGGTTTGTAATCCAATAGAAAACAGATGTTTCTTCTACCGGGAAATAGAGTAGCTGTGTCACAGGTGAAAGAGACTGGTTTGTCGAACGCAAAGGAGCTTTTAGATAATCAACTTTTCCTAGCAAATACTTCCCACTTTGATACTTTGATTTGAGGCACCGACAACTTGCAGAGGGTAGTTTAAGGTGAATACGGGATGATGGGTGAGTGTTTTTGATGGATGATGAGATGTAGTCTTGTTACAAACTGCGGCCGACTGTTCCTCAGATTGGGTCATTAATTAACAGCCCAGCTCTAATGGACCCCTTAAGTGACTTCCGAACCAAGTGGAGTCGCTGTCGTGAAAAACTTATAACTGCAGCGCCGGGAGTTGAACTCTGAGCCGATTTGTTGCGAAGCACGCACTACACCACTGAGCTATGGTCACCCCCAACCTGCTGTTGAAAGAGTTGTTACATAATTTTAAAATTACTTGGCTTCAACGAATTTAGTTCTTAACTTGGACAAAACAGCTTAGTCAAATACTGTAAGATAAGCATTTGCTTTGCACTTTTAAACTCTGTTTTATGGTGTTTTTGATTTTTTACAAATGTTGATTTTTGGGTCTTAAGTGTATAAAAAGGTCAGCTTGTTGAATTTGCACTTTGTGTTAAGTTTCATGAGTCAAACGTTAACATAACCTATCAAACATGTTTTTAATAATCTAATAAACTTTACATATCCAAATAATTTTTTTTGAATTTTGGAAAAAAGCACTTTTGTATAATCTACTTTTTTGTTAATGCATTTCTGACCAAAGCCTCTTATCGTTTCGGTGTTATCAGATTAAAACCGACCAAACATTGGAAATAACGGCTGCTAAAATTGCGTTTTTGTTGGTGAGTAAGAATTTAACTTTAGACCATGACTTTAGTTTCGTTATGTTAAAAAAAATACATAAACGTTGCAAATTAACGATTGTACAAATTAGTGTTAAATATACACACGTTTTAATTTTTATTAACTTCTACATATCGAATTGCATGATCATATAACACGAATATTTTTTAAATGTTAAGGTTTTTAAAAACACAAATACTTATGTACATTTTTATTTGTGCCACGAGTATTTCATGGCTTTAACGTGTTATTAATATTTACCTAATTAAATTAGGTGAAGTTATCAAAGACCAACCCTTACTCAAAAGAAAAAAAATGTTATTGGGTAGATAGCGCATAGGCGCCGCATGGCTCCTAAGCAGCTCAACATAGTTGAGGCAGCCCACGCACAGAATGCGCTGCTAGGAATCTTTCCTAGGAAGTCTCCAGTAGATCCACTGACGCATGCGCAAGTTTGGTTGTTCCCTTATCGCACGTTTCTGTCACTTTCGAGTCGTCATCATCGGGCAAATTCGGGAGCTGATGGGAGAGAGACGGAAGTTCTTTCTGTGCTTGGGCTGCCTCAACTATGAGGGCCGCCTACCTACTATACACATTGTCTTTGGTTATACATAATCCTAACTGACTCTTATTGGATACTTTAGAAATACATAATAAAAACCTCAAGCTGTATATGAATAAATTATGTTTAAATCATATAAAATGTTTTTCGCCACACATTCTTAACAAAACAAATTGATTTATTTAAACTGAAGGGGAAAATTTGAAAATTTTATTTTTTACTAAACGCAGAAGAGATAAAAAAGGCAATTAATAGACTAACTGCGGATTCCAATCACTTCACATGATTGGTTATAACTCAATCACTCGGCTTTTCCTATCGGCTTCTCTGACATCACAACAGTGTACTCAAATCAGCTGTTGCTTTGACAGGCGGGGAGGGGTAAGTGGTAGTGGTGGAGGTGGAGGGAAGGTGGTGGGGGTAATTTGATTGATGGTGTCGCGGGATTGGTTGAAACCACCACTCGGTCAAGCACATGCTAACCAGATTGTTTCAGCTTCAAGACAAAGCACCAACAGATCCCCTTCGTGTACAAGTATTTTGTGCAAAATCTACCGTTTTGTTATTTTGCTCTAAAACAGCTGCTACAGACACACGTAGCCTATTGACGAGGTAAGGTGTTTACGCTAGTTCAGCCAGACCGATCATCGGTTAGTGCTTAGTATCGATTATTTCTCCGTTATGTACACAAAAGCATTGGCGTCGATAGTAGGGTATACTACTGTATTTACAACAGTCGACTTCTTTACAACAGATCGATAATTTCGATAAAAACCATTTTAGCCAACCGTAGCTTTGCGCAACTAAGTAATCTTAAGTAGACTAGTCAGTTGACCTCTTCTTAAAAAAGTCTTATTTAGGACATTTAGTTATTAAAAATCAATAAACTACAAGAAATTAAGACCAAAGTTTTGAAAATAAAATTAAAATATTGCAAATGCGTGTTTTTTAACAGTGAATTGGAAGTATTAATTTGTATCGACAGGTCTTATGGGGATTTGATATAGTGTTAAACTACTTACAGCTTTGATAAAATCTGTGTTGTATTTTTTAAACATGTCGTGCATGAATAAGTTAAATTTACCGAGGAGAATTCGGACCACAAAGTCCTCTCTACCACTTCACCTCGACCTTTACCTAGCGTCACCGTATAGTCACATTACAAATTGTAAGTGTTGACTCCTGGGATCGAACTTGCGCCACCGGAATGATGGGCTCCGGAGTACCGCGCGACACCAATCCGCCACGGCTCCGCTCATCATAAGTTCTTATTATGTATCCATTCAATTATTTCTTTATAGATTAATATTATACATAGATAAACTTTACCTAAAGAAATGTCATACCTCGAAACTGTATTAAAATTGAAGTTTGCCCCTGCAAAGGTCACACAACGACTATTTTTAGAAAGGCCCAGAAAGAAAGACCTACAACAGATGCAGCCTCTGTATTGCAATATGAATGGAAATCAGAAATGATAATGTGCCTCCCCCCCCCCAACTTGAAGCAGGCACAAACTCTCCTCCCCTCTATACATCCATTGAATCATTTATATCCTCAGACAATGATATATTGCTGCCAACTTGCAGCAACGTGTTTACTACATTCGGGATAATATCATGAAGCCATTATAGAATGCGTTGTAATTTGAATGTTTCTGACAAATTATTTTTAAGCCGGAGATTATTAAATTTTTCAAAATACTATGCTATGTGGTTTAAACTATGCAAAATAATGAAAAAGATCCTTTTATTGCTTTTTGTTATGATTTTAACGGTGCAGGAACTCTAATAAAATCAATTAATTAATATGGTACTCCACAGGGAGGCCGAAATATCTCAACCTAATTATGAAGTTTGGACGCGGTGTGAACCGGAAGAACTAGATTATAGTTGTGACACCGGCCGCGAAAGCCTAGTTACGTTTAATTAATTAATGGTTTACGGCGTCAAACCTAGTTGCATGTATGGGAATCGTCTCTTTTTATATTCTCCAAATTCTAAAGTAACCAAAGATCTCCAAATAAAGCTAGTTTTTTTATGACTGGTTAAACCTTAAATAACTCCTTATGAACTCAGTTGATAAAAGGAAGGAACGCGCAACAATGACAAAAGACAACAATAACAAAAGATAACAATATATAACAGACTTAGAGGCTTAAAGGCCTCCTACACTGTCACATTCCTTCGTCACGGTTCTGAAATTGTATCAAATAAATGAGAGACGTATATTGGATTAAATGGATAACGTGAAGTATTATGTTAGAGCTTTGACAACAAAATGTGAAAAAAGTACAGGAGTTTCATAAAAATGGTTCACAGCTAAAAAACAGTGATTCAGAAAGCTTTATTGGGTATCATTTTATTACTATTGTTGTCTTGTATTGTTGGATGTATTGCAAACAACATGTGCTTATGCATAAATGACCAGTTGTAAAGTTAAATTAAAAACCTTTTGTAATCGGTTTAATTTTTTAAATAATTTTAAACCAACAATATTTATATTTTTTAAGAATTAGCTTTAGTAACCTGGATGTCCACTAAATTCAATTCATATAGTTCAATCCAATTCAAAATTCTCATTGATTTTGGCCGCAAGGCTATATTATCTTTACATGCATGCAATACAAATAACGTAGTAAAGTTAAAGTAAAATTCAATTAACAATTTAATTATTTCATATAATAATAAGCTACTGTCAATTTCTTTTTACAAATAGTTTACAGAATGAAATAAATAAATAATTGACAGATAAATATGCAATAATTATAGATAAATAACGTCGTAATATCATTGAATTGGCAACCTTACTTTTATGTATAAATCTAATAACAACTGACAAGCAACTTTTTATCAAACAAAACAATTGACAAATCTATTTAAGTAATTAACCAGTACAGATGCAAGAAACAAATAAATAACAATAATATAATATAAGTGCATTAGTATAATAAATAAGAGAAGTATGTTACTTGAGCCCACCGCCCAGGATCAAAGACTCATGCGTTCCTGGGCTGGACGCCAACACAGACGCTGTCTTCAGTAATAAAACAGCCGGCTTTTCGCCACCCCGTACTAACATGCAATTCATATAGTTGGATCCTGGATGTCCAATTCAAGTTCTAATGGATCTGCAAAATTCGTATATTTTGCTCCCTATTCAGCAATTACAAAATAAAGCTTGTTGAATCACCCTTCCAGACAAAACTAACCAGACGTTTCTAGCTTTAATAACAAATAGAAAATACAATGTTAAGAGTGCGCAGTAGTGCCTGTGACCTTGAATTTCGTCCCATAAGAGCAATGTAAACCCTGCATTTTCTTGGAACACTTCACGCATCCAGTTTTCATCCATTTTTTGTGAAATTAACTATGTTCTTGTGCTGAATTTCCATTTTATCTTTTATAAAACCGTGACATAAATAAAAATTTGGAAAATTTGTATTTAAATGTCTTGTTTTTACTCATGAACTAATAAAATGTTTAAAAATGAGTTCAGCGGAGTCACTGCATTACATTGTGAATAATGTAATAAAACCTATTTCAAAAAGAGTTAATGGAAATTGTTGATGGAAAACGTGAAGTGTCTCAAGAAAATTCCTGTTTTTTACATTGTTCTTATGGGACAAAAAACGAAATGGCCGTAACAGGTGCTATGCACTCTTAAAATATACAGTTTTCACCCCTGAATTAATTGCTTGAATGGAAATCATAAATAGATCTCCCCATTCAAGATTATATGCTGTTGTTTATAAACAAACCTCTAAAATACCTTTTTATAATTAAATTTCAATAGTATCATTATGTAAGTACGAAGCGCCTGCAAATTTGTTCTAGGCAAAGCCCGCAGTACCTGCGTGTAGTCAAATCACTTGCCAAGCGCCTGCCTGTGGTTTCTAGCTCAGGGAGCTTGCTACTCTTACTTCGTAAATAAATAAATAAATAAATAATACTTCATGAGGTTTTTGTTTCTCTCCGCCTTTCCTTCTAATCATCCGTCGTTCGAAAAATACAGAATTATTTTTAATTTATTTTAAATGGGTTTTGATTTATTAGTCTATTTAATTGTATTTGTTAAATTTATTTTCATTTTATAGCATAGCCGATTTTATAGATAATTCAAAATAAATTTTAATAATTACAGTTCGTCTTACTTGTGGTAAGTAAAAATTATGTTACTTAATTGTCAAAAATATATATTATCTTGTACAAATTTGACATTAACGTATTGTTGATATTGTTATTTATTTTTGTATTTTATTATTGTGTTTTATGACAATTTTCAAGCATTTATTAGTAAGCTATGTAGTAATATTGTTTTATGAAAATAGTTCTTTTTCTTGAATAAAAATTTAATTTTTACGTACTTTGATTTGAGACACCGACCACTCCTAGAGGGTACTTTAAGGCGAATATGGGACGAAAGTGTGTGTGTGTGTTGAGTGATTTTTGTGGATGGTGAGGTGTAATCTTGTTACAAACTAGGGCCGGCTGTTCTCCAGATCGAGTCATTAATTAATAGCCCAATGACCAATGAAATGGACCAACTCCTTAACGTGACTTCCGAACCACGGTGAGTGGCCATCGTGAAAAGTTATCATTGTGCTCTGAAATCGAACCCGGGCTGATTTGTTGCGAAGCACGGACTCTACCGCTGTGCAGCACGATTCGCCAATTCGCTGCATCTACCTACCATAACGTTATCTTTGAAAGTAGCCTTAACTCTTTGCTATAAAGATGATTTGACGCGGTGTGAACGGGAAGAACTAGATTATAAAAGACGTTAAACTAACGTTTAGCCACGTGGACGGTAATGGTGTATATTTACAGACAAATTGCTACGAAACATTCTGTCGCTCTTTACTTTCCTGTTATCAATCTTTCAGTTGACATGTTTGAGAAATTGCTCGCGTATATTGAAATACTGTACGTAAAAAGACGTTATGATTGATAAGATATATTGATAAGACTGGGACTCGTGGCGTAGTTCTGTAGCCCAGCTTCATGGAGGTCAGGTTTTGAGGATGATACAGGTCTAAAGCGGCTCAGGTAGTCTCAGTGATCATCTGATGATACCCGCATCAACTCCCACCATCGCTTAGACGTATCAGACCATCACCTGCGTGGTTCGGAAGTAACGATAAGCCGTTGGTCTCTGTATTTCCATTGGTCATTGGGCTATAAATTAAGAAGAATCGGCAATTCTAAGGAAAAATCGGCCTTGTACTGTATAAAACTAGCCAACTTGTCCAATCAGCAAAGCCGTCCATTCATCTGGCTACCTCTTATTACAAACCAGGCCGACACGCAGCTAAGCGCTAAAGCGCCGCTGGCATGAGCGAATCGAATTTCCTTTGCAATTTGTTACTCTACTCCACTCCAGCCACAGCCTAGCTTCAGCCTTTTTCACTTCTTTGGTCGGCATTTTGAAAGGATTTGGATTTATATAATCTTTGGAATATTAATGTATAGCAACAAAATACGAGTATTTATTTTAAATTTTTTTACGGAAATTAGATGAAATTTTACTTTTGCTTAAATTATTGTGACTCTGTTTATTTGTGAAATTCCTCAAAAGGGAGGTTTTGTGGTCCGATTATGCTGGTTAACGAATTCGACTGAGATATTTAAAAAAACTTCATTTGTATACGAAATTTGGTGAAAATCGGACAAAAATGCGACCTGTAGAGATGATACATGTGTATATATTAAGTTTTGAAACATTCTCAAAACGTTTTAGGTCAGGATCGGTGCTCATTTCATGGTCCGGAGCCTGTATCTTCAATGTTGACGGCATGAATATATAATTTTTCCAAAGGAAGTTCGTTAGTAAACCCAAGCGTAAGGATAATCATAATTGTCATCCTAACTTTCAGCAGGAAATAGCAGCACAAAAAATCAGCCCGGTGTGAAGGACTCTTAACAGGCTACATATTACGTAACAAGTGTAAGACGCCTTATTACTGAATCTTACACATGTATAAGTTGCCAAAAAATCATGAACCTAACGATCACCTTAGGCCTATAAAGTTTTGTTTGTCAATGAACTCCTTTGTTAGGAAAATCTGATTCATTCAAAAAACTCTAAGGAATTTCCTCTCCATTGGCTCCGTTGGTTTTGCATAAATAGGTATGATTCACCGTGTAGGAATCTTTGCAAAGGTGTGTCAGTCATGTTAACTCTTTTGGTAAAGAAACCTGATTCATTCATCAAAACTCTAAAATTTCCTCTCCACTGGCTTTGCATAAATTGGTATGATTCACCGTGTAGGAATCTTTGGAAAGGTGTGTCAGTCATGTTAACTCTTTTGGTAAAGAAACCTGATTCATTCATCAAAACTCTAAGAATTTCCTCTCCATTGGCTTTGCATAAATGGTATGATTCACCGTGTAGGAATCTTTGCAAGGTGTGTCAGTCATGTTAACTCTTTTGGTAAAGAAACCTGATTCATTCATCAAAACTCTAAAAAATTTCCTCTCCATTGGCTTTGCATAAATTGGTATGATTCACCGTGTAGGAATCTTTGCAAGGTGTGTCAGTCATGTTAACTCTTTTGGTAAAGAAATTTCATTCATCAAAACTCTAAAGATTTCCTCTCCATTGGCTGTGCATATGGGTATTTATTTTGGATTTGCAATAGGTGAATCAGTTCATGGCTTTGATTGGTCGTACGCCGCTGGCATGAGCGAATCAATTTCCTTTGCAATTTGTTACTCTACTCCACTCAGCCACAGCCTAGCTTCAGCCTTTTCACTTCTTTGGTCGGCATTTTGAAAGGATTTGGATTTATATAATCTTTGGAATATTAATGTATAGCAACAAAATACGAGTATTTATTTTTTTTATGGAAATTAGATGAAATTTTACTTTTGTTAAATTATTGTGACTCTGTTGTTTTTTGTGAAAATTCCTCCAAAAGGGAGGTTTTGTGGTCCGATTATGCTGGTTAACGAATTCGACTGAGATATTTAAAAAAAACTAACATTTGTATACGAAATTTGGTGAAAATCGGAAAAAAATGCGACCTGTAGAGATGATACACATGTGTATATTAAGTTTTGAAACATTCTCAAAACGTGTTATGGGGGTCAGGATCGGTGCTCATTTCATGGTCCGGAGCCTGTATCTTACAATGTTGACGGCATGAATATATAATTTTTCCAAAGGAAGTTCGTTAGTAAACCCAAGCGTAAGGATAATCATAATTGTCATCCTAACTTTCAGCAAAATAGCAGCACAAAAATCAGCCCGGTGTGAAGGACTCTTAACAGGCTACATATTACGTAACAAGTGTAAGACGCCTTATTACTGAATCTTACACATGTTACCAAAATCATGAACCTAACGATCACCTTAGGCCTATAAAGTTTTGTTTGTCAATGAACTCCTTTGTTAGAAAATCTGATTCATTCAAAAACTCTAAGAATTTCCTCTCCATTGGCTCCGTTGGTTTTCATAAATGGTATGATTCACCGTGTAGGAATCTTTGCAAAGGTGTGTCAGTCATGTTAACTCTTTTGGTAAAGAAACCTGATTCATTCATCAAAACTCTAAAATTTCCTCTCCATTGGCTTTGGTTTTGCATAAATAGGTATGATTCACCGTGTAGGAATCTTTGCAAAGGTGTGTCAGTCATGTTAACTCTTTTGGTAAAGAAACCTGATTCATTCATCAAAACTCTAAAGAATTTCCTCTCCATGGCTTTGGTTTTGCATAAATTGGTATGATTCACCGTGTAGGAATCTTTGCAAAGGTGTGTCAGTCATGTTAACTCTTTTGGTAAAGAAACCTGATTCATTCATCAAAACTCTAAAGAATTTCCTCTCCACTGGCTTTGCATAAATTGGTATGATTCACCGTGTAGGAATCTTTGCAAGGTGTGTCAGTCATGTTAACTCTTTTGGTAAAGAAACCTGATTCATTCATCAAAACTCTAAAGAATTTCCTCTCCACTGGCTTTGCATAAATTGGTATGATTCACCGTGTAGGAATCTTTGCAAAGGTGTGTCAGTCATGTTAACTCTTTTGGTAAAGAAACCTGATTCATTCATCAAAACTCTAAAAATTTCCTCTCACTGGCTTTGCATAAATTGGTATGATTCACCGTGTAGGAATCTTTGCAAAGGTGTGTCAGTCATGTTAACTCTTTTGGTAAAGAAACCTGATTCATTCATCAAAACTCTAAAATTTTCTCTCCACTGGCTTTGCATAAATTGGTATGATTCACCGTGTAGGAATCTTTGCAAGGTGTGTCAGTCATGTTAACTCTTTTGGTAAAGAAACCTGATTCATTCATCAAAACTCTAAAGAATTTCCTCTCCATTGGCTTTGCATAAATTGGTATGATTCACCGTGTAGGAATCTTTGCAAAGGTGTGTCAGTCATGTTAACTCTTTTGGTAAAGAAACCTGATTCATTCATCAAAACTCTAAAGAATTTCCTCTCCATTGGCTGTGCATATATGGGTATTTTATTTCCTTTGTTACAATTGGTCAGTCTGATTCATGGCTTTGATTGGTCGTACGCCGCTCCAAGCTAGCCAATGCGGCTGCTTGGTTTTTCTGAAGTTTTTTTAGCGGAACTGTCTGATCTTGAGAAGTAGGCGTTTCAGCTTTTTGTATTTCCCGAATATTTAGGAGCAGAAATAGTTCATAAGAGAATTTCAAAGTGATTGGTACTTAACAAAGGTGATCTTTCATTGTTAGGTATGATTATGTTTACTTGTATGTTTGCTCAGTATTTTCTTTACTTTTACACCAAATAAAATTCAGAAATATTGTCTAGGTGAAATGTTCGCAAGTTAAAATAACAGGAAACAAACTTTATTCAAATCAGTGATGTTGTTTTGTTCAGCCTCGTTGTTTTGTTTGTTGTTTCGAATTGGACACGTTTTTGTTTCGCTTGACAAGTTGGTGTTTATAGAATACCTGTTATTTTTTCCATGCATTCGTGGGACACTTCACGCCTATCTTTATATCTGATTTATAAAATTAACTTTGTTTTAAAGTGGTTTGTAAATATTTTTAGTGACTCGCTAAGACGAATTTCCATTTTCATTTATTAAACCTGACATCAATCCAAAGGTAATTTAAGAAACGTTGTATTTAAATTTGTTTGTTTACTATTAAACTAGTAAAATTCTGAAAAATGTACCAACTCATAGGTTTTCGCGGCTCGGTGCAATAATCTAGTTCTCAAGTTCTCCGAGATTGCGTTCAACTTTATTATTTGAAATATTTCGGCCTGAAACGCGTTTCAGCCAATCAGTGACGGAAGATGGTACTCCACAGCGAGGCCGAAATATCTCAACCTAATTATAAAGTTTGGACGCGGTGTGAACCGAAGAACTAGTTTCAAAAAAGTGGTCAGAGGAGACACTGCAGCACTTTGCCATTAAAAAAAACGTGTTTCAAAAAGATCTGATGAAAATTTTGGGCGTTGATGGTTAGGTAGATAGAGGGTGGGGTGTAAACTGTAAATGGCGCGATCTTGCGGCAAGCAGAGGAATGACGGAATCTCAAGACTGTCTCCTCATAGCAGCTGAGGCGCACTCTTAATGCATCCTCGTTATTACGGTTTACAAGAGTGTCGAGTGTTGAGGGTTTGGTGGATAGAGGGTGGGGTGTAAACTGTAAATGGCGCGATCTTGCGGCAAGCGGAGGAATGACGGAATCTCAAGACTGTCTCCTCATATCGTATATCACACGTCGTTGCAACTTAACACTCGCGCCCACGTCACTCGGAGCTTAAGGGGAATTCACAGGGAAAGTCGGTAATAAATGCGGAGTTATTATTCTTGGGAATTTTATTTTCAACCTTTGACTGCATTTCCGACGTATCTTTAGAACAAAATTAAGTTAAAATATGATAACGGACGTTTTTCATCGTTTTAGAGTGAACAAAAAAACACGACGTTTCGGGGTCTAGAATCTGGCCCCGTCTTCAGGTAAAAGTAACCTAAGCATAACATTAGAAACTCTTTAAGAACATTGCTAGCTATTTTAACTCCTTTGTTAGGAAAACCTTATTAATATCATCAAAACTAAAGAATTTTCCTTCTGTAGGTTGTGTATAAATACAGTAGGTATTTTTAGTTCTCTGTCATGGTTGTTCAGTCTGATTCACGGACGTGATTGGTCGTTCGTGCTCCAAGCCAGCCAATGCTGCTGGCCAGGTCAGCCAGTGTACAGCTGTCACTGGCCGTGGATGTGCTTGATTTCTCTATTTGTTTTGTGTTAAGTGTTTGTCCATGTTGTTTTGCTTTCTAGGCTAGCTGTTATAAAATTTAGTAAGTTTGAGAAACAACTAAGGATATTTGGTGGTTGGTACTGATCAGCGTGCGCGCCTACCTAACGTTTTGTGTTACATTCTCCTCTTCGTCTTAAAGAGGGTGGGTGACCGTTTTAAAGAATACAGCAATTTTGCAGGACATTTGGTAGCTCAGCATTTGTGTATAACACATATGTTAGTTTGTTTTGGTGCTTAATATTATCTTTGATATGAAGTATTGGTGTAGTGAAACTCCTCAAAATAAGGCCCTGGCTCTATAAACCTCCTCTATAAATTCGAGGACGTTTTCAAAATGTATGCAAGGTATTAGAATTAGAACCCCAAACACAAAAAAAGACTTTTGACCAAAACAATCGAAAATATCCTGAAACATTGATCGGGAAGTGCTTTAGGTTTGCTTTTAGTAGCCATTCGGGTTTTCTAATGATGAACGACTTTTTAAATTGATCTTTATAATACCCTTTTGGGAGAAAATTACTTAAATATCCAGTTGTAAAAAAGTAGAGTCTTGTTAAACGAGGCGAAGTTAGGATTACAAATTCCTCTCTACCACTCAACCTCGATCTTTACCTAGGGTAAGCGTAAAGTCACTTTAGAAATTGTAAGTGGTGAAACCCTTGCCCCTGGTCGAGTTGCGTGCGATATCAAACCGCCACGGATCCGTCATAAATTTTAGAAACACCCTGTATGGACGTATTAAAAAGATATCCAACCGTTCTAGAACTTTTCTGGTTAACTTTGCAATAATTGAAAAATTAATATTTCGCAATTGTGCTGCGTTTGACGTTTTTAAAAGAATATCTGTCAACCCTTTATCAAATGTTCTCAGAGGATAGCCGGGAAATGGCGAGGGTGAAGGGGGGAAGGTGTTGAGGAGGGGAAGGGTTGAAAAGGGATGATGAAATCTGTCACTGGCTACCCAACATCTAACAATCGGACAAAGTTAAGGACATTTCCAAGCCGTGAAATTATTCATCGTTGAATTAAACTCAGCCATCCTTTGCGCTGAGCAGTTTGTTATTCGAAACTCTATACAAGGAGATTTGTAACTGTGTACTAATTGGAGTGAGTTGTTATGAAATATTATGACTAAATTGTAACTGACGGAAACACAACCTTTTAAGGGAATACTTAGTGATTGTACTTATATACTTATCTGAATAAGACATACTTTTGGCCTAACTTTTATGAATTATTGTATTTTATTTTAAACTGGCGTACCCGGTACAGTCGACTGGGAAGCGATAGCTCAGCAGTGTATTTATAAAATATAATTATAATGCATGAGATTTTCTTAAAAGCAAACACAGAGTTCCTATTTCTAAAATTGAGGACAAAGTAATATATAAAAAACATACGTTTTCTTATATATATATATATAGATCAAGGCCTTTCACCTGTATGGAGCGATTACATTGATAATGTATGTACGCGGTAATATATAAATGGCTTATTTTGGACTGATTTCCCCTCACCTATTGTATCGAGTAAAAGTTCTAACTATAAATTCGAAATATTGTATCAATTACAGAAAAGCAGTTATATTATTTCAAAAACTAATTTTAGATTTGAAAATCAGAATCTTTAGATATGTTAAACTTTATTTGCACTTTTATGTATCCATCTATAGTATCTTTAATTATCTCTAACGTTATTTTCTGATATTTTGTACAATATTGAATTTTTTAGAGAAAAGTTAAGTTCGTACCAATCTGTCTTTGAAAGCAGCAAGTTCAGTCCCCACGCTGCCTTGTTTAAACATTTGATCAAGCGATTGCTTTCCACATTATGTCCATAGTAATTCATGACCATTACCATTGAAATGTCTTGATTCCTTACTTTATTTGTAGAAGGTTTAGTTTCACCCCTTCCCCACAAGGGAGAGTTTCAGCAAAGATTACGTTATTATAGGTAGATTGCGCATAGATGCCCTTTGGCTCAGACAGGAAAAATCAACATAGTTGCGGAAGCCCAAGGACAGGTATTTTTTCTCTTTTGAAAATAGAGCCACTGACGCACGTGAAAGTTTGATCGTTCTCAAAAATCGCACGATTTGGTCACATTTAAGTAATCAACATTGGACAAACTCGAGCTTGAGGAGCCGAGAGGAGAGAAAGACGGCAGCGCTTTTTGTGCTTGGGCTGCCGGAACTATACTGATTTTCCTCCCTCAGCCATGTGGCATTTATGCGCTATCTACCTACCGTAAGATTATCTTTTATTTCAGGGAAACTACAATATAACTTTATCGTGGGCCAAGGACGTTTCCATGTTAGTTTTTAATATTTCTCAGTGAACTTCACCGATGGAGGTATATAGCTGAAATTAGAACACAAGTAGATTTTGTCTTCCTTATTTGAAATTAAAATACCTTTTCTCAAATTTTTGTTGAAACTGCACCAAAATAAAAGCACTCTGAAAACTGCAGAAAATGACAACTAGTTTCGTAGGCCTACATGTTTTGTTTCACATTTATGCTTGTGGTAACTAATCCATAGGAATTTCAATCTAACGAAAATTCGTAATTTTATCTTCAATAGTTATTGAATAAAACTCGATTTAAGGTATAATCGTATGTGATGTTTATAAATACTATTGTTCTACTTGATGAAAGGTCAAATGTGACAAAAGTACGTGTTAAAAGTTAATCTTTGTTTCGTTTAGAAATTGTTAATCTGTGGTTTTATATTCATAGCAGTAATATTTTTAATCAGCTGTTTAATCTAATAATGAGAGAACTGATGACTTTGTTTTGTGTTTGTTTTATCAAGCCTAAAGTTTTGTACCATGTTAATAATCGTATCTTTTTGTGAGTTTTAACTGTAAATTTGTGACAGTAGATTTGTGAAAAGAAATCAAGATATTATAAATTTATCTATCAAAGTCTACCAATCAAAATTCCAACTGAAAATCCCTCAATCCATATATCAAACAGTACTTACGATTGAAAATACTAAAATAACTAAAAAATGGGGCTTAGTTTGTTGTAGAATATTTTGTTTAGTCGTAATTAAATATTTGCAACCTTAGTTTTGCCAAATTTTACATCTGAGTCAGACAACTGTGGCCGTTAGAAAAATGAGCTGAAATTGTATCTTAAAAAAAGTTTTACTCAATATCGATTGTAGATAAAAGAAAGTATTTAATACAAAAGTTGTACATCGATTAATTACACTCTAATAATAATTGTACATAAGATTGAAGATCAGACTTTTGGTTTATATAAATACAGTACTACCATAAATAAGACTTATATACAAGTATAAAACCTAACTGACGCACTACCGTGAGTCCTAGCGAATTTCCTTAGTGGGGTATAACTAACAACGGAAATGCCCTTGGTGAAGAGTGTTTCGAAAAAAACAGTGTTTATGCTTTAAAACTATATTTAAGTAAGTAATACGACTCAAGGTAGGTGGAATATAAGATAAATAAGAAAGTATTTGTTATAACCCTATAAAAATTCTCTTAGAAGATTTTGAAACACAATTCTCAGTAAAAAAGGGGGTTTCAAAATGTTTCCTTTTTTAAAAGTTAAGGGGAGAGGGCTACATTTTAAACTCACCTTTCTATATAGTAATAATTATAGTGTTAAGTATCATTGAACCTGTCAGTATCTGAACATACATTGAACGGATTAGTCTTGTCCGATCTATTAAAGATAAAATGCAACCTTTAGCGGAAGTTTGGAGATGACATGATGAGATTACTGTTCCATTAGTGCACGTTGTTTTTATCGCATTGGCGATCACAAAATGCTTTTAGTGAACAGAACAAACGTATGTTTATTTGTTAAATGTGTCATTTTATGGCGTTAGGCAGTTTGAAATGTTGAAATTATATATTTTATTCACGAATTAATTAATAAATAATAATAAATAGCCAACCTCTGGAAATTTTGGCCGCAATACGTATCAAAACGACGAAAGAGCTAAAAGTTTTACAAACCAAAGGGCCTCTTAGAACATAAGGGTTAGGCATATGAGAATTGTAGAAAGCTGACTGACGGAGCTAATGCGCTATCATAAGATTTAATACCATGTAAAATGGCTATATATGAATACTAGCTGCCCTATCCGTGCTTCGCTACGGGACGAGAACTAAGTATAGTGATAAAAACTGTTATTTTAAAAATTCTGAAACCAAATAATTCTGCCCAAGCATTCCAAAAATTTTATTGCCAACGAAATACGAAATTTCGGGACTATTACACATCTAATAAAAATAATTTACTACACATATTTTTAAGACAATTCGCCAAATAGTTTTGGCTGTTGTTTGATGAGGGAGTCAATGAGTAGTATTTGGATTTTATATAATTATATAGATTAATTTTATACATGCCTTAAGTTATTTAGACACAATTCCTTGACAATGTGGTAACTTAGATAATAGAATTTTATATAATGCATTATAAATTATAGTAGTATATGACTAGAGCTGTTTTAATAACCATAAAGGCGTTTGTAAAACCATGTTTGGAACATTTAGTACATAAATATGCAATTTTGAATTTCTTGAAACTAGTTACGCATTATTAAAAATTCCATTTTATAAATTATACAGTGCTATTTCTAACTAACAAATCTTTTCTAAAATGAAAGTTACATGAGTTTATGAGTAGAGTAAAATATAACAACACTTACCTGTTGATATCAACCACTCATTCACTGAAAGATAGAGGGTTCAACTGTACTGGTGGGGTGGAAGTGCGCTTTTCCCACCGAGATGCGCAGAATCACTCCCCCTCACCGCTACACCCACACAGTTCGACTCTCGATACATTGCAACAATCGATACAGTCAGAGTCGACCTGTGCACGTTGTTTATTTAACTGAGGTTTCTTACAAGTGGTTTCGCCCTTTACACTGAGATGAGGTTTATATTTGAGTTTCCAATGTGACATCGTTGTAGGGCGTACAAAGACCAAACAAACTTTTATTACTCTCTCATTAATATTTCGTGTTTTCTGATATCCCTGATCAAAGATAATTATATAATAATTATCATTTCCTATATTGTTCACTGTTGTCAACTGTTCATAATTTTTTATAACTGGTGTTTGCCGTTGAAGTAAATAAATAAAAAAGAAGCAACTTAAAACTTCAATGCGTATTTTTGAACAGCTCATGTAAAAGTCATTTGCTTTCTTTTGTGTTAATAAATAATATAAAATAACTGGGACTCGTGGCGTGGTCCTGTAATCCAGCGTCATGGAGGTCAGGTTTTGAGGATGATATAGGTCTAAAGCGGCTGAGATAGTCTCAGTGATCATCTGCAGATGATACCCGCATCAACTCCCACCATAGTTTAGACATATCAGACCATCACCTGCGTGGTTCGGAAGTCACGTTAAGCCGTTGGTCCTTGTATTTCCGTTGGTCATTGGGCTATTAATTAATGACCCATTCTAAGGAAGAGTCGGCCTTAGTTTGTAACAAGACTACACCTCATAACTCATTACTACCACTCATCTCATCCTTCACAAGTTCACCACATATTTGCCTTAAAATATCTTCAAAGAAGTGGTCGGCATCTCAAATAGTGATTTAATATTTTTGGTTGTTCTGCAATTTTGGAAGTTACATTATGCCGTTGGGCTTTCGATTCATGACCCAATCTGGGGAACAGTTGACCCTAGTTTGTAACAAGACTAGACCTCATCATCCTTCAAAACACTGACCATTCAATCCGTAGTCACCTTAAAATACCCTCTAAGAGTGGTCGGTGTCTCAAATCAAAGTAAGAAGACTAGTCTACTGTAAAAGTATTACTGATCAACTTTAACCATACAAATGTATGAAATTAAATGAAAAAGTCTTTATTCACGTGGCGAAGTTAGGACTTTATAGTCCTCTCTACCACTTAACCACGAAGGTTTCCATAAAGTAATCAATTCATCGAAAAAACAATCGGCAAACAACTATGACAATTAAATTTGTGGCTAACAACAATGAATAAACATGACATAATTATGATTTTAGTAGCAAAGCGCTTGTTACTGATTCCGTGCCTTAACTTTAACTACAAGATATACAGTAAACATCTTTGTTACTAATTAAATACGAGTTCCTTTAAAAACGCACCCGAATATAAAGCGTTTGCTTCACCGTCTACAGTTTGTATTGGTTTGAAAACACCACCCTAATCTGCAAAGAAATATAGCGATTTTGCAAGTTGTTTTTATAATTACTTGCTACAATTAGACGATTTCGGAAATGTAATTATCAATCTTTAGGCGACAGTTTAGTTTAGGATAAGGTGAATATAAGTTATTTAAACTGCAAACAACATACCACACGATCTTTGTTACAAATCGCAAATACGACTTAGTTACTAAGTTCGATTGCGTTGACGATGATCGAGAGGTCGACTATCGAGTGGTCTCCCACACGCATTAGTACGCCCGAGGAAGGGTTTTCTGCTTTCTGCATAAGTTAGGCTAACTCCCACGGGCACATTACTTCATTGCGCGGGAATAGGTTTGATTACTTTGTTATCAAACTGTTTCGATTCGAATGTCAGCTTGTTTGTAATCGGTTATGTTTGACATCTGATCTGTTTTAAGAGGGATACCCACTTGGCATATTTTCAAAAATGCAGGTCTGGGTTAAAAAATAATAACAGTAGAAACGAGAGCTTTCTGTATCAATTCAGTACAAAATGGCAGCTCATTGAAATGTTCAGAACCTGGTTTTCAGCGGATATTTCGTCCTGCGTTGAAATGAAAGCTCTAGTTTTTACAGTGATTTTTTAACGGATTCCTTTTAAATAAGGTCTTAATAGTCTTACCATTTAAAGATTTTGAGCTGGCCCGAAAAATTCTGTTTTGGGAAATGGGCAAAGTTGTAATAGTGCCTAAAAATTTGACTTTTATCCTCTATACAGAGTGTCCCATAAGTAAAGAGCCAGACTCTAGGAAATGGTTATATAGGTCAAGATAAAGAGAAAGTCAAGAATAAAAATGTTCTCAAAAACGCTTAGTTAACCTGATATTCGCCATTTTATATGTTTCACTAATTATTTATTATCTCCCACACCATTTATCGGATTTGACTCAAACTTAACATAAATTTGTATCTAAGTAAGACCATTTATGGAAAAAATTAGCAGGATGATCTAATTTATCATTTTAAAACGATGGCTATTTTATGGTAATTTTGGCGTTACATCTTAAATAACGAATAAACGGTGAGTTGAAGTATAACGTTTTGTAGTGAGTTTTATTACCTATCTATTGACACCAAGGCCATAAAATTCTATTGGGAAACAACGAAGCTATAGGGGAAACTCTGGCTGAAAACAGACAATTTTCCACCTTATTACCTTGATGTTTGCCACGGTTTCCACTGTAACTTTGTTGATTCTTAATCGATTATTTTGACTTTGGTGTCATTAGATAGGTAATAAAATTTTCTTCAAAACGGTATTCTTTACATTTTATTGTAAAACTCACCGTTTATTCGCTATTTAAGGTGTAACGCCAAAAATTCCCTAAAATACCATAAAATAGCCACCGTTTTAAAGTGATAAGTTAGATCATGTTGGTAATTTTTCCATAAATGGTCTTACTTAGATACAAATGTATGCTAAGTTTGAGTCAAATCCAATAAGTGGTGTGGGAGATAATAAATAATTAGTGACAAATATAAAATGGCAAATATCTGGTTAACTAAGCGTTTTTGGAAAAAATTGTATTCTAAATTTTTTTTATTTGGACTCATATAACCTTTTCCTAATATGGCACTTTACTTATGGGACACCTTGTATAGGTGAACTGAGTTTCATTTTTCTATCTTTATCTAATTAAAATTTAACAGGGACCAGGGTGGTTTTTGAGAAATAAATAAGTTATCAAACCAGTACATAGCATATGGGCATTGATGTATGTAATCCGAGCCTGGTTTGCATGCAAAACAGATTAATCCCTCCTCCAGATCTCCTTATAACTGATTAATATTCCTTATTTTTATAATTACTAATTTCTTTCGTTAATAATTTATTCAGTTCACAATATTGTTTATTTTCTTTCAGGCAAATTTTTTACTTAGGTTGTTGAAAATAATGTTTTTTTGTAAAGGACAGAAAAACTATTTGTACACAGGTTTAGATTTATTTAGGCAGTTTAGAGTTATCAAAACAAGGATTTTGACCAAAATAAAAATATAATAACAACCTTATTTTAATAGTTTCCAAAACTAAAATCAACCACTTACAAGCTATAATTTCATTACAACATGATCTGGTAAGCCTAATGCAATGACTCAAAACATTTTTCAAACATAACATGAAAATGTATATTGTCCCTACTGATACATTACACAACAATTAAAAATTTCATAACCTGGCAAATTATTAATGTATATTTTGGGAACAAAGCACTTTTATGTACGTTAAAACTAACATTATAAATAGAGATAAAACCACCTGGTTTACTACAAAAAATAAGAAAATCTATGATGATAAATTACTGGGAAAATATACACTTCTCATCTATGCTATCCACGATAAAAGTTCATGACAATATATTAATTCTCAGTTAGGTTACAAATGTCAAAGAAATAAATCTCAGTCTCTTCACTCCCGCGAGGATCTCGTCGGTGACCTGGACCTCGACCTTTCTTTCTTCGCCTCAGTTCGGTTCTTGGGTCTTTCTTCTCGGTCTTTGTCCTTCTGCTGGTCACTCGGTGCGTCGCCCCAATCGCTCAAGTCGTACTTTGACAGGTCTCCGTCATCGTCGTCTTCTTCGTCCTCCTCTTCCTCATCCACCGCTCTGTCCCTGTCCTCGTGGTTGGAATCTTCGTCGGTCTTGACTTCTTCTTCTTTTTGTCCGAACTCGTCATACTCGTCGTCAGAGTCTTCTCGCTCCTTGTACTCCACGACTCCCCGGTCGTTGTAGCCTCCGCCGTACCCTGTTCGCTCCTCCACTTCTCCCCACTTGGGCGCGTTACACATGTTACACTGCTGGCGCCTCGCCCAGTTCACGTTCCCACACTTGTTGCACGACCAGTCGTCTGCGCTGAACAATCCTTTGCTCTTCTCCGCCGCTGCTTTGCCGATGGCTTGCCCGAGCTTCTTCTTCTGGTTCGTGTTGTCTGCCTTTTCCTTTCCGCAGCGGTTGCACTTTGTTCTGCGGGCGAAGTTGATGTTTCCGCACTGTGCGTCCATGCAGAACCAGTCTCCTTCTCCCATCTTGAAGCTCTTCCCGGCAACTTCCATTCCGGGGTCGTCTATCTTCAGAAGTGACTCACTTCCTGTTAACATAAAATCATGTTAAATTCTTGAAAAGGTGATTATTGGCAAATAGTAGACAAGACTCTAAGACACAGAAAGACCATAATTTAATAGTGATAAATACAATATAATAATGTATTCAAATTATCACTATGATGATTATCTGTATTTTATGTAAACAAAATATCACATTATATAGGCCGTTTTTTTGTTTTAAAATCTTGTCTATAAAGTAATAGGATTAAAAAAATGTTACCAAACAGATAGCTCAAAACAACGGATACCCCCTTAACACCATCAAAAAGATACTCTGGAAACATAAAAATAAAAGCGCTACACCAACAATTCAAAACTCAGAGCCCCCCCAAATATGTTACCATGACATACCATAGTATTGCAACAAGAGTATCCAAAATCTGATTTCAAATCAGGGTTACAAAAGAGCATACCGATCCAAAAGTAACCTTAACAAAATATTGAACCGGAAAAAAAGCTAAGCACTTTCCACATGACGAACTTGAAGGGACGGGAGTTTACAAATTGAAGTGTGCCTCATGTCCAAAATACTACATACGAGGTCTGGCTATTAAATAATGAGTTTTATTTGAAAAATTATTAAACAGTCCCCCTTTAATATACTATCCTCCTCTAGCAACACACTGTTCCGTTAGTTTTTTTATTGGTCATAGCAGACGATAAAAGTCTTCCTTTATAACAGCTTCAAGTAGCTCTGCCGTTTTCGCCTCCCCTCCTCCACTGACTCGAACTGTGTTCCTTTAAAGACAGACTTGACCTTTGAAAACAGGATACAGTCACACAGCACGGTGTTAAATCAAGCGAGTACAGGGTATGTTCAAACACTGGAGTGCCTCTAAAGGCTAAATAACGCCTCACGGGCAGTGGGTTATGGATGGTGGCGTTATCCACTGACTGGGACTCGTGGCGTGATCCTGTAATCCAGCTTCATGGAGGTCAGGTTTTGAGGATGATATATGTACAGTATTATAATTATATGACAAGAGTTGTTTTGTAAAACAATTTAAAATTGAAAAACGCTTGCTCAATAAAGGCATTTATTATATTATTTATTTATATATGTCTATAAAGCGGCTCAGATAGTCTCAGTGATCATCTGATGATACCTGCACCAACTCCCACCATCGTTTAGACATATCAGACCATCACCAGACTATCAACGCGTGGTTCGGAAGTCATGTTAAGCCGTTGGTCCTTGTGTTTGCATTGGTCATTGGGCTATTAATTAA
Organism: Matsumurasca onukii; assembly: GCA_018831715.1. Lineage (NCBI taxonomy): Eukaryota > Metazoa > Arthropoda > Insecta > Hemiptera > Cicadellidae > Matsumurasca > Matsumurasca onukii. Next base: position 7,553,418 of record CM032058.1, on the reverse strand, counting down.
TGGCCCATTCTAAGGAAGAGTCGGCTTAGTTTGTAACAAGACTACACCTCATAACTCATTACTACTACTCATCTCATTCATCCTTCACCACATATTTGCCTTAAAATACCCTTATGAGAGTGGTCGGCATCTCAAATAGTGGTATAGTGAGTGATATAGTGATATCCTGGTGCAAGATCCATGACTTGTTACTCCACAACTTGGCCTGTTTTATCGAATTCGATCACACAGTGTTGCCAAAACTTGCAAGTAATAAAATTGATGTATCGTTTGACCATCCGGAACCCATTTAGTCATCACAATGCCGAAGAACAAGATCAGCATGGCTTACCGGCCTACCTGGATGTTGTTCATTTCAGTGCTCTCTCGACCTTCAGAAAATCTTTTGTACCCATTGAAAACACGTACACAAGATAAGGACTCTTCATCGAATACTTCTTTTAAAAACTTATAGCACTCAGCCAAAGCTTTTCAATTTTACTTGAAATTTCAGATTGATTTGTTGCTAGTGTTTTTCATAAGAGATTTTGATAAGTATAACAACCAAACACATTATTTTCTAACCTTTACAGACTAAAAACGACAATAGCGGTTAACATGAATTTTTGTTCTGGGATAGTCGACACTACCAGCTTTCCAACAATACAATTGTTTCCCCCAGATGATATTAGGACGTCCTCCAAGTGACCAGTCTCGTTATTTAACAGCCAGACCTCGTAGGACAAACTGGAAGCAGCTTTAAACCCGCTATAAAGAGCACTTGCCCACCAAAGGCCAAATAAACCAGTCAACGTATGCAGAACATCTAATCCAGCAAAACCACCATCACTATCAAACGATTTAGAAGTAATTAAATTTGCAACCAAAAGTAAAAAACTAGAAGTGATTGAACAGTTTCATATTCTTTGAAAGGAAATTCCAATAAACTTTTCTATTACTGAAAAAGGATGGATAGTAAAGGAAAGGGGTATAATAACAAAAAAAAACTATATATTTTATTGTATAACTCTATATTTTGTTTCTTATATATAAAACTGTTAATTCCACCCAAATAAAGTACTAAACCAACAACTAGATTTCCAAGCCAATCACATATATTAAACCGTACTGAAACTAAACAGAGATCCACGAGTGGACAAAACAAAATCAGAAGAAGAAAAATACAACAACAAAAACACTCAAGAAAAAACACATCACTTGCAGCTGCACCAGTTGCTAGCTAACTGTCTTGAGGTGAAGAGAGGTTAGGTAAAGTGATTTTAATATGGTATGTAAGTTTGTAAAGTGGGTTTTAAAGTTTTAAAAAAATGGGTTTAGCTTTTTAAAGTACTGTATTTTAATAGAAGTGTTTTAGTAAGAATTTTACAGTGTTTTAAAACATTTTATCAATGGTCTTGAATGTTTGTGTGTTGTGTCAACATGATGAATCTGCAAGTTTAACAAAGAATAATGAAGGAAATAACGAAATCCACTGAATCAACAGTTTTTTTACATGATGACTAAATTTGGCTTCCTGACACAGAACTGAGGATGGATTTACGAATCCGAAATCTAAATATTCTTTAAACCAGAATTATTTGATTGCTAAGTTGAGTTAATATAATAATTTATATAACAATTGAAATTGGTTTGTATGACTATTTTTTAGCTAATTGATTACAACATTTACCTGGTTTACAACTATTTGATTTAATGATGACCTTCGAGTCAACACGCACCTGAAACAAAATATACTCTAGATTGAATATATCCTTTCGATTAAACGTATAGCTCAAGACAATTTAAACAGATATTAAAAACTTGAAGGTTTCTTTAGAAAATTTGAACAATACCAAATTTTAAGAGTGGTTATTTTGCTAAATGATTCCTTACAGAAATATTATATACATGTTCGGAGAACAATTTAAATAGAAGCTCTAAGCAAATTCCTAACGTTTTTGTATTGCGTGCGACCATCACTTTGGTGGGGCAGGTTCTATCCCAGAGTACCACTTACAATTTGTAAAATGATAATAATTATGGACACTAGATAAAGGTCGAGGTTGAGTGGTAGAGAGTATTTCGTAGTCCTAATCTTGCCTTGTTAAACAAGACAAACTGAACCTTTTTTTACCTTACCATGCCAAAGCCCAGGCTTTTCCAGGGAACCCTAAACCTCAAGCCCCAATGATGGACTGTTTAGAAAAGAAACAACATTAAAAAAGTAGATGTCAGGTACAATTATTTCATAGTCTAATAATAAATAATTAAATATAATTTAAATAGCTACAAGTATAATTATTTTTATGTCGTTCTATTGTTGTACGTAGACAGTACAAGGTTTTAAATTGAAAATAAACAATATTTTTACTATTTTATGTTTTTACAATAATAAATGGAACTTTGCCACCTTCATAGGGACTAGCTATTATCGCTCTTTACCGTAACGTGTACTAGTAACGCTATGAAGCTTAGGCAAGTTTTTCACTGTTTTTGGCGTTTTTACTAGCCTACTTATACTGCGAGGAAAATCCTTATACCTATTTTCAATGTGATAATCAAAACTACAGAAATAACACAAGTCCTACTCTACAGAGGGGGCCAAATAGGTCACTATCACTATTAAAGATGCCGACCACTCTCATGAGGGTATTTTAAGGCAAATATGTGGTTAAGGATGAGTGCGATGAGTGGTAGTATTGAGTTATGAGGTGTAGTCTTGTTACAAACTAAGGCCGACTCTTCCTTAGAATGGGTCATTAATTAATAGCCCAATGACCAATGGAAATACACGGACCAACGGCTTAAAGTGACTTCCGAACCTTGCAGGAGATGGTCTGATATGTCTAAACGATGGTGGGAGTTGATGCGGGTATCATCAGATGATTACTGAGACTATTGAGCCGCTTTAGACCTATATAATTCTCAAACCTGACCTCCATGAAGCTGGATTACAGGACCACGCCACGAGTCCCAGTCAGTTTCTTGTGCAATCCTTTCAGCTTCTTTACACTGTCAACATCCACCTTCTGTTGATTCTACGTAAGAACTTCTAAGTCACAAGGAAGTGTATTCGAAGAAAGATTACCCCTGCTGTGACAACCAAAGGGCTAAGACATCTTTGATACTTTGACTTGAGACACTGACCATCTAAGAGGGTATTTTAAGGTGGATATGAGATTAAGGATCAGTGTTTCATCCATAAAGGATGATGAGGTGAAGTCTTGTAACAAACTAGGGACGACTCGTCCCCAGATTGGGTCATTAATTAAAAGCCCAACAACCAAAGGGAATGAACCAACGGTTTAATGTACGCCCGAACCACAAGGAGTGGCCATCATGACAAGTTGTTAAGGCAGTGCCGGGAATTGAACCCAGGCGTTTAGGTGCGAAGCACACACTTTACCACTGAGATATGGCCACCCTATACAGCTTTTTTTTCATCAGCTGTTCAACAGACACCTTAAAATCACCGGCTATCTCAACTCTGGTGTAATGTACATCAGTGAAACGGTTAGTCAAACCTACAGCTGAGTATTTTCTGACAGTAAAGTCAGTAAAAACATAAAACTTTCAAGAGCCAAACTCGCTTTGTCACCATCAGTTAAGAAGCGGCCGGATAGAGCCCGGGCGGCCTCTATTCAGAATAGAGAATTTAACATGGTCAAGTTTGGAAAAAATGTTTTAAATAGGTTAACATATTAAAATAGGATAAGTGTTTCTATAGAAGCATAGAGCCAATAATACTGCAGCATAAATAAGCAAAAACGTACAATTTTCTAGTCAAACAAAATATATATTAGGACGTTTCAAGTTCTACGTTCTTATGGGAAAATCAAGTTTTAAATGATTGAATTGTTTATTGTTTGACTAAAGAACAAGTTTTAGAGTTATATGCAGCCGCCTCACTAGCTCTATGGTTCCAGTGTACAAAATTTTGTATTTAAAGTACATTAACCAGTTAAAAACATCGTTTGCTGTTTTTGCTACGTACATGTTACAAGCGGTGACCAGGGTAGAGCGGCCGCTCTATCCGGCCACCTCTTAAATTATTGATTGTGACATCAGAATATTCTTGATGAATAAGCTCAAATATTGGGTAGTTTTAGAACATTTAAAACCATACTTCTAATAATTCAAAAAACTTGAATAATTTACTTTTGTTATTTTAAGCAATTTAATCAATTGTGTCAGAAGTCTTTCTTTATATCAACAAATTGCATTTGTCGGATGTCTTTCAGGTGTCATCAACAAACTGATAAAATCAAAAACATAGAAACATTCTCAACTGTTTCTCACTCAAAACTAAAATTTTTTCACTAACTACTTTGTTTTAAAGCTATTACAGGAGCAAAACAAATCCAACACACTTTAAAAGCTGTTTTTAATACATTCATAGTGTTTACAAAATAAGTATAAAGTGTACTAAAATGTAATATGACAAATGTAGGGCAACATGAAATTGTACCTGTGTGTAAATTTACAATTGGGGTATTTAGTTGGCACATTACACAATACAGTCTTAACTTAAAATATATCTTGAAGATTTTTAGGGCAATAACTGTGATGTCTCTTTTATATGAAATAATACTGAAGTAATGATACAATAATAATGTAACTTTTGTATGTTCGTGTATGTTTTGAATATGTTGAATATGTTTTGTTCCAATTAAATAATTGCATCTAAAAAAAGGTTGATATATCTATCAGTTTTATTTTTCATAAAATGAGTTTAAAACTTAGTCTGTTCTAATGTCAGTCTTTTAAAAATAGTGTATAGAAATTATCTCAGTAAAACTAACTATGGAGCAAAATTTCAACGTTTACACAATAAAGATTAATTGATATGATTGATGTTAAGTAGGAAGGAAGATATCCATTTGCAAAAACAGTTGCCAGTTAACTTGACGAGTCGTCACTGTCATCAATAGGTTCGTGAATCAGATGAATTCCGTTTTTGAGCAGAGGAGTTCCTTTGCCTTTTCCTGAAAGCAAAGAACAACGCATTCAAAAGATGAGAGCTAAATTATTTTCATCTTACATGATTTGTGAAGTTGTTCTAATCGAAACAGGTAAAGATACTGAGATTTTAAAAATTTTGTAACTTTCCAACCGGTCAACTGGTTTTTTCTGTAATAAGTTTTATTTACCACCCTTGTATCGTTGATAATTGCAAACAGTCACTAGAACACACTGGTAAGAAACGACCAATTTTTTCAACAAACTGCATTGATTTATAATAAAATATTATTTTTTATTAATAATCCTTAGTTTGAAATTATTTTAGCAACATTTTAGAGATTATCTTGTTTTTCTTCAAAGCAATTTTCAAGTGGGCAGCAAATGGTAACTCTAAAATCAACTTTTCAAAACACCAAAAGACAACTTAAAAATGTAAGATTTTTTCTCTAATAATGAATAGCCATAAAAAAATCATAACTTTAAAACTGTCAATTTAAATTTTAAGTTTTCACTTACCACTTTTATGACATTATCATTGACCGACTTTAACAAGGCTAGATGACTAAATTGTATATAGCTTTAAGAACCGCTATCTGAATGCAGGTAAAGGTACATGTTCTTAGAGTAGATAAGTAAGTAAAACGTACACACCTAGTACCCTGGCATGCAAAATCACAGTAAACAGCTGTTCTTTGTCCGACAGCTGGAACTCAAACTCTTCTTTCAGAAGTTTCTCTTTGAAGAGCCAGCAATTCCATTTCAAAATATATCTCGTTATCAGTAATTTTTGAAGAGACGACTTGTAAGTTATTGTTTTGTATTTGAGTTACTGATACTTTACTATCATCTGTTAGTTTCCAGTTAGATTTTGAGATGGAAACAGATATTTTATATTTGTGCTTGTACTGCAGAAACCCAAGGTGGACATCAAACGAGTAGTTTTTCTCTTGAACGATGATTTCATTGTTTTTTCCAATTAAATCTTTTTTGTCATCGAAGTGGACGTGATGTTCTGTAAAAGAAAAAAAATGTACTTTTTGTTTTAGATGTATTTACAATTATTTGAAGAGTTATAATACAATACATTGAGTAAATAAGGCAATCAGTATTTCAGGATGCCCGATATAATCTAAACTTATATGTACATTACCGATAAGTTGGTTCTTATCTTTATTGTTATGAAGGCCATTAATTTGCAGCTTAAGGGGATTCTACCCTGCTGCGGGAATCCAGCCAAGCCTAAACTCTGAATATAACTAGACCAGACATCAGTCTGTGTTTTGCCTGTTGTTTTTCCTTTTTTTATAGTTAAAAGTACAAATTTGCTAAAGGGTGGAATAGTATTGATTACTAGAACATACCAAGGAATCCAACGAGTGAAGAATAGTTTTAATTTTAAATTGAGTAGGATTTGGTTGATTCTAAACACAGATAAACACACTCATCTAGCGGTCCATGGTGGGTAGGAATCGTGCGCAGCTCCGGAGCTTACCCCTCCGCTGGCGCGGGTTCGATCCCCGCAGTCACCACTTACATTTGTAAAATGACTATGCAGTTAACCTAGGTAAAGGTTAAGGTTGAGTGTTAAAGCTGAGAGGACTTAGTAGTCCTAACTTCGCCTTGTTAAACAAGACAAACTTTAACTTTTTGTTACTCATGTATTAAACTCACCATTGCATGTAGACACAATTTACACTTACCTGTTTACTGTGTATCGATGGCCATACATAAACTGCTTGAAGATCAGGTGCTGCTTTGACGCATGATTAACATTGATACGTCTTAAGCGCAAGGACTGGGTATAATGATTGACTTTTAAGCATAGTTTTTCAGCATCCTCGCTAGACTAAGCTGTGTTTAACAATTTTTTAATTTAACAAGTCTTTACATTTCGTGCTGTGAAGACTTTGTAAACTTGCTCTAAATATTCAATGGACTTGTTAATAACTTTTAGTGTAGTATCGGGATTTTAACCATGTCACATAGTAAAAGGCTAGGTACTTTAAAAGCCTTCCCACCAAAATTTGACCGATTCGCTACTTTGGGTAAAGAAGGGGACTGAGTCCATGACGTGCTGTGCCATAACTAAGAATTCAAATACTACTTAGTTTTGCAACATAAGAACATTAGTACTTAGTGTGTGCTGAGGTGTCTATACCCCTTGTTACACAAACCAACGTTGGAAGTTTGCGGATGATTGGCACACAAATGGTTAAAATATAATGGTCCAATATGGGGAAAAAGCCAGCCTTATTTTGTAACAAGACTTCACTGCACCATTCATAAAAAAACATGCAAATATACTTAGCTTTCATCTCATATTCATTTTAAAATACCCTCTAAGAGTCTCAATACTAGTGTAAAGTATGGTGTAATTGGCATTTGTTTTTTTACTATGCATCTTCACACTTTTTAAAAGGTTGAGTTCTTTTGCTAAGGTACATTTCTTTTTAATCCAGTTATGAACTACCTTAAAAACTTAAAGATTAAGCTTATTCAGCAGAACGGTATGATTGGTGGAATTAACGGCTTTAAAATATCATGAGACACTTAATGTAACTTAAAATATGTACATGTCAAACTTCTCAAATGCATCTAGGGGCAGGTATACTTCACTTAACTTTAAAGTTAATGTAGGCTAGAGTCTTAAAAAATAATAATAAACAAATTGGCAATAGGGAACCAACAGAGCATTAATTAAAAATTTGTTTGAAATCAAACATATAAGTTAGGTTAGGCTGCAATAATTAGAATGTTTTAAAAACCTGGATACTTATCAGTTTGGTTTGAAACGTTACGTAATGGCCGATCTATGTAAAGTAGGTCTTCATAACATTTTTTTTGGAAAATGAGAAAAACTCTTTGTTTATCGATGCATGCCCACTGAAAAGAGAAAAATCAAATATAAAAGATCAAAATTAGCAAAGTCTGTTCCAGTTATAGTTTTGGCCCTGGCAGTTGTGGTCGGACAACTTGTGCACAACTCTTCGATTGTCGTGGAATTCCCGCAGCAGGTGCAATGGTTTGGAGTGGGGAGTGGCTAACCTTTAATGAACAAAGTCCGGCAGGGGGCAGTTCACAGAGTTAATGAGCTCAACAGGAAATATGCAATAAGCCTTTGCATTGGTTTGTTCCTAGGAGGGCCCGTGTTAAGAGTTTCTTTGGGTAGGATCCAAGAGCATCGCATAAAAAGCCACTTCATACTAGACTTGCTTACAAGTCACATCATATTAAGGAGGTAAACCTGTAAGTGAAAGCTATCAATAAACAAATGCTCAGGTATCAAGTGCTGATGGCCTACAAGCAACTGTGCCATAGGACTATAATCAAAACCCGTAACTCTAGCAAAAATGTATGCATGACCATATGACCCTATGGTAACATATCTCATGTCTGGCAGAGGCCTTATGAAAAGATGAGTTTCAACAAACCTTTAGCGTGCTCCATTAATGGTGAACCACGGTTCTAAGAAGAGGTCACACAAAAATCCTCAAGACGACCACACGCGCACTTAATATGTAACTATCACCGGCCGACCGGTTCCCACTCAAGAAGGGCTCAGTTTCAAAATTACAGAACCCAGACAGAGGCGAATATGTTCTTGGTAAAGTAGCGATTTAAGTAAGTTTTCAGTAAGGAAAGCAAATTTAGCCACAATAGTAAAAATTACAAAATATTCTTTAATGGTCTTAATAAGGTTTAAACTTACAAATTGAAACGAATCGTTTAAAGATAGGTTCGTAAAATCAATCTACTGCAATTATGTTAACCACAAAAAAGTCTACTACAGTGGAGTCGCCATTTTGACAATCTTTACGATTCAGTGGTTGGTAGATCTCGATTTGAAAGCCCGTGACCGTTTCAGAGGCAAGTGTTTATAATAAAAAGACAGTGCTGCTATAGTATACTGCTATACTGTAAGTGTGAAAGAACACTACACGCAGCACAGAAATAAATCCAACTCTAATTCTTAATTCAGCGAAATTAACAATAATTTACATTGGATAATGTGTGATTTTTTAAAACGAAGTCGAGTGTTCAGCAACCGATAGCCATTTCAGTTCTAGTAACAGTCCTGCTCCAATTTAGCTTTCCTCAGCCTTCTTTTAATTTATTTATTTCAATACATACAGCAATCGCCAATTTACAAAAAAACTTCACGCTTGTAGAGACTCTCGAGGATTAACATCAAAATAATTTACAAATAAATATCCCAACTTCAAACTCAAGATCTTTATTGTGAATTAACAAATTATGCATAACAACGTCAAATTTAAATGTGTAGGAAGGAGGCAATTTTTTTTCTAAAATCTAATAATATGAACCATTTTAATCTGTGATCTGGTCCAATCACCAATCCAATCCGCAGGGTCCAGTAAATAATCTTTATATACTCTGTGGTCCAATTAGTTCACTCTCAAGTCTTCACTTGTCAAGAAGATCGTTGAGTGTTGAAGCTGATAATTTGCTTGTGCGTGGTTTGTCAGTGGATTATTTCAGCCGAAATAGGTAGTTCACAGCAGAAAATATTCCTGTATTTAAAATCATCGATTGTACCTCATTGATTGAGCCAATATAATACAGTTCTTGATTACTACTTTGTAAGAAACTTCCACTTATTGATTTTCATGGCTGCTACAGCTTGTGAGAACGCAAATGCTACATCCCTCATGGACATTAGCCGGAATGCAGGTAGGTCTAATATCTTTCTCTAGCAAACATTACCTTTTAAAAGAATTCGTAGCCTTAGTCTGCATTAAGTGCAGTTGAAACCAAAGTACTAGGCATATTTGAATTAAGATAGTGTCTGAGCAAAGTTCTAACTCCAGAAATTGAGGAAATACCAACAACTAGGCTAGGCCTAGATCATAATTATTTAAAAAGGCGTTTTCGTGAACTTAGTCTTTAATGTATTTTCTAGGAAAATGGTTAAAACCTTTATGCATTTCAATGCTCGAGTTATGAATTTTCACACTAAAAGCTCTGTAAATTTCACACAAGTGCTAGGCAAAAGCCTAGGTCTAGTTGGATTTATACAACTGAAAGCCTAGAACACTAAATTAGGCTATGGTAAAATTCCAATATAGTGACTTGTCTTCTAACTAGCATGTACACTGATTTAGCACCTTCCAAAAGAGCCTAAAAACTATGTTTTAATTTCAAGAAAGTTGCAGAAACTATTAAAAACAATAGCAACTTAATCTAACCTAACTTCATGGTAATACCTTATTCAGCCTTTAGGTTTGATGTGGGTGACAGAGACTGTCGTCAATCACAGAGATTCTCGGTGCCGCGCCCTGTCCGTGTCTTCCACTCGTAAATTAGTCCCAACTTTAAAACCACTTTTAAATATGTTCAACATAAAAATCTAACCTAACCTAACTTCACGATAATACCTTTTTATCTTTAAGTTAATTTGAAATGGGTGACAGAGACTGTCACAGAAAGTCTCGGTGCACACCGCGTTCGTGCGGCTTCTGTTCGTAACTTTAAGCCCCAACTTTAAAGCCACTTTTAAATGTGTTCTGCGCCTCAAAACAGTTTTTTATTTGTATAGGGATCTTCTCCCCATTGTGCTAAATCAGTTTTAGCTCATGAGAAGACAAGTCACTATATTGGAATAATACCTAGGCTACTGTAAATGAATGTACCTAAACCATTTAGGCCAAAATATTTTTAATTTTGCTCCTAATGACAGCCTAAGGTATGCTAGGTTATTTTCTCTCTTCACTGGATGTAAACCAGACACTGTTCCAGGCGTAAGCTCTATAATTGTCATTTGCCTCTATCTGGTTCCCAGTGCAGGTCCTAAGCTCACAAACCTACCCATAATCTGCTGCATGAATTTGTCTAAATTTTGTCACACTGTTTGACTCTTAACACTGAACCTCCCATAATATAAATTGTCTAAATTTTATTTAGAAAAATCTGTATTTCACCTGTTTAAGACAGAACTGTTTGCAAGGGTTGTCTCAGTCAAGGGAAAAACAGGGAATTTATGTGCATCACAAAAGGCAGGAAATCTTGGGACAAAACTTACAATTTACAGGATGATTTTCTACATTGTTGTATGTAGCTTTGTTTTAGAATTTGCTTTGTGTTACAGGTGCAATGAAAACTGAGAAGTATTCATGTGATGATAGTGCGTACAGCTCATCCATGTCACAATCGTCCACCAGTGTAAGTAGGCTAAACATCAAATATATGCTCAATGATGTTTCTGTTCAAGTTGAAAACCATTTATTTTTAGGAATTTTGAGTTGAAAAACTGTCTATGCTCCGTTAAGAGGTAACGGATAGAGTGGCCAGATTTCCACTGTCTGCTCTGCTTATAACATGGAGTAAAAACTGCAAACAATGTTTAAAACAGGTTAATTATTATTATAAAAAATATTTAAAAACACTGGTTTACGTAGTAAAGTCAAAAAGTCAATGGAAGCATTAAATTATTGAGGCTTTCAGACTCTATCCAGGCCGCCTTTTAAGAGGATCATTCCATATAATCGAAAATGATCGAAAACATTGAATACCTAGTGAAGTGAGTTTCTCATTATTTTCCTATGATAATTTTCTTATATTAATTTAGTAATTTTTTACAGGAGACTTCTTCAGTGACCACTGGTTCAGTTGAAAAAATTAATGTTGATGCTGGCTCGGCAAAAGTGGAGAACTCTCACGGTACGAAGAGAAATGCCCACTTGACACCAGGTGGTAAGTCTCAATGTTACTTTTCACAAGTGTTGGTTTTGTCGTCTTAGACACTTCTGCCACATTGGTAATTCTTAACTGGTTATATTCATTTGTGATAGTAAACCTGCCGGTATGAATGAAAAAAAAACTAATATTCTATTGAATACACCACAGTCCCGTTAATCCGAACTAATTGGGACCGGGGCCAGTTCAGATTAACCAGAAAAACACGCTAAATGACAAGTTTGAACAAAAATTAACATTTTATGCAAAATAACGTCTAATTGAACAAGAACAACAATGTACATTATATTTTATTTATTAGTACGGTATAAATGTTAAATAATTGCATCGTGAAGGGCTGCAATACTGTACTTTTGTGAGGTTAGCTGCATCACGGTCGTGACTGACTGGGGTGGCGGTTCAAAGTCAGGTATTGTATGCTTAGTGACAGCCCTTCACTTTATTATTGCTTTCTCATAAAGGCAATGCTTCATTGACGATTTAACGTGTTAACTACTGTATCTGTACTGTTTTTGTACTCAAACTGTTTCATTAAAATGTGTTCTAAAAGTTAGTAATTTGTTTCGTTTCTTCCTTAAGACAATAAAAGATGTCTTTAAAATTTTTTAGATGAATTCAAATTTTTTTCCCAACTGCTAGTTTGGATTAACCGGAAATTCAGATTAACAGGGTTTGGATTAACATGACTGTGGTGTAGATATAGTCACATGTATTTTAATCATCATATTTTAACGCTAAAATTTTTAAATCAACATAAATCTAAATCTCATTCAAAAAATCTCATAGAAGTAACTATAACTCTCTTTTTAAGAAACCAGAGAGAAAATAACAAGTTTCCCAAAAACACAAATAAAATTTTGGGACGTAATTAACCAGTGAAAGCAGTGAAAAATGATCTCTCAATCCTACTCAAAATTCGGCCAAACAAATTGCATCTAAATGTGTAATGTTAAATGTGAAATAGTTTCCTCTGGAATCATAGGTCCAATGATGCTGCTCCATATAAACACCAAAGCATATAATTTCAATGATTTTTATTTGAAAATTTAAACACGTTTTTTCTTATTAGAACCCAGAACTTGACATTTTCAAATACATATTTACTTTTGGTGTTTTGTCCTAATCTAAGGTCACTAAAGCCAGATAGTCTCTATCACTGATGATACATCAACTCCCACCATCGTTTACATCAGACCATCACCTGCGTGGTTCAAGTCCGCGTTAAGCCGTTGGTCTTTGTATTCACATTTCATTGGGCTATTAATTAATGGCTAGGTTAACAAGACAACACTTCATCCAGTATGAGTGGTCGGCATCTCAAATAGTGATTTCCTCTCAACTCAAGTTTCATGTTTACTCCATAATTCCCCTTAAAATTTGTGAAACACTGCAGTGTCTACAATCTAATTCAATGTTTCAATTCCTTTGTGAAAACCCTAATTCAAAACAATTATCTTCAAGGTTATTCTGTATAAAAAAGATCTGTACAGAAAGATTTAGTTATAATGTTTTTGAGCTTTTCTTAATTAATTAATCAGTTATTTGAATGCTGGAAATACTTTGCTTTTGCTCCTAAAATAATTTAAATGCTCTGTGCAGGTGAGTTAGTCATTTTCATGAAAATGTTTGCTGTTTTGCTTTTAGTTTGAGCGCTTTTTAGTGTTGCCATTGCTTTATAAACAATCTTTCCTTCCAATCTACTAATCAAATTCTAAGTGAAAAATATTGAAATTAAAGCCAGAGAATTGTGTGAAGATGTATTTAATTAAGAAGAAAATAGATATTACAAACAGGAAACAATAAAATGTGTTAAAATAAATGATAATCTACGATATTTACCATTGAATTTTTAAAAATAAATTGTAATTACCAAACGAACAATGCATTTGCCAAAAAAAATTTCAGTGGTGCGATTAACACTATAATATTAACAAATAAACTATTTGCTGACCTTTCAAACTGAACTGAAACACTTGAGCTAGTCACACTGCAAAATGGCTAATTTCTTAGAGATAGTGAACAGTTTTTATGCTTCTAGTTTTTAATAGATTGGTCATTGCTTGTATAAATATAACGGTAGCAACAAATATTTTATTCATTTGAAAAACTAAAACAATTTTAACAGCATGTTTTATAGGCTATTTGAAATGTAGTTATGGAATTTTATTTAATAATATTCACACCTATGATTCAATTTAGCGTCTACATTTTTTTTGAAGTTATACAAGGTGAGTTTTAAATGTGCCCCCTTAACCCACCTTAAAATTTGAGAAAAGAAATATTTTGAAAAACCCTTTGGGAATGTTTTTATAGGATCCTGAAGTTTTTTTGACGTATTTTATGTCACCTCCCCCCCACCCAAAAAGGGGGCTCTAGTTTTTAAATACAACCCCCCTAGTGGCCCTTCAAAAGAAGGGATTTTAGCACAAATTCATTGACGCAAAAAAAGTTATTATCTCTACTCTTTTTTGTTATACCCATTTTATTAAAGATCATAATAAAACAGGTTTAAAATGCCACATTTCACATATGTGTTAAAATTAACATTTTGAATTTGTGTTAAAATTCCTTTTCATTTAAGGTGCCACAAAGAAGGGATTTGTATTTAAAAGATTTGCCCCCTCACAGGTTTTCTGGTGGTTGGGGAGATGGGTGACGAAGAGTATTATGTCTTAATAAACTTCAGGATCCTAAAAAGCATTCTCTAAAGGGTTTTTCAAAAATTTTCCTTTTTTAAAAGTTAAGGTGTGGTAAGGGGGACATTTAAAACTCACTCTGTATAAATATTGAAAAAGTAACCGTTTAAAAAAATTGTTTTGTAGCATTTAAGTGTGAGACTGAGTGCTGTTCATAAAACGCATGAGTACTTACCTAACCTAGATTTTCTTAAAATTTTCAGGCCAGGAAAAATAAATTGAAATATTGGTCTAATTTTAATCAAAGAAGCAATTTCCAAGTAGCAATTACAGATTCATTTCTGGGGTGTGGTACTGTCGTTTCGTCACCTTTCCAATCGAGTTTCTTTTCAATTTTCCACCATGATTTCTAAAAATGTCCAGGTTGTAATTTCGGTATGTCTTACTCTCATTTTCCTTTTGACGAGGATGATTTCAGATTTGTTTTCACAATGAGTCGGAAATGTCAGATTCAATGTTTGTCATCAGTTTATCTGGCTGGTTTTTGGTGTGAATTTAACAAAAGATCTTCAGCTTTCAGCTTCTGGAAGGAAGGTTACGATGGTCCTTGGCCAGTTTGCGTAATTTGCGGAGAAAATCTTTCGAACGAGGCGATTATCGAGGACAGTATCAAACGGCATTTGTCGGCGACGACCACACCCTCGACTTCCCCACCGCCCGGTGAGTGCGCTTTTCCACTTGTTCTCAGCCCGGTCTCTCACTTGCTGGCAAAGCGTGGGTAGTTGGCGAGTATATCACGTCAGAGATTATGTTATGGTAGGTAGATGCCACATGGCTGAGGCAGGAAAATCAACATAGTTCGGCAGCTCAAGCACAGATAGTGCTGCGAGGGAATTTTTCGAAAAGAGTCTCAAGTAGAGCCACAGACGCACGTGTAAGTTTGTTCATTCTCGAAAACTGCACAATTTGGTCACATTTAGTTATCGATATCAGGATGGCAGAGCTTACAGCAACTATGTTTATTTTCCTGCCTCAGCCATGTGGCATCTATCGTCAATCTACTTACCATAATATTATCTTTGATGATGTCCACGGTATCTTGACTGAAGTGACGATGAGTACAGTAGACTCCATTTCGTTCGGCCTCGCTTGGTTTGGCCGGCTATCTGAGCGTGAGTCATAGCCTAAACATAGGCTACATCTACAATATTTTTGTAGTTGTTTATTTATTTGAACTGTATCTTTTGAATTTTGTTGCAAACACTTAGGTTTTGCTGAATGGTATTTGCGTTTTTGACCAAATTAATTCCCTTAGTATAATTATTAAGCTAATCTGCGTCAGTTTTGGAGCTCTAAAGACCCTTTAGATGTCTTTTCTTTTTTGGATAGTGGGCCATTTTTTTAGTTTGGCTAAGGGTCCGGTCCCAAGGTAGCCAGACGAAAGGGAGTCTACTGTATGTTAGGTTTGGTAGCTTGAAAGATTACAATGTTTCACCAAGCGTTTTGTTCTGAGCCTTGCAAGAGATTCTTAACCAAATTTAACATTTTTAAATTATCCAAGCTAACCCATATTGTGATGGGACACTTTGAAGGGAATAAAAATTTACAATAAGTCCTGAAGACAATTTTCCGATTTGGCGGTCAAAAAAGGCTTTATAATTGCGTGGAATTTTAAAAAAGCCCACACTTTTGTTGTCAGAAAACTAAGCACATATTGGTTTATGACTTTATAGGTTTTACTAAATCGGTTGTTGTCTTACCTTAAGGAGAAACTATTTTTGTCACTTGTTTGCTTTTACACCTTTTAAATTAAAGTTAGCTAAAAACAAGGGAACCTAAATATTTTCTAAACTTTCAAGTTTTCACAGCCAGTGACATAAAACTATCATCTAGATTTTCTGTTTCCCAGTCAATGGTTTGTTGGCTGCGTCGGACGTATGAGACTACGGATCCAAAGTTCACAGATTTCAGCCCCGCCTCGGCCAACGGTCGGTAGTTAATTTTCCAGCTTACAGTGACTGGTAAATTACCTTTAAAAACTTCAAAACATACCACTTTTGACGTTAAAGCAGTAGAAATAGATGATCGCTCTAGAAAATTTACTTTAACTGTGCAAATTTGTACAGTGGTTTCCTTTGAAATTTCATACGTTTTCTTTGAGGTTCAGAACAAATTGAGGGTTAATGATTGTGATTTTCTAGCTACTAGTACCTTGTAGTAACATCGCTTCTTCACTCAAAATTCCGTACATATACGCTCCAACTAGAAATCTATATGGTTGTCTGTCTAAATTTCTGGTGATGTGGGAGGTCAAATTTGAATCTAGGCTATCTTTTTACTAGTTACAAACAATCCCGTAACTCAACAAGCCAACAAATATTAATTACAGAATTTTACTGGCGTAGTTGTTAGTTGTAGGATTGTTTGTTACTTAACTTGAAACCACTAGCTGTTAATTATCTTCCATTTTCTTTTTTGTTTATGTGTTATGGCCTTCTATTTTGCTTTTTCTTCTTTACTTTCTTCTTAGTACATTCTTGTAAATCCCTACCTTATCATTTTATTCTTCTTCCTATTTCTTTTGTGTTGTAAAATTTGTGAACTTTGGTGTTGTGTATTTCAGATTGTTCTTCAAATTTCAATTTGTGGTTTGTTTGCACGTTTTACATGTAATTTGTTTGCCTAAGATTTCTGCTCGAAAGTAATTAAGATCTCAGCCCTGGTATTTTCTTGACGAACCCTCACCACTTGACCTGTTCTTGCATTATTCCTTTTTTTTTTTAAGGAATAGAAGGAGAGCCCGGCTCACCTGGATAGCATATGCTGACCTAATTTAATATTCCTTTTAAGTTAGTGAAAGTTGTTTGCTTCTGGTTTCGGTGAAAAGTGTGTGGTACGTCAGAGTGTGTAGAATAATTTCAAAGAGATTATTAATGTCGAACTAATCCTTTGAAACTAATCTGTCAGCGTGGGTTGAATGCACTGTTTAAAAATTCATCGAGATTGATGTCTTGACTCTGTAGATCACAAAAAAGATACTTGCGCTCTCACTAACCCTTTCATACTAAAGCACAACGTAACCAGTCTTTCACCAAACATCAGTTCAGGCCAAAAGTGTCAGTAGTTTTCAAAAAGGTATGTTTTATTTGTTTTAAGTACAAGTATGAGATCATAATTTTAACTAGATTAATTTGATTGTTCTGAAGATTACCAATTATTAAACTACTGATTTAGGGTCGTTTTTCAATTGCCTGGTTAACAGCTGGTTAACTAACCACCGGTTAAGTTGTTTACAGTCTGCAATGTTTACATTTTGACGCACCGTTCAAAATACTTTAATGAATAATTGAAGAGCATTCCTGCAATAAAGGTATTATTCTAACATTTGTTATTGAATTTAACATGTATACATTATGCCAATTTAGTTAAATACAAACTGTAACATCAAAATGCAAAACAGAAAAAGTAAAAATTAACCTCAAAAATATCCAGCCTTCCTATTGGTTGGCTGCCAGTTCTAATTTTAACCGCCGGTTAAGGCTGAATTGAAAAAACGGCCCTTAATGTGTCTAAACAAAAGTTAAACATAATTACAAGAGCTATTCAGAAAGTACATTTTGTACAAACCTAAATAATTCACACAACTGATTGAAACTTAATGTTGTATTGAAGAGCATTTTTTAAACGATAGGCAACTTTGAAATACTCACAATCCACGCTACTGCCAGAAATTCTCTGTAAGTTTGCATATCAATATCAGCCCCGTTCTTTAACTTGCAAGCGCTGGATTACACTCACCTTTGTGAAGTAAACTTCAAAATCATTAAAATCATTCACTAAAAAAATGTATTTTGCGAAACTAAAAATTTTTTGTTTAGTATGTATTTTAAGCAACTAGAATATTACTCTATTAGCCAATAATATTGGTTTTGAGTTTTAGAGTTAAAAAAAAAGCTCATTAATAAATAAATATAAAGCTAAAAGTTGTAGGGTTTTCCAACAACGTCTAGTTTGCTAATTGGCTGACCCACTGACCCAGCTTACTTTCTGGATAGGTCTCATAAAAAGTTGAACCATCCTTAGCCTGAGCAATACCAGCTCACAATGTACGGTAAGATTTCTATTATTTTTCTTTTTCGACCGAGAATTATTATTTTTGTAGCTGTTCAATATTAATCTCTCAATGGAACCACATTTTTTAAAATAGTAGTGGTTGTCACAAAATTTTATGGTTTTTGGTTTTCTCATTTTGACTATCAGCACCAGGAAGGCCTTGAAATTGCTCCACATATACTTGACACTCATGTCACTTGTGACGTTGCAGAGTCGGAGTCACCGGCGAGGAAGAAAAAGAAGCAGTCGGGCATCTCACCGCTGCCGCGCAACGCTGTGTGTGTGTTGAACGAGATGCGACCCGGGCTGGAGTACAAGCTGGTGTCTCAGACCGGTCCGGTACACTGCCCCGTCTTCTGCATGTCCATCACGGTGAGTCATGTCCAACCGTCAACCGATTACAAAATCTAATTGTGCAAACGCTCGAGTAATAATAATTCTTTACTACCATACAATTGCGTGGTTCGGAAGTCACGTTAAGCCGTTGGTCCTTGTATTTCCATTGGTCATTGGGCTATTAATTAATGACCCATTCTAAGGAAGAGTCTGCCTTAGTTTGTAACAAGACTACACCTCATAACTCATTATTACCACTCATCACACTCATCCTTCACCACATATTTGCCTTAAAATACCCTCATGAGAGTGGTCGGCATCTCAAATAGTGATTTAGTGATTTAAATGTGTGTAATACTAAAATCTAATTCTGAGGAGCTATTTTCTACCTTTGGCAGAGCTGTCTTCTACTATATAGTTTCTTAGATCATAATTACCTTTAAATTCATTTTCCAATCTTTAGTTTTAAAATAACTGTTGGTCAAATAAAATTTATTAACAGTTGTACATTTTTTTCAAAGATGCGAGGTTGATTTTTTAAAATTTGGTTTACAAATACCATACAGTTTAAAAAAATTAAGCTCCAATCTCATTTGGAAGGGTTTCAAATAATTTTGTGTTATATTATTTAATAACAATAGTGGATGCCAAATGAACGGATCATGGTGTTTTGACTGTTTTCAAACGAATGTTCAGCATAAGGGAATTCTGGGAAATCCGAGAATTATAAAGTCGGGAGTTTCGCCCTTTACTTGGGAAATTTTGAGAAGTGAGTCTGTGAAAGTTGTCATTTTGTCATGGACGTAACAGAGGTCAAGAGTTAGCTGCTGAAACAGGTGGGAGTAACTATGACTCTTAAGATAGCTTTTAACATTTAATTTTTCAAATTTAAATGTGAATTGAATTTACTTGTTTGGTAGCTTGATAGGTTTTTTATATCTTATAATGTAAAATAAGGCTTGTAGAAGATCCCTTGAAATCTACGGCTGTAAGGTGACATGAAGGTATAATTGAAAAGGACATGTTTAAGATCTTAGTTGCATTTATTATTTTTGTGTACATATATTGTTGACAGTAAAGAGTATTTTCTACTGACTCTCTTTAGACAGTAACGCATCGGTTTGTCTTAGATGGACGGCCAAGAAGTGATTGGCACCGGCCGAACGAAGAAGCATGCCAAACAAGCTGTCGCGGAGGCAGCATTACGAACTATCATCCAGGTAATACGGCATAATAAACTCTACTTTAGCACGGGCGCAGTTTCTTATAACTTATAGTGAACGATTGTAGAGAAACACAAAGTAACTTAAAAATTATCGGTTGTACATAATTGAGGAAATGCTTTTTATTCTCAGAATTGCTGCGGTCAAAAAAATTTCTAATAATTAAAAATTATAAATTTGTCAGGAGAGAGTAGACAAAATATTAAATTCTGCAATTTTTCCATAAAGTTTGGTTTTTTTCAGACAAAATGTGGGCTTTTCAAGTTTTACCAGACAAATAAATTTCCATGCTAAAGTCCTGAAATTTATTAACTTTCATGTGCGTTATCCCTTCTTTTTCTCACCACCTAGAATGCCTTGTTTCAAAGTAAAATACTGTTTGAATATAACATTAAAAAATCTACCAATATTTTACTAGAAAGTTTCAAAATGCTCAGAAAGAGCTGGACAAGTCAAAGAATTTTGGTCTTGAAAATTGTGGCAACTCTGAACTTCTAGACCAATAAACTAATTTCAAAAAGTAACCCCCTAAAATAAAACTTTTCCCAAAAATTTAGCTTGCAAAATTAATATTATTTTGTACAAAGTAGGAAGCAATAACAAAAATTATAAGGAAAAAGTGGCTATCTACTTTCACACTAGTTTTGAACTAATTTCAGATTGTCTTTTTAAATGCGAGTGAGATGATTATCTCGTTGTGATTTGCTGAGTTTGGTGCTAGGCTACGACCTCACCGCGCTGTAATCCCTAGATGCATGTTTGGCGTGTTCCGCAACAACACATTTTGTATCAAATAAGCGGCATTTGTGTTATAATTTTGAATATTTCAGCAACAATTATGGCAAAAGAAATTAGCGTGATTTGTGCTGGGTAATGATTTTAATGTGACGTGCCGCAAGAAATACGAGGGTCATTCAGAAAGTAAAGAACGTTTTGGCATGGTCAAATAAAAAATAAAGATATCAAGATGAAACTTTATTTACAAATGCATAGAACCTTCCTCTACATTTCTACGCAGTCGCCATGGATTTCAAGACACTGGGTTGAACGTAAGACCAGTTTTTCCATACCCATGTTCTACTCATTTGCCGCCAAAAACATGAGCCAGGATTTCTTAGCTTCTCTGAGTTCCTTATCGTTAGCAAACTGTTTTTACCCAAAAAATCCTTAAGCTTCGGGTATAAGTAATAATCACTTGGCACCAAGACAGGGCTGTAGTCGTTTCTTTTCTTGGCATAAATTCGACATGGATTAAGCCCTTTCAATCCAAAAAACAGTTGCCATGACTTTTCGAGTGTTTAAATTTCACACTTTACATTTAGCAGGGTTTTCAATTGTCGATGCCATTATTAATCACTGTGGACACGAGACGCGTAATCACACAGCATCGAACTTATACTCAAACTGAAGAGGAAGAATGTAGCTAGCAGCTGCACGCACGTTCGAAGTGGTGAAGGGTGTGAGCGGCGCGTGATGCACAATCGTTCTTTATTTTCTGGATGACCCTCGTAATAGCGCCGCTACTTCCTAAATTTCAAAAAGCGTAGCGCACAACTTTAGCGCAGACTGACTTGTGTTGGCAGGTGCCGAAGATGCACGTGATGACTCTGCTGCATCCACACCTGCAGTCGGCCAACGTAGACTTCACCTCCGACTCGATGGACTTTGACGTAACCGTGGACAAAGAAGGTTAGTGCCGTTAGCTGCTTGCTTTTATCGGAGTGAAGCAATGGCCGTTTGTTAGGCTAAAAGAGGAGTTTGTACTAGGTAAGTGCAAGTTATCAAATCTCTACTAGAAAAAAAGTTTTAAAAAGCCAAAAGCTGAAGAAATATATTACTGGGAAAGTCTATTAACTAAATGGTCTTGTTTAATAGTAATTTATACTGTTAGTGTGCCAGTTTCCGGTAGTGTCTGATAGTGATAACAACCTCCTGATTACTTGTCGGCTTACAAGGTCAAAGTTTATCAGGAAGCTTCTACTTCCTTCACCCACTGCTTTGTAAGAATCCTCCAAGCCTAATAAGTAACACAACATGTTTGTTAGTTTGAAAGTTCATAATAGTGGCGAAGAGCAATTTAGTAAAAAGAAGAAGCGGACTTTTCCTGCCACTTCTGGAGAAAACTACTAACGTTTTGAGCTTGGTAGTTTCACAACTTTAGGACTACAAAGTCCTCTCTACCACACAACCTCGACCTTGACCTAGCGTTACAACGGCGTTCTGTCGCAGGAGGCTCCAAGCCAGTTGCAAGTGCAGGAGGGTCGCCCAGTGTGAAGTCATTGCCTCGAAATCTGATGGGAGTCGAGAAGAGTCCCGTGATGATCCTCAACGAGATGAAGCCGGGCTTGAAGTACGAGTGTACGGCGTCCAACGGAGAGTCCTTCGCCAAGTTCACCATGTCAGTCTGCGTGGACAACAAAACCTTCGAAGGCTCAGGTAGATTGAATAGTATTCTAGGGTTAGAGCAGTTTGGTGGTTTTAATGTAATTGGCAGCCCTTAAAATTTATAGATTGTTTGAAAATATACCCTCTAAAATACTATATCTGCCAAAAACTCACTTTAAATTGCCATTTCCACTGAAAATCCCTGCAAATGACCCTATTAACCAAGAGTTTACCTCTAAAAATCTCTCTGGCCCGAAAAAATCCTTTTTTTTTGGAAATTGTGCCTGATTTTTGGGATTTTATTTTTGTTGGCAAATTTTCAATCCTCGGGACCTGCCGATTCATAATTATTCTTTAAAATTAACCTGTATTGTATCTTAATGTTTTGTTATTTTTGAGAAAGCCAGATGGCCAAGAATCTACTGTACTATCTAGAGACAATTTCTGCTCTCCTCAGCATTCTAGAAAGCTTTACAAAGTTGGTCTATCTATAAAGTCAAATATCGGCTCGAGTCTAGTAAACCTGAGAACTTCATCTTTGATCGTCTTAATAGTTTTCATATTTGAATCTTTATTTCAGTTATCAAAAGGTAGTATAATTTGTTACAGTTTTATTTACCTTACATTGACGTACACGGTTTTTGTGCTGTCGTGTAGGTCCAAGCAAAAAGCTAGCGAAGACTGCAGCGGCCCGAGCTGCCCTGTCAACTCTGTACGACTTCAACTTCAACATGCCGACGATGCCCATGAACAGCAACACCTCCCTGCCTCTTCCCTACACCACACTGCAGTCGCAACAGGCCGATGTCATCGCCAAGTGAGTTTCCTCACCATAACAGTGCTACATAAATAAATATTTTACTGTGGAGTCAAAAAGTATGTAATGAAATCGTCAACTTTCCTGAGCACTTCGTGGCGGATTGGTATCGCGTGTGACTATAAAGGTCATCATTCCAGTGGCGCGTCATTAATCCCAGCAGGCACCACTTACAATTCGGAATGTGACAGGGTGTCCTGCATACGTGGTTACGAAATTTGTGATTTCGTCTCAAGCACTAGCAGGAGTCAGGATATCGCCGTGAACGGTATCCAAGTCGTTATTTCGCTGCAGGCGCTAGCAGGAGTCAAGACATTGTCGTTAACGGTGACAAAAGTCGTGATTTCACCGAAGGTGCTAGCGGGAATCAAGACATAGTCGTCAACGTTGTTGATGTCGTTATTTTGCGCAGGCGCTAGCGGGCGCCTGTTGTGACTATACGATGACACTAGGTAAAGGTCGAGGTTGAGTGGTAGAGAGGACTTTGTAGTTCTAACTTCGCCTCAATGTAAAGAATAAGACAAACTTTACCTTTTCCTCCAGGCTGGTGCTGACTAAGTACGGCGAGCTGATGGAAGGAGACCAGACGCACGCGAGGCGTAAGGTGTTGGCCGGCATCGTCATGACGCGGGGAGAGCAGAACAGCCCAACAGTGATCAGTATCGGCACCGGTACCAAGTGTGTGGGCGGTGACCACATGAGTGTCAACGGCGCAGCGCTCAACGACTCTCATGCCGAGATCGTCGCCAGGCGCGGCCTCCAGATGTACCTCTACTCTCAACTGGCACTCTGTTCTTCGCCAGGTATTCTAATTGTCTTTTGAGCTTTTGCGGTTATTGTCAATGGATTCGATTACAGGCATTTTCGGTCCAATCGAAATTGACTGAAAAATATTTCCTACCCCTAAAAAGTATTGAATTTTTAATCATAAAAAAATTTAAGCAGAAACTTGATAGATTTGTGGATTGAAGGCTAGACCACCTGGTTACTTCTCAAGATTTGGAAAGGTCATTCCACTGTGGGACTTCTTCCTAAGATTAAAGACTTCTCAAAAGTTGTGGTCTATCACACTACCATGTTCCTCCTGATTGACATCTTATCCAACTCTGACAGTGGTTAACCAACAGTATACAAAGCTGACCAGCAATTGTAGCTAGAAAATAATTTTGTTTTTCTTGCCATACCCTATTAATTAATCTGAGCCAGACAAGATCTTGAAGTGCTAAATATACACTTGAATTATTTGTAAATTCTCATCATAATCGAAGATTGTATTGTAGGTAGATTGTACATAGATGTCACATGGCTGAGGCAGGAAAATCAACCAAAAGTAAAGCCAATGACACGCACTCAAGTTTGTTCGTTTTTGAAAAACATACAATTTGGTTACATTTAATTCATCAACATCGGACAAACTCGGGTATGTCGAGTAGAGCCTTGCGGGAGCAGAATTTTGTGTCCGGGATAGGGATCCGGGAATCTGGGATCCCGCACAGCTCTTATGTCAAACCGACAGAGAGATGGCGGCGCAATCTGTGCTTGGGCTGCCACAACTATGTTGGTTTTCCTGCCTCAGCCATGTTGCATCTATGCCCAATCTACCTACCATAACATTCCTAATCCTAAGCTTGCTTTTCTTTCCAACATCTCCGCCTACCTTTAGAACTTCCTGTTAGAGATTCTCTACTTATCTTTTTCCAGAAACGGCAAGTGAGTCAATTTTCGAAAAGAGTTTGGACGAGAAGAAGTTGAAGCTGCGGGATGATGTTAAGTTCCATTTATATATAAATACAGCTCCGTGTGGGGACGCCAGGTTTGTACCCAGCTTAGCCAACCTCTCAGTGCGACGACACTGGGAAAGTTAACTGGCTGAGTACAGAGGAACTGCTAAATGAAATGTTTGCGATCCATGTGTCCAACACAAATTCTTAATCTCAGATTTGAATATTAGTGATGCCTGCCGGTAGATCCGATGCTGAGGGGTGACTTTGTCCTCATCCAAAGTTTGAAAGTAAGATATTCTCGGTGAAATTATGAGGGCTGGTTTTAAATTAAGTTCCGTTCAGGAATACTGTTTATGGACACGTTTTATTATGTTCATATTAAAGAGCGTGATTTTAATTATAATTTGACATATTCACGATGAAGATCGGAGCACTTATCAAACTAAAGCAGGACAGGTTGTCTAATAATCACTGATGTCACAAAAAAGTAGTGGATTTCAGGCGTAGATCGCGGAAGTCACAAAAACGTCACGGATATCAGTTAATGTTAGATTTAGGTCACGGATTTTAACATCCTGCTACATATATAGCCCAAAAAAGTAAATTTTCCCTCTCTTACCACAACTGATTTGCTATTCATCAGTTTACAAAAATAATAATTTTTTCCAAGTCATTTTTAAGGGACTTTATTCTATTGAATAAAATTATCCGCAAATATTCATATATCAACTGTAAAGATTTTTGACAAAAGGTCGCTGATACTACTACTAACAGATTCAAAATGAGTCAAGTAATCTGATAAAGTATAGTTTGCACACAGTTTTTCTCGCCTACTAGCTGTTGTTTTTTCAACAACGGTAGTTAATTTCTGAACAGCACTTTTATATTTTAAACCTAATACTATTTGGACATAATCTACTAATTTTGCTATGTAGCAAGCCTGTTGATGACATTTTGTACATTAAAATTGCTTACGTGATAAATTTAGTTTCCTAAATAAAAGTCTTGTTATGTTTTTTTAAAATTTCAACTTTGTACAAAATTAATTAAGTTTTTGACCAACTTATCCGCTCACGACTACATTTTTAGGTTAGCCGAAAAATAATCAGAACTGAACTGATTACCGATTACTGAATATTCCTGCCTTTACGTGAGCTTATCATTGAGTACATGGGTTTTGAATTTATTAGGGTCTGAGGGATTTTTTTATCCGAATTAGCGACAAGATTTAAATTTTAACTTAACACAAAAGTTTGGAATCGCTTAAAATTGTCAGGTACAAGTGCAAAAATAATGTTATCCATTAAAATACGAGCTAAAATTAAATAACTACCTGTTTGTGCCGTTTAGTCGTCTGTTTCGGAACTAAAACAAGTAATTGATTGTCACCTTATCGATATCACTTTGTAGTGAGTAGGTCGCCAGGTTCCTTTCTAAGCAGTGAGATAACTTTCCTAGTGTCTTGAACTATTTAGAAGGACCTTGGGTTAGGATGATGTGCCAAACGCATCCTTGCCCAAGCTCCTCCATTTGTTATTTCCTTATCAAAAGTTATTTTTTTGTTTATCTGCCGAGGTAAGTATTTATAACACTTGTTTTCTTTTTGTACACTTTGAGTTGTAGCCTTAAGTTAATTTTTTCAAATGTAATACGTAGACATATAACAAGAGCAGATATTTTTTAATTGTATATATTCGTACAGCCAGGACTAGGGTTGTCGTTTAACGTTTTAGTGTTTGTGCATTTTCTATATTATTACCTGGTTCCGGTACTTTTTAGTTGGTGTCATTCCTTTTTGTTACAAATGTGTGTTGCAATTTAAATCTTGTAAGTTGTTACAAACTCTTTACCTTTTTCTATCTTTCAAAAATACCAGAAATTATTCCTGGTCGGCAAGACCCAAGGGATAGGAAGATTCCAGAAAATATTAAAATCTTGGAAATTGGGTGGGAGTTTTCTAAAAAAAATTTTATGGCCGGGGAGATTTATTGGGTAATTTTTGGCAAATAGGGAAATGTTGCGGGGAATTTATGGCAGAAAGGGAATTTTTGTAAGATCTGGTAATTTGAGGAGGAAGAGGTGGGATTTCCAAACAATCTGTCATTGTTTGATAATTTTACTATGATCATTTTAAGTTAACTAACCACAAAACAAATCCAAATAATATCAACAAGGAATAAAAATTTAAAACTTTTTTTAACATTACACATTTTTTCTTTTCAATTTGTATACCGTTGAAGATGACTAGCATAGCCTAGTTGAAAAGTTTTAAATCAAACAGTATTTTAAGTAGTTAAATTATGTTTAAATGTTTACATCTTTTAAATATTTAATATATTGATTCCACTTATGACAAATGAAACTAAACGTTCAACAACGCTTAACAATTCAACACGAATCTACTATTTTTCGGCTGCACTTTGAAATTGTATTTGTGTATTTTTAATGTTGTTCTTTGGTTGTTGTACAGATGTATTGACTTGTGTATAACCCGAACCGATGATGCCTTAACCCGCAAGAGCGGTCTTAAAAATTAAATTTACAACATTTTAAAAGTGAATGATTATTTAAAAGTCTTCACAATACAACTCTCAGCGTGAGTCTGACTTCTCCGTATGGTTGTGTTGTCAGGATATTCTCCCCGCACGAGGTAGAGTGCAGTGGTCTCGAGGCGCAGGATAAACATCCTAACCGCAACTCACGCGGACAACTGCGCACCAAGATCGAGTCCGGAGAGGGAACCATTCCGGTCAAGTCGAGTGACGGCATCCAGACCTGGGACGGTGTTCTACAGGTGATACACTGTATACTTTACGGTTTGAAATTATTGTTGGACATAAGCACAAGTTGATACAAGAGTAGAGCTTCCAATCCCAAACGGTTTTCTAATCCCAGGACTTCAAAATCAAGTAAAAATAAGTTTCCGGTATTTCAAAACTAATTCGACATGATCCCGCAATTTCAAAACTAATTTGACATAATCCTGGGGTTTCAAAATTAAGTTTACTTGAGCCTGGTATTTTAAAATTAAGTTGACTCGATCCCGGTATTTTAAAATACGTTGACACGATCCTGGGATTTTAAAATAAAGTTAACTCGATCGTAGCATTTTATAACTAAGTTGACTCGAACCTGGGAGTTTAAAATTAAGTTGACTCGATCCTGGGATTTTAAAACTAAGTTGACTTGATCCTGAGATTTTAAAATTAACTTGACTCGATCATGGGATTTTGAAACTAAGTTGACTTGATCCTAGGATTTTAAAACCAAGTTGACTCAATCCTGTGAGTTTAAAATTAAGTTGACTCGATTCTGGTATAAATTAAGTTGACTCGATTGTAGGATTTTAAAATTAAGTTGACTGGGTTTTTTAAATTAAATTTACTAATTAAGTATTGATCTCAAAAACTCTGGGATTTGACCCTATAGATCTTGGGATAGTAGACCCAAGGTCGGTCCGAGATCTCAATTCCTACGATTGGAAGCCAAGTTTAAAATATTTCAGATCGTCATATCGCCTGCTGACCTCTAGGCTCCTGAGAGCCTATTCAACACGAATCTACTATTTAGCTTTTTATCTACTGTTAGCTTCCTCACTGACAGTAGTAATCTTGACTTACTGTCTGCAGGGCCAGCGGCTGCTGACCATGTCGTGCTCGGATAAGATAGCTCGATGGAACGTGGTGGGGGTACAAGGGTCCCTGCTGTCACATTTTATCGAACCCATCTATCTTGAGAGCATCGTCCTGGGATCCCTCTTCAACTCTAGTCACATGTACAGGTGAGCCAACAACTGTTCAGTTAGAAACTTGAAAAATGAGTTTAGAACGCACTGCTTTTAAACACGCTGTGGTGGTTGCTCGATAGAAAATTGAAGAACAGTGGACTTAACCGTATGCTGCAAACTGTCATCAGGGTGTCCAGTGTACAGGAATTCCAGGAAAACTGGGAATTTTGACCATAAACTGGAAATTTTGAGTTGAGTAGGGAGGTCATGATTTCGTCATGGATGATATCTGTAATCTAGGGATCGCCGCAAACGGTAAGAAAAGTCCTTGTTTCGTTGGGATTTTGTCAGGGTCGCTGAAAGGAGTCTTGGGAAAGTGAAATTCGTTATATAGGCGCAGGAACTAACTGTAGCCCAAGGATCGCCGCAAGCGGTTGTGACGGACGTGACTATCATAGAACGTTGAGGATGCTTAAGGGAGTCTAAAGATCGCCGTGAAAGGTAACGAAAGTCGTGATTTCTTAACGAGAGTCTAGAGATTGATGCCCAAATTGAAGCCTAATTATATAGTACTGTAAAACAGGGAAATCAGAAAAATATACTCAGTTAAATAAAGGTACTAAACGGGAGTTTATGTTTTCCTGAACATTACATTTTCTATAAGAAAAGTTTATCATCGGTTGTTTGTTGCAGAGCGGTGTGTGGTCGAGTGGAAGCGACAGTGCAAGGTTTGCCGCCGCCGTTCCGTTTCAACAAGCCCAGCCTAGGAGTGACCAGTTCCCCCGAGACACGCCAGCCCGGCAAAGCACCCAACCATTCCGTCAACTGGATCATTGGTAAGTGCTCTTAATAATAGCAGTCGCTGACGGTTAATGACATTTCTAAAAATGTGATAGACTGGTTCTGAAGTTTAAGGTGGTTTTGGGACGGGGAACATTTTTTAACACAATTTTTGACTATAAATTAATACTTTTCAGCCACTTCAGGAGAAAAAACCCTGATCCCATAATTGACCAGCTATAACAAGCAAAGCGTGATTATAATCTGGATACAAAACATGACACATATACAGATACATAACACAATAGGTTAGCATTAATTACTAATCACTAAATCACTATTTGAGATGCCGACCACTCTCATGAGGGTATTTTAAGGCAAATATGTGGTGAAGGATGAGTGTGATAAGTGGAAGTAATGAGTTATGAGGTGTAGTTTTGTT
This sequence comes from Matsumurasca onukii, assembly GCA_018831715.1. Lineage (NCBI taxonomy): Eukaryota > Metazoa > Arthropoda > Insecta > Hemiptera > Cicadellidae > Matsumurasca > Matsumurasca onukii. The sequence goes on along the minus strand of CM032058.1, from coordinate 7,523,580 downwards.
ACAAACTAAGGCCGACTCTTCCTTAGAATGGGTCATTAATTAATAGCCCAATGACCAATGGAAATACAAGGACCAACGGCTTAACGTGACTTCGAACCACGCAGGTGGTGGTATGATATGTCTAAACGATGGTGGGAGTTGATGCGGGTATCATCAGATGATCACTGAGACTATCTGAGCCGCTTTAGACCTATATCATCCTCAAAACCTGACCTCCATGAAGCTGGATTACAGGACCACACCACGAGTCCCAGTCTTAGGGTAGTCTGGCTAATGTGTCACCATTCATTCAAATCCCCAACTTTATAAATTTGCCCCTACAATCCCCCTTCCCAGACCATGCTGTCATGGAATTTCATTTTGGAAAACCGGTATGAACCCTGAAATGTTGTCAGCACGGTTGTGTTGTAGGTGAAGACAGGGTGGAGATTATCAACGCGATGACAGGCAAGGCTGAACTGGGAGCTGCGTCTCGCTTGTGCAAGCAGAGTCTGTTTCGCATGTTCTACGATGTAGTGGACAAGCTGCCGAGACCCGGCACTCTGCCGGACAACGCCAAGACCGAGCTGTACAGCGTGCTTAAGTCCAAGGCGGAAGACTATCAGGTACTGTCACATTTAATAAACTTTCTTATTTGGCATTTAAAACACCATACTACAACAATTGAAATATCAAAAAAACTATTGTACAAGAAGCTGAAAAAAATTAAAACAGTTCTAAAATTAAGCATAAAGTTAAAAATAAAACTTAATCACAAAATAAAATTTAATACAAAAATTAGTTTTAAAAATTTAAATCAATTTTAAAATATAAACAAACTAATAATAGACAAAAAATACAATTTTAGTTTTTTTTAATTTATTTTTATTTTTAAAGTGTCCCTGCACAGCTGAGGCGGACCCTTTAGACTTGAAGATACATAGTTTTATTCCAAATTGAATCAAGGTTCTTAACCTTATGACTGAGCTAATTATTAGTGTATATCTATAGAACAATGAACTTTGACTACTAACAATGACAATGCCTATTGTAACCAAATTGATATTTAATGGGAAATAAAGATGTTGATTGTTAAGTGCACACAACACTGTTTGCAGTTGGCCAAGCGACAGTTGATCCAAGGGTTCCTCAAGGCTGACCTCGGCACTTGGCTGAAGAAACCGCTGGAACAAGACCAGTTCACTCTGGACGACTCCGTGTTCAGACCATCGGTCCCGATCCTCATCCACTAAGTCATAGTCTCCCGGTTGTAAAATTAAAATCTCCTTGTTACTTTTATGTATAGCTAAATTCCAGACGCTACACTCTCATAGAATAATTCCACCTTCTCGTCTACAAATTTAGTTGAAATAAACATAACACGCACACTTGTAATAATGTGTCACAACTACAATCTAGTTCTATCAGTTCACGCCGTGTCAAAACCTAATTATGATTAGCTTGAAATATTTTGGTTTTGCTGAGGAGTTACTATCTTCAGTCACTGATTGGCTGAAGAAGGTAATCCACATCATCGAGACCGAAATATTTCAAGCAAATCATAACGATGTTTTGAGGCGGTGTGAACTGGAAGAACTAGTTTAAACACGCACAGTTATATTCCAAATTAAAAGTGGTTTGAAAGTACGCATCGGTCAACGTAAGAGCCTTGGTGGTGTCTCAAAACAGCTTGATTAGTGTAAAACACAGAACGGATTAAATCAAACAAAAACTAATTGTTTTTCATTTATGGTGAAGGTGAAATATCAGTTCTACTGGGGCCTTTGTCATGACAAAAAGAGAGCGCTTAAAAGGGTAGTAAAAGCCAATGAAATAAGTTTAAAGCACTCTATTTTTGTCTTGACTTAAAATTTAACCAGTAGGGCCAAAAACTTGACTGTTTGTGTTCTTCTACGTGTTTCTACTTTGTACGTGTGAGCCTGCTGTCCTTTCTATTCTTGTTTGATAGCACATCCTGGCCCTATTTCCTAATTCAAACAAATCATGTTTGTTTACGAAACTAATAAAACAACTCAGTAAACATCGGTATGACTCGTTTGATTTGGTAAACACGGTTTGTAGAGCGCACACGTAATTTGGACTGACGGCTGAATTCGATCGTGAAATGAAACTGTTCAGTTTTGCTTTTCCCCCAGCTGGAATAGACAGAATAAAGTAGAAACTACAGTACTAAAAAAGTCGAGAAATAATCGATACAGCGTTCTGTAAAAGTTTTGTTTCCAATAAGTTTGAAATAAATCCACTAAATATACTAGACAGTGAGGGATTAATGGACATACCTTATTAGCAAACATTGTTTACTCCTGATGAATAAAACTTACACCGGAATAAATGTTTAGTTACCGTTTAGCTATACAAAATTTAACTTGTGATTTTAATTTTATAACTAGACCTCGTTGTTTAAATTAAATCGTTATTAAGCTAAGTGTATCTAAGTTAGGAATAATGTTATGAAATATCTTCATATCTTTCTAGTGTTACCAAACCGTTGTTTTCTGGTTATCGAGTAGAAAAACTCAATTTCCAAAGTGAAGATATCAAATAGATCAGTTGTTTTAAACTACACAGTATTGTTAAAGTGATCTGTAACTAGTAAACTAAACTAATCATAAACTTTGTTGTAGTTTCTTCAATTACTTCTATAACAAGTGTGACGTATAGATGAAAATATTGTGGTAAATTTGAGACTGGTTTAGTTTAAATCATTCATCGCTCATGTTTCAACTTTATAAATTATTTCTTTTTTGAAATATCATCTGGTGAATTGATCTCAAATCTCATAATTCAATTTTAATATCGTATAATGTGTGCTCTAGTACCGTATATTTTTTACTTTTACATTTTAGGCTGTATATTCTTTACATGATAAATACTTTGTAAATGTTGTTAATATATTGTGTGATGCAGTTTATGTTAGTTTTTAATCCTCACTACCTCAATTTCTTTTCACAGAATCAAAACTATTAAAATTTGAAAGGAAACTATTTGGTTATTTAAATACTGTAATAAATGGTGTCAATCCTTCTGGTAAATTAAATGTTGAGTTTAACTATTGTTCTTATTATTTACATCTTTCCAAAACTGGTAAAAGTTAAAATAAATAAATAAATCTTTTATTGCATAAACAATATACATTGTACTGCAATCGTCAGTGTTTAAGGTTGTATAAAATTTTCCATTCATTCACATCGAAGTATCTTTCAGACATACAGAGATATTCATTCATTCGAATTATTCCCACTCCAGCCCAATAATCTGTCTGTCAGTTTTAAGAGGTCTCCCAGTTATGTGCCATGAACTCGTCTGTGCTGTAAAATGCTTCCTGAGCTAGTATTGTTTTGAGATGAGATTTAAATGCCTTTGGCATAGTGGCACCTTTAATCGAATTTGGAAGTCTGTTGACTAATAGAACTCCTGCATGTGAAGGCAACGTTCATGAGTTACCGTCCTGTGTCTCCCAGTTCGGTAATCATCCCTGCCTCTCGTTACGTTAAGAGTGTATGTCTCTACCTCTACGGGTCGCACTTGGATCTAAAAAGAGACATGTTTCAAGGATATAGAGGCAAGGTAGTGTCAACAATTTTAGTTTTTTGAAAGCTGGCTTGCACTAAAATGGGGCATGGGAGCCCCATTGAAGTTTTTCGATTGTTCGTATTGCTTGCTTTTGCAAAATGAAAAGCCTAGAAACATTTGCATTTGAGCAACCTCCCACAAGGCCAAACCGAGGTGGTGTGGGTAGACAACCCATATACGCCGTCATCAGTACCTGAGTTGGGCAGTATTTTGAAAGTTGTCTCAAGACATAAATGCCTGAGGAAATTTTGGAGCAAACGTGTTCAACGTGGTAGTCCCAGGTCAACCCTTTATCAAGGTATATCCCAAGAAATTTTGTTGAATGAACCTCTTCAATTTCAGTTTCATCCAACATGACTGTTGGATTGTCACTTGCATCCGATTGCCGTAGGCAAAATTGAATGAAGGATGATTTTGTTGGATTGGTTTTGGGGTTTAGCTCGTTGAAGTGTTGAATAACACTATTGAGCTCGATAACAGTAACTTCTTCTAGTTCAACGATTGAATTTGCATTGATGCAGAGAGTCGTGTCATCTGCGTACTGGACAAGTCGTCCTTGACGTACAGATGAGCCAACGTCATTGACGTAGATCAGAAAGAGCAGTGGGCTAAGAATGGAGCCCTGAGGTACCCCATAGCTAAGCCCCTCCTCCCCCGATCTTGCGTCGGAAACACCTACAAATTGGGTTCTATTACTGAGGTATGATTTTAGCCACTGAAGTGGCACCCCTCGCACTACCATAATACTCTAGTTTTTGAATCAGTATTCCGTGATCCACACAGTCAAAAGCTTTGACAAGTCAAGAAATACACCTAAGGTGTTCCTTCGACCTTCAATAGCCTCTACTATCATATCAACCAGACGAACAACGGCGTCTGTGGTTGATTTGCCACGCGAAACCGAATTGGTCTATTGATAGCAGATTGTGTTTTCCAAGAACTGCGCGGTTTGATTGAGAAAGAGTTTCGAAGATCTTGCTAAACACCGGCAAGATTGAAATTGGCCGATAATTTTGAGTGTCTAAGGGATCGCCCTTTTTAAAAATGGGAGTGACCTTTGCTTTTTTGAGAGAGGAAGGAAACACGCCTGAGCGAAAAGAAAGGTTAATCAAATGTTCCAGTGGTCTTATCAAGTGCTTTGAGCACTGTTTGACAAGCCACACTGAAACGTGGGTTGAGTCAATTGACCTTTTTGGATGAAAGTCTCTAATCACTCTTGTAATTTCATCCTCTGAGACCGGTGTCAAGGCCATAGAGGCCATTGGACTCGGTATAATCAGGGTGGTAGCTGATGATGTGCAGGACTGAGTCCTTGATCAGCTCCAACCGAGGCAAAGAATTTGTTGAACTCTTCAGCGATCCTTGATGTGTCACTGACAAGTTCATTTCCTATTTGAAGTGTGATTGGCTTGTTTGTTTTTGACTTTTTATTGTTGATGATAGTCCAAGCGGTTTTGGACACATTTTTTGACGTGAGCAATGCTTTGGAGACATCGTAAGCCTTTGCGGCTCTGATGACTTTTCTATAAATTCTTTTGTAATTTTGAAAATGGTTTTTGAACTCCAAGTTTGTTGTGTGCCTATTGATTTCGGATAGAGACAATAATCTTTCTCTCGAAACAAGGATCCCTTTGGTGATCCTGTTGCACTTCTCTGCCCTCGGTTTTTGTTGAGTTTTCTTTAGGGGGCAGCTCACGTTTAAATGATACTCAAATGTTTTCTCGAAATTTTGAAATTGCTGTTCCGCGGGATCCACATCATTCAGAAAGCTCCATGTCTCTTGGGAGAGGAAAAAATTGAGGAGAGCTATGTTCGCGGGCTTGGTTTGTCTGACTGTTTTTTGTTGATTGGATCCCGTGTTGGCGACTTATCACTTAGAACGATCTGTTGGCCATAGTGATCAGTCAAAAAGTGTGCAGTCAACATATGGTAGTTGTTTTGGGCTTTTTTAGTATTTTTCATTTTCAACCAACAATAGGTCTGCAACTTACAGTACACATTAAGTGTCCAATCCAAATTTCCTTCCTCCAAACATTCAAACAAATAGCCACTAAAATACACGGTGGTCAATAAATTGTTGGACACATTATGGGATAGAGTGAGTAAATTGCAAATTGACTAAAAAATACGGTAGTTGTGTATTGGATAGCAGATTTAAAAGAGTTTTATTATTAACAAAAGAAAACACATGGCTCGTACTCATTCCTTTACAATTAATGTTCCAAGGAAACTAAACCATTTCCACGTTCTCTCCGTGTTTGCACGCAATGTTTGTAGTCTGAATTCAACCTCACACCATACCTCGACCGAGGTTTGACCTGGGAGTGTCATATAGGCAGTGTCTGTTCAAAATTAGCCTCAGGAATTTATCTTTTAAGGCAATTATACGAATACTGCCCAAATTAGGTACTTATTACGGTGTAATCTACCCACACCTTTCATACGGATTGACGTTGTGTGGTGGATGCTCAAAAACAAGTTTTACCAGGGTCTTCATTCTACAGAAGAAAAACAGTCCGAACCATTGCAAAATTGCAATGGAGAGAGCCGTGTAGGCCAGCATTCAAAAATTTGAAACTGTTGACAATACCTTGCATCTATATTTTAGAAACATGCATTTTTTTCAAATCAAAATGCGGTCTCGTAAGAGTAAGTGACATTCAGTCTTATGAAACTAGAGGTAGGGAAAAAATTCCACTAAATGCGAAATGGTGTAGTTTCCTTGTAACATTACTTGTAAAAGAATGATTACCAGTTAATTATGTTTTGTCCCTTTTTACTAAAAACTATCTATTTATTATTATAGAACTGTTTTAAATTCGTCCCCTAATAAAACAACTCTAACGTTTTTGAGTCAATTTGCTATTCACTCACTCAATACCAAACTAAATTCAAAATGTCTTTATTCATAAATGTACAATGCATACATGTTGAATAGTGTCAAACATCACCTTTCCTTCGAATAGTCCTTAATCTATATGCTACAGTGAATGACAATTTTAACCACTCTTAGAGTAAAACTCCTCAAAGAATTATTAATCAAGCAGAGAAGAAAGCATTATTAATCAAATATTCAAATACTCTTTTAAATTGGTTCGAAATTTAGTGTTGTCATAAATACAATATATGTCTCTTGGTATGTGTTTTAAAAAACTAATTCCAGCATAGGAAGTTTTTTTCTTAAAAAATTGTAGGTTATGATGAGGCAAGACGAAATTATTTTTGTTTCTGGTATTGTAATTGTAAATATTGCTATGTGTTATTAAATTGCTTGAATTTTCCCTGACATACATTATAGATTCTAAAATATACAAACTGTAAACAGTTAAGATTTTTAATTCAATAAATTTATGCTGAACTGATTCCAAATCTTTGAAATTTAACATAGCCCTTAAAGCTCTTTTTTGACATACTGTACCAGAATTTTGTTCAAATTTGAGATAGTTGTGCCACCGTATACAGCTATTCCATACAATACATGTGATTGAACGTGGGCATGGAACACTGATTTTAAAACTTGTGTGTTACATAAACAGAATAGTTTTTTCAAAGCATAACTCCCGGAATTCATTTTTTTTTTAGGATATGATCGACATGGGAATCCCAACTTAAGTGCTTATCAATGTATCCCTAAAAATTTGGTGCTGTCAAGTTTTTCTATACTCTCATTATCAATCAAAATTTGAAAGGCTGTATCGCCCCTATTCTGCTTGGTGCCAAAAGATATGAAATTAGTATTTTGTTTGTTCAGTATTAAGTTATTGTTGTCAAAGAAATCTTGTACTTTAGACATTTCTATGTATGAATGTATTTCCAATTCTTGATATGAATTTTCTGATATTATGAGATTAGAGTCATCCGCGTAAAGACAGAGCTGGTTTTTGATCTGATTGAATTGACTTAAACATTTTGGCATATCATTAAGGTAACAGATGAACAACAGAGGGCCCAAAATAGACCCTTGAGGTACTCCATGTTTAATAAATTTTAATTCTGACCGATTTTTTACGATGTAATTATTTTGAACATTAGTTATTTCCACAAATTGTTTTCTATTTTTAAGATATGAAACAAACCAATTCAAATATGGTTGTTTTATTCCTAGTTTAATTAATTTGTCAATCATTTTAGCGTGTGAAATACTGTCAAATGCTTTAGACAAGTCCATAAATATTCCTGCCACTTTATTTTTGCCCTCAATCGATTCAATTATGGATTCTGTAAAACTTATTAGTGCCGAAACTGTTGATTTATTTTTGCGAAAGCCATGTTGTTCTTTACTGAGTAAACTATTCTGTTCCAAATGATCTGTCAAACGAAGGTGCATAGCGTTTTCAAATATTTTAGAGATTGTGGGCAATATTGAAACTGAACGGTAATTTTGTATTTCAATTGACTCTCCTTTCTTGAAAATGGGAATGACTTTTTGTAAAATTTTGAGTTTTCAGGAAAAATATTCCAGACATGGTTGA